>CM053594.1:71808728-71877855 GCA_028646575.1 Pseudocheirus occidentalis | reverse complement strand
GAGAGAGAGAATCAGGAGTCCAAGAGGACACCTAAGTTATGAGCCTTACAGACTGAGAAGATGTGGCACCCTTGACAATAATGAGAAAGGTAGAAGAGAGGAGGGTTTGGGGGTGGGGCAGAGAAGATAGAGTTCAGTTTTTGACAAGTAGAATTTAGATGTCTCCAGGACATCCGGGTCAGAATTAGCTGGAAAAAAAACTGTTTTAGGGGCTTGGAGAAGGATGCAGAGGGGGAGGCGTTGGTTGGTTCATTATTTCATAGCCAGATCCTTCACATTCTTTGGGGCCCAGCCTAAGGCCTGCCTTCTCCAAGAGACCTATTCTGACTTCCTGGTCTTTTCTCTAAATTCTGACTATACTAGTAGTGTTGCATGGTTTTTCATGATTCACAATAGCTCCTACTTCTAGAGTACTTTCAAGTTTTAAAAACATTTTCTTTCCATCAATTCTATGAGGCGAGTAATTCAAGTTGTATTATACCTATTTTAGAGATGGGGAAATGATACCTGCAGAGCTTGCAACATAACTAGTAAGTGGCAGAACCTGGATTCAAACCTTGGTCTTGAGTCCAGTGCTCTTTTCATGATACCCATTGCTTTTGTCCATTGCCCCCTCTCTGAAAGCACCCAATTGCTCTTTCACATGTCCTCTGTGTCAGTTCTGTCTCCCTAGTTAGACTGTGGACAGTGGTTTTTAGTTCCTTTTTTTCCTTTTTAAATAAAATCAGGCTTAAGTGACTTGCCCAGGGTCACACAGCTAGTGAGTGTCTGAGATCAGATTTGAACCCAGGTTCTCCTGACTCCAGGGCTGGTGCTGTATTCATTGTGCCACCCAGCTGCCCCCAGAAGGTGAGTTCATTAAAGGCATGAACCTTGTTTTTTGCCTTTCTTTGTGTGGCCTCCCCCATTGCCCTGAGCACAGAGCAAAGCACACCTTTTGAACACCTTTCAGGGTGTTCAATAAAACTGTCCCGGGAAGTATGGGATTTCTTTTGAAGAATGAATGTCTCCATCCTTGGTCTCATCATCCCAGCTCTGTGTCGGAGTCCTAGAACTGGAGATTTGGAGGCACTTCAGAAGTCTGTATGCAATGTCAGAAGGTACAAGACTCCCTCCTTGAGAAAGAAAACCTAGCTCTCCCTTTGAAGCCAGGCAGTAGGAGCTGCTGTTACCAGTAGGATCACTATTTTTATCTGGAAGAACAATGCAGCACTTCTCTTCTTTATCCTGAATTATTTTTTAGGAGAATAAGTTTAAGGGGCAGAAAGAATTCCCTCTTTGCTTACTCCACAGCTTTTCTCTTGGCTTCAGGCAACCATTCATAGTGAAATAACTTCCTTTGGGGAAGAGGGCCTGGAGGTTGGGGAAGAAGGAATGTTTGGGGAGTGGGGATTGAGGGAAGCAGAAGTCAGCTGTTTCAGAGGCTTTTCCAACTCTTGTCTTGACAAGGAAGCAAGTGTGAGAAAACCATAGAGAATGAGCCAGTCTTGAGCAGCCCATCCACCCAGATTATTGGCAGTTTCTGGGAAGTCTGGCTCAGTCCAGGCCCGGCCTTGGGCTCCTCTAGGGTAGGACAATGCAAGGAGGAGAGAAGCTCTTTGGGAAAAGTGGACCCTTCATAATCTCACAGGCCTGGTGGGAATCCAGAATAATGCTCGTGTGCATCATCCATCAATCACTAAAAATTTCCTAAGTACTTATGATGTGTAAGTCACTGCAATCAGCAGAATGGGGGAAAACGTGGATGAAGGAGATTGTTCCTATTTTCATGGAGCTTATGTAGAGCCTAGTTGGGAAGATAAGATGTAGGCACAAAAATGTTGGGTAGCAAGATAAGATTTCCACGTATTACTAAGTTTACATTGATTTAATGTTTTGTGGCTTGCCACGTTGAGGCAGCCAGCATTGATGAAGCCCCTACTGTGTGTTAGCATAGTGTTCAGTGCTGAAAATACAAATTCAAGCAGAAAAAAATGTCAGTCTCTTACTCCATGAATTTAAATTCTAACGGGGACAGACAATATATAAAAAGATACTGTGTATAGAGAGAAAGTGCCCCAGGCAGGGCATGGTGGAATGGAACTCTGAAATGGCTGGTGTGAGCACTTCCCTTAAAATGGGAAGGAACTTGGCAGTGAAAGGAAGAGAACACAGGGGTTGAGGGAAGTCCTAGTGAGCAGGCCCTGTGCCTTGATCAGAAAAATCTGCAGAGTCTGGAGTGGAGGCCAGAGAGAAATGAAGACACGGACTATATATACCTTGTCTGACAGAATTCTCTAGGCTGTCTTTTGATGCCAGTGGCACAACTATTATCATGGACCCAGTTTTAACACATGAGGGAACTGAGGCACACATAGTTACAGATGACTTACTTGAGGTCACAAAGTTCTTCCTGGTATTTTACCAGTGTGGCCTTGGTCAGTGCACACGAAGGAGGGAGTATTTGGGCTTGGAGCAGTCATGGAAAGCTTCTTGGAAATTATGGGACTTAAGTGGGACCTGAAAGAATGTGTAGAATTTGGATCACCAGAGAGAAGTAGGGAGGGCACTGCAGGTGGGGGGAACAGCATGAGGAAAAGTATGGAGGTAAGAAAGTTAGGGTGGTGATGGTTTATTGTGAATAATAAATCAATTATTTTGGAATTTGAGGATCTGTTGTTGCTTCAGTCATGTCTGACTCTTCATGATTCCCTTTAGGGTTTTTTCTTGGCAAAGATACTGCAGTGGTTTGCCATTTCCTTCTCCAGAGCCCATTTTCCAGATGCGGAAACTGAGGCAAACAGGATGAAGCAACTTTCCCAGGGTCACAAAGCTAGGAAATGACTTAGGCTATGTTTGAACTCAGGAAGATAGTCTTCCTGATTCCAAGCCCAGTGCTGTATCTGTGGTACCACCTTGCTGCCCTGAGAAACAGTTATGTATAGAAAAACCTAAATGGAGTCCAAATTCTGGCTAATTTTAAGGATGATGAGCTGTCTTCCATATTCTTCAATATTCTTCAACCATGACCTCTGCTTAAGAATTGGACACACATTATACTAGTTGGTTAATGGCTTCTAACCTCTTCTATTTTTTCTTGTTTGTGCTATAATTTTTCCTCACCTTTTTATAGCTGCTTTGAGATTTTCCAAGTATTTTTACCTTTGAAATCTGAGCCCTGGATTAGGAGTCAGAGATGAATTCAAACGCCTCTGTTATTTATAATGACAGGCTCCCAAATTTAGAACTGCAAAGGACCATAGAGTTATCTACTGACCCCCTCGTTTTGGAGATGACCAAACAGGCTGGGGGTTGTTAAGTGACTTGTCTGACATCTGACAGATAAGTAGGTAGCAGAGGCTGGATTCCAAACAAGATCCTCTGACTCTTCCTGAATTTTCCAGGGCTCTTTCCTAATTGGAGTCAGGAAGACTCATCTTCATGAATTCAAATCTCGCTTCAGACGTCTACCAGATGTATGACTGGGCAAATCACTAACCCCTGTTTGCCTCAGTTTCCTCATCTGTAAAATGGAGATCTGGACCTGATGACCTCTACATTTCTTCTCATTTTAAATTTCTGACTCTGTCATCTTTCTTTATAGCTAAATAGCTCCAAGTCACAAAATGAATACTTTATAACAATTTCTATGCATTTTATGCTGAGCCTTGATAGTTTCTGTTTGGGCAGGGGGTGATATTCCCTAAATTTGTACTCAGACATTGGGGACCAGTCAGTGTTGGACTCATCACTGACCATCCAGCTGTTAAATATCCATTGTAGGAAAGGCTTTGTGCCAAGGTGAACAATGAATGTTTCTTCTCTCAGGGTCAAGGGCAGTTCAGGGAACTCTCGAGGGATGGATATAACATATAAACAAATAACTACAAATAAAGAAAAATTAAAATTATGAGGAAAACTCAAGTTATAAATAAATGAAAATTTCAGACTTCTTGGTAACTTTTCCTCATGGGTCCTACTTCTTTCTTGGTTTAGTCTTTCTAGAACCTTCAGTTGTTCAGTCATATATGACTCTTCGTGACCTCATTAGGTGTTTTCTTGGCAAAGATACCAGAGTGGTTTTTCATTTCCTTCTCTAGCTTGTTTTACACGTGAAGAGAGGAGGGAAACAGGGTGAAATGACTTGCCCATAGTCACACTGATGGTCACACTAATAAGTGTTTGAAGTTGGATTTGAACTCAGGTCTTCCTGACTCCAGTCCCAGCACTCTATCCACTACACCAGCTAGCTGAACAGGAGGAAGGGGCCTGTGGATCATTCCTCACAACTGGCCTGAACTTCAAGTGATGGAGATCTCTCTACTATGTGAGGTCGTTCCTTCCACTTTTGGATAGCTCTGGTTGTTAGATAGTATTTCCTAATCTAATGTAGTACCACTCTTCCCTCTCCCCTTTCTGCCAATCATTTAAGTACCTCTTTATCTCTGTCTAGGGTTGTGCTGGAGTTAGCTAGTACTGGTGTTCAAATTTCAGTGTATTTTTCAACAAGATGGAAGATGACAGTTTTTTTTTAAGGTCATAATCTTTACTTATATGGAAAATGTTATCTGTAACTTTTTTTTAAAAAATTGATTTGTTTATTTACTTTTAGTTTACAAGATTCAGTTCCACAATCCCTTGAGTTTCAAATTTTCTCCCCCCCACCCCCATGGCAACTTGCAATCAAGTATAGGATCTGCAAATACTTTTACACTGGACATTAGTCAGGTTGTGTAGAAGGGTTGTAACTGATGGAGTGAACAATGGGAAAGAGGAAACAAAACCAAACATGGAAAAGAAAGAGAGCACGTAGTTTGCTCCAGTCTCCATTTAGACTCTATCCTTTCTAGATCTTTCTCTGAATGTAGACACCTCAGAAGGTGATAGTTCTGCTGTATCTGACCATGCCTGGAGTGTTTGTGTCACGTTTTAGGAAGGATATGGATAACTATGAAGAGGAGGCTTCTCAGCTGGAGAAACCGAGGATGATTAAAATGCAGTCTGTTATCCAGTGACTTGGGGGTAAGGATGTAGGAAGAGGGGCAGGTATTTGAGGGGGCTGTTTATATGGAATTAGAATTAGAATTGGCCACAGATGGCAGAACTAGGGGAAGTGGGCGGATGTTTCAAAGAGGTGCATTCAGGTCTTTGTGAAACTTCCTAAACAGTTTGGAGTGGCCAGCCCCTGGAATGAGTTATCCTTGCTGGGGACCTTTGAGAAAAGTTTGGGAGCTACTTGCTAGGAATGTTGGAGAGAGAATTCTTGTTTAGCGACAGGCTTTGAGAAAGTCTCTTCAAACTGAGGTTTTGTGATTTTGTCGCTGTCTCTTTCTCTCCCTCCCTAGCTCTTCTTCTTCCCCTCCCTTCTATTTCTCTTTCCCATCTTTCTGTTGCTCTCCTCTCCCCTTCTTCCTTCCTCCCCATCTCGTTTCTTCCCTTTTCTCCTATCTCACTCTTTGTCTCTCTGTCTCTCTGTCTCTGTCACACACACACACACACACACACACACACACACACACACACACACACACACACATGAATGTGAAGAGGCTGATCCTTTTTCAGCTGCTGGCATTAGAAGTGCCCTTTTGAAGACTTGATAAAGGCGACTGAAAGGGTTTGGCCCGAGCTTAGCGGGCTCTTCCTTTCATTCTCAGCACACAGGGATAGTAGAGTCTTTGAGCTGGGAAGGCATAGACCCCTGTTCCCAAGCCTTATGCAGTAATCTCTTCTATAACGCCTCTCCTGATGCTTAGCTAGTTTCCAATGTCTCTAGTGCCCTGGAAACTCACTCTGCCATGCAGCAGCCAGCTTAGTCCTGGGGGGGGATGGCTCTGATTGTTAGGAAGTTCTTGCATTGATTGAGCCCAAATTGGATTCTATGTGACTTCCTCCATCACTTCTAATGTATCTACTGGGGTCAAGCAGAACAAGTGTATCCTTGCTTTCACATAGTCTCCTTTAAGAGGTTTAAAGGCCGATCTCCTCTTCTTTCCTTCCCTTCCTCTTCCCTCATCTCTTTTATGCAGGTTTAGTTGGATCCTTCCCACACTTAGAATGCAGTCTGGAGTAACCATCACCACTGCTGGACCTGCTGGGCCCAAGCCCAAGCTACCTGAAAACAAGCATCTTTTTCCTGTTTCCTCCTCATAGAGGGGAGCAGGGCATCCAAGGTTCCACAGCCACTTGTGAGGGAGATTGTAGACAACATTTCTGTTGGGCCATAAGTTGAAATTGAGAGTTTTTCAGGTGACTGAAAACTTTGAGATTCTGTGATTCTATGAACAATTAAGATCGGAAGGGAGGAGGTAATTCATATGAATAAGATTTTTCCTGTTGAACCAGCCATCATCCCAGGCTGGCAGTGGGTGGCTAATGACACAGTTATTTTCTGTTACAGCAAGCGCTGAATCTGAGATGCTAAATTAAGCCATAGGTTGCCTCTCTTGTGTGGAATGCGGCATGCCAACATGTTTCTTGTTTTCTTTCCCTGCAATCACAGACAACTGCCCCCATCTCCCTTTTCTTTTGCCTGCCAAGTTTGTTCTCTCTCTCTCTCTCTCTCTCTCTCTCTCTCTCTCTCTCTCTCTCTCTCTTCAGACCATGAACATCTAGTCTCCGTTTGAAGACCTTCAGGAAATGGGGAATTCCTGATTTCCTGAAGCAACCCATTCCATTCTTAGGCAGCACCCATTGCAAACCTGTCTCTTTCTGACTTTCCCCTTCCGGTTCCAGGCCCTCTACTACACTATTCCAGTACAGCTCTCCAAGCATGTCTCTCTTATGCCTTCTTCCCTGTCAGGATCTTTATGTTTGAGCCAGACCTTGCCCAAATTTTCCCTCTTCTCAGCCTTTGCTTACATTTCTTTTGCATTGATTATAAGTTGTGAAGTGTTCTGTGTGTGTGTGTGTGTGTCAACAGGCGTTTACTAAGTGCTAAGCACTGTGTTAAGTTCTGGGATACAAATACAGGTGAAATGCAGCCCTGGCCCTTAAGGAACATGAATTCTAATGGTAGAGACAAGATGTACAGAATTATGTACAGTCAAGGGGGAGGTGAGGAAGGGAATAAGTATTTATAGAACACCTACTATGTGCCAGGCCTTGTGCTAAATGCTGTACAAATATGATCTCATCTGATCCTCACAAAAACCCTGGGAGGCAAGTGCTGTTATTTATCCCAGTTCTACATTTGAGGAAACTGAGGGAAACAGGATGAGTAACTTGCCGAGGGTGGAATTGAACTTGGTTCTTCCTGACTCTAGGTCTAGGGCTCTGTCCACTGGGTCATTGTCTAGCTGACCCCAGGCATATGAGGTCTGTACAATGTCAATGTACAATCCGACAGGTGATGTCAGGTGGAAGGCGCTAGCAGTAGGGTAGGAGGGACCAGGGAAGGCCTCTTGGAGAAAGTGGGATTTGTGCTGAGTCTTAGAGAAAGCTGAGAGGCAAAGGTGAGGAGGAGGGAGAGTGTCCCAGGCCTGGAGGATGGCTCACACAAAGGCCTGGATAGGAAAGGGTAGGATGGAAGAGGGAGGTGTTGGAGCCAGGTGAGGGGCTGGTAGGTGATGGAGCCTCAGTCTTCTGATTGTCCAGTGAACTCTAATCCTACTCTATAAGCTGTGCCCCAGTGTGGAATACCCCCCCACCCCTGGACCCCCTCCAGCTCTGACTGTTGAAGCCTTCCTTGTACTACAAGGCCTAGCTCCACTATCTCCTCTGCTACTTCTTCTGACCTCATAACGTTTTGCAGTTCTCTTTAGCAGTAGCAATGAAGTGGTGCAATAGAGAGAGTACTGGGCCTGGAATTAAGAAGGCTTGAGTTCAGATTTGGCCTTAGTCACTTACTAGTTGTGTGACCCTGGGTAAGTCACTTATCCTCTGTCTGCCTTACTTTTCTCATCCCCCAAAATAAGGCTAATAATAGCACCTATCTCCAAGGGTTGTCGTGAAGGGGCTTAGAATCAGGAAGATTTCTATTTAGGAATTCAGATCTGGCCTCATACCTTATTAGCTGTGTGACCCTGGAAAAGTCACTTAACCCCATTCATTTCAGTTTCTTCATCTAGAAAATGAGCTGTAGAAGGAAATGGCAAACCACTCTAGTATTTTTGCCAACAAAACCCCCAAATGGAGTCATGGAGAGTCAACCTGGACTGGACAACAGCAGTTTAGTACATAGTAGGTATATCACAAATGTTCGTTCCCTTTTCTCCCTCTCTTTCCTATATCTCATATCCTATTTGATATGCGTTACAATTCCTATTAGATTGCAAGCTCTTTGAAAGCAGAGGCAGTGTCTTCATAGAAATGTAAAATCTTCAAGCTAGAACCATTTGGGAGGACATGGAATATGGAGTCTTTCTGTCCCTGTATCCTCAGACCACGAACATCCAGTCTCCGTTTGAAGACCTTCAGGAAATGGGGAATTCCTGATTTCCTGAAGCAACCCATTCCATTCTTAGGCAGCACCCATTGCAAACCTATCTCTTTGTGACTTTCCCCTTCCGGTTCCAATTCTTTCTTGCTCTAATCTGACATGTACTTGATAAGAAATCCCCTTTCCAACATCTCCAACAAGTCTTGAACTAGTCTCTGCTGGAATACCTCCAGTGACAGGGAATTCACTACTTAATGAGGCAGTTTTCAGAAAAGGCAGCTTCTCTCCTTCCCCCTTACAATTGTCTAAGTAGATCAGTAATTTCTAGCCCCAAAGTACCTCATTAGAGTATATTGCACAGAACAGACACTGAATAAAAGTATTTTTGGGGATTGGGTTGGAATTGGATGGTAGATGCTCAGTTAATGGTTGTTGAATGCATTAGTGAACCAGGGCCTGGTTTGAGAAATCTGCCTGTGATTGATTTTTCTCTTTTTTGCTATCAGTCGATATTTGGTTTCCTTCTGTAGTTTGTTCTCTCCCTCCCCCTCCTCTCTCTCTTTCTCCCTCCCTCCCTCTCTCTCTCACTCTCTTACTCTCTCTTTTTGTCTCTCTGTCTCTTTCACATACACACACACACACACACACACACATGCACCACCCATGGTGTCAGTGAGATGATGAAGCCCACTGTGCTTAAGTTCCCCTGTGCCCAGGCTGTGGTTTTGTTCCAAAGTCAGCCAGATGACAGCCTTTGGCTCAGGCCCTAGACCTGGTATCCAGAAGTTCTGAGAAAATCAAGGAGCAATTTTTTTTCTGCCTGAGTTTGTTCATCTAATGTCTGATTTTTTTTTCCTTTTTGGAGCAACCTGACCCTGAGGCTGAGAGCCCTGAGCACAACACTGACAGCCACGTTTGTTTAGTTCCTGTGTGAAAAGGCCCCCGCAGCTCAGCTGCCAAGTCAGGAAAAAGTTCCCAGGCATCAGACTGTGTCTTATAGTGGATTGGGGCTGCTCTGGGGTCGATCCAGAAAAAGGCCAAGCCAGCCTATTCCTCTCATTAGTTCCCATAGTTCCCATTTCCGTAGCTCTTTTGGATTTACAAAATCCCTTCCTCATAATAGCCTTGGGAGATAGGCAGTGGAAATAATTATTGTCCCCACTTTACAGTTGTGGAAACTGAGGCCTGGGATCATGTAGGTCTAAGAATCAGAGCTGGGGCTTGACTTCAGTCTTCTTGGTCATCATGCCAGTGTTTTTTCTCTGTGACATGTCACTTTCCCCAACCTAACGGACTTAGAAGCTTAGTACATCTGCTTAAAATTTTTGCTTAAAGCTAATTCATCCAGTGCTGTGTTGTAGATGAGATGGAAATGATGATTTTTCCTTATTGTAGTTTATATCTTATAATGACATTGCACCATAGAGGCAGCTTGGGTATAGCTAGCCTTGAAGTCAGGAAAATTTGTGTTCATGTCCTGCCCCAGGATTTGAGATATACTAGCAGTGTGAATCTTGGCAAATCACTTAGTTTCTTGGCATCTCAGTTTCCTCTTCCAAATACATGGGTATCTGTCTCGCTGGGTTGTAGTGAAGATTGAATGAAATAATGTGTGTAAAGCAGGGCTTTGAAAACCTGAAGCACTACATAACTATCAGCTATTATCGTTGTTGATTTATAAATTAATATTCACATTGCTTACCACATTCATTCATTAGAACATAGGTGTTACTAAAAAGGCATACTCTGTCAATATACAAAGATCTTCCCTTACAATTTTCCTGAAGGATAGGCAGTATAAGTATTATTCTCGGTTTGACAGCAGAGTAAACTGAGATTCAGATGTTACGTGACTTGACTAAAGTCATAAATACAGCTAGGAAATGGTAGAGCCAAAATTTGAACCTAGTTTTCCTGATTACAAATCCAACATTATTTCCACTATTGTGATCTACCTTCTGTTATACAGATGAGGAAACTTAGGCTTAAAGGGTGTAAGTTACTTGTGAAATGTGTGTCAGTGACAATGCCTAGAAACTGATTCAAAGTTCATTGCTCTGGATCATGTCCTGCTTCTCTCAGTGTAGAAGACTTCTTGCTAATAAACAAATTATAAAATTCGTCACTTGTTACTTACATATTCACAGAACTTTAGGCTAGAAGGAACCTCAAAGTGTCATCCTATTTAAAGCAGTGCCCAGTGCAGGAATCTTTTTTCTTTTAAAAATATTTAATGAAAAATTTCACCATTCACTTTTATAAGATTTTGAGTTCCAGATTTTTTTCTCCTCCCTTCCTCTCTCTGCTCCCCAAGATGGCATGCAATCTGATATGGGTTATACATGTACAATCATTTTAAATATTTCCACATTAGTCATGTTGTGAAAGAATAATCAGAACAGAGGGGAAAAATCACGAGAAAGAAAACAACAAAAAAAGACAAAATAGTTATGTTTTGATCTTTATTCAGACTCCATAGTTCTTTCTTTGGCTGCAGATAGCATTTTTCATCATGAGTATTTTGGAACTATCTTAGATTCTTTTATTGATGAGAAGGACTAAATCTATCAAAGTTCTTCATCACAGTCTTACTGTTGCTGTGTACAATCTTCTCCTGGTTTTACTCACTTCACTCGGCATCGGTTCATGTAAATCCAGGTTTTTCTCATAATTTCTCATAGAACAATAATATTCCATTACATTTGTACCCTACAACTTGTTCAGCCATTCCCCAATTGATGGGTATCCTCCCAATTTCCAATTTTTGGCCGTCATAGAAAGAGCTGCTATAAATATTTTGTACATTTGGGTCCTTTTCCCTTTTTTAGGATCTCTTTGGGGTACAGACCTAGTAGTAGTATTGCTGGATCAAAGTGTATACACAGTTTTATACCCCATAGCTAAGTGAATTTGGGAAAACATGTAACTTCTAGCTGAATGTGGTGATGGATGCCTATAATCCTTGCTGTTAAGGGAAGGCTGAAACTGGCAAATTTCTTGAGCTCCACAGTTCCAAGCTATAGTGAGCTAAGCTGATCAATGTCCACACTGAATCTGACATTAATATGATAAGCCCTGGAGATCAGGGGGCCAACAGGTAAGCTGAAAGGGGGGAAAACTAACCTAGGCTGGATATGGAGCAAGTCAAAGCTTCTTTGACTACTGGAGTGGGATTAGGTCTCTGAGTAGCTCCTGAACTTCCAGCCTGGGAGAGATATGGAGACTTTAAAAAATCGTTTAACTTTCAGCACCTTTTAAAAATGCTATAGAAAACCTCCCAGCTATTATTAAAATACTCAGAAAGCCCTTGAGTTTCATTCTGGGTTTTGGGGGGTAAAACTAGGAGCAGTGGGTAGACGTGTAGAAGAAGGAAGAGGAGGAAGAGGAGGAGGAGAAAGAGGAGGAGATTTGAGCATGTTATGAGGAAAAACTTGCTAATAATTACATGTATCTGAAAACATAATGGGTTGCCTTTAGGAGGTAGCCAGTTCACCCCCACTTCAAGCAAAGTTCTGGATTAGATGGCCACTTGGTGCATATTCTGTAGACGGGAGTCCTATTCGGTCATAGATTGAGCTAGATGGTCTCGGAGGTTTCAGCACTGAGATGGTCTCACAGGTTTTCAATACCTTTCAATACTGAGACTTTGTAATAGGCTCTGTTGGTTACAAATGAGGTTTTCTGATTGTGGGTAGCTTTGTCTTCAGGTTCAGGACCACAGACAGCGACTGGTTTTGCCCCCAGTGACCTAGAGTCCAATTCTCATCATTTTCCCTGCCCTTTCTTGGCTTTCTTCATTTCCCACTGAACCCTTGTTCTGATATCCAAAATGCTATCGCATCTGCTCCCTCACTTTATTGGGGAATGGGAAGGCAGCCAATCTCTGACTCCTGGTCTCTCTTCATATCCCTTTTTCAAACCCGTATTGACCTTGTGTCCAGTTCTCACCCTCTTCTTTGCCCCATGGTTGGTTTTACTGAAGCTAGCGAAGTCTGTGTTCTGGCTCAGGCTGAAGACCTTAAATGAACTAATAATCCTGAAGAGAAAGCCTGTTGCCTCTGACCCAATTCCTTTCCTGATCCTCTTCTCTCTTACTTCCCACCCCCACCCCACCCCTAGTCACACAGGATTCTCTAGGGGAGTGTGTATGTATATATGTATGTATATGTATATGAATGTATATACATATATATACATATGTATGTGTACATATATACATACACACACACACACACACACACACATATATATATACATACATATGTATATATGAATCTGGGGAGTGTGTATCCTTTTCTGGTTCTTGTCTTTTTATCTGAGAGAGATTCTTCAAGCAGACCTCTACCTTATGGAACTCATCTCCTCCTTCCTTTTCTCCACATGTGGTTGGGTCCCTTTTAATCAAATTGATCAAACATTTGAGTCATGATGACATGGGGGCATAGTGAGTGCTGGGCTTGGCGTCAGAAAAATTTGGGTTCCAGTCATGTCTATGACACTGTTTCCATAGTCAGATTACTTAATTTCTCTGACTCTGTTTCTTCATTTATAAAATGTGAAGGTTGGACTAGATGAACCCAGCTGCTATTTCCTTACCTCTCTGGTTACCTTGTATCTACTCTGTGTGGATCATGTATATGTTTGTTTATGTATGTTTTCTCCCACATTAGAATGTAACCTTCTTAAGAGAAGGGACTGTTTTGGCTTGTTGATTGAATAATTGATAGATGATCTCTATGGACCTTTCCAGCTCCAAATCTACAAGCACCTCCCATGTGCTTAACAGTAAGACCCAATGCTTTGTGCTAGAATACAGAAATGAAAAGCTGAAGTCTGCACTTAAGGAAGTTAGGATAGAGAAGCATCTATGGTATAGGGGGGAAAGGACTAGATATGAAATCAGGAGACCTGGGTTCAAGTCTTGTGCTCAGAATAGTTCTCAGGCAAGTCACTTCCCCTTTTCAAGCCTGTTTTCTCATTTGTAAAATGGGATGATAAGACACTTTTCACTTCACAGGGTTGTTTTCGGTATAATTGAATAATGTGGGTAGTGTGTATGTATAGATAAGTATGTTGCAAGGCAGAATGAAATAAGGGTAAAGGAAGTGGCTAGATAAAATACCCTGAGAATTTAAGAGGGAGAAATCCTTGTAAAAGGAGGAGGTGAATCATAGAATCTCTGAGTTGCAAAGGACCGGTAAGTCCTTTCTATAGAAAGCCTGTACCTGAACAGGAACCTCCTCTTCTCATTCCTCTCCTCCCAAGAAGTAGACATATTTAGCCTCAGTTTTAAAACCTTCAGGGAAGAAAAGCCTTTCTCTGTCTCTCTCTCTCCCCTTCATGAGAGACCCTGTTTAACTTCTGTACAGTTCTAATTGTTAACTAGTCAGCAAGCATATATTAAGTGTTTACTGTGGTTTCAAGCACAGTGCTTATTGGAACATTTATTCTCATATGCAGGCTCAATCTGACTCTGCACTACTTTTTCCTCATTGGTCCTGATTTTGCCCTCTGGGACCAAACAGACAAGTCTGGTCCATCTTCATTATGTCAGCCCTTCAGATACTTAAGAATGTTATCCTGTCCCTCCCCCAAGTTTTCTCTTCTCCATGATAATTATCCCTAGGCTTTCAGAAGATCCTCTTCTTGCATGTTCCCAGTTATCCTCCTAGAGATGCTCCATCTTGTTGATATTTTTTCAGATGTAACTTTCAGAACTGAACAAAACACTCTGTGGTCCCAGGGTGGGACTGTTACCTTTGTCTGGAGGCTGTGAATCTCTTGCTGCAATGGGATCTGAGGACCATCTGGGTCACACTGAGTTTTTTTTACTACCTTAGATGTCAGCTATTTTTGAAACTTGTGGGTTCTATTCCTATGTGGGACTTTACATTTATCCCCATTGAGTTTCATCTGCTGAAAGCCTATCATTTTATTGATAAGGAAATGAGTCCAGAGAGAGGCAAAGTGGCTTGTCAAAGGTCAGGATAGGAGGAGGAATAGGAGGAGGACTAAAAGGGGGGAGAAAAGGAGGAAAGGGAGAAGGGTTCATAGTAGCGGTAATGTTAATGATGATGCTCTTAAATCATAATTTATGGCATGCTAAATAGCTCGCATTTGCATAAGATTTAGAAAGATTATTTAAGATTTACTGAATGATTTACTTCTGTTATCTCATTTTATACTAAATAACTCTGTGAGTAATTGATGCCATTATTATCCCCATTTAACAAATGAGGAAACTGAGGCAAACAGGTGAAGTAAGTTGCCCAGAGTCACACAGCTAGTAAATGTCTGAGGCTGGATTTGAACTCAGGTCTTCCTGACTCCAAGATCATTGTAACCTTCACCCTAGTGATCACCTTCAATCTTTCCATCTTATCAATGTCCTTTGTAAAATGGACGCCAAATTGAACAGAATTCTCCATGTGAGGTCTGACCAAATAAGAAGACAGTGGGACTCTCATCTGCCCAGTCTGGGACACTCTGTCTCTTAATCCAGCCTCAGGTCACATTAGTATTTTGGACTACCAGTATCATTTGTTGATTTATATTGACCTTTTACTCCTCTAATCTCCCCAGATCCTCCTTGAAATTAGGAATTATTTCATTCTACATCCTTATATTCCCAGGACCTAGGACAGTGGCTGTATACAGTATCTAGTGCAGGCGCATAGTAGGTACTTCATATATGATTGCTGGTTGTACTTCTTTAGACTTCTTTCTAGTGATACCTTCTTCATCTTTGAATTGGGAAGCTGATTTTTGGACTGTCCAAGGGTGGTCTTGAAGCCACATGTGGCCCTCTAGGTCCTCAAATGTGGCCCTTTGACTGAATCCAAATTTCACAGAACAAATCCTGCCTCAGCTCTTTTTGAATCCTAACTCTGTCATTCGTGTGCTGGCTACCCTTCTTAGCTGTATGTCACCTGCAAATTTGATAAACATGGGGGCAGCTAGGTGGCGCAGTGCATAGAGCACCAGCCTTGGAGTCAGGAGGACTTGAGTTCAAATGTGACCTCAGACACTCAATACTTACTAGCGGTGTGATCTTAATCCCAATTGCCCTTCCCTCTCCCCTCCAAAAAGCAAAAAATAAAAATAAAAATAAAAATTATAAATGTGTCATTGGTGGCATTATACAAGCAGTTGATTTTTTAAAAATATAAACTTCATGGGACCAAATACAGATCCCAGGGACATTCCACTGGAAACTTCCTTTGAAGCTGACATGCAGCCATTAATGACTACTCTTTGGGTCTGCCCATTTAACCAGTTCTGAATATTGCTCATTGTACTAACCTATGCCCTAAAGTTCTTCACCTTTCCTTACAAAAATAGCATGAGATTTTATCAACTGTTTTGCTAAAATTTAAGTAAACATTATTTGTAGCATTTTTCACATCCACTAGTCTAGTAATCCTAGCAAAAAAAGGAAATGAAGTTAGTCTAGCTTGACTTGTTCCTTTATTGGAGGGGAAAGGTAGGGCAATTGGGATTAAGTGACTTGCCCAAGGTCACACAGCTAGTTTTTGTGTTAAGTATCTTAGGCCGGATTTGAACTCAGGTCCTCCTGAATCCAGGGCCAGTGCTCTATTCACTGTGCCACCCAGGCACCCCTAGCTTGACCTGTTCTTAAAGAAGCCAGGCTGGGATCACTGTTCACTTTTCTAGACTTTTGCCAACTATTCCTTTATTATTTTTAAGAATTGTGTCAGAGATAGAAATTAAGCTCACTCAGTGGTAGTTCACAGTTACACTTCTCCTCCCCCTCCTCAGTGACGTCTGTGACGCTGTATTTGCCTCCTTACATTAGGAGGTCTAGTGAATCTTCTGTTTTATTGATATTTTGTGTGCTTGTTTATAGACATTTGGAGTAAAGAATTTTATTGCTTGCTCTCTTATTTTGTCTCCTGTGAATTTCTGGATGTTTCTGCGGCTAATCTTCTTTGACACTATAGCTACTTCTTGGGGCTAATCGGCTTCCTGGATATGTTTACAGGCAGTTTTCTCCTGGTTTTTTCCTTTGCAGTTTAAAGTTCTTTTCATTTGTATGATTTATAAGACTCCATGCTATTATATTCTTACAAATCCTTGTTAGGTATCAGGAATGTTGTTTCTATGTTTTAAGCCATGTTTCAAGGGTCAGATACCTCATTCTTAACTGACTGACTTCCCAGATCTGAATTTCTTTTCGTCAGATCCGAGAATCAGGGATGAAAACATCACGTTTCCCTAAGAACTTTATTTCCTGGCCCTGCACTTTATGATCTTCAGCAGTATTCCCTAGATCTTTCTGGAACAATTACTGACATCCACATAAGTCACCAGAATTTGGTGGCAGTCCTATGTTTTGACAAGTCTTGAGAAGTTCTGTGTAACTTCTTAGATACTTGTGCTCCAAGAATTATGAGATTTCAAGCCTCTTAAGTGTCAGTCTCTATGCATCCGGGCAAAGAGGAGAGTGCCTTTCTTGAAGTAGCCTTTAAATCATCTCGATCTCTTAGAGTCCTCACCACTGCTTTATTCTTCCTCCAGCGCCAGGCTCTTAGAACTTTTGAGTGATCTTACTAGTCATAGACAGTGAGGGCCCACATTTACTCTGTGCTCAGTCATCACAGGTCCCTCAGTGGTGGGTACCCCCTGTTAACTACTCATTCTCCATTCCTCTACTTAGCTGCCAAAAGGATCTTCCTAATTTGCAGGTCTGACGGTGTCTCTCTCTTTATTTGGTAAATTTCTTTATTACCTCTAGGATCAAATATAAAAAATCTTTTGTTTGACTTTTAAAGCCCTTCATAACATGGATCCCTCCTGCTTTTCCAGTCTTCTTCTGCCTTACTGTTCTCTATTGTTAGTGACATTGGTCTCCTTGATGTTCTGTACATTTTCTTTCTTTTTTTTGGTGGGGGTGGGGAGGGCACCCAATTTCTTATTTTTTTTTCTGACTGTGCATTTTCCCTGGCTGTGCACTGTGCCTGGAACGCTTCCTCTTCTTTTTTCCATGTCCTCAGTTCCTTTAGGAATCAGCTAAAATCCCATCCTCTGCAAGAAGCTTTTACTGGGTCCCCTTAATTCTACTGCCTTCCTCTGGTTATTTCCAATTTATCCTGCATGCATATCTTATTTGTACATTTTTGTTTGGATGTTGCTTTTTGTATTAGTCTGTGAGCTCCTTGAGAGCAGGGACTGTTTATACCCCTATTTTTTTGCCCCCATTCTTAGACTCGGTAAATACTAAAAGTTTATGGACTTCTTGACTTGACCACGAGAGACTGATTCCCAGCTTTTGCTCCCCTTTCATCCCTGACCTTCATCGTCCCAATTAGCTGAATCTGTTTGACAGTCCTCTCCTCCTACTTATCCTCTTGTTCCTATCCTTCTCTGACCTGCTACTCCAGAGTTTTTCATCATCTGCTCTCTAGAATCCTTGATCCGTGAACAATCCTAGGTTTCTTCACACTCTTTCTACTTTCTTGTCTTGTATTGAACCAGGCTCTCCCTCAAAAACATTATGTTCCTGGTCACCTAGTCCTGAGTGCCCCTTCTCTAATCCCTTCCCCACCCAAGCACTGGGACAGGAAGGAGAGCTATTCCCAATGCCCCATTTCCCCCTCTCTGACTGTGCCTTTGTCACCATTATTCAGCAGCCCTTGAAACCTCCATGGAGTTTTTCTATCCACCTTTCTTACCCAGGATCTAGGGTCCTTTCTTAAGGAGGTCAGTACCTGACTCAGTCTTCCTGTCTTTTTCAATCCTGTCCCTCAGACTCAGACATTTCATGTACATGTCAATGTTCTCATGGACACTGTGGCTTCCCAGTCCATCAGCCTCTTTAACTCCCATGCCTCATTCTTCCCTTTACCTCAGCTATGTGCATAGATGGTTATCCCCATGGTCTGCCCATTACCTACAATTTTTTACCCTCCATGGTCCAAAGCTTTGAAAGTCTTCTCTCAAACCCTTCAATCTTTTCTCCTGCCTTTATTCATCTTAAAGCAACACTTTCTTCTCCTAATGGCCTCCACCTTTCCTCATTCTCCCAGTTCATTGCCCTGATTCCATTCTCCCTTTCTTCCCTTCATAGTTTTGAATTGTTTTATCATCTGTTATCAGAGATCCTCAAATCCTCTGTCTTCTAGTCCTGTCTTCAGTCACACATTACCAAACCACAGACCTGGCTTGCTCCTACTATCTGCCTATGTTGTTCCCACCCATGAATGCTGTTGAATATTCTGGGAGAAAGCCCACAGTCATTCCAGATGAGTTCACTTGAAAATGTATACTACCTGATCTCAGTTGGGTCCTCACTGCTGTGATGAAATCCTTTGATTTCTCACTAGTGTTCTCTTACTCATACTTTCCACAGCACGTGTTTCAAACCTTCATTCTCCCAATACCTCCTACTCCCCCACTACCCTTCTCTTTCAGCAGATGAGCTTGCTTCCTACTTTTCCTGAGCAAACAGAGGCCACTCGTCACTAGTTCCCTCTTCTCCCCCACTCCACTTCTCAAAAGCCATCTTCATTTATCCTCTGTTCTTTCCTTTCTTGCTGCAGAGGTGGTGCCAAGGCTGACTCCTTCACTTATGCACTTGATTCTCTTCCCTCCAATCTCTTCTGAGACCTTGCTTTCTTTAATGGTTTCTTCTTTTTCTCTTCATTTTTGCCTCCCATCCACTTAGCAATAATAGCTAGCATTGATACAACACTTCAGATTTTATGAGATTGTATACACACTCACACAAATACATGCACATATAATCATTATCTTCAAGACAACTCAGAGAGGTAGGTATGATTATTTTCCCAATTTTACAGATGAGGGAACTGAGGCAAACAGAGATTAAATAAATTGTTTAAGGTCAGATGGCTAGTAAGTGTCTGGGGAAGGATTTGAACTCAGGTCTTTTAGATTTCTAACTCTACCACTGTACCACCTAGTTCCCAAGGTGTCCTTTCCTTTGCAACTCTGAGACTCTAGTTCCAGTTAGACAGTAGCACAAGACTGTAGAGAATCAAGTGCTTAACATGTCTGACACAGATTAGCTAGCTTGTGCTTTGGTCAGGAAGGGAAAGATAAGTACAGGCTAAAGTCTGGAAGGATGAACAGGATCACAGAATCTCAAAACAGATCATCTAGTGTTGCCTCTATTTGAAGCTGGAATTCTCTGTATAGCATCTTTGACTGGAGGCCATTTGGCCTCTACTTGAAGACCTCTGTGGGACAGGTTCACTTTTCTCTTCCTTTCTGTGTGAATCAGTGTAGTTTAGTGGCTAGAGCACCTGGGCTTAAAGCCAGGAACACTTACGTTCTAATCCTGCCTCAGACACTAACTAGCAGTGTGACCCTGGGCAAGTCATTTAACATCTCTGTGTCTCAATGATCTCATCTGTGGATTGATTTAGACCCAAGGACCTTTCTGCCTTCAATCTGTGATCCCAAGGTAGTGCATTGTCCTTTCTAATAACTAGTAGTTGGAATTCCTTCTTTCGGTGATATGAACAAAGTCTTTCTGATACTGTCCACCATTGCTTCTTCCTCTCCTGCTCTCTGGGGCTAAGCAGAAGAGGATAAATGAAGAGGCTTTTGAGATGTGGAGTGAGGGAGAAGGGGGAGCGCATGGTGGAGGGCCCTCTTCCAGATGGCAGCCCTTGAATAGCTGTTATACCTCCCATAGACTTTCTCTTATCTATAAGTCACTCAGTAAGCATTTCTGGGGCACCTACTATGTGTTAAGAAGTCCTACTCAGTGATGGGGAAATTCCTTGTCACTGAAGAGTCTATATCCTAGGCTAAATGTCCCTTGTTTCTTTAGCCATTTTTTCCATGGCAAAGTCTCAAGTCTTTTCGTTGTCTTTTTGTGAAGGAGCTGAGGTGTGAGCTTGCCTCGCTAGGTAGGTAGGTGGGGAGGGGCAAGGGTGTTGAGGCTGGTACCCAGGCTGTTTCCTGTCAGGTATAGATTGGGCTTTATGATCCCTGAAGTCCCTCTCAGGTCTTTGATTCTATAATTCTGTGGACAGGCATTCTAAGCCAGGGATTCAGCATTAGAAACCCCCTCGACTTTGGGAAACCTCATCTTGGCCCTCCTTCCAGCGTCTCCTTGTCCCCTCTCCTCCCCACCCTTCTTACTAGGAGAACCAGAAATCCCATTTGTGAATCAGCATTTTTCTCCTCCCACACAGGCCTTCCCCCACCCCCCACCAGCCCATCCCAGCTACCTGTGTGGTAGAGGAGGTTTGTAGGGAGGCCTCTCTCCTGCAGCTGGGGAAATACCTTCCTCTGGCAGACACCCAATATCCCCCTTGTCCTGGAGAGGTTGAGATCTCCAGCGCTAGACCTCTTTCCTTGGTGTTACCCCTGTGGGCCCCAGCCAACCAGCTCGAGCTCTTCTTTCTCACTTTCTTGTCTCTCTTAGATCCACAACATGGGCCAAGTCTGAAAGCCACAGGCCAGAGGAGGAAGAGACCAAACGGAGACTGGGCACGGTGGAGAATTGAGGATGTGGAGGCTGAAGCCAACGGGCTGCATTATCCCTGCAGGGGCCAGGGCTCCCCACTGAGGTATGTGCAGACAGGAGCTCCATCTTCTCTTTCTTTTCTATCTGTTTCCACACAGTTGCTTTTGTTTAGCGAGATGCCTACCAACCTGAAACTAGGCAGTGTTCTCCAGACAAAGGATGACTGGTGTGAACTTAGTGCCAGTCTTGGGTCACCTGGGAGATTTGGATGTGGCAGGCTTCAAAGGGGATCTTAGAACATAGACTGTCAGAGCTGGAAGAGGGGACCTTAGAGACCCATCTGACCAAACTTTCACTTCACAGTGGAGGAGGCTGAAAACCCAGAGAGGGAAGAGACTTGCTCATCTGTGGTCATGCATCAGTTCAGTGGCATAGTGCCCAGGATGGTACTTTTTGCCTTACTTCAGGCTCTTCTATCAAATTATCCAAAGACATTATAAGTAATATGAGAGGGAGAAAGGTATAATTTTGAATTCATTTCTAAGATCTTCATTGTCTTTAATCAGTATCTGGTTCCAGGATACATTAACTCCAAGGTACTGTGGAGTAACAGAGAGGTGGCATCCTGTAGTGGAAAGAACACAGACTTTGGATTCTGAAGGCCCAGGCTGGAATCCTGAATTCCCAGGTTGCTACTAGTGTGACCTTGGTTAACTCATTACAGCTTTCTGAGCCTAAGTTTCTTCATCTGTGAAACGACTGCATCGGACTAGAGTGATTGGTTAAGATCCCTTTGGTCTCTAAAACCTGTGATCTTATTTAAAAGAGCTTAAATTTAATATTAAATGTGAAGAAGAAGATCCTAGGATCCTCAGTCTGCAGGCACCAGAGACCTCTGGATCTCATCTAGTTCAACTCTTTCATTTAATAGGTGAAGAAACTAAGTAAGACCCTGATTGGACAATGACTTACCCAAGGTCACATAGGCAGGCAGGCAGGCAACAAGTGTTTATTAGGTACTTACCTTGTGCCAGCCCTTGTACTAAGTATGGAGTTATAAAGAAAGGCAAAGATACCATTCTTCCCTTCAAGGGACTTGGGGGAGAAAAGATGCAAACCACCAAATACGTACAAGATATATACAAAATACATAAAGTAAATGGGAGGTTGTTGTGTTTGTCCTTTGTTTTTGAAGAGGACCGTGACATCAGGGAAATAATGACATGACTTACATGACTGGGATTTAAGTGAGACAGGGCTGTGCAAGGTCACCAGCCTCACTTTCTCCTCCAGAGCCATTTGGATCCAGTGACCAGATAGATATTCATCAAAATGACTGGAGATGACCCAGGGTGCAATGGGAGAAGAGACCCTGGCCCTTTTAGGTTAAGGCCTTGTCACTATTCGCTTAGAGTGAGGTGAGGCTCATTCAGGAGATGGCCCCTTTAATTAGAAAAAAAAAAAGTCAGTTGGGAAAGGAAGATGCTCGGGCTTGCTGTTCCAAAGAGGAGTGGTTACCATAGTAAATGGGAGGAAATGTCAGAGGAAAGACACTAAGGGCAGCTAGGTGATGTAGTGGATAGAGCATTGGACCCAGAGTCTTGGAAACTCTGAGTTTAGACTTGATCTTAGGGACCGCTAGGTGGCACAGTGAGTAAAACATTGACCCTGGAGTCAGGAGGACCTGAGTTCAAATGTGGCCTCAGACACTTAACACTTACTAGCCGTGTGACGTTGGGCAAGTCTCTTAACCCCAATTGCCCTACCTTCCTCCCTCCATAAAAGACCAAAAAGGGAGAGAAAGACTTGATCTTAAAAACTTACTAGCTGTGTGACATTGGGCAAGTCACTTAACTTTTGTTCAGCTGTTTCCTCCATTGTAAAATGGGCATGATGATGGCACTTCTCTCCCAGTGTTGTTTCGAGGATCAAATGGCACAATATTTGTAAAGCCTTTAGCACAGTTCCTGGCAAATAGTGGTGCTTAATAAGTGCATATTTCCTTCTATCACACTGATCAGCCTCTGTCCTCCTCCCCACTTCCCCTTCTCCTTCATTTTCAGAGCACCTACTTTGAGTTTGGGGCTGGAGAACATAATATAATATCCCTGCCCTCATGGAGTTCATAGTCTAATGGGTGTAGTCTAATGAAACTTTACAACTAAATTTTACAAATAAAAATTTACAACTGGACATCCTGTTGATCTCAGATTCATTATGTTCAAAACTAAACTCATTATCTTTCCCTTCAAGCTCACCCTTGGGCTCTGAACTCCCGAGGTTCATCCATTCTGGGGCATTGTTACCTCCTCGCTTTTCCTCCCCTGGTATATTCACTCAGTGGCCAAACTTTGTGAGCCATTCCTTCAAAGTGATGCTCATCTCTCTCCTTATCTCTGCTTGTCCAGCCACCCTCCCTCACCTACTTAAATCCTCCTTACCTCTCACCTACATTATTATAGTAACCTCCTAATTGATCTCCTATCAGATTTCTTCTTTCTTCAAGCCATCATCTTCCCCAGTTACCACAAGAATATCCTGGAAGCTCAGATGTGTGACCTGTCACTCTTCTGCCCATTACATTCTAGGAGCTCTTGTTCCCCCTAGCATCTAGGATCTGTTGGAAACTCCTTTGTTGAACCTTTACAGCCTTTTCACAAGCTACCTTTCTAGCCTTCTTATGCTTTGCTTTTCCTCATGGCCTTTCCAGTCTAGCTGAACTGGTCTCAGACATGACCCTCTAGCCCCTGCCTTTATATAGACTATTCCCCATGCCTGGAACTCTCTCCCCCTCACCTTCTTAAAATCCCTAGTTTTTGTCAAAGCCTACCTTTACTAACTTCACCACAAAGGCTTTTCCTGACCATCCCTCTCTCCTGGAATCGCTCATGCCTTCCTCCTCAAATGACCTTGGATTTACTTGGCATGTACTTACATCTATTATATTGTACGTATTGTCAGGTCCTTGAGAATAGATCCTGTTCAGTTCTTATCTTTGTAGTCCTAGTGCCTAACACAGTGTCTGATAGCTAGTATAGATGCTCATTAAATGCCTAACAATTAAAGTGCTTTGCCCATGATCACCCAGCTAATAAATGTCTCTGTAGGTTTTGAACTCAGTATTTCCCCCTCCAAGTCTAGTTATGTTTCTATTTTTTCCATCCTATTTCTTCCTGTATCTAGCTAGAGTATTTCCTGAGGTGATTTATGAAAGTACTTTATGAAAGTATCATAGGTTCATGGTTTTTTAAAAATGTGAGTGGGACAAATTTTGCAAACTTTCCCAGATTTTAACTTGCACAATATTGACCTATGAACACATTTACTGTATTTGTTGCATGTATGTATATGTTTGAGACTTCTGTATTTATGTGTATGTGTCTGTGCATAAAATACAGACAGTGTGAATGCCTGTATGTGCATGTCTGTCTAGCTAGGTCCATGGGTATGTGTATTTGTGAATTTTTGTGACTTTCTCTGTGTGTACTTTGCTATATAAATGTGCATATGTTTTTCATGAGAGCACAAACTCAGTCCTGTATATTTTGAAGTCCTCGGAAATGTCAGTGGTAATAAAGCCCAGGACTGCCCTTGGGCCCCTTCTCCTCCCCCCATGGCAGTCCCCTGAGAGAACAAGAGAGGCACGTAGGCTGCCCACTGGCTCTGAGCATCAGAGAGAGTTCCCAGGAAGGAGGGAAGCAGTCCCAGCTGGGGAGGACTGGAATCCTTTGCCCTTGACCCTGGCCCTTGGCAGAAGCCGAAGGCTGTGGGTAATTCCTACCCATCTCCAGGGACTTTCATAAGCTCTCTTCCCTCTCACCCCCTCCTCTAGGTCAGGGATCCGCTTCCTGTGTCTGTCTGGCTCTGGGACGAGTTAGGAAAACTGTGGTTTTGCCTTCCTGTCCCAAGCCCCTGAGACATTCTCCAGCCGTCTGAGAAAGTACCAGGGGGAAGTAGAGAGAGGGTTGACCATGGCCTGGCAGGAGGTGAGGGCATACTACCCAAATAGACATCTTCATAAAGCTGCTTAGAGCTAGAAGGGGCCTCAGAACAGAGTGTCCGACCTTAAAGAAACACGGAGATCATCTAGTCCATATTTCTCTTACATTTTTCTTCTTACAGTTGAGCAGACTGAGGTTTAGGGAGGCAGTAAATCAGGGACACGGTAAACAGTAAATCAGGGACAGAGCTGAGACTAAAATCCAGGCTTCCTCACTCTGGTGGAAGCTGCAGAGCAGAGGATTTTCGTGTATGAGTGTGTCTGCTCTCTTTTTTGATGTTGAACTGAGATTATTCCTTTTTTAGCTTTTTCCATCAGTGAACCAGCATAGGTTAGCCTGTGGGAGAGAAGGAGGAAGAGGAGACTTGGACCCTCATTCAAGACTCTCCTGGTCTGTTTGGAAAGGCTAAACTTTTGTACAGGGGACAATGAGAGAGAAATGAACAAGATAGTGCTCACACCCCAAATTAAGAATACCTTTGCTGGACTTCATTATATGAAATGTAAGCATCAGGGCATGAAAGAAGTTAAGAGAGCTGTGTGGGGTAGAACGATCAGGGAATATTTTGTGAGGGAATTGTGTTACTATGCCTTTTGATAGCTGGTAGATTTAGTGATGGAAGGGACCTCAGAAATCATCAGGTTCAATTCTCCCATTTTACCTATTAGGAAACTGAGGCCCAGAAAGATAAATGACTTCCTCAGGGTCACATGGTTATTTAGTAAGTGTGTGAGGCAAGATTCCAACCCAGATCTTTCCCACTGCCAAGTCCAGTGCTCTGTCCTCCAGTATAGGAGAAAGAGCCTGGGAACTGTAATTAGGAGACCTATGTTCTAGTTCTAAGCTCTGTGATTTTTGGGCAAGTCACTCATCATCCTTCCTGGACAGAAGTTTGAATTCAAAATCTAAAACTACTTCCAGCTTTACTATTCTCTCTTTGATGTTCTAAGGGCTTGTCAGGTTCTAAAATGTTATGTTCTAAGGTTCCTTCCAGCTCTTGCATTTTGTGCACTAAGGTTCTATTGAGTTCTTGGCATTTCACGTTCTTTGTCCCAAGATCTCTTTCAATCTCTGACATTTCGAGTGTCTTTTCGATGTCTGTGTTTTAAGATTCCTTCCAGCACTGACATATTCTCTGTCCTTTCTATCTCTCTCCATTTTGTGTCTAATGGTAACCATCACTGACATTCTGTCTTCTATGTTCTAAGGTTCATTCCAGCTCTGGCATTTTGTGTATCTCAGAAGAGCAAAAAAAATTCTGGGGGGAAAAAGAAAGAATTTCTGAGCTTCTGGCTAAATAGTGTAGGTGTAACAATTTGGACTGATAGGGGAAGAGTCATTTTGAGTTTACCTGAACTAAAAGCTAAGTTATTTTTATTACTTTGTCAAAACATACATTAATGGCCACTGGATCCATTCATCTCTCTCAGTTGCTGGGCCTGATGTTCTAGGCATAGCAAGTGATCAATTAGTGTTTATTGACTGACAGGATAAAAAGAGTCCTTTAAATAAGCTAAACTTGAGTTGTCTCTCCCTTTCTCCTCTTGTTTATGTTACTTATTAGCTAAATTATTTTTCGGTGACCAAGGAATATTACTCAGTGTCCTAGATACCCAGAAATTCTAAACAGTAGCATATCCTTAAGATTTCATTAGGCTGTTATCATTTTCAGAGTACTTTCATTAGATTCTTTTACAGAAAACTGAGTTACTTAAGGTCACACATTAGGTCAGTGACAGAAATGAGACTTGATCTTTGATCTCTCTCCTGAAAGGTCTAGTGTTCTTCCCACTCACCTTTGTGGCCTTCTAAATGAGCAGCATCAGACATCTGAGCTTGGATTGAATTTCCAGTTTTGTAGCCTGCCTGCCCAGAATTTTCCAGGTAGTCCTCACTACAAGAACCAGTTGGGGTGACTGGTACAGGAGGAAGGACAGATCTTGGAAATCTCAAGGTCCCTTATTTCAGACCTTGTAGTGCCAGAGTGTACAAAAATAGCTTTGGCTTTCTGCTGTTCTGGCTTGGCACCACTGGCTGCCTTGGGAAGGACTACGTGCTGGCCCTCATTGGAGTCAAATTGGTCTTGAAGGGAGATGAGGTTATTTTAGACACAGCCTCTTCAGTCTGGGCCAAGAATGATTTTCTTCAACACAATCAGGTCTCTCCCTGGGGAAGGACTACCTCTGGAGTGACAGTGCCCTGAAAACTTGAACTTCTGGGTCATGGTACCCCAAATCACATCATTCTCCTGTCATCATGTCTCTCAGTGGCTGCCCTGTACCCAGTCCCCTGGAAGAGACAACTTTAGACCTGAGTCTCTAAATCGGGGATTCTAAACCTCTTTGTGTGTGTATTGTGGATCCATTTGGTAGTCTGGTGAATCAGTCTATAGATCCTTGGTTCTCAACCTTCCTAATGCTGTGGACCCTTTAATACAGTTTCTCATGTGGTGGTGACCCCCGACCATAAAATTATTTTCATTGTTACTTCATAACTGTAATTTTGCTACGGTTATGAATCTTTCTGATATGTAGGATGTATTTTCATTGTTACAAATTGAACATAACCCACAGGTTGAGAACCACTGCTTTATCAGAATAATGTTTTTAAATGTCTAAAATAAAATATAATAGGACTACAAAAGAAAATAATTATATTGAAATACTGTTATCAGAATAAAAAAACCCTGACAAATTCACGGACCCCCAAGTTAAGAATCTTTGCTGTGAATTCATTTAGGACTCCTCCAACTGGATGGTTCTTTGAAAATTCAAACTTACAATGTTGAAAGCTGAGCTGTATGTATTTTCCCCTAAACCTATTCTTCTTTCTTAAGTATGATAGGCAGAGTAGTACAAGTAAAAAGAGGCTTGGTTTTATAGTCCAAGGGCCTGGGTTCAACACAGAGATTCTCCTCTCTCCCCCCAGAGCCTTCTAGGCATATTAGTACCCTTCTGAGATATATTAAATGCTTGATCTGGAAGGAACCTTAAGACACGGAAGCTGAAAGGACATGAAAATCAAACATGAAGTGTAAGGGGTTGAAAGGGATTTCAGGACAAACAACATGTCACATGTGACTTTGGGCAAGGCACTTAAGTAACCATCTTGAGACTCAGTTTCCTTTTCTGTAAGATGAAGAAGAAGTTGGATCAGATGATTTTTAAAGGCCTTTCCACCCCCAATTTCATTGATCCTTTGGAAGTCTTCCAGCTTCTAGATTTTCTTCTTTCTAATCCTTCCTTCACGTGTTGCCACTCATTATGAGAAAGAACCTTCCATAAGTGCATAATATAAATGCTTGTTGATTGATTCTGTTAAATATAGTTGTCCAAAAATGTGGTGCCTTTGAATTTAGTGAGTTCCTCTTCCCTGGAGGTGTTGAAGCAAGAGCTAGCATGACCCCTTATCCAAGGCATGGTACAAAGAATTTGTGTTTTGGGGAGGAGTCAAATGTAAATTATTAAGGGCCTTTTTTGACTTGGAGATTCTATGGTTTTAGCCAAGGAAGACTGTCTGGTGAAGTCAGGACTTGAGCAGTCCTTGAAGTAGGAGTAGGATCTGGAGACATGAAGGAATGGAAGAGGGCATGACGGAAAGCAGGGATTTGAAAACAAGCTTGATGAGCTCAGAGACAGTAAGGAGATTGGCCAGTTGAGGCAATTGGGTGGTGCAGGGGGTAGAGCATTAGACCTTGAGTCAGAAAGATCTGAATTTAATTCTGCCTTAGATACCTCCTAGCCATGTGATCCTGAGAAATCACTTAGGCTCAGTTCCTTCATCTATAAAATGGAGATAATAGTAACATCTCCCTCCCAGCCTTGTTACAGGAATAAAATGAGATAAACATAAAAAACACTTTGCAAACCTTAAAACCCTGTGTGAATGTTAGCTATTGTTATTGTTATTATTATTGCCTGGCTGGAATAGTTAGCTCTTTTGTAGGAAAGGAAGAGAAGAAAGTTGTGTCCCTCAGTTCCAAGTGGCCTCAAAACCCAAGCAGACAGGTCTTATTCCAAGTGATCATATGTTGGGAGCCACTGACAGTGTTTGAGCCAGGGACAGTTATAGTCAAAGCTGTGTATTAGGTGACAAGCGACATAGAGAGAATGGATTAGGAGAAGGGAAAGGAAGGGAATAAGGATTTGTATTGTACCTATTATGTGCCAAGCACGGGGCCAAGTGATGTTTACATAGTAGAAATTGGTTTTGCGGTCTGTAGAATATTTCATGTACTTCAGATGTCTGAGGGAATGACAGAGTTTTAATATTTTCCTCTAATGCTTTGTACATAATAGGTGCTCAGCAAATGTTTTATTGGGTTGAATGAGAAGATATTCTGAAACCACTCACTCACTCACTCAATCATCCTCAGTGAGGAGAGACATTGAGATGGGGAGTATTTTTGTATCCTCATGTGACCTTGTCTTTTCCCTCTTCAGATTCCATTAAAGTCTCCCTCCAAAGACTTGTTGTGGCATGGAGGTGGTCCTGGGCTCTTAAAGGCTCTTAAAGGAAGAAAGCTTTGTTAGGTACTAGAAGTTAGAAAGAAAGTCTGTGACAGGCTGTGTCTGTCCTCTGAAGATCAGCCGAGCTAAGAATTCTAGCATCATTGGCTAGACAAGAGGGGATGAAGTAAAGTGTAGAAAGGTTGGGATCCATGCTGGTCAGAGAAACAATGATGCCACTGAAATCAAGGATCTTTGGAACGTTTGAAATCTCAATGTCTCTGAATGGCTGGCAGATACAATAGAAAGAATCCTGTCCTGGGTTTCTGAAGACCTGGATTCTACTTTGTCTTCCTCTCCCTATGTCATATTGAGCAAGTTAATTCCCCTCCCAGGGACTTAGTTTCTACTTTTGTACAATAAGGAGCTTAGACTAGATCAGGGGTTCTTAACTTGAGGCTATGCAGAGATTTTTTGAGGTCCTTCAAAACCCTATATCTTTATTTTTTTTAATACGGAGATGGGGAACCTGCCGCCTCAGGGCCACATGTGGCCCTTTAGGTCCTCAAGTGGGGCCCTTTGACTGAATCCAAACTTGTTCTGTGAAGTGTGGATTGAGGACCTAGAGGGTCACATGTGGTCTTGAGGCTGCAGATTCCCCAACCTTTAACTGAAATTTAGCATTTCCTGCAATTATGAAATTAAAAAAAATGTTATGCAAAGGGTGTCCATAGGATTCATTAGATAGACATAAGGGTCTGTTGAGATCAAAAAAAGGTTTGAAAGCTCTGGGTTAGATGAATCCTCAAGTCTTTTCCAACTCTGACCTTGGATTCTCTTTGATTTCAGTTCTCATCTCTCTTCAAAGGACTAGGCAATTGGGGCCAATTGGGGCCAGAAACAATGACTCCTTGCTGATCCAGGCTAATTGCAGACCCCATGCACCCTCATGCTTCTCTCTAATGAGGCTCTGCTTTGGGAACTCTTTGACTTCTGAGCTCTGCCCTTGATGTGGTCAACCCTCAATGGGTGTTGAATCCCTTAGGCAGAATTGGGAAGTTAGGTGAAGTTTCCTTGGATTTGGAAATGAAATTGGACCAAGATTTAGGAGATCTAGGATTGAATCTCAGGGCCGCCACTTGATAGTAGTTTGACTCTGGACAAGTTACTTCACTTAGCCTTGTTTTTCTCATCTGTAAAATGGGAATGATAGAACTCGTGCTTACCTTTCTTACATAAGGGTTATTGTGAGCAGGGTGCTTGGTAAACTTTCACTGAGCCCTTCCATTTGCCCCCAGATTTCTTCTTTTAGTGTCTACCTCTTCCTAGGTGTGCAGAACTGAGGATCTTTCTAGGCACCTATCTTCATTTGTCTTTCCTGAGAAGGAGGACAACCAACTCTTGTAGCCACGTCCCCCCTAAGCCTCTGGTGTCTTCTCTTCCCTCTAGCTGTAGCTTTCTCAGAATCCTAGACATCCTGCAAGACCCGGTTCAAATTCTACTTTCTCCAGGGAGCCTTCCCTGATTACACTAGCCCAAACCCAATATTTACTTCTGACAAAGTATAGTGGAAAGAGTGCTGAGCTGGGAATTTGGAGTTCTGGGTTGTACTTCTACCTCTTCTCTTTGACCATGGGAAAACCATTTATCTTGCCTAAGCCTCTGTTTTCTCATTTGTACTAGAGTAATGATAATAATGATGATTATGATGATGATAATAAATAATACGTGACTCCTGATGTTGTGGGATTGTTGTAACAAAGTACTATGGAAATGTGAACTACTGTTATTACTTTACTATATTTCATTTTTTTACCAGCCTTCTGTAAGAGTCAAGTAGAAGAGATTTTAGGATATAGAATGCCAGAGTTGGGAGGGACCTCCAAATGTAGAACCCTTGAACCCAGGACACCAGGGCAGTTTGATTTCATAGTTATCACAGAGGTGGTGAAATGAGACTTATGACTTGAATATGGCTCTGCAAAAAAGGTCTTCCTTATTCCAGGGAATCAGAATAGATAAAAGGTTATAAGAGGATATCATGCATTTTACGTAGGATTTTATTCTGGCTGGTGGGGAAAAACTAGTTTTGGAATGATGGCAGCCTGGGAGTGGTAGGGCAACAATCATACCATCTTTTTGAGACTGAGAAGGTGAGGACAGTTAGGCATAATCTTAACACACCAGATTTTGAAGCATTCATGGGAAGGAGTGAATAGGATCCCATGGACCAGTATTCCAAACCGTAAGGGATAGGAATGGCTCAAGAATAAAAATCTGGCTGGGTGTGGTGGTGCATGTTTGTATTTTGCAGAAGAGAAAACTGAGGCTGAAGTGACATGTTCAAGGTGACACAAATAATCTGTGGCAGATCCTGGATTTGAACTCATGTCCATTGACTCCAAAATCTACCAATTTTTCCAGTCTTCTTACACTGGTTGTTCCATGTCTTGACTGAGCATTTTCATTGCCTTTCCTTGGATATTATTTCCATTTGATCCTGTACGTATCTGGATTGTACATTGTTGTTTTGCTTATTGTCTGAGACCAGGACTGTTTTTGTCTCTCATTTTCCCAGTGCCTGGCATGTGGCACCTGCTTCATAAAAGTCTTGCCCACTCCCAATAAATCCCACCTCTTCCAGGAAGCTTTCCTTGACCACTGCAGCTGACCCTGTTCCCGCTCACACCTGAATTCCCCTTTGTGGCAAGTGTTCACACCACTAAACTTAATACAGTTTTCTCATTTTTAAAATGAGGTTAATTCAGCAAACATTTATTAAGTGCCTACTATGTATGCAGAATACTGTGATAGCCACTTGGGACAGATGAAAAGTTTAGACAAAACTAGGTTCTTTCCCTCTTGGAACTCATAGTCTAGTAGCGGCATTTGGCTGCTATATAGGATAGATAATTATAATATATAAATGAATCGGACAGCTCATTGGCACAGTGGGATCCTGAAGTCAGGAAGATCAAAGTTAATACTAACTGTGTGACCCTGGGCATGTCATTTAACCCAGTTTGCCTCAGTTTCCTCATGTGTAAAATGAGCTGGAGAAAGAAATGGCAAACCACTCCAGTATCTTTGCCAAGAAAACCCCCAATGAAGTCATGAACAATTGGGCATAACAGAAATGGCGGAACAACAACAAGAAATATAAACAAATACATGATAGATGCCGGATATGATAGCACGTGCCTGTAAAATCCCTACAACCAGGGAGCCTGAGGCTGCTGGATCAGTTCAGAGCAGGTAGGACACCGACCTATTGAGTCTCTACACTAGAGCAGACCCCAAGGCAGTGAGCACATTCCCCTGGGAATGGGGGCCACCAGACAACTCAGGGAGGGGCAGGCCAGTCCAGGACAGAAATGAAATGGGTTAAACCCTAACTCAAATTTAGTGCTGCTCAGCAGTGGGGACGGGTCCTTGAGAGGCAGCAATATTTCTAGCCTGGGAACAACAGGGAGACCCAGTCTCAAAGAAAAAAAAAACAACAAAGCAAAACCAAGCAGAGCAAGGATAAATGATAGGTCCATTACACAGGTGTTGACAAAGTGCTTTGTGAGGTCATTACTGACTAACAGGGTCAGGAGGCGCTCCATGGAAGAGGTGGTCATTGTGCTCAGCTCTGAAAGAACGGATGGGGAATTCTGTGGACAAAGATGGAGCACAGCAACAGGGTAGAAGCAAGAGATTGCTGGGTATGTAGGGGAATAGGACCAGACGGGACAATATATGGAAGGTGATCTGCAAATCTTAAAATCCTGTAGTTATTCTTGTTTTCAGTCCTCCAGTTCTACTTGGATGGAGAGTGCTTGGAGGAGGGGAGATAAGCTGAAGCATGACTAGAAAGAGTGGATGGTGCCATCCCTTAAGGGATGGTATCCCTTAACTGCCAGGAAGAGGAATTCAGATGTTACTTGATAAGCAGCCATTGGAGATTTGGTGCAGAAAGGAGTCACACCACTAGATATTGAGGCAACAGTGAGAAGGATGAGTTTGAGGGGACGGGAGAGATGAGTTTGTGAGGCAGCGGGAAGAGTTTATTGTGCTGGGGTTCAGATGGATGATGACAGGGGCTTTTGTGGTAAGATGAGAGTAGAAATAGCCAGGAGGGGGGTTTAAACCTGCTAAATAATCTTGTGTGCTTTTGTCTTATCTACCCTGCAGATGGGGGACAGTTTTATCTTTTTCTAAATAATTTTTAGTGTTGACAATAGGACCTGAGAGTGCTCAGTAAATATTTGTTGACTGAAAGCTTAATGTCTTCAGCTTGATGTTTATAGACCTACAATGGACTGGCCCCATTCTACCCCCCCCAAAAAAGTAAAGATGCTTTCTTATCATTTCCACTGAGATCTGTTAAGAGTTGACTTTCATTGGGAGGAAATATAAAGGTTGACTTTTATTGTGACAGAAATTTCGGGTTTAACTTTATGCAGAAAACTAAGGATTGACTTTCATCTTGGAAGAAATTTAAGGATTGACTTTCAATGTGGAGGAAATTTAGTGGCTAAGTAGGTGGAGGCCTGCATGTTCTGCTTTAGCTTCACTTAGTATATCTCTCCCATAATAAAGCCCTAAGGGTTCTGGATAAATTCTCCAATTGATAATAATTGTGTAATTAATAATAATGGCTCACCTTTAAACATAGCAATTCACATTTCTGTAATATTTAAAGTTTACAGAATGTAAGCTCCTTGAGGAGAATGGACTGTTTCATTTTTGTCTTTCTATCAGTAGCATCTGGGGATACAAAGTGTCTGGTGCATAGACACCTAAATATTTGTTGATTGATTGAGCTCCAACTTCCCTCCCAACTCTATGAGGCAGTTTCCTCATCATTTTACTCACCAACGTGGAAATTGAGGATTGTGGAGAGGTGATTTAGCCTCATTTGCAAAGTCAGGCAAGTTGTTGGAAGCAGGATTTTTGCATGCAGGTCCACCCCTACTAAGCTGTGGAGTTTTATGGTTTAACAAGTTTTGTGTCCAATAGTGAGAGGCCTCAGATTTAGGGAGACTAGGGTTTCATGTACTGCTTGTTACACGTACTAGGTGTGAGACTCCAGGTACTTCAGTTAACCTCTTGGTGTACCCAGGGATATGATTCTAAATTGTTGATCTTTGGTGATAGAGGGAGTTTCCTCACAGGGAGATCCAGTCACTGATGAAATTATGGAACTGACCAACTGCCCTTCTCCTTTTTCCCCTTCCCCCAAAACCTCACTGAGGAGTACTATAAACATTATTCTCCCCATTTTATGGATTGTGAAACTAAAGACCACAGAGCTAGTGGGGATTTGACTGTAGGGTTTCTTTTTCTGAATTGATTACTCTCTCCTCTACCAGGTCCCTTGTCCCTAGGAAATTGACGCTGCCCTAGTAGTTGACAGGGGTTTTACTGAGCACCTGTGTGTGGCCAGGTGTGTCTGATGCTTTTGGGGAAAAAGGAGAAGAGACACCTCCTACACAAAAAGAGATGATAATCCAATTAAGTTCAGCAGGCATTTGTTAAGGAGCTAGTGTAGAGCCTAGTAACAGGTGCTGGGAGTATGGAGAAATCTTCCTTTTTAGAGCTTACAGTTTTAGCAAGAGACAGAATACTTCTGTGTAGGAGGATGAGTAACAACAATTATCCCTCATTTTGGGGGGAGATTGCTGCAGTGAAAATCACATTCGAGCTGGGAATCAGGTCACCTGGGTCCAGTCTAGTTACATCACTGCCTGACTTGCTGTGTGACTTCTCTGTACCTCAGTTAACCTTCTTAGTAAAGTGAGGATGGTAGCCTCAATAACTTCTAAGTCTTCACCCAGCTCTGGCATTCTGAGGCCCCTTTCAGCACCACCATTCTGTGCTCCAGCATTTCTCTGGTCCAAGACCCCTTTCAGCCCTGAGGTTCTGTTATCATATCTGGCATGTTCAAAGGGTGGCACAGAAGACAAAGGACAGGAAAGCTTCAGAAGGGGGCTCCAGTGGGCCAGAGCCAATGGGAATGGCTTCCAGTCTTCTGTCTTCAGTCTACCCTCCTCACAGCTGCCCAAGAGATATATTCTTATATATCTGACCATGTCACTCCCTTGCTCAGGGAAATAGCACTGGCTCCCTATTATTTTTACAGTCAAACACAAATTCCTCTGGCATTTAAAGCCTTTTTCAGTCTGGCTCTAATCTACTTTTCTAGCTTTATATATGCATACACACACACACACATATATATTTAAATATATTTATATATACATATATTTACATTCATATAAAATACATTTATATATACATATTTGTATATATATAAAATAGGTTTATGTACATACATTTGTATATATAAAAAATAGATTTATATACATATAAAATATATGAGGAAATTATATAATATGAATATATAACAATATATAATTATATACTTTATATAATAAATTATGTAATAATATAACAATAATATGAAGGGAAATAATATACAGAGAAAAGTTTTATATGCATATGTATACATATGCAGTATACATATATAAGTACATATACATATGCATATGTATGTATATAGCACACATATCTATTTATATATCTCTATCTGTTTATCTGAAATTTCCCTTCATGTCTTTTTGGGAGAGCCAGACTGACCTTATTGTTGTTCCTTATTTTTGGCTTGTTATCTCTCATCTATGTGCTTTTCTACATTATTGTTCATCCTTCATTTTCTTTTTTTTTTTTTTTTTTGCTTTTTGGAGGGCAGGTTGGGGTTAAGCGACTTGCCCAAGGTCACACGGCTAGTTTTTCCTGTTAAGTGTCTGAGGCCGGATTTGAACTCAGGTACTCCTGACTCCAGGGCCGGTGCTCTATTCACTGCGCCACCTAGCTGCCCCATCCTTCATTTTCAAAGAGAACCAATGACATCATAAGGGTGATGCCTTGACTTGCATGTGAATTGGATTTAAGTGAGGCAGAGCTGTGCAAAGTCGTCAGCCTCATTGTCTTCCAGAGTCATCTAAGTCTAGAGGTGAGATGAAAGTCAGGACAACTGGCCAGTAATGGCTCCAAGCCCGGGCTCCTGTGGCTCATTATTTGGGTTTTGATGGCTTAGAATGAGCAGGTGTAAATAACTTTTCTACCTATGCTTTCCCCTGTCTCTGGAATACACACCTTCCTCATCTCAGCCTGTTGGAATACCAATTTTCCTTCAAAACTCAGTTTAAATACTACTTTCTACATGAAACCTGATCCCCCATCTGCTAGTGTCTCTCCCTTCCCTTCTCCTCCACCTCCCCAGTTACCTAGGATATAGATTGAATATAAATCTGTGAGTTGGTTTTGTGAGTTTGGTTCCCCTGTAGACTAAACTTCTTGAAGACCGAGATTCATTTTTTTTTACTTTGTCTATCCTGGACCTGCCAGCGTGCCTGGCATATTCTGTAGGTGCTTGATAAATGCTTGATTGGTTGAAGGAAGAGGAGCTAGCATCATTGATGCGATAGTCTCCTTTCTCATCGTTTCACTGTCTCAGGTACTTCTAAGTTCTTAGTCTGGAAGTCTGTGCAGATTGGAGCATGTCTCCCCCTGGAGATTTTCCCTGGAGCAGTTGGGAGTTCCACCCTACACCTTCCTATCTTCCTCCCCCATCCCTAGAGCCCCACATTCAGTTATCTGGGTATCGGTTTGGTCCAGGTGTCCTGGGGCTCTGAGTAGCTCACTTACTCCTTCTCTTGGTCCCAGAGAGCAGAACTGGGATCAAGGTGGGGCAGAGGAGGAACAGAGGACATGGAGTAACATAGATTTAGATTGATCTAATGAAGAAGTCCGTCTTTACCAGAGCTGTCCCCAAGTGGAATGGGCTGCCCTAGCAGCTGGGGAGTCTTCTAGAAAGGTCTACATGACCAGTGGTTGGATTCATTATGAAGGAAACTCTTGTTCACATACAGGTTGGATCAGATGATCTTTATGACCCCTTCCAGCTTTGAGATTCTGGGATTTCCTGATTCTCTATAAATACGGGTAATATCTAACATTTATAAAGTGCTCTAAGACTTGCCTCTTGCCCAGAGTTCTACCCCAAAGTGAGAGTTTTCTTTTGCTGAATACTCTCCTTGTGTTGGTGACCCCCAAGCTTCTTGGGGTCAAACAGACCAAGGTGACCTAGGCACTTAACACTGAATTCATAGGTAGGCTGTGTACCTGTGAGCCTTTCCAGAGGCTGAGGCTTTGTGAGACTCAAATTTTCTTATGTATATTTCCTGATACACTTCATAAAAAGTAATAACTACAGTAATAGTGACTCACGTTGCTAGAGTACTTTAAGTTTCCCAAATTTATTTCTCTACAGCAACCTGATGCTCAATATTTTTTGTGACCTTTGTGACTCAGTTACCTTCCTCTGCCTCGGGTATAAAAGGAAGGAGCTGGACTAGGGAGCCTTTAAGGTCCCTTCTAACTCTGTGATTGTGTGAATCTTGTTATATGGGGAGGTGCAAGGATTTCTTGACACTTTAAAAAACAATTTCTTGACACTTTTGTGGATCAGTGATCACAGTGGTGAAAACAGAAATGAATCCATGCCTTTTCAGTATTATCATGTAGAACCTGGCTATGGCCTCCCATAAATGTTCTTTAGGGAGCCCCACTGAGAGTGCAAAGGCCTTTCTTTAGACCTTGACATTGCATGGATATTGATCAAACTTGAAGGCTTTTTCCATCAGTGATCTCTCCACCTTCGCTCATGACCTGCCCGCCTCCTTTCCACAGCTCCTTTGCTCTACTCTCAGATGACATTTCAGTGGTCTCTTTGGTAACATGCTGCTCCCCATTCACCATCTCCTTGGCTTTGCTGTTGCCCTTTGGAGATCTGCCCAATACATTCAAGACTCAGACAGTCTATGACTTGAAGCTGTGTAGTCACTGGAAGAATGTTGCTCTTAAAAAGATGGGCCTTTGTGTCTGGCAGAAGCTTGCTGCCATTAAAAGAACTGTCTTTTTAAAAATTCCTTTTTATTGTGACTTCAGCAATTGTCAACAATGCTGGTTGCAACAGGTAGAGTTCTGTATGTAGAGTCAAGAAGACCTGAGTTCAAATCCAACCTCAGATACTCATTAGCTGTGTGACCATGGAGAAGTCACTTAACCTTGGTTTGCCTCAGTTTCCTTATCTGTAAAATAGGAATGATAATAGCAGATGAAATGAGATAGTAATTGTGAAGCCCTTAGCACAGTATTTGGCACTTATCAAGTGCTGTATAAATGTTAGCTATTATTATTAATATAAAGAACTATGAATTATAGCTGGGTAGGGAGCTAGATGGTTCAGAGGATAGAGTGCCAGGCCCAGAGTTAGCTATGTGACCCTGGGCAAGTCAGTTAACCCTGTTTGCCTCTGATTCCTCATCTGGAAAATGACCTAGAGAAGGACTTGGCAAACCATTTTAGTATCTTTGCCAAGGAAACCCTAAATGGGGTCATGAAGAGTCGGTCATGATTGAAACAACTAAAAAAACAGCATGAATGACAACGTAGTTAAAATAATTAGGCTGTAACAAATAGCTGTCTTTTTGACCCTTTCTGTATCTCCCTTCCCTTTGCACACCTTTTAAGAAGTGTTTTATTGATGGTTATTTCCTCTTGTATCTATCATGCTCACCAACCCTACTATCTTTAAGGAGAAGCTTTTCCTCTTAAGGTCTGAGAATGCACATCTGGTTATATACCCCCAGTCTATCATCTGTTCCCCGAGAGACAGAAGATGTGCTTCATCATAAGTAAAGGAATGTTTGCCAGAGGCATTCTAGCTTGCTCTTCTCTCACTGTCCAGGCATGGGCAAAATTCATTGTCTATGTGCAGTGTTTGTCCAAGACATATGAGCCAAGGCTGTGTGTTGTTCATCCAACTGCACATTATAGTTTAGACAATAGACATTCTTCATGTCCTTGCCCTTTGTCATCCTGACCTAGTGAATTGATTGTTTTTTTTTTTCTGAGTGATTTTGGAGCTGATTTAGAAGGCCTAGTGATCAGCTGGGGCTTGATGCAGTTAGCACAGTGTCATCCATAAATATATCAGAGCATCTGCAGGACCTCAGTCTCTGGAAGCATTCCCTCCCTCTTCCATTTGGGCTCTGTTAGATGCTCTCCATGATGATGGGGATACCTTTGGCAGACATACTGCTCTGAAGATAATCACAGCTTGTGTAGAAATATCTGCTCCAGAGGATATCTGGGCCAAACAATTCTACAAAGGATTAGATAAGACCCTCCAAATGAAACCAATATTAGTAAGAGACAGCGTGGCATAGTGTATAGAAATTGATCTTAGCACTAGGAAGGCCCAAGTTCATGTCTTGCTTTGGACACATACTGCCTGTGTGACCCTGGGCAAATCACTCCATCTCTCAGTGCCCTGGATAGCTCTTGCTGACATGCATTGGGAGAATGAGTTTACTCCTCTGGGAGGAAACTAAACTAATCAAATCACAGGTTCAGACCCCATTCCTATCTTTAGGCAGTAATGATCAATGACTTCATCACAAAAGTTTATAAAGGGGAAATTATTTTAGAAAACATTAAGGAATAAGAAACAAGTAGCCAAAGCTTTTAATAGATTATACAGAATCCTCATACTTTTATGTACTCTTTCTTTACAAAAGAGAAAAATCCCAAGCAAGGGTCAGAAGTAGGAAGAACAACATTGGACAGGGAATCAGAAAGCCTTAGATTTAGTCTCCTTCCTAATATTTAGCTGTATGTTCTTCAGCAAGTTGCTTCACCCCAGTCTCAATGTGCTTATCTATAAAATGGGTATAGAAATTCCTGTCCAGCTTCCCTGATAGGGCAGCTGTGAGAAAGTACTTTGTATAATATAAAGTGCTATTGTTTTATTATTGTTAATATATTATTGTTATCTAATAGATAATACCTAATAGATAATTATTGCTGCTGAGAATTGGAACAGGTTACTCTCCATTAGCTCCTGAAAGTAGAAATTACATATTTCAACTTATACAGATTGGAACTCAGTCTAAGACAGTTTCCTAACAATTAGAACTGAGAATGGAAATGGGTTATTTTGTCAGGTAGTGAGTTTCCTGTCATTAGGAGCTACCAAGCAGAGGCTGGATCAGAGCACTTGTTGAGGATATTGTAAAGGGCATTCTTGTCCGTGGAAAGGTTGGACAGATGACCTCTGAGACGCTGTGATGGTAGGGATGGTAACACAGGGCCTTCGTTTTATGGAAACCCCCAAAGGGGAAGTGATCTGACAGTTGTAGAACATGTTGGTGATGGAGCTGGGCCCAGAACTCACTGGGGCCTCTGCCTTTCCTCAGCCCAGGGCTGTTTTCCACTCTCTGTTGGGGAATTTCATAACCATAGCTTCTGTTTTTTATTTTTACTGTTTTTCCCTTAAGCTTAGTCTTAGACTGTCTCTTAAATCTCTGTATCTGTGTGTGTATGTATGTGTGTGTGTATGCACACGTGCATGTATTTCTCTAGTGATATGTGTAGCCCTGTTTGTGTGACTCTGGGTCCCTGTGTGTCTGTCTCTATGTGATGGATTAGGAAAGGAAAGTGGCCATTTAACATCCTTCTGAGGGAGGTGAGCGTGGGATAGATATTGCTTTTAAACCAGTAGTCTTTTTATTTACTTTTATTTTATGAATTGAGATTTCTGTATTTGAGTGGTTTCTTATTCATAAGTGTTTATAGACTGTCCTGCTGACACTGCCCCACTGACTGCCCCCATCCCCTGTGACTGTCTTGACCACACCTCCCACAGTCCTCTTGTGACAATGTTAGTTGGAGTCACAAGATCTTTGTCCTCCTGGAAGGAGCCTCAGGGCTCTAGGTTCCATTCAAGACTGAATAGGAATCCTCTCTCTGACATCCCCAGGAAGTCATAGGCTAGTTTAGAAAACTTTCTGTTGTGTGAAACTCCTTTTTTTTTTCTCATATTTCTTGGAGCTGAGAATTCTGCTTCTTGGCCTTCAAGAGTATATGATAGAGTCAACGAATATTAGAGTAGATCATACAACATAGAATATTGGAATTGGAAGGGACCTTAGAACATAGAGATCTCTTGATTTCTTTTCTGCCTCCTCCCCAGCCGATGTTTCCACCTCTGAGACCTCCTTCCCTGACCTATGGGTTCCAATCTGGAACCTGCATTTAAGAAAGTTCTTGTGCCAACTGTGTTTACTCATGGCTTTCTCCATGCTACTGTTCCACCTTGCCTTCCCCCCTCCCCACTCTTTGTCAACTCCGTTTTATGTGTTGTGTCCCATTAGAACGTAAGCTCTTTGGGGGCAGAGGCTGCCTTCTTTTTTGCTTAGCCCTGTGCCTGGTATGTAGTGTTTAATAAATGCTTTATCTGATCAGTCAACTTGCATTTATTAAGGGCCTACTCTGTAGCAGGCCCTGTGTTAAGTGCTGGGGATACAAAGAAAGGGAAAAATTCCTGCTCTCAAGACGTCACAGTTGAACAGGGAGGTTAATATCCAAGTACCTGTGTGCAAATAAGAAACGTATGGGATAAAGCAACAGAGGGAAGGCGCTAAAATTAAGACTGGAAAAGGTTTCTTGTGGAAGGTGAGGCTTTAGCTGAAATGTGAAGGAATCCAGGGAAGCTAGCAGATGGAAATGAACAGGGAGATCCTTCCAGGAATTGTGGACAGCCGACAAAAACCAAATAAGTAAGGAGATGAGTGTCTTGTGCAAGGTGCCGCCAGGAAGCTAGTGTCAACAGGCATTTATTAAGCACCTACTGAGTCTTCATTTAGTCTGATCTAATCCAGTCCAATGAATCAAACACACAATTCTGAACTTTTCTTTTGTTCCCCTTTTTTTTTGCTTTTCGGAGGGGCTATTGGGGTTAAGTGACTTGCCCAAGGTCACATAGCTAATAAGTGTTAAGTGTCTCTCAGTCCACATTTGAACTCAGGTCCTTCTGACTCCAGGGCCGGTGCTCTATTCACTGCGCCACCCAGCCGGCCCTGAATTTTTCAAAAGAATTTTGATATTCTTCCTCAAGTCTCAGTCAAGTCAGAAAGCATTTATGAAGCACCTACGATGTCTGAGGCATTATGCTAAGCTTGGGTGGGTGTACAAAGAAAGGCAAAAACAGCCCCTGTCTTCAAGGAGCTTGAAGTCTGATGGGGCTCAGCTAATTTGATTGGGGAGCTGCAGACTCATGTAGCCCATTATATCTAGCCAGCCTCAGACTAGACCAAGGACATGTGGCATCCCATCTTATATTCTGCCTGGGCTATCTCATCACCTGCCCTGTTGATTCTCATCTCTTGTTCTGGATACAGTAATCAAATTATCTTGTGTTATTGTTGCTTTTGAAAATAACATATCAGTCTCCTGGCCAACGGATCAACTTACCATCCTTGCGGCGGAATAGACCCAAATTCCTTTTCCTCTTCATCGCTGCCCTATTATTCACTGTCTCCTCCTTCTTATTGTTGTTATTGTTCAGTTGGTTTTTCAGTCATGTCTGACTTTATGTGACCCCATGTGGACATTTCTTGGCAAAGATACTGGAGTGTTTTGCTACTTCCTTCTCCAGCTCATTTGACAGGTGAGGAAACTGAGGCAGACAGGATTAAGTGACTTTCCCAGGGTCACACAGCTAGTAAGTGTCCAAAGCTGGATTTGAACTTGTGACAATGAGTCTTCCTGACTCCAGGCCTGGTGCTCTATCCACCGTGATACTTGGCTGCCTCTGTCTCCTCCTATAAAATCTTCAAGGACAGGGACTCTCACTTTTGTGTCTGTTCTAATACTTGTCCAAAACCTCAAGTTTTATCATTTTATTCAGCATAAAGTATACGAGAAAAAATAAAGCATATGAGCACGAAGGGACCTTAGAATATAGAATGTTAGAATGAACATATGACAAATAATAAATATTGTCACTTGATTGATTAAGGCATAGAATATGTGAGCTGGAAGGGTTCTTAGAGATGATTTAGCTCAGTCCCCCATTTTACAGATGAAGAAACTAAGGCCCACAGAGAATAATGTCTTGTTTTCCCTGGCAGGAGGAAGAGTTCACAATGAAAATGATTTTTGTTCTGTGGACTTTGTGATCTGGCCACCTGCCCTTGGTATGATAGGAGGCATCCCTAGCTGATGGCGGTGATGGTGGTGGTGGGGCGTTGTCAGGTAGCAACAGGAGGAGAAAGGGCAAACAGCAAGACAAGCTCTTTGAGGCTGTGGATTTCCTTGATATGGTACCTGACATTTATGTTCAGCCTTTGACTGGTCACTTCCAGTGATGAGGAGCTCGCTCTTGCTGAAGGCTGCCCATTTTATTTTGGGACAGCTCTGATAGGAAGATCTTTGTTATATAATCCCTAAGGTATTTGTTGAACCTCACGGTTGGCCCCTTGGGAGCCTCCGTGGGAGACCATAAAAAGCCTAGTTGATCCAGAAACTAGGGTCTCTTTAGATTCCACCCAATTAATAATTAGGGGTTTAGCACTAAACCTGTGATTTCATTGGTATTTAAAAGTCCTAGATGAGGAAATTCCCCTCACAAGGTACCTTTTCAACAATATTTTCAATATTCTCAGAGAGTTGTTTAGATCTCTGAGAGATTAAGTGATTTCCCCAGGGTCACGCAGCCAGGATATGTCAAAGGCAGAACGTAGACCCAGGGCTTCCAAGATTGGCCCTCCATCCACTCTGTCGCCACTGTCTCTGTCAAATCATAATCAGAGAAGTGAATAGTTACTGTCCACACAAGCTTTTTCACAGTGGGTTGGCATCTGGAGCTAACTTCCCGCATTTAAAAGATTATGGAACTTGCCTAGGTTAAACAGCTGCTAAGGGTCTGAGATCAGACTTTCTGCCGTCACGTCTGGTACTCTAGCTACTGTGACACCGCTCTGCCTGTATTATTTTATGTGAATATACAGGCATACTGAATAGGTCATAATATATGAGGATAGTTTTGGCGATTCATAGTTCATCTTAGGTATTATGATTAAATCCATCTCTTTTGCTACCCAGTGGTGTGTTTTAAACATGGTAAGTGCTTAATAAATATTGAACTATACCCTGGAAATAGACCGGCCCTTTAACTTATCAGCTGTCTTCTCTACACATTCAGTGCTGTCCATCCCTGCTCATTAAGACACAGCTCATTAAGACACACAGGCTAGGACCCTTGAGCTAAAAGGGACCTCAGAGATTTCATCTGACTATTTTACAGATGAGGGAAACTGAGGCCCAGAGAGATTAAGTAATTTGCCTGAGGTCAAGAATGCTAGTAATTGGCTGAGCTTGGACTTCAGTTCAAGTTGTCTGACTTTAAATCTAGAATCCTTTTTTATTATAGAAGATGATAATAATTCTAGGGGGATGCTCTGTGGAGGTCTCTGAGGTTAATTTCAGCTACAACATTCTCTTTTTTGTCCCTTTTCAGCCCCAGTATTTTGTGTTCTAAGGTAATAGTGTTAAATTCATGTAGAAAAGGGGACCATGAAACAATATATAAGGATTTCTATGGGCCACATATTAACTTAGGAAACCACATGTTAGCATTATGTATGTTCTATTGTGTTTTTATTTATGTTGCTAAACAATTCCCAGTTACGTTTTAATCTGTTTCACGCCATCTGTTTGACACCTCTGTTCTAAGACCCCCTCTTTCCCCCCCAGATTCTGTGTTTTGTAGATTTTTCAGATTCTATGTTCTACTTCCATAATTCTGTGTTTCCTGTGCTGAGGCATTCTCTAGTTCTAACATTATCTGTGTTCTGAGGTTCCTTTCAGCTCTGACACTTTCTGTGATTCTGAGCATCTGGTTTCCCCATGTGTACCCTCTGCATGGCCTATACACTAAAGCCCAGGCAGACAGCCTTTGGGTTGGTGACTGCTCCCTATCATATCTTCCCTCCCCCCAGAACCTTTCTGTCCTTCAGAGGTTCTGTCTCCTAGACTTTACTGTCTTAAACAGGCAAACATTTGCCTGTAAATTACACAGACCTGGGTTCATATTCCATCGATGTCAGTCACTAGCTGTGTGGTCTCGGGTAAGGTTTTCCCATTCCCTCTCTGACTATCTGGCTCAGGGTGGGGCCTGGGAGCTCCAGCTGTCTGGAGAGATGTCTGACTTTATTTTTTCCTTTCTCCCAAACCAGGCTGGACCGAAAGGACCTTATTTGGTGCAGATCTGAGCCCACTTTGCTTCCTTGAGGTAAGTAGTCAGGGAACTGGAGCAAGGTGAGGTGGAAAATGGATGCAGGGGGCCAAAGGTGGCCCCAATTGGGTATGCTGTTAAGTGGGAGGGTAGAGATGCTGGAAGAAGGGGAGATGAGTATCCAGCTGATAGACTCATCGCAATCCATTAGGGTTTCCTTTCTGGACAAGCTTCAAGTCTTTGCCATGTTCCATATAAACATGAGGAAGAAGATGCTGTTATGTCTGGGGGCTGTAGAGATCCCATTCTCCAGGAGGCCTTTTCAGATCACTCCATACCCCCCTACCTGGCCCTTCTTGCTAGTGTGCCCTCTCTCTTACAATTCTTTTGTATTATACTTACTTAGGTTTATGTTGTATCTCCTTGGTAGAATGCAAGCTCCCTAAGGGCAGGGGCTGTTTCTTTTGTCTTTGTATCCTCATGTCTGGGCAGCTAGGTGGCATAAGACCTGAGATCAAGTCTGACCTCCAACACTTAGTTGTTTGACCCTGGGCAAATCACTTAACTGTATGCCTCAGTTTTTTTCATCTGTAAAGTGAGCTGGAGAAGAATAGCAAACCCCTCCAGAATCTCTGCCAAGAAAACCCCCAATAAGGGTTAGTATGATGGAAAAACCACTAAAGAAAAATCCTCACACCTAGTACAATTTCTGACGCTTTAAAAATTATTGTTTTGGGGTGAGATTTATAATTTTCTTGGGGTGGTGAACTCCTGTAGTGGAAATTCCCTTTGTTGATGCAAATTGGCAATTAGTCTGCAGCTAATGTTCCTAGAAAGTAGCCAGGGCACAGAAATGTTCATTGAATTGCCTTTGGTCACCCAGCCCATATGTGTTAGAGTTAGGACTTGAACAGATCAGGTGGCTGATCTGGTTTTTTGACTTATACCCAATAGGTGCTTAATAAAAACTCGTTGAATTGACTTGAAACATGATGAAACTGAAAGGACTTGGAAGGCTTTTGTTTGAGTCCAAGGTCAAATGACAAAAGGTAGCCATGGCCCAGTAGAGAACAGAATCAAGGAAGCCATGAGTTCAAATTCTGACTCTTATACATAAGGAGCTCTTACGATCCAGGGCAAATCACTTAGTTTGTGTGAGCTAGAGTTTTGTCATTTATAAAATGGGGATAATAGTGATTATTATCCTGCCTTTGGGAAGGCAGGAAGATGCCATGGAAAGAACACTGAATTTGGAGTCAGAGGACCTGGCTTTGCATCCTGACTGCCAGGATCACCTGTGTGATCTTGGGTAAGTCTGTCAGTGTTTTGGGACTTCTGTTCACTTGTAGAAAGAAAGGGTGAGATTAAGTGGCCTTCAGTCCAGTGACACTGGCTTGCTTGCTGTTCCTTTCACAGGACAGTCCAGGCCATATTCACTGACTGTCCCCCAAGGCTGGAACCCTCAACCTCCTTATCGCCACCTCTTGGCTTCCCTGGTTTTTTTAAGTCTCAGCTAAAATTCCTCCTTCATAAAGCCTTTCCTATGTCTCTTTAATCTGAGGGCCTTTGCTTTGAGACCATCCCCTAGTAAACCTCTGTGTATTTTGTTTGTACACAGTTTTCATCTTTTTCTCTCTCATTAAACTGTGAGCTACTTGAGACCAGGGCCTGTTTTTATTCTCCCCTTTTCTTTGGATTTCCCAGCACTTGACACACAAATGCTTAAAAATGCCTATTGACTTGACCTCTAGTGTCTCTCCCAGTGCTAAATCTAAGATTCATCATGATCTATCTATGAGCCCCTTGAAGGTGGGAACTATTTTTCTTTTGTCATTGTCTCCCGAGTGCCTACACGTAATAACTACTTCATATTGAATTGAATTTATTGATTTGAAAATTCCTTATAAACCTTAAAATGCTAAAGAAATACACATTGTTATTTGTTACACTTATTAATGATGACTTATTCCTATTCCCCTGTACACATCCCAGACAGGCCATCCCCCTTCTGCTTTCCTCTCTAAGCCAGGCTTATTCTCAGCTCCATAACTTTGGCTCACACAATCCTCCCTCCCTCCCCTGATGTCTGTTCCCAAACCTGCCCCATCATAATCATTTTTCAAGACCCATATCAGGTCCTGCCCCTTCCGGGAAGAGGGTGGAAACTTAACCTTTCCTCTAGGACAGCGGTTTTCAACCTGTGGATTGCAACCCCTTTGGGGGTCAAACGACCCTTTCACAGGAATCACAGAGGTCGTCTAAGACCATCAGAAAACACGTATTTCCAGTGGTCTTAGGAACTGAGACACCGCTCCTCTAACCATCTCCAGGTGGGTCCTCCCACATGCAGATACACCCACATCCAAGTATTAAAGGGTCACGGCATTAGGAAGGTTGAGAACCACTGCTCTAGGAAGTCTTCCCGGATTGGTAAATGGAATGTTTAATAAGGATGATAGGCATACAGTAGGAGCTTAATAATGGCTTGTTGATTGATTGGTGGTACCTGTAGAGTCACATCTTCCACTCATCTCTATCTCATTATCTGTCTGTCTGTCTGTCTATCTATCTATCTATCTATCTATCTTTATTCCTCTTTCTCTCTATCTCTTATCTGTCTGTCTGTCTATCTATCTATCTTTATTCCTCTTTCTCTCTATCTCTTATCTGTCTTTATGTGTCTTTATCCCTCTCTGTCTAGCTGTGTATCTGTCTATCTCTAGCTCTCTAATCTATCTTTATATCTGTCCCTCTGTCTCTAATTTCTCTTTATATCTATCTCTCTTTGCCTGTCTCTATCTCTCTCTAATCAATCTTGATCTATATCTATATATAAATATGTAGGTATCTCTCCATCTGTCTCTCTCTGTCTTTATCTCTCTTTTGGGTCAGAAGAAGCCACTTCCTCAAAGGGTCTGGTTGTCCCCTTTAAAGGGAAAGCCTCACATCTATTCTAGCCCCGGCAGGCCTTTGGTGGCCACATTCTTCCAGTCTTCCGGGCCTTCTAGGCTCAGTTTGGGAGGCTTCTCTGCCCCTCCACACATTTTTTCCTCCCTGAAGCCTTACCTGTATTCATCCCCAGAGCACTTCACTCCTTCTCAGTGCTTGGCAACAGAGAGGCTTTCCTGTGACCTTTTGTCTTACTCCCCTGGGATGGAGATCTGTCTTCCCCTTGGTTGGCACTGACTGATACACAGATATTATATTCTGCACAGGCCTTGGCCACTTTGGCCACATTTCTTTCCCCCCACATTAGCTGGAAAAAGGGATGTCAAACTTCCACTGCTGCTGCTTGTTGTGCTAATAGCCTGCCCTCGACTGTAGCTTTGTGTTGCTCTGCTGGGCGCTTGGCTGATAGTGACTCCTGCAGGCTTTCCTGCCTTCTTTTGGGCTGGGGTAGGAGCTCACTCAGCTGGCTTTGATGGGCACCTAGCAGGCTGCTGGCTGGCCCTACTATAAACAGAAGCAGCCCTCAATTGTCGTCTCCCAGCATTACTGTAATTACCAGCAAGGCTACAGTTATTTACATTTATCTAATTACCTACCTCTCCTCTCTTTTTCTTGCTGAAAGCCTTCAGATACTAATTTGCCATGGCTCTGCCTGAAACACTGTGTCCTCATTTCACCCCTGTGGCTTGCAGAGGAAATAGCCACCTACTCAGGGTCTAATAAACCCGATAATAGCCAGCATCGCTATAGTACCTACTATGTACCAGGCTCTGTGCTAAGTGCTTTACAGATACTCTCCCATCTGATCCTCACAGCAGCTTGGGGAGATCGGTGCAGTTATCTTCATTTTACAGTTGAAGAAACCGAGGCACACAGGTTAAGTGACTTGCCCAGGGTCACAGAGCTAAGTGTGTGAGGCAGGGTTTGAACTCAGGTCTTCTTGACTGCAAGTTCAGCATTTTTTATCCACTGTAACATCTAACTGCCAATGAAAGAATTTGATGATACATATGCAAATGCATGGGGAAGCTAGATAGGCACTGGGCTTGGAATCAGGAAGATTCATCTTCCTGAGTTCAAGTATTTCCTTAGACACTAGCTGTGTGACCCTGGTGAAGTCACTTAATCCTATTTGCCTCAGTTTTCTTATCTGTAAAATGAGTTGGAGAAAGAAATGACAAACTATTCCAGTATCTCTGCCAAGAAAACCCCGAAAATGGAGTCACAGAGTTGGACACAACTGAAATGACTGAACAGCAACATCAGAAGGTAGATGGGGGCAGCTGGGAGACACAGTGAATGGCGCACCAGCCCTGGAGTCAGGAGGACCTGATTTCAAATCCAGTCTCAGACACTTAACACTTACTAGCAGTGTGACCTTGGGTGAGTCACTTAACCCCAATTGCCCCTCCTTCCCCGTCAAAAAAAAAGAAGGTAGATAGAATGGGAACTGCAATCTGAAGTAATTCTATAAAATGGATATTTCTTTCTCTGTTGAGAATAATGTGGTTGCATGGTGAGCACAGTGCTGGGATCAGGGCCCTCAGTTTCAACCTTGGCTTTTGTTAGTCACTGATTGCATATGTGTGGGTACATCCCCTTCTATCTGCCCTTCCCTTCCCTTCCTTCTGACTCCGTGTTCTAAGAGAACCTCTTTTCTTAGTTTTTTTCTGAGCCTGTGAGAATATCAGCATTTTGGAAGGGACCTTAGCAATTGTCTAATGTAACCTCTCATTATGCAGAGGAGGAAACCTCTTCTCAGAAGTGACTTGATTCAAAGTAAACTGTGCTCTTCTCTCTGTGGCTGCTAGGTGGCACAGGGCATCGAGAGTGATGCACTTAGATTCTGGAGGACCTGAGTTCAAATTTTGCCTCAGATACTTAGCTCTGAGACCCTGGACAAATAATCCAACCTTTCTGTCTGCCTCGGTTTTCTCATGTAAAAATGGGGATGGAAATAGCACCTGAACTTCCAGAGTTGTTGTGAAGATAAAATGAGATGTTTGTAAACTTTTGCAAAACTGCATGCAAACCTTATAGACAGACATTGGTTGATTCTGCAATTATTATAGAGAGCAATGGAAAACCACCAGGCGAGTCATGTACTCCATTTGTACCCATACAATGTCAAGCAAAGGAAGGTTCCCCATTACGTGGTTTAGATTCTTTTTGAAGAATTTATAGGAAGATTTGGACAGAAGTCATACAAGTCAAGAAGGCACTGATGGGTTGCAATCTGCACCACTGGAGAGAGTATCCCACATCAGTGAGACAACAAAGCCACCAAAGCATAAAGACAGATGAGCCGGTGAGTTCAGTGATACTCTTTGCAAACCTTAAAATGCTATGTAAATACTACCTATAGTAGTAATAATTATAATAATGTATAATAATAAATTATAACAAAAGAATATGATTATTGTTACTGTACTTCACTTTTGGAGGATTATTTTGAATACTTTATTGAGTCTACTATTTCTCATTTTACTCTCATATTACTCTTGTTTCTCATTTGATCATTCATTTGAACCATTGCTTATCATACCATCAGCAAGGTTTTGTGATTCATAATCATTTCTAGTGTTAGAATGCTCCATTAAGAACCTCATTTATGCAGAAGAAAAATTTGAGGCACGGTAGAAGGAAGTAAGGACTTTCCCAGAGGCTCTGATGGGTACAAAAGCTGGAACCTAGGGCTTTTGTTGACTACTTAAATGTTTTTTTATTCTGCTTTTCAGACTTTTCACATTAACTCATTATTTTATAGATATAATACTTTGGTAGAGAGACAGTCTGGTATGGTAGATAGAGAGTTGATCTTGAAACCAGAAAGACCTGGGCTCATAGCCTACCTCTGACACATACTGGCTGTGTTACCCTGGACAAGTCACATAACTTTCCAGTGTACTAGGCAATCCTCTTAAGATTCTAAGTTACAGAGAACTTTATGACTGTATCAGTAGAGGGTGTTTTCTCATCTGGGAGTTCCTCTATATCATTGTGGTTCAGATCTTATCCTTTGGTGTTTATGTTGTCTCGCTGATGTGGGATACTCCCTCCAGTGGTATAGATTGCGACCCAGCAGTGCCCTCTCATCACGACTTCTCTCCATGGCCTCCTCTAAATTCGTCAAAGGTGATCTATCTCATATGCTAGGTCAGACCTTTCCTTGACATCTGTGGGTACAGATGGAGTACATGAGTGCACTGATTTTCCATTGCTCTCTCTCCATAATAATTGAAGTAACAACCAGTATCTTTGTAAATGAATGAGAAAAGCATTTATTAAGTGCTTACTAGGAAGGAAGGAAACATTTATTAAGTACCTATTATGGGCCATGCAATGCGCTAAACACTTTACAAAGATTATCTCATTGAATAACCTCACAATAACCCTGGGAGGTAGATGCCATTATTATCCTTGGTTCACAGTTGAGAAAAGTTGAGGCAAACAGAGGTTAAGTTACTCACTCAAGGTCATATATCTAGTAAGTAAGTGTCTGAGGCCAGATTTAAATTCAGCTCTTCCTGACTCCAGGCTTAGGGCTCTATTTGCTATCCTCTATACACTCTATTCCTGGCTACCTCTGTACCAAACGGCAAGGATACAAATGGAAAAAAAGCTCTTGCCCTCAATGGGGCTTACATTCTAATGGGGGAAAGGCAATACCTGGTTGAGAGTTTTGACCTGTGAAGACAAGGCATTGTGAGGGGATCCAACCCGTAGTTGATGATCATATCCAGAATAGTAGTTGGAAAGGGGTGAGGGGGAGAGTGTACTTGTAAGACAGACGACAAGTTAGCCAGTGTGGATTGTTGGATGGGATATGAAGCATGGTTTGGTCTGTGGCCAGCTAGAAAGAGTTGGTGGGATGTCTTTATGCTCACTCATCCAACAATTAAGACTTTAGCCCTAGGGTGGGGGTGTTGTGAAGCCAAGTGGATTAGGTCATGGTTTTTAGTGATCTAGTTTGAAAGGTACTATTTCTGGTGGTGAGAAACATGGCGAATGTTGAACAGATGGTAATCTCATAAGGTCATTGATTTAGAGCTGGAAGGAGACATTAGAGAACATCTAGTCCAGCAGTTCCCAAAATATGATCTAAGGACAAGTGGTTGGCTCTCGATACCCCTTCAGGGGGATCTGTGAGGTCAAAACTATTTTCAACATAATACTAAGACATTTTAATTTGTAATACAGTAAATATGAATAGCCATAACCCATATAAACAAAAGGTTTTTGGGAGGGTACTCAACTGAAATAATCAGATTGATTTGCTCTTTACTAATAAATTGATTATGCTTAGAACTTTGTGCCTCAGTTTACCCTTTTTGATCATAATACAACAATTTTTAAGAGTGTAAAAGAGGTCTTAAGACCCAAAAGTTTGAGAACCACTGATCTAATCCAAATCTTTAGGTTACACAGCTAGTAGACATTAGTTCCTCCATTTCCAGAACCTCTTCTGTTTTCAGAACCCCTTTTCAGTGTCCTAGGCTGTTACCCAGTTACTCTGGTCATGTACCTAGATGCAATGTGAAACTTTTAAAACCCACAAAAAATGTTCACACATTATGACTTTTGTTCTCCACATCAACCCTGTGACTTAGGTAGTATGGGTATTTATTATTCCTATTTTACAGATGAGGGAACTGAGGTCAGAGAAGCCAATGGATTTTTCCTTTGTCACTTACCTAGTACGTGTCAGAGATGGAATTCCAAACCAGGTCTTCCTGATCCCATTTAAGAATCTGTGTTCTCTGCTTCTAACTGACTGGCTCACTTCCTTTTTATGTCATTCGTTTGTCTGATAATATCTTTTATTCCTCTCTCCTGGCATAGTTCTTCATTGGTAATATTCTGTAGCCTACTCCCATCCAATCTAATTCAGCAGGCATTTATTAAGGGCCTACTAACACAATGTTACTGTCTCAGGCCTGGAGTGCACAGCTGTACCATTGGCCTCCAAGAGCAAGAGAGGCCTTTGCTAAAACATGGAAGGCCATTGCCTTCATACAGCCCCTTGCTGACCTAGGTCAGGGCACAGTCACAGTGTGTATGTGGGGTCTTATCTCACTTTGTGAATCTGTGGGCTTTGAATTAGCCTCGAGGTAGGGTTCAGTGTATGTCACTGGAACTCAAGCTCACCTGGTAGCTTTGTAAGATAACTATGATTGAGTAAAAGTCTCTGCCTCAGAATAGAGAATAAAACTGTGTCACTGGCCTCAACAGCGTTGTATTCTGACCTGTTGAGCTTGTTCAGGATAATGAGAATAGAGGCCTTTCTCCTCTCTTCCATATGAGGCTCTCTCCATCTATCCCCTAAGCTATTTAGGGTCTTCCTGGAAAACCATGCCTAGTTCTGGGCACTAGCCTTCTAAGTGGGATGTGGAGTTTTTGGCAGGGGGCCATGGGTATACTCTGCCAGCTGTTTGGAGGGCCCCAGAGGAAAGCACCAAGGACTTGGGATTAAGTCCTCAGTAGAGGAGGCCACACTGTGATTGACTAGACTCTCCTTCGGTATTCTACGATTGGAGAAACAGGAAAGGCTTTAGGACATAGAGTATTGGAGCAGGAAAGGGCCTTATGCTCTAGATCCTAAGATCATACATTTATTTTTTTTATTTTTTTATTTTTTGCTTTTTTTTTTGGAGGGCAGTTGGGGTTAAGTGACTTGCCCAAGGTCACACGGCTAGTTTTTTGTGTTAAGTGTCTGAGGCCGGATTTGAACTCAGGTACTCCTGACTCCAGGGCCGGTGCTCTATTCACTGCACCACCTAGCCGCCCCTAAGATCAGCCATTTAGAACTGTAAGGGGCCCTTAGATTTCTTTAGTGTCCTCCATTTCCCCTTTATTTTACAGATGAAGACACTGAGCCTCCGAGGGGAAATGATTTACTAGAGGTCCTCCTGTCAGTAGTTTTTTGAGCCAGCATTTAAACAGCATTGAATTTAGAGCAGAGGTGTCAAAGCACAGTGTGGCCCCCAGCACTTGCAGAGACAGATTAAAATGTAATTGGGAAATATTTGACCAAATAAATAGAAATACAATAAAATGTGGGTTTTCTAAGTCAATATGCACATGGAGGGATTCTTCCATATGATTTAGTAGTCCCATTTTCTTTTCTTTTTTTTTTTTTTTTTTTTTGGAGGGGCAATTGGGATTGAGTGACTTGCCCAAGGTCATACTGCTAGTAAGTGTTAAATGTTTGAGGCTGAAATTTGAACACAGGTCGTCCTGACACCAGGGCTGGTGATCTATTCACTGTACCACCTATCTGCCCCCTTGTCCCATTTTACAGAGAGGAAAATTGAGACACAGAGTAATTAAGTCACTTGGTTAGTTCAGCCAGCTTTCCTTTTCCTTTCTTCTGTGAAGCTACCCCAGGAAGTTTTCACTTAGAATATGGGAGCCCAGTTGAAGGATAGAATGCCAAGCAATTATAGAGGGGAATCTCCATTAAAATATGAGTTGGACAGGATGGTCTCCTGAGGCCCTTCCAACTTCTGTGATTCTGTGAAAGTGGCTTCATCTTGTAGCAATAGGGAATTCTGTCTTGTCCACTAAAGTCTTTGGCTTTGAGCCATTTGCTTGGTTTCTCTGTGCCTCAGTTTCCTCAGATATAAAGTGGGAAGAATAGTTCTTGTACTACCAGCATTTGATGATTCAAAGACCTTAAACTGAGATCCTCAAAAGGACATTAGAGAGTTTCATGGTGGGGGTTGAGGGACTGTAGCACCTTATAAACCAGGAATTATGAAGGAAGTAGGATGATGAGGATATCATGAAAGACTTGTTGGAGAGAAAAAAGATGAACTGGTCACAAGGATCTGTTTTGAGCTCATGTCACTGAGATCCCAAGTTGGTTTGAAATTTTGAGTTTAATGAGCCAGTGAGATCATACGGGGCTTTAAGTATCACACAGCTCCTCTGGGTCTACTGGGCAATAGTCACTCAGTAGGTCAGCAGGCTTTTATTGAGCCTTACTGTATGCTGGGCACTGGGCAGTGCAGATGGTGCTGGGTTTGGAGTTTGGCAGGCACAGCTCTGCCTAGGAATGGGAACAGGGCCCAGAGTACCCTGTGAAGGTCCCTCAGAGGCTGAGGGCTGACTGGGCTGTTCCAAAGTCTCACTTGTGTGTACTTCACACCATGGTAGTTTGGAGGAAGCTGGGCTGCTAGCCTGAGGGGGTTTCTCAGGGCAAGGAGGGCCCCATATTTCCCAAACTTTCTGCGCTGCTCTTTGGGAGCAGCTGTTTCTTCCCTTTCCCATCCCATCCCTTTGGGAGCCTGCTTATCTATTCAGCCTGAGCCCCTCTCACAGAACAACACCCTTCTTCCCCCTCCCAAAGCTCTCCTCTCCTAGAAGTCAGGAAGAAAACAGCCTGGACTAGGGCCTCAGACCTCCTCCTTCCAGCTTCTCAAGGGGTTCTGAGTTGGTGTGTGTCTGCAAGCAGTCCTTTTCAGGAATTTAGGGTTCAACATACACATTTGTCCCTGAGAGCCCAAAACTGTTGGCTGGCCAGCTTGTGATCCGTGTGGCTCCCTTCCCAGTGCACCAAGAAGCCTGCAACCGGGGAAAGTGTTCTGTCTTGGGCGGAGGCGTCAGCCCCCAGTGCTGAGACAGTAACCTACTTTCTGTGTCTGGTTCATAGCCCAGTGGGGAAAGCAGGAAAAACTCCCTTCTGCCAGCACAGAAGGAAGCAACTAAGGCCATCCCCTCTTCTTTGGTCCTCTTGGATTGTTTTCTGAATGTGTGTGTGTGTACATGTATATGTATGTGTATGCATATGTTGGGGTGGATGGGGGAGCAGCAGGGACAGAGAGAGAGAGAGAGAGAGAGAGAGAGAGAGAGAGAGAGAGAGAGAGAGAGTAAAAAGGAGGAGGACAAAAAGGGAAAAAAGACAGGGAAGGATTTGAAGGAGACAGGGAAAATGAGAGAGGGAGAGAATAAAAAGAAGAGAGGAGGTAGGGAAGAAGAGAAGGGAAAGTGATGGGAGTGGGGGAAAATAGTGAAAAAGAGAGATTGACAGAGAAGGGGGGGGAGGAGAGAATGAGAGACTCAGGCAGGTTGAGAGACAGAACCAGAGGGAGGGGAGATGAAAAGGAGCAACGAGGATGGGAGGGAAAGGGATCCAGGGAAAGAGTTTTGAGGAGAGAGGATCCCACACTGAGAGAGACTGAGAAAAGGAAATTATATTGGAGGGGCTTTGGAAGTCTTCTTATCTGATCCCCTATTTTCTGGAGAAAGGAGCTAAGACCCTGAGAGGCGAGCACACATCCGGAGAGAAAGAGGAGTGGGTCTAGGGGCACAGAGAGTGAGAGGAGGGGTGCTTAGGGACAAGGCCTTCCAAGGACTGCTCGTGGTAATCTCAGCAGAATTGGGTTTGATTATCTTTATGCAAATGACTCCCAGCTCTAGACTTCTAACCAGCTCTTGCTGTCCCATAAGCATCTTAAAATAAACATGTTACAAAGCTTCAAGGAGGTGAGACGGGAACTAATCTCTGAAAGGAGCATGGGAATTAGATAGCAGAGGAGGGGCGGTGGAAGTGGCCTGAGCAAGAAGAGGGAGGGAAGAATGAAAAATAACCACTAACATTTCTGTGAAGACTTTCAAAGCACTGTCCTCCCAGGTTAGCCCTCTGAGGGAGGCAGAACAATACAATTATTTTTGTACAGGGGCAGAAACTGAGGTGTAGAGAGAAGTGACTAGTTGAGGATCACACAGCCAGGAAGAAGTAGAGATGAGTGTCTCAAGTCTATGTCTTCTGACTCCCAGACTAGGTCTCTTAGTGAATATGGGGTCAGAGCGGGATGAGGAACAGCATTTGGAGGATGGTGACCGGAGTTCTGAGTTGATTTAGTTGAAATCAAAGGAGAATGAAGTGGGGCACAAAATGAGAGTGTAGGAAGGAAGGAAACAAACATAAGCCCCTGCTGTGGGCCAAGCACTGCGCCGTGTGCTTTACATAGACTATCTCTTTGCTCCTCACAACAGCCTTGTAAGGCAGGTACTGTGATCCCCATTTTATAGGTGAGGACACTTAGGCTGAGAGAGGTCAAATGACTTGTCCAGGGCCACAGAGCTAGCAAGCATCTAAAGCTGGATTTGGACTCAGGTCTTCCTGATTCCAAGCTCATGCCGCCTAGACGGACCGGGCCAGAAACCCAGAGGCCTGAGTTCAAAACCCAATCCTGCCACTGACCTTAGAATCATTTCAGTTGGGATTAGAGATTTAGAGGAGGAAGGGACTTTAGATGTCTTCTTACCTGATCCACTTGTTTTCTAGGCAAGGAAGCTAAGCCTCTGAGAGGTAAGCTCCTTGTTCGAGTTCTCACTTCCTAGCAGAAGAGTTGGGATTCTGACCCCAGGTTCTCTGATTCCAGATCTAGTGTTATTTCTGCTTCTTAGTATTCTCCTCTGTAAAATGGGGCTAACAGTCATTTCCTGAAGGAGTTGTGAAAATCAAAGGAGAAAGTAGATGGAAATGCTTTGGAGTGTTCAGAATGGTCTTTCCAGGTAAGGTAGGAGAAATGATACAGCCAAGAGAGCCCTTGCTTACTTCCTCTTTCTCCCCAAGCATTTATTAAGCACCACTCTGTAATTGTCTGGCTCTGTAATTTGAACTGTGGGGGATATGAAGATGTATTAGATCTGGCTCCTGCTCTTAGGGTGCCTTCGGTCTGGGGTAGGGGGGAGGGCAGACACACCGTGCAGAAGAAGTGAACAAATGGGTACAAGCATGTTAGATATTATAGATGCTGACCTAGAAAAACAGAAATAAAGTAATGGCTGGCTTGGCGGCCTCAGTGATCCATTTTGTTTGCAGAAAGAGTGACTTTCAACTCCCATTCTGCTGAGAATCTCTCTCCTATTGCTAATCCTTGCCCTTTCTGCACCTCCATGTCATTTGTACCCACCCCGTCATTCACAATCTCTCTTTTGGGGCCGGTCTTTGTTTGTCTGTTTGTCTCAGTCTCTGTCTCTCTTTCCTTAGGTCTTCTCTATGTTTCTGTGTTTGTGTTCATCTTTATGTCCCTTTCTCTCTTTTTGATTCTGTTCCTCCCTCTTTCGTCTTCTTCCTATGTTCTTTCTGCCTTTCATTTTCTGTTTCTTTTGTCTTTCTGTTTTTCAGACCTCTTCCTGCGATACCTTGTGGTTTTTTTTGTGTTTGTATGTCTCTTTCTTTGTCTCTAGGTTCTAGGTTCTTTCCACTTCTATTGGATATGTAATGTCACCCCCTCCAAATGCTTGGGAGAGCCCCTGGCCTGTGGTGGCCTTGGGTGGAGAAGACAAGAAGACTAAGTGGCTTCAATGCTTGATGTTCACCGTGGAGGGAATGGTGTCCCCAAGGGAGAAGGTAGAATTTCAAAGTTAGGAGACAGCTTTTGCAAGGAAGGTGACAGTAAATGTGAGGAAGCTGTGTTCCATCTGGTTAGAGTTGGTGATCCTACCCAGAGGGAAAAAGGTAAATACTGAGGACGTTGGAGGGAACACTCTTTCCCTCTTCTCTCTGCCCATGTAAGGGTGGAGGTTGATTGGTTAATCAACAAAATTTCCCCAACCTACTTTAAGTGATAACATCTATTAATCAGATGAGACTACATCTGGATTGTTCACTAGATTTGAACAAGACCTGAATAGTTCTTCACTCATTCAAAGACATTTCCACTAGATGAGACAGGAAATCTGTTTTGATTGGATGAGGGACTTGGTAATAGCCCTTTGGGGCCTATTCAGAACCTTAGAGATTTGAAAAGAGAAAGGGAGAGAACTTTCCAGCTAAACCCCTGAGAAAAACACGATTTGTCACTCTTGTACTCCTTTGGCTACAGGAGGATTATTGGTGAATTTTGGGTGATTTTCCATCTTCCCATCTCCATCATCCCTGGAAACAGTTCAGCAGTGTGTGCATCAAGAGATGGGAAGAGACATTATTCTGCATTAAGAAAAGCCTAGGGGCAGGTAGGTGGCACAATGAAAAGAGCACTGACCCTGGAGTCAGGAGGACCTGAGCTCAAATCCGGCCTCAGACTCTTGAAACTTACTAGCTGTATGACTTTAGGCAAGTCACTTAACCACAATCGCCTTGCTTTCCCCCCTCCAAAAAGACCAAAAAAAAAAAAAAGATAAAAGAGCCTAGTATTCAGAATGAGGAAGGCGGTAGATCTGTTCAACAGTGCCCAGGTCAGAGCGCATCGTGAGTATGGCACTTGGTTCTGGGCATCACATTTTAGGAAGGTAAGGAACAAACAAACTAGCAATTCTGCAGTGGAGGGGGGCCTTCAGTTCCTATACCCTTCGGTTCTCTCCCAGGCTAGGGACCCTGCTCTGGCTTGAGTTTCCTTCTCTGACCCCAGCCTAGGAGGTCACTATTTCAGCCCCTCTTTTCCCTTGAATTCTTTGTCCTTTATCTTATTGCTGCTTTTCTCTTGACCAACGTAGCCCTGGGTTATTTTCAGAATTCACCTTCTGTGTTCCTACTAAGAAATCAGAGTGAAGCAGTGTAGGAACAGCTAGGTGGTACAGTATATAGCGCACCGGCCCTGTAGTCAGGAGGACCTGAGTTCAAATCCAGCCTCAGACACTTAACACAAAACTAGCTGTGTGACCTTGGGCAAGTCACTTAACCCCAATTGCCCTACCTTCCCCCCTCCAAAAAGAAAAAAAATAAAGAGTGAAGCGGTGTTCAAGTCCAGGAAGTCAGAAGCAGAGATGGAAAGGGAATGGAGGTTGGTGGGCAAGCAGAACATATTCCCTTATTGCTCATGTCTAAACTATATGTGCCTCATTCTGCACCCAAGTCCGTGACTTCTCTGACAGGAGGCGGGTAGCATGCTTCATCATCAGGCCTTTGAAGTCATAACTAGTCACTGGGCTGACCAGAGACATGTATGTATCTCGTCTGTGCACAGTGGTTTGTGTGTTCTCTCCTCTCCTTAGACTGTGGGCTCCTTGTGGGCAGGGATGGCATTTAGTTCTACTGTGTATGTCTAGTGCTTAGCAGAGTTCCTGGCGCTTAGTAGGTACTTATTATTTGACTGACTGTTGTCTACCCATGCCTAATCTTCAAAATGTGTGTGTATATGTATATACATGTGTATACATATATATGTGTGTGTGTGATTAAATATAGTTGTTTGGTTGTATCTGACTCTTCATGACCCTGTGGACCATAGCATTCCAATACTGACCATGGGGTTTTCTTGACAGAGATACTAGAGTGGTTTCCTTCTTCACTGGATTAAGGCAAATAGAGGTTTAGTGGCTTGCCCAGTAAGTATTTGAGGCTGGATTTGAACTCAGGTCTTCTGCCTTCAGGCTGAGTGCTCTATCCACCGAGCCACCTAGCTGCCTCCGTGATTAAATACACACGTGTATAGATGATAAATTGGAGATAATTAGCAGGAAGAAGGCATTTAGCATTAAGAGGATTAATAAAGACTTCTGCAGAAGATGGATTTTAGCTGGGACTTGAAGGCAGCCAGGGAATAGTTTGCATGAGAACTGGGAGGTTTAGTGGATTGTAAACTCAGTGTGAGTCACCATTGTGACATGGCAGCCAAAATCATTCATGGGATCTTGGGTTCCATTGAGCAAAATAGCGTCTAGAATAAGGAAGATGATATTCTGGCTGCTCAAGTTTCCTTGGTTAGACAGCATCTGCAATATTATGTTTAGTTACAAGTATCACATTATGAAGAGGATATTGACCAGTTGCCCAAAATTTCTGCTGTGATTAATCACTGGGGCAGTAACAGTGTAGTGTAGAAGCTCATGTTCTAGACTTTTGGGAAGAGGCTAGCGGTGCTGTGTCAAGAAATAGTGAAAGGCAATGTGTCTGAAGAAAGCCTGAAAGGAGAGCCCATCCCTTGGGAACAGATGGATGAAATAACAAATAGATGGAAAATGGAACAGATTTCCCAGTCATTTCTTCTTGTCTTGGGTGATTTGGACTCTTTGCATTTGGACTCAGCACTTCATGTGCTCTTTAAGGAAGTGGAAATGGTGCTTTAGAAAATAAATTAAGGAAGAAAAGCTACAGCAGACCAACTACACGCAGAAGAAATATGTACTGCAGGTAGAACCAGTTTTGCAAAGCATTAGGTATCTAAAGGATGGAAAGATAACCAAAAGCATGGGGGAAATCAAAGACGTTATTGTTGTTGTTCAATCATTTCAGTTGTGTCTGACTCTTTGTGACCCTGTTTGGGGTTTTCTTGGCAGATACTGGAGTGGTTTGCCATTTCCTTCTCCAGCTCATTTTACAAATGAGGAAACTGAGGCAAGTAGAATTGTGTGACTTGCCCAGGGACACATAGGTAATAAGATGGGATGTTAGAGCAGGTTTATTGTTGTCTTAAGATTTGCCCATGTGGAGACAATTCAGAGTATAGCCTCTAATCTCTGAGACATATTCAAATGAGTTAACATATATAAAGCACTGTATAAATTCTAGTTGTGATTATGAGGCAGCCAGATGGATAGAGCTCTGGACTTGCATTCAGGAGGACCTGAGATCCAATTTGACCTTGGACCCTGACCTTACTAGCTCTGTGACCCTGGACAAGTCACTTACCTGCTTTCTGTCTTAGTTTCCTTATTTGTAAAATGGGGATAATAATAGCACCTACCTCCCAGGCTTGCTTTGAGGGTAAAAAGAGATAACATGTGTAACGTGATTTGCAAACCTTAAACTATTATATAAATGCTAGCTATTATTTTTAACTGTTATTGTTATCATTATCACTATTCCTGCAGAATTGTTCCCATCCCAGCTCCTGGCAGTGTTGGGTGAGTCACAACAAGTCACAAAGAAGTCTTGAGGGCAGCTAGGTGGTGCAGTGAATAGAGCACTGGCCCTGAAGTCAGGAGGACCTGAGTTCAAATCTGGCCTCAAACACTTGACATGCTTACTAGTTGTGTGACCTTGGGCAAGTCACTTAACTCCAATTGCCTTGACTTCCCCCCCTCCAAAAATGAAAGGAAAAAAAAGAGGCTTGGATATGCTTCCTTCTTTGCTATTGGAGATAATCATGGCTCCATCAAATGGTTCTTATTAGCCAAATTAGAAGATATTCAGGGGAAGGTATTGAGGAGGGAATTAAGAGAACTAGAAAAGATGCTGGATTGTGATTTGTTGAAGAAGGTGTATGTGCAGTGGATAGAGTGTTGAGCCTGGAGTCAGGAAGACTCAACTCTGAGTTCAAATCCGGTCTCATATACTTACTAGATGCATGACCCTGGATAAGTCACTTAACCTTCTTTGTGTCAGTTTCCTCATCTGTAAAATGAACAGGAGAAGGAAATGACAAACTACTCCAGTATCTTTGCCCAGAAAAATCCCTAGTGGGGTCATGACATCCAGTGATGTCCTGTGATGTCCAGTGATGACGTCCAGTCAGACATGACTAAAAGATGAACAACAGTAGCTTTCTGTAACCTCCAGGAGAGAAGACTCGGGGGTGAATATGTAACAGATAACTATCTTCCTGAATCAGAAGGACTCTCCTGGGGAAGAGTTTTAGGTTTGTCCTGATTAGTCCTGGATGGACAGAACCAGGAGCAGTAGATGGATGGTGGAAGCTGGAGAAGAACCGGAGCTCTCCCAGAGCAGAATGGACAGTTTCTGGGGGCAAAGACTTCATCTTCACAGCTTGGCTTCAAGTGTGGAGGCTGTAGGAACATTTATTTGTCAGAAATATTGTAGATGGGATTTCTGTCTGAGTAGGGACTGGGCTCTATGATTCGGTGAAAGGTAGTCCTACTGTGTTCTGCCTTGACCAGACTCCAGTGGGAATATTGAGTTCAGTTCTGGGTGCCCCAGAGTGGGGGAAGGTCACCGATCACCTAGAGACTATCCAGAGGAAAATGGGGTGGGGAGGGTCATTAATCTGTGGCTCATCTCTGCTTTTTAGTCCCTTCCTAAGCTTATCTTCCATCTACCCTCTTGTATATTTATCTGTTGGTGTACATGTTGTCTCTCTCATTAGAATGTAAAGCCCTTGAGGGCAGGCTCTTCTCTTCATTTTTTTTTGGTATGCCCAGCATAGGTCTGCAAGCCATATGTGGCCCTTTGGGTCCTTAAGTGTAGCCCTTTGGGTTCTCAAGTGTGGCCCTTTGACTGAATCTAAATTTTACAGATTCACAGCCTCGAGGCTGCAGGTTCCCAACCCCTAGCCCAGCACTTCACAGCGTCTGGCAATATAGTAGTAAGTGTTAATAAATATTTGTTGTTTAATTGATTGTGGGTTGGATTCAGACAGGAAGTTTCCCCTTTCCCCACTTCCACCCCATCCCCACACTAAATTTCCTGCCAGGACTCTGAGCTGGGAAAGTCATGTATATGTTGGGATATTTAGACTTGAGGGGTATGTGGTCAGGGAGTGATGGGGTGTCTTCCTTAGACAGGAATTTGTGGCTTTTATGAGCCTATAAGGGATCTTGGCACTTTATGGAGCCCATGTGGCATAAGAAATCTGCCCTTTAGAAGAGAAGTTAGGACAGGGGACAAGACATGAGTTATCGTTTCTGCTCCCAGCTGCTGCATTACAGCAGGGGGAAACATTAAAAAGAAGAAAAGAAAACGTTTGTGTTTGGGGGCAGTGGGCCAGGAGCTGTGGGAACCGTGTTTCCCAGCTCTCCCCTGGAGGATGGCGGGGCGGGGGTTGGGACAGGCTAGGATTGAGGCTGTGTCACAGCTCCCTCTGCTCCGGCTTGCGTCATGTCTAGGAATTGTTCAGAGTTTGCTGTTCTCTGCTAGTACTGACCCTTGGCCGTCCAGCTGGGTGCTAGAATCATCCAGAGAGGAGCCCTCATGGAGTCCCAGAATGGCTCAGGAGTGGCCAGGAAAACCTGGAATTAGATATTGCCTCCATGCCTGTTCACCAAGTGACCCTGGGCAAGACAGTCAACAAATATTTATTTAGTGCCCTCTGTGTGTGAGGCACTGCACCGGGGATGCAAAGAAGCAAAAGGCAGTCCCAGGCAGAATGTCTGATCTGTTCTCTTCGTTGTGTGGCTCTTCTGATATCTGGACATAGTGGTCTGGAAAGACTTGCATTTGGAGTTGGGTTGAAGTCACTGCTTTGACACTGACTTTGGAGAATGACTTATTCTTTCTGGGCTTTGGGTAACTTCATCTGTAAAATTAAAGTGCTTACCTAGATGGTTCAAGGTTGCTTAGGGGCAGTGGAGCAGTAGTGGCTGGATTGCTGGACTTGGGGGCAGGGAGACCGGGGTTGAAATGCTGCATCAGAGATTTACTAGTTCAGTGACCCTGGCTAGACAAGCACTCCCAGATAGCCTCAGTTTTCTCATCTGTAAAATGGAAGAGTTTGGACTCAATGACCTCTGAGGTCCCTTCTCTCCCTAATTATGATACAATGGTAATAGTGATAACAACTAGCATTTCTGTAAGTGTTTTAAGGTTTGTGAAGTTCTTTACAAATACTGTGTTCCTCAACCACCCTAGGAAGTTTTTTATTATTATACTCACTTTACAGAGGAGGAAACTGAGGCAGAGCTTAAGTCTTTTGCCCAAGGTGACACAACTGGTAAGTATTTGAGGCCAGATTTGAATTCTGGTCTTCTTCTCTCTGTTGTGATACCTGTCTTTTTTTTTTTTTTAAGTTTGTGGAGGGTGGAGGGCGGAGGGCAGGGCAATTGGGGTTAAGTGACTTGCCCAAGGTCACACAGCTAGTAAGTGTTAAGTGTCTGAGGTCAGATTTGAACTAAGAAAACTCAGGTTCTCCTGACTCCAGGGCTGGTGCTCTATTCACTGTGCCACCTAGCCACCCCCCCGATACCTGTCTTTATGATCTTTCAGCTTTAAATCTATCCATGATTCCGTGATAAAGTGATCCTATTACTCTAGTTCTAAGTGATGGTTTTTTTTAAAAAAACCTACTCTGTGACCTTGAATAAGTTATTTTATCTCTCCAGGTCCTCAAGTTTCCTCATTTGTAAAATATAGATGATGGATGAGATGGTCCCAAAGTCCTGAGCAGCTCTGACTCCTATAATCCTGGGTTTGTGGCCCCCGGCCTTCTGGTATACCTTTTTTCTCTTCTGCTTCCTCCTATGCTTCCCTCCCCCTCCCAAGCCCTCATAACCATAATTTGCCATTTGGTCAGTGAGAGCGCAAAAGTCTTGACATCAGAAGATCTTGGTTCAGCTCATGCCTCTGACACTTATCAGCTGTGTGATGCCGAACATATACTTTCCTCTCCTAGTGACTCAATTTTCTCTTATTTCAAAATATACAGTATCATCATTTCATGATTAACCTCGCTGGGTAGTTGTTAGTCAAATGCTTTGCATAAGCATATAATCATTCCACAGCACACGTCAGCTCACATCACTCTACCTCAAAAACCATCAGTGGCTCCCTATTGCCTCAAAGGCAAGTCTTCTTATCCCGGGGTCTGTGAACTTGGTTAAAAATTTTATTTTGATTATGGAATTCCAGTAGAATTGGTCTGTTTTGTAATTTTACATATTTCATTTTATGCATTTAAGAGCACTAGAACAGCATCAAGGTGGTGCTATGGATAGAGTGCCAGGCCTGGAGTCAGAAAGACCAAATTTGACTTTGAACACTTTCAAAAGTGACAAAAAGTCATGCAACTTTTGTATGACTCTGGGCAGGTCACTTAACCTCTGAAGACCTGAGTTTCCTCATCTGTAAAACTAAAGAAACAATAGGACCTACCTTATAGGGGTTTTGAGGACATAAAAAGATATTATGCGTGTAAAGTAAGTCAGTAAACATTTACTTATTTATCTCTGTGTATATCACCTATTGCTTGAACATTTTCAGTAGCCTTCTAACTCAGTGGTTCTCAACCTTCCTAATAAAGTGACCCTTTAATGCAGTTCCTCATGTTGTGGTGACCCCCAACTATAAAATTGTTTTCGTTGCTACCTCATAACTGTAATTTCGCTACTACTGTTATGAATTGTAATGTAAATATCTGATATGCAGGATGTATTTAAATTAAACATAACCCACAGGTTGAGAACTGCTGCTCTAAGTGGTCTTGGGGTAGGTAGGTGGCAAAGTGGTTAGAGGACAGGGCTTGGAGTCAGGAAGATTCATCTTTGTGAGTTCAAATTTAGCTCCAGACACTAGCTGTATGACCCTGGGCAAATCGCTTAACCCTGTTTGCCTCAGTTTTCTCATCTGTAAAATGAGCTGGAGAAGGAAATGGCAAACCACTCCAGGATTTCTGCCAAGAAAGCCCTAAATGGGGTCACAGAGAATTAGACACAATTGGGAATCAACTAAACAACAGGAGCACCTAATTGGTTGACCTGCCTCTATTCTGTTCCCAACTCCAATGGAAGATGGCTTCCATACAGATGTGAATTTGACATTTGGTCCTCAGACGCCACTCTCCTACTCCAGAAGTTGCAAGAGATCCCTGCACCAGTAGGATCAATTATAATGGTGTTTGGCAATTCAAGTCCTTCACAGTTTGACTTGAGCCTGTCTGTCCAGGCTTGTTACACTCATCACTCCTTTTCCCAAACTCTCCAATTCAACCAAACTGGCCTTTCTGCTGTTGCATCTGACATTCCAGCTCCCATCTCTTTCTGTGCCTTTGCAATGACAACTGTTCCCCAGGAAGCCTCTTCTCTTCTCTCCCCCTGGAGAGTCCTTAGCTTCTTTCGAAGCTCTGATAAAGCACCAGCCCCTACAGAGACCTTTCCTGCCCCTTCAGCTGCTGATACCTTCCCATCCTAGACTGCCTTGTATTGGCCAGCTTGTATCGACCAGAGCCTTTACATTTATTTTGTGTGATATGTAAACACGTTCTTTCCCCAGTAGGATGTAAACTCTTGAGACAAGGAGTCTGCAAGCACTGTTTAAGAATTTATTTTTGTCTTTGTATCTTGTGTCTACCATGGGCCAGGTACATGGTAGGTCTTTAATAAATGTTCTTTGATTAATAGTGTCCATCCATTAGAATGGAGTAAACTCCTTGAGGGAAGAGACTGGTTAGCATTTGTCACTATCTGCAAGAAGCCTTTCTCAGTCCCCAGTAAAAAGTCTTTTTCTTCTCTGAATTGTCTCTAATTAATCCTGTCTCTATTTTCTTTGTATATAGTTGTTTCTGTGTCATCTCCCCATTAGATTGTGAGCTCCCTGAGGTCAGGCACATTTTGCTTTTCTTTGTTTCCGGTGCTTTGTACAGAGTCCAGTAGGGCACATTTTTTTGGTTGTTCATATTTTTCAGTCATGTCCAAGACTTTTTTTTTTAATTTCACAAAGATACTAGAGATGTTTGCCATTTCCTTCTCCAGCTCATTTCCCAGATGAGGAAACTGAGATGAAGGAGGTTAAGTGACTTGCCTAGGGCCACACAGCTAGTGAGTGTCTGAAGCCAGATTTGAACTCAGGAAGATAAATCTTCCTTATTTCAAGCCTGGCATTCTATCCACTGGGCCACTTAGCTGAGTTAATGAACGTTTATATCCTTTGTCAGCAAAGCTGTGCTCCCAGACCAAGCCAAGATGATTGGGGTGGAGGGAGGGTGTCTTTTAAAGGCTTCCTCTGGGACCCCTTTGGTTGTGACAGTGGTTGACAGATAGCATGGAGTTAGTAAACCTAGGATTGGCCTTGGCCTCAGATCCCTGGACTCAGTACCCCAGGCTCTCATCTCATGACAAACTTGCTGTGTGATTTGAGGTGAATTCCCTCACTTGTCAGTACCTTAGTGTTAGACTATCTGCTTCACTACGTTTTTGCAAGGCAAGTGCTTTGTAAATTTTAAAGCTCAACAAAAATGTGTCATTTTAATCTTCAAATCATCTTTCCTATATCCCTCTTTTTCTCCACTTACACAAACACCACCCAGATGCAGGCCCTCATCTCCTCTGCCTGGACTGTAGCAATAGACTGCCAGCTGATCTCCCTGCCTCAGGGCTCTCCCCACCATGGCCTATTCTCCACTCAGCTGTCACAGTGATTTTGCTAAAGCCTGTGTTTGACCATGTTATTCCCCCTACCCTGTAAACTTCAATGGCTCCCTATTACCTCTATGATTAAAAAATAAAATGTCAAGCAAAAAAACCCCCCAAACCTCCAAACCCCCCCAAAACAAAAACCTACCTCTGTTTGACATTTAAAGTCCTTAAAGCATGGCATTTTTGTATTTTCCCTGTCTGCTTTCTCTACTGCTTTTTATCCAATCATACTGGCCTTCTAGCTATTCCTTGCCTCTAACACGCCATCTTTTGACTGTGCATTTGCCCTGGCTGTCACTACTCCTGGAATGCTCTCCCTCCTCACCTCTGACCCATAGCTTTTTGGACTTCTTTAAGACTTAGCTCAGATCTTATCACCTACAAGATGCACCCTTCTTTCTGCCTCCCCAGGCCCTTCCTTTTGAATTTATTTTCTTTTTATACTGTAACCATCTTGTCTGCACACCATTGCTTTCGTCTTTCTCTCATTTATGATGTAAGCACCTGGAGGGCCGTGCTTTTGGTTTTCATTGTCTCCCCTGAGTTAAAATCCTACTTCAGACACTTACTAGCTGTGTGACCCTAGGCAAGACGCTTAATCTCCATCTGCTTTCGTTTTCTTACCTGTAAAAGAGGGGATAGTACCAGGATCATAGTGAGAGTGTAACGAGATGATATTTGAGAAGTGCTTTGCAAACCTTGAAGAGCTGTAAAGATGCTAGCTATTATTATCAGTAGTGGAGGTGTTCATCTTTAATCTAGTCAAAGCAAAAGCTAGGGCTTAGCACAGAGCTGTTAAACATAGCG
>CM053594.1:71734694-71808228 GCA_028646575.1 Pseudocheirus occidentalis | reverse complement strand
AGTTATTTTTCGGTCATTTCCAACTCTTTGTGACTCCATTTGGGGTTTCTTGGCAAAGATATTGGAATAGTTTGCTATTTCCTTCTCTAGCTCATTTCCCAGATGAGGAAACTGAGGCAAACAGGGTAGAGTGACTTGCCCAGGGTCACACAGCTTAATAAGTGTCTGAAGCTGGATTTGTTTGAACTTCGATCTTCCTAACATTCTATCCACTGTGCCACATACCTGCTCATCTCTTGTGCGTATGTGGTTGTTTACATGCTTTCCCATTAGAAGGTGTGCTTTTTGAGGAGCAGGAACTGTTTTTGTCTTTGTATCCCTAGCACTCAGAGTGCCTGGGAGATAGTGTTTGCAAATGTCCATTAACTTGTTGACTCGAGAGGTGTGTGGCTTGGTGGAGAGAGAGCTTGTCTTGGAGTTAGGAAGGCCTAGGTTTAAGTCCTGCCCTGACGTTGCTAGTTCTCCGAGTCTGGGCAGGTCATTAACTTGGTAATGCCCCTGCCTATCTAAATAATTTTCTGTGACTATAAGTTGAAGAAAAAGTGCTCATCTTTATTGATAGAAGGAATTTCCTTATCTAGAAGATCCCTATGTTAGTGAAATCTCAGGTCTGGTCCCTCCCTCCCTTTGTCCCTATCCCTGTCTTATTAAAGGGAAGGTTAGTGAACAGGGAAGCAATGAAAAAGAAGAAACAGCTCCACTTCATCAAAGACAGGTCTTGACACACTAACCTCCTTTTCCTTTTTGATGTTGTTACTAGACTTAGGGAGATTGGGGTGGGTGTTGGATGTTTTAGATGCAGTTCACCTAGATGTTAGCAAAATATTGAACAAAATTTGTCTTTGGCTGTCCTTGCAGACAAGACAGAGTGACCTGGACTGGGTAATTGTGTCTTTAAGTAGATTCAGAAATAGTTGAATGACCAGACCCAGAGAGGAGTCATTCATGATTTCTTGTCCTTTTTGAAGGAGGGCTGTAAGAAAGGTTTAGTTGATTACTCTGACAAAGGCAAAGATGGCTTGACTTTTCATATTTGCAGAGGACCCCAAACTGGGAGAGAGAGCTAATGCACTGGCTGCTAGGATTAGAAAGGACTAGACTCTTGGACCGAAACTAAAAAGGTAGAATTTAGTAGAGATAAATGTAAAGCTGCACATGGTTGAAAAAATGCATTTTCACAAGTTCAGGATAGGTGAAGCATGACTAGACAGAAAGTCTCAAAAAGATGTAGGCTTTTTGGTGGATTGCAGGCTCAACACATATCAACAGGGTGATTATTTTTTTCCCATTGGATCTTTGATTTCAATGTTGCAGCAAGCCTCTGGTAAGGGAAGGCCCTCTATTCTACCAAGGCAGGTTGGCAACTGTTTTAGACAGTAGGTCCTTTGTGGTTGGGTGACTTATCCCAGAGTCACATAGAAGGTATGTGTCTGAGGTGGGGATTGAACCTGGATCTTCTGAGTCTGAGGCCTGATCCCAGTCTGTTGTACCATGCTACATTTGGGTGGTTGCTTTTCATCCCTCCAGATTGTACTGACCTTGGGAACATATTCCATAAGCCTGTTGAAGCCTTCCTTCAAGGCTCGGTACACACACACACACACACACACACACACACACACATACACGTATAAGGTGGCATGTATATATAAATGTATGTACACATATACATACATATACACACACCTACACATATGCATACATACATATGCCACCTTATACATTAAGCCTTTCCTTACTGAAAAAGTGGCTTCTCCCTCCTTGGGTTTTCTGGTGCTCCTCGTTTGCCCCTCTCCCATTAACTTATTTGTTAGGTGATAAGTGTTTGGCTTTTTCCACATATTACACTATGAATTTCTGGAGAGCATCAATTATTTCATTTTTCATGTTGTATCTCCGGCATGTGCAAGGCTTTGCAAATAACAGGTACTTAGTAAATGTTTGTTGAATTAAATGGAACTCTTGTTTAGGTATGGATCATATTGGTTGATCTTTGAAAAGCCTTATGACTGAGATTCGGAATTAGGTGAATGGAACTGAATCAGCATAGAATATTATGAAGAGAATTCTTTGATTCAGAGTTAGAAGATATGAGTGGAAATCCTAGTATGCTCCTAAACTTTGGGACCTTGTACATGCCAATTCCAGCTCCCTGCTCTGGGAAGTGAGGGAGTTGTACTTTGTTTTTTTAGACAGGGTTAAGTGACTCGCCTAAGTTCCCAAAGACAGTAAGTGTCTGAGGTCAGATTTGAACTCAGATACTCTTGACTGCATTGGTGGTACTCAGTGCTCTGTGCTACCTAGCTGATCTTTAAGGACTTTTCTTGCTCTAAATCTTCTGAACCCTCATGCTTTGTGAAAATCTGCATTTACCAGGGAAAGATTTCATTATGGCCACAAGACTATATTGGCCAGATTAGGAATGAGGTTTGGCGTAGGTTTGTACTGTTTCTAGGTTTGGGGTCGAAAACAGAAATGATTTCTGCCTTGTCCTTCCTTTCTCAGAAAAAAATAATTCTAACAGACCTTAGGTGCTCAGCATTTCAATCAGCTGACTGTGAGTTGATGGTAAGAGGGGCCCTGATTACAGAGGAACAATACTGCTTATTAAAAAGACAAGCCAGGACTTCTAGATCCAAAAGATGCTGCCCCTTCAAAGGAGCGGCCTCAGGAGACTCTGTATGGGATTTCAGAGCAGCTGCTGCTGCTGACAGCATCATGGAAAGGGCCTTCGGAGTTAAGTGTTGTGGGTACAGGTTCCCAGAACTGTCTTAGGCACACCTTGTTTGTGACCTAAAATAGGATTCCTTAGTCTGATCTCCTGCTTCATTTGTCAGTCCTCTCTCTGAATGAATGACTTTGTGCCCTTTCCAAAAATCCAGCCCATCCTTAAATATGAGGATTTGCCTCTACTGAGGACTTGTAAAAAAAAATGTGTCCTATAGGTAGTCCCCATAGAGGAGACTGGACCTAGTGATGGCAGCCTCATGGTAAGGCGTCATTTCAACTCAACAAGCATTTTATTCAGGGGCGGCTAGGTGGCACAGTGAATAGAGCACCGGCCCTGGAGTCAGGAGTACCTGAGTTCAAATCCAGCCTCAGACACTTAACACAAAAAACTAGCTGTGTGACCTTGGGCAAGTTACTTAACCCCAACTGCCCTCCAAAAAGAAAAACAAAACAAAAAAAACCAAGCATTTTATTCAATAAGCATTTTAAAAACCTCAAAACTACCTACTGTGATAAAACATTGTGCTAAGTGCTGGGGATACAAAGGGAAAAAGAAACAGTCCTTGCCTGGATAAAGTGTATATGCTTTTGGAGTACAGAACCAACACATAGCCAAAAGGTGTAAAATTATGTTAGTATCAAAGTAATCAAATCAATTTAATTTGAAGATGGAAGAATTAGTAATAATGGGGGTGTGGTAGGTCCAGGAAAAACTTAGCACTGAGACCCTTAACCCTTTGTATGTCTTTACCTCCCTTGGCAGTCTGTTGAAGTGCATGGGGCCTTCTTGAAATAATGTTTTTAAATGCATAAAATAAAACACATAGGATTGCAAAGGAAACCAGTTATACCGAAATACAGTTATATTTTTTTGCCATCCAACGTCATGGACTCCCTGAAATCTACTCTGTGAATACCAAGTTAAGAACCCCTTCAGTGAAGAATCCTTGCCTGACAATCTTACTTGTCCTAGAAAATGTCCCCTTCTTTTTTAGGGGAATGTAGAAAGGGAGAAAAGAACATGGGCTGCTATTAATCAGCAGCATTTATTAAGCTGCGACATCCAAGCTGTGTTTTAAAGGAAGTTAAGGATTCTTAGAGTGTGAAAGTGAGAAAGGAACATATTTTAGACAAGGCAACCCTTTGTATGAAGGTGTGAAAGTGGGAGGTGGACTGTCATTAGATAGAATGGCTAATGTTCCACTTAATTAGAATAGAGGGTGTGTGGAGAGGAGTAATAGAGATATGACTGCAGAGGTAGGTGGGAGCCAGTTTGAGGAAAGCTTTGAATAACAGGGTTTAGAATAGAATAGCCCAGGGAGACATTTTGGAAGGAGAAGATACTCATTCAGATGATAAAGTCAGAATTTTAACATGTCAGAGATGGAAGGGGCCCTAGAACACAGAACGCTAGAGCCAGAAGGGGGCTTAGAATGTAGAATATGGAAATGTAAGTGCTAGAAGGGGTGTTCCGGACAATATAGTCCAACCCGTTTGTTTTACAGAGGGAGAAACTGAGGCTAAGATATGGGAATTGACTTCCCTAGGATTATACAGGTAAGTAGCTGAGATTAGACTGTTGCTGAAAGAAGAGAGGGAATGTCAGCTGGATACTGTAGTTAGCGTAAAAGCCTTGAGTTAACCAGAGATGATCTGAAAAGTCTGGTAGACAAGAGCATTAGGACAAAAAGAAGACCCTTTAGAGCAGCAGTTCTCAACTTGTGGGTCACCACCCCTTTGGGGGTCAAATGATCCTTTCACAGAGGTTACAGGGGTCGCCTAAGACCATCCGAAAACATATTTCCAAAGGTCTTAGGAACTGAGACATGGCTCCTCTATCTGTCTCCAGGCAGGTCTGCCCACATGCAGATATGCACACGTATGAGTATTAGAGGGTCTCTGCATTAGGAAGGTTGAGAACCACTGAACTAGAGGCTTCCCTGGAGGTTGGTAGGATGGAGAATAAGCATCTTCTTTGCCTGATTTTTCATTTTCATGTTGAAATTACTCAGAAACAGGGAGACAGAGACATACAGTCTCACTTTCTCTCTCTCCACCTCTACCTCTTGGCATTCCCAATTTCTGTAAACACCCAACTTTTGCAGGAGGCCTTTTTTGACCTCCTTGGTTTCCAGTACCTTTTCATCCAAGGTTGTTAGGTAGTCATTTTAAATCATGTCCGACTCTTCATGACCCCATTTGGGGTTTTCTTGACAAAAAGACTGGAGTGGTTTGCCATTTCCTTCTCCAGCTCATTTTACAGATGAGGAAAATGAGGCAAACAGGGTTAAGTGACTTGCCCAGGGTCACACAATTAGTAAGTGTCTGAGGTCAGATTTGAACTTAGATCTTCCTGACTCTAGACCTGGGTTTCTATCCTTTGTGCCCTCTAGCTACGCTCATCCTAGGTTGCCTTGTATCTACTAATATCTTCTTCTGTAAACTTATATATTAGATGTTCATGTTGCCCCCCCCCGATAGATTTAATCTCCCTGAGTTCAAGAAGTATTTAATTTTTGTCTTTGTACCCCAAGACTGGCACAGTGCCTGGTACGTAGCTTAATAAATGCTCTTGATTATTTGCAGCCTATGTCCTCTCTCCCTTTCTGTTTTTCCCTAAAATAGAAGGGGGAATTTTCCAGGACAAATAAGATGGTCAGGTAGGGAATCTTTCACCAAACACCTTTGGTCCAGTTGTGGGCCAGGTCTTGTAGGGTGAACCAGAGGGAGGAATTAATGTCAGGGGCTTCTTGTCTGTTTGGGTAGAGAGAACTTATTCACATATAGGGAATAATGACAGAACAAGTCAGTTCATGATCTAGACCCAGATTGGGTGGTTTAGACCATATGTGCTGTACAAGAGAGATCTCACCATGTGCTGGGGTGGGGGTGAGGGTCAGAAAAGGATTCCCAGAAGAGACGAGCTTTGGGCTGAGTCCTAAGGGACTGGTAAGATTTGGGCACCATAATTCTACAAAACTGAAAAGTGCCTTAAACTCTGCACTTAATGGTGTCCTGTGAGCATTAAAGACATCATCATCAAAGGCCAGAACTGAACGGTGGGACCAGACAGGACCTCAAGTGTTCATCTCATGAAGCCCTTCCATATTACAGATGAGAAGATTGATGTTCGGAGAGGGGGAGGGTTCTCCCTAAGGATGTCAGTGTTGGCATTCCTTCTGATAAGTGTATCATCATTTTCATTGTTTTTATCCTCTGGTTCATGGTTGGGAAATCCCTCTCCATGCACAGAGCTTCATGTATAGTGTGAGGGAGCCACAGAGAGGTCTGATGACAAGGGAGAAAGACATGTAAATAAACAAGTGTGATAAAGGCAGAGAAACCCCAGGCCGGAAACGTCGCTTTGATTTGATCAATGAGGCAGTGTTAATAATAACAATAATAATAATAATAATAGTAATCATCCTCCATCTAGCTTTTCAAAGTTGACATGCATTTTGTATGTGTTTTCATTTCATTCCATATTCATAACAACCTTTTGAGGCAGGTACTATAGGTGTGGTCCCCTTTTCACAGATGATGAAACTGAGGCTCACGGAGATTGTGATTTCCTGTGAGAGGCAGCATGCCATATTGGATCAGCACTGGACTTGAAATCATCAGATACTTACTGTCTGTGTGACCCTGAACAAGTCACTTAACTTTTTGGTTCCTTAGCTTCCTCTGTAAAAAGAAGTGCTCAGATTGGTGATATCTACTCCAAGGTCCCTTCTAGATGTGTATCTATGATCCTGTGGGTTGGTCTGACCATCTGTGGTCATGGAACTGTTTAAATTAGACCTGAGATTTGAACCCAGGTCTTTCTTACTTCCCATCCAACACTCTTTATGACCCCATGCTGCCTTCTTATAGGAAGGTTTCAAGGAGGAAGTAGCATCTGAATTAGCCCTTGAAGCAAGAGAGGAGCTTGAGTCTGTGAAGGATGGAGAGGGGGAGTCCATTCTAAAGATGGAACTTAGAGGGAGGGCAGTGAGACTGGGGGAGTAGAGAGGAGCCCAGATTGGTCGGAGTGTATGAAATAAAACCAGAAAGGTATGTTGGAGCCAGAATTGAGGAAAGCCTTATTATATTCATTCATTCAACAAGCATTTATTAAATGCCTTCTGTGTGCAAGGCACAGGGGTAAGCTCTGGGTATGCAAAGGCAAAACAAAGAATAGTTCCTGCCCACAAGGAGCTTATATTCTGATACTCTTGGATGCCAAGAATTTACTTTAGGCAACTACTGAAGGTTTTCGAGTGGTGAAATGATGATGATGAGAATGATTGCTAGCGTTTATGTACTGTTTAAAGCTTTACAAAGTCTTTCAAAGATCATTTCCTTTGATCCTCACAATAGTTCAGGGAGGTAGGTTCTGTTATTATCCCCAGTTTATAGAAGAGGCAGACTTAAGAGAGGTTAAGTGACTTGCCTAGGGTGACATGCCTAAATAAGTATCTGAGTCTAGATTTGAACTCAAGTCTTCCTGACTCCAAAATGGTATGATCAGAGTAGTACCTTCAGAAGATAACTCAAGTAGTGATATGAAGGGTGATTTAGGAATGGGAAAGATTAGAAGCAAAAAAACCAGTTAGGAACCTATTCCAGTCATTTAAAGTGAGAGGTATTTTCTCTATCACCTAGTTTTGGATGAAGGTAAGAAGGCAAATTTATAGATAACACAAAGGGAAAGCTAACACATAGAATGACAGAATCAGGCTCCAAAAGACCTTGACAGGTTGGAAAGAGCAGGGCTTGGCAAATTATGGCCTAAGGACTGGCCGCCTGTTTTTGTATGGCCCCTGAGCCGAATGCTTTTTACATTTTAAAATATAATAAAATAAAACTAGATTCATTTTTAGCTTGGGCTGTGCAAAAACAGGCACAGCCTGTAGGCTGTAGTTTGCCTGCCCTTAGGATTAAAGCGATGGATGGACTTCTATTAAGATGGAATGCAGTAGGGATAAATGTAACATCTTGTATTTGGGTTCAAAAAAATCAATTTAACAAGTATAACATATCAGTCAACAAGCATTCTTGAGAAGTGCCAGAGATATTTTTTTGAAGGGCCAAAAAAAAGTTTGACAGTTGTTTGCAAAAGATCTAGGGTTTTTAGTGGACCGCAAGATCAGTGTGAGTCAGTTCTGTAGTTGCAATCAGGAAAAAACAAAGCGCTTATGTGTTCTTGGGCTACAGTGGGAGAGACATAACTCAGAAATAAGGGGGCAGTGACCCCTCTGTACTCTGCTCCTGTCCAACATCACCTAGACCATTGTGTTCCATCCTGGTTGCCAAAGAAGCATGTCAGTAAGGCTGGAGAACATTCAGGTGAGAGCCTCTACTTAGATGGTGAAAGTCCTTGAGTACATGTAGTGTCGTAGAAAGATCATTTGAAGGCATGGGGCATGTTTGGCCTGGTTTAGGATTAGATGTAGCTCTGTCCAAGTATTTGATGGGTTCTTCTGGGGACATCTTGTTCTCTTTGCCTGATTTCCTCCCTGCCCCAGGGCAGAACCACGAGCAGTGAGTAGAAGTTATCCAGAGATGGATTTAGGCTGGATGTCAGAGATGTAATTTGTAAAGTACTTAGCTCAGTGTTCTGCGCATAGTAGGTGCTATGTAAGTGTCAGCTAATACAATTATCACATAGCTCCCTGCCAATGAAAACAATCCCCAAGTAGAAAAGGCTTCCTCGAGAGGCACTAGAGTCCCTTTCCTTGGAGGTCTTCAAGTAGAGTTGGATGACCGTTTGTCAAGAGATTAGTTATTGTAGAGATCCATTTTTGAGTCTGGGTCATTTTTGGCTGCTGGGGTCCTGTCCTACTCTCAGATTCTATGAATTGGGTACAGAAGGCCTAAAACAGGGTGGTTGCATTTAGGAGCAAAAGGGGAAAAATGGGCATTGTGAGCTGGGTTCAGTAGTACTTGTTAACTGATTGGGAGTCAAGGGAAAGAGGAGTCAGAGGTGACTTGAGTTGGCTGAATTTGGGCCCCTCTCAGCTGGAGATGGAATTTGTTTTTTTCTGTAGGGAGTCTGGAATTTGATGTCTCTGTGTGAAGGGATCAGGGCAGGTGAATAGATTACTTTGCAGGGCTTCCTAACCCGCTAATAACATCTGTCTGGGCAAACCTCAGAGCCATACAGACCTGTCTGGAGCAAAGTAGTGGTTTTGTACTCTGCTCTAAGTGGGCGGTCCTCTTCCTCACACCTGTAATCACCACCCCTTTCCTGCCCAGGTGGTTGGGTGTGGGTTCCAGACCTCCCACAGATGGCAGACAAGGCAGGTGCCTTCATTGTTACCGAGCCTGGGGCCGAGGATGGTGGGAAGGTAAAGGCAGCACATTTGGGCTGGTATCATAAGGGAGGCAAGTAGGCATGGTCTCATAGGCTGGTGGAGCTCAGGAGAGTGAGGCACGGTTCAGTCAGAAAGACCAAGGTAGTCTTGCCCATGCCCCTTTCTCAGCTGTATTTTAAATATTAAGCCCAAAGAAAGACTCCTCAATCAGAGGTTAGGAGGTTTAGGCTGTAGTGTGAGTCTTTAACATTTCCTCACTATGTGACATTTGGTCTCTTCCCTTTTTGATTTTCAGTTTTCTCCTCTATAAAATGAGGGAATTTGACTAGATGAGAAATACCATCTAGTAATGTTTAACTTGCAGTTAGGAGAACCTGGGTTCAAATCCTGCCTCAAGCATTTACTAGCTGTGGACAAGTCACTTAACTTTTGCTGGCCTTATTCTTCATCTGTAAAATAAGGGCACTGGACAGGTTAATTCCTTCTAGTTTGAAATTTAATAATCTATGACTATGTGACCTGTAAGCACCTTCTAAGCTTTTTAATATTGTGTGGGAGGTCACTTCTACTTGTAGCATTGTTGGTAACTAGTAATTCTTGTGTCTGGGGCAAATTGAAGGTGATTTTTTTTTCTTTTTGGAGGGGCTTCTCCATCTCCAGGGCAATTAGGGTTAAGTGACTTGCCCAAAGTCACACAGCTAGTAAGTGTTAAGAGTCTGAGGCTGGATTTGAACCCCGGTCCTCCTGACTCCAGGGCCGGTGCTTTATTCACCTAAAGGTGACTTTTAAGGGGAGAGGAGGAAGAGTGGCACTGAGGTACAGAAGATAGTTTTACTGTTTAGAGAGAAGAAGTAGTCCAGCTTTCATAGAGTTCATCTTGGTGTCCTGAGGGAGGTTGGGGGAAGGGAGGGTGCTAGAGTGAGAAGAGTGGTCCCTCCAGGTGGCTGAGGACCATGTAGTTCAGGGAAAGTAATCTTTAGACTACTACAGGAAGGAAGTGAGCAACCTCCCTCCCCCACCACCCCTGAGAAGAGGTGCACTTGGGGATGCTGCTACCCAGAGGCAAAGCTCCAATCGTCCCATCTTAGTTATGGCTCTGGGGCAACAGGTGGTACAGTGGATAGAGGGATGGGCCTGGGGTCAGGAAGACCTGAGTACAAATCTGGCCTCAGACAATTACTAGCTGTGTGACCCTGGACAAGTCACCTAACCTTGTTTGCCTCACTTTCCTCATCTGTAAAATGATCTGGAGAAGGAAATGGCAAACCTCTCCTGTATCTCTGCCAAGGAAACTCCAGAAGGGGTCACAAAGAGTCAGAAACAACAAAAATAACAAAGTTATGTCTCTAATCTATATTCTAAGCCTCTGCTTCTTCTAAGATTATGCACTAACAAGTTTGTATTTTGTTTTGTGTTCTAAAAATCCTTTTTTTGTTTGTTTATTGGAGGGGGAGGGCAGGGCAGTTGGGGTTAAGTGACTTGCCCAAGGTCATACGGCTATAAGTGTTAAGTGTCTGAAGCTCGATTTGAACTCAGGTTCTCCTGACTCCAGGGCCAGTGCTCTACTCACTGCGCCACCCAGCCGCCCCTAAAAACCTATTTTCTAAGGCTCCTCCCAGCTCTGACATTCCTTTTTATATCCTAAAGGCCCTTCAGCCTCTAAGCTGACTTGATTTCCAGATTCTCAGATTCTTTGATTCCGGGGTTCTTGGATCGCTTCCTTCCTTTGCTCCTCTCTTTTGTCTTAGGGCTCACTTCTCTTTGACCTGCTGACTCTGAACTACCTTTCACCCTTCCTCTTCTGCTTAATCTCATGCTGCCAGTGAGAGACATCAGAAAGCTTCTTGTTGCAGTTCTCACATGCCTCTCCTTTGGAGTTGCCTTCTTGCCCTAGGCTCCTTGAGCCCACAGGTTCACTGGGGCCAGGTGTGATGTGCTGTGTCCTTACTTATTGTGAGGAATTTTAGGTCTCTTCTTTCCCTGCAGGTGATGGAAAGCCCTCAAACCTGTTACTCTCTGTTCCCACCTGATGCAGATCTCCCAGTTTGAGTCCCAGAACCAACACCCATCCATTCTTCTGTAAGCCACAATGTCCTATGACGCAGGCAGGGGGCAGGTCTGAGCTCGTAGACGTGGGCTCTCTGTGACCCTTGGGGTTTGAGGGAGCTTGGAAAAAAAATTGGCACCAGCCTTCTTCTGGGGAAACCCCAGTTTCCTGCCCTGGCCTAGGATTTGGCTGGGAAACAACACCTTTGCACCCAGTTAAAAAATACGTGTTTTGAATTGTCTTCCTCTTCTGAAGTCATTGACAAATCTACCCTAAGGCAGAGTGATGGTTGAGATGAGATGGGGATGCCACTTGTGGTCCTGTGGTTCCATGATCTCATAGTAAATGTTTAGTAAGTGTTGAATGAATGAATGAATAATAGAGACAATGTAGTGGACAGGGAAGCAGATTGGATTTGGAGTCTGCGAACCTGGGCTTGAATCAGAATTCTGACCCTTAAGACCTATGTGATGCTGTTCAAGTCCTTTAACTTCTTTCTGCCTCAGTTTCTTCATCTGTATCAGCACTGGATTACATGACCTCTAAGGCAAGGTTTATTAAGATTTTTTTTCTTGTGCCATGGACCCTGTTGGCAGTCTTGGGAAGACTATGGACCTCTTCTTAAAGTAAGATTTTTAAATACATAAAAGAAAATAAATAAAATTACAGAGGAAACCAATTATATTGAAATATACTTATCAATAAATTTTTAAAAAATTCACAGATTCCAAATTAAGAACCCCAGCTCTTAGAATTCTCCTGACTCTAACATTCTGTATTCTGTTTCCTTCCAGCTCTGACATTCTGTGTTCTTTGGTCTCTTCCAGCTCTGACATTTTCTGTTTTCTGAGCTCCTAAAAGTCTGGCATTCTGTGAAGTCACATTCTGTGAAAGTCTAAAGACCAAGTCTTACTAATGGCAGCATCTAGGTCAAGATCCAGGCCAGAGGGTCTGAGTATCAGACATATGACCCAGACAGCACAAACAGGGCAAGGGTAGCTGCTGTGTCCACAGGCTCTCGTTGGCAGAGATTTCCCATGTGCTTCCATCGAAGCTGGTCTCAGAGTTTTGCTGGACCTGAACTAGCAGGTTCAGGTGTTGGGACACCTGGTTAGAAGGAAGAATAGGGTGGAGGAGTGGGGGACCAAGGACTACTCTGCTAGTACAGCAGGAGGTTAGTTCTGAGGCTGGCCCTGATGTCCTCTCTGGCCCTCTGGCCCAACTCAGGGGGGATCTCAGGATGCCTCCCTCCCCACCCCAGTTCACTTCAGCATGCCTCCCTCCCCACCCCAGTTCACTTCAGCATGCCAACTGGGCCCGTGTTTACTTGGTATTTAAAAGCTGCTCTGGGGCTGTCTGCCAGGAGTTAATGAAAACCTTTCTGGTCCTTGTCCTTCTAGACAACTGCTTATCAGTTGACTGCAGAACCTGCAATTCTCAACAGGGAGGCCCTTTCTTCTCCATACTTTGAGCACTGCCCACAGCCCACCTCGATTGCTAGAACAGCAGTCCTCTTGTGTACACACGTGTTTTGGGCCCTGTGTTTATTCCACAAAGCTGTCTTAGTTTGGGGAATAGGGGAGGGGAAGGCAGACTTTCAAGCCAACACCCTGTGGCATCTTTAAAGCATGTTGGGCTCAGGCAGCACTAACCCAGAGCTGTCTGCTACCTTGGATGGAGTAGTAAGGCCATCCTCATAAAACCCGGAGGCCATTGAAACTGACCCAAGAGGTAAGTCTCCCTTAGGACTGACTACCCTACTTTTCTAGCCTCTCTGACAGAGTGACCCCTCCTTTGGTGAGGTAGTATGTAGTGCTGGACACAGGAGAACTGTTGGGATTTCAGCTCTCACATATAGTACTGATACTAGGTTCTGACTAAATGAATTATAGATAGCTCTAGACCTGGAATGGATTGGCTTTAAGAGGTCATCTGTTTTAGAGGTAAAAAAATTCAAAGTCCATTACTGTAGAATCGGAAGGGCCCATACAGGCCTTCTAGACCAATCTCTTCATTTTATAGATGAGGAAAAGGAGATCCAGCAAAGGGAAGGAATTTGCCCAAAGTCACCCAAGTATTAAGTTGCTGAGGTGGGATTTGAACCCAGGTGCCCCGATTCCAGAGTCAAGGTCACGTAGTAAGTGGCAACACTGGGATTTAAACCTTGTCAGAATCTGGATCCAATTCTCTTTTGCTTCATGGACCATGAACTAGGGTTCCCTTTTTCCTTCTTCTCTCACCTTGGGCAGCTCCGTTTTCTTTGGATTTAGTTTCTCTACTACTTTAATGATATTTGATATGGAAATGTATTTACTTCTGGAGACCATGACCACGCTGGATCAGATTCCTAGCTCTGGGAGTGGGAATGAGGAGGACAGTCAACCTTAACAGTATGGTTGCTCACAGGATGTCCATCAGGGCAGTAAAAAAGGACTGGAAACCAGGCTATTATAGTGATGAATTGAAGAAACCTACATGGTTATGGAGGCTGGAGAAGAGAGGACTTGGGGACATGATTTGTCTTCAGAGGCCTTGTCTTAGGGCACTGGGGGCAGACTGGCTTGTGTGTGGCTCCAGACTGGATACTAAAGACAAAGGGGTAGGGGTAGGGGGAGCTGGGGTGGGGAGAGGAGAGGACAGTCACCAGGGATTCTGTCTGGCACAGGATCAGGAAGGATTTACTAATACGCACTTCCATCCCACCATAGACTGAGGTACTTCTTGAGTGTGTGTGTTCATGCAGAGAAGGGGTGATTCTTCATTTAGGAGACTGGGGAGGGAATTTAGTGCAAAGGGAGCATTTATTGAGTGGCTGCTTTGTGCTAAGTACTGTGCTAGGTGCTGGGGTATAGAAAGATAAAAGTAGAACAATTCTTGCCCTCAAGAGGCTTACATTCTGCTAGTAGGGAAACTATGGATACCCAGATAAGGAAATACAGAATATATACAGAATAAATAATCATTTGGGATAGTGGGAGGAGCTACTGACGACTGTTAGTTGGGGAAAGCCTCTTGTAGAAGGTGGCACGTAAGTTGAACTTTGAAAGGAGGTAGGTATTCTAAGAAGAAGTGAGGATGGGAGCATATTCCAGGCTGGGAAGCAGGAAATGGAATGGTGTATACAGGGAACATGGAGTAGGCCATTTGTCTGGAATATAGGGTGTGTGAAGAAGAGTGATGAGATTCATCTTTGGGTGTCTCCCATCCCAGCACCCCAACCAGTACTCTGCATGAAGTAGACGCTTAACTGCTGGGGAGTCAAAGGATCTGGGTTCGTACCCTTTCTCCCATGGGATCTTAGGCCAGGCAGCAAGCATTTATTAATCGCCTTCTGTATGTGGGGCATCAGCTAAGCACTTTACAAATTTTATCTCATTTGATCCTCATGACCACTATTGGGGGTAGGTGCTGTTATGATCCCCATTTTTACAGTTGAGAAAACTGAGGTGAAGCGATTTGCCCAAGGTCAAACAGCCGGTCAGTATCAACAGCAGGATTTGAACTCCAGTCTTTCTCGTTCCAATCCCAACATTCTGCTGCACCACTTATTTGCCTTAAGGCTAGTTGTTTAACCTCTCTGGACCTCAGTTTCCTTCTCTGTAAAATGTTGAGTTTGGGCCAGGAAGGTCCTCTGAGATCCGTCTTCCAGCTTAAGATCTTTGTTCCAATGAAATCCAGTCCTGTTGGTTGAATAAAATGAGCGGGAGACTGAATTTAGGTAACACCTGAGGACCCTTCCAGCAGGAAGAGTGGTGGCTGGTGTTCGGGACACAGAGATTCTAGCCCCCATTCCACTTATTTTCCAGGTCCTTGGACAAGTTATGTAGCCACTTTGAGCCGCAGGTGCCTGTCCTGAAAAAGAAGAACATAATAGCTTCCTTTCCCGAAGACGAGGGGTTAGGCCTGCTCACTGGGGGGATCTGTAAGCTCTCTGTTTCTCTGGTATTCCTGGAATGAGGTGGTTGAAAGACGGGTTGCTTGTTTTCCTTCACCTTTATCAGTGGCCGGTGTGGCGCCTGCCTTTCCCTCCCTGCTCACCCCTTCACCCTCCAGTTCCCTCCTCAGTGCTAGGAATCTGATCTCATAATCAATACTGGCTTCAGAAGACATTTCATAACTCTTGCTAGGCTGAAATCACAGAATCTTGGAGAGGGCAGGCACCTCAGAGGGCATCTGGAATCCAAACCATACCTGGAAAGGAGTTTCTATAAAACCCTCTACAAATAGTTAACGAGAGTTCTCTGGAAGACTTCCATGGACAGGGAGCTTATTATGTATCTCCTGAGTTCTTTTTGTCTTTCCTTTTCTGTTTTTCTTCTTCTTCCTTATTCCTGTCCCACCTTCCTCTTGTGCCATAAATTCTCCCTTCACTTTAGAAAAAATACTAGACTTGGAGTTAAACATGAATTAACAAGCAAATTTTTTAAAAAAGTTTGAAACCCAGTTCTGATCTTTACTGTTTGGGTGACTTTTGGTCTAGAGCCTCCTTGTCAGTTTCTCAAAAGAAAAAAAAAAGGAGGGTTGGGCTAAGACATTCTTTGGATCATTGACCTCCAAAGTGGGAGCTGTGGCAGGACCACCTGGGGTATGTGATCAATCCATCTAGAAAGTGGGAAAATGGATCGTGTTCCACTTCGATGGCTCCTTTTAAGTATGCTGTAGCTCCAACACTACCATACCTACTATGGTCTGTGCCCTGTTCCTCCCCCTGCCCCAGATGTTCCCAAATCTCTTTTCTCAGTGTAACTACTCCCGAGGCACCTATAGGCAGCAGCTTGAAAGGTGATAGATACATTGCCCAGTTAAGTGGATTTATGGATTATGGTATCTGGTTTTAACTAAATTAATTTTCACAAAATGGACAAATGCCTTAAAAAGAGATGCATGCAAAGAAACTGCAAATTTGAGATAACGTTAATAATGGCAGAACAAACAAATAAGAAAATAGTAGAGCTGTCCTCTCTCCTGCTCCCAGCTCTAGTACAAGATGGCTTTTTAAAATAATATTTTATTCCCCCCCCCAATGTTAAAACAATTTAAAAACTTTGTTTAAAGAAAGTTTTGAGTTCCAAATTTTATCCCTCCTTTCCCCCTCCACCTTCCTTGAGATGCTAAATAATGCATTTTAGGGTAAAAATAATAATGATGGGATCAGCTCTGAGCAAGAAGTTACACCCTGCCTCCATTGGTCTTATTGAGAACAGTATTTGAAATAATGTGAATTTACATTTGCTCTCATTATCGATGAATTTCACCCTAAGCATATGTATTGTACCTTGAAATATTAACCAATAATGGTATGAAGTCATTATAATTGGCAAGACACTTAGCAGTTGAGCTTTTGTGGCCCAGAATGATGTAAATATACCCCTTGTAGAAAGCACTCATCTGCATATATAGAAATAATTTTCTAACCTTTTAAAAAATATCTTCCCACAAGAGCTTTAGTAGGTTTTAAATGCATTTGTTAAACACAAAACACCTTCCTATGAATTTGAAAGAACAACTGATTGATGGTAGAAGAGATGGAAATCTGCTGGTCTAATTTCAAACATAAGTATCCTAACCATGTTTTAATCACAGACCATGAAGTTCCTCTTCTAGGTGGAAGGCAGTGTCTTGGTGGGTTATCTTTCTTACCTCTGACAGCTATTCAGACTAAGTATTTCATAAACTGAACTTAGGACCACACATGTGAATGTGTAGCACAAAATGTTAAACTATTATTTCAAAAATAATGAAGCATATTCATATACAGTGTTCTCACAAAAAATATTAATCATTCATTTAAACCAACTATGGTTCTTATATTTATGTTTATTAAATTTGAATCATGGTTCTAGCCCATTGAGATATTTTCTGATTCTGATTCTTCCACTACCAAGGGGGTGTTATCCTTTCTGCTTTCATGCTATCTTTTGTAGTAGGGGGAGAGAGGGCTCCGTGTAAACCCTACTCTTTTGCTCTCTTTTCCTTTGAGAAAGTTGGGGGAGACTTGGAGCAAGGTGGAATTAACTGTTGAGCTCCCAGAAAAAAGCCAAAACATTTGGTCTGGAGATTAGATAGTAGATAGAAGAACTGCTAATTAAATCTCATCCCTTGAGAGTCTGTTAGGGAATCTCTATCCATGGTAGCAAGGATTTAGGCTAACTAATTTTCTAGGGGACTGAGTCCTAAAAAGATATAGGTTTTGCTAACAGTGGAAGGTTTTGCCCATAGTGTATAGCTTGTAATCAGAGGCTTCACAAACGTGGCAAAGCTCAGCAAATAGAAGCAGATTAGGTCATAAGTCCAAGACTTAGAAGTGGAATCCTGGGGTGGCTAGGTAGCACAGTGAATAGAGCACTGGCCCTGGAGTCAGGAGGACCTAAGTTCAAATGTGGCCGTAGACACAACATTTATCAACATTTATTAGATATGTGACGCTTAACCCCAATTGCCCTGCCTTCTCCCTTCCAAAAAAAAAAAAACCAAAAAAAAAAAAAAAAGAAGAAGAAGAAGTGGAATCTGTCTTGGAGATCTTTGAGTTCAGCCTAGTCATTTTGCAGATGAAGACACTGAAGCCTAGAGAAGGGGAAGTGACTTGTTTAAGGTCATGTAGCTATTCAGTAACAATGACAGGAATAGAAACTAGGTATTTTGGTTGCAAACGCCAGACTTGTTCTGCAGGTTCTTCAGACTTCAGGTATATACAACTTCAGCAAAGATGGTAGATGTTTGTGCTATAACTTCCGATAACCAGCGGGCATATAGAGTCCCATATGTAGGGGAGGAGACCTGAGGGTTTCCTTTTGAACACTCCTTCCTCTCTCCTACCCATTCTTGACTATCAAGGTGTGTTGGCGGCATGCCCTCCAAATGCCAAAGAAGGTCCTGTTATTCTCCAGGAAGCTTGTTTTTTGCCATGTCTCACAAATCTCCAGAGAAAATGTTATATTGTGGGATGGACACTGGAACATGACTATGGACAGATCTTGTAACTTCTGTATTGCTTTCATCCTCCATAAAACCTGGATAAATATTTAGGAACTGCATGATTTGAAAAGGTCATTACTACTACACCACATAGTTTTGATACTCACAACTCAGAACCCTAGGAAACCTCCCATAGTAATAGAACTGGAGGGGACCTTAGGGACCCACCTCTTCTTGTGTAAGGCCCTCATTTTACAGACAAGGTTGAACAGAGGTGAGGAGACTTGCCCAAGGCTGTACAGGTGACCTTTGAGGTCTTCATCATCTTCTCCAAAGCCCAGGGCTCTCCTCACTACAACACGTTGTCCTCTGGCACACCATGTTTTGTTGGCCCCAAACAGAACTCGGTTGTCAGGCTGGTTCTGTGTCAAGGCTGGGCATGTTCCAAAGCTTCCTCTGAACTTGGCCTTGCTCGCCCTGGCACCTTGCCCCACTCTGGTAGAGGCTGTGGAAAGGGCAAGGCACTAGGAGTTGAGATATAACCTAGTCCTAGATGGCTCTGCTCCTGCCTCATGATTTGACTTTGGGTACATCACGTCTCTCTTTCCCCAGACCCTTTTTTCCTTCTATGGGTCTCACTTCCCTTTTCTGATGGTTGAGAATAATTTCTTCCTTGTCTTCTCACCTTTTCCTCTCCACTGGTTTCTAACCCTCAACTGATTTGGAAGGATAAAATTTAAGAATTCAGTACAATAAAAACACTGATTATATACCATCTGTATGCAGAGCCTCATGATAGGTACTAAAGAAGAAATGAAATATTTAGATGAAATGTAGTTCTTACCCTCCTAAACTCATAATTTAGTATAGAGATGCAACATTTTTACAGATAACTCTACTATAGAGTTTGAAGGTTTTTTTCTTTTTTAAAATTCCAAGCCTGTGATTTATAGGGAACTCCCTCCCCCAATGCAAAAGAGCACTTTCTTTGTAATTTAGAGCTTTAGAAAGTTACCCACGTTACTGAGAGGTCACATAACCAGTGTATATGAGTGGCAGGATAGAACTCGGATCATTCTGACTCTTATACAGTATTATATGATAGTATTAAACTCAGGGGTGGGTAGTCTGATCAGGACAGAATAGCACAAGAGCATCACTTCCCTAGTTCTAGAAAAAGCCAGGTCTCTTTCTCTTCATGGAACTGAAAATTACATTAGCTTTCTTGGCTGCCGTATATATGACACTGTTGGATTATGTTGAACTTTTTGGTCCACTAGAATCCCTAAGTCATTTTTGAATGATCTGCTATCTAGCTACCCTTCCCCCATCTTCTGCTTAGTGTATTGATTTTTTTTGGTATAGAAATATAAGAAATCATATTTAGCTGCAAAAAATTTAATCTTATTAGTTTTGTTCCAGTGTTCTAGTCTGCAAAAGATTTTTTTGAATCCTGATTCTGGCATCCAATTTTTTAAGCTACTTCCTTATGCTGTCTGAAAATTTGTTAAGCATGCTTTCTACGCCTTTGATCAAGTCATAAATAAGACTGTTAACCAGAACAGGACTAGGCATAGACCCCTGAGGTCCTGTACTGTAGGCCTCTTTCTCAGTTAGCATCAGACTATCAGTGGCCACATTTTGGGTCCAGGTATCTGACTGGTAGACTTTTTCAAATGTGCTGTTAAAATCTAGTAAATTAACTTCCACTGCATTCCTCTGATCAGCTAATCTAGAAACCATGTCATAAAAGGAAGTAAGGTTGGTCCGGCAAGACTATTCTTTTAAAAAAAATCTCAAATTTTTTTTATGTCTTTTGTTTTTACATCACTTTTATTTCTGACTATACTCTTCCCTGCCTCTGCCAAGAGAACCATCCCATGCAGGAAAGATTGAAAAAGAAAGAAGTAGGGGAAGGCAGGTTTAACAATCAACCAACTCTTCAGGTATCTTTGTATATGCAACTTTCCATACCAATAGTCTTCCACCTTTACAAGGAAGGGAGGTATTTTCTTTCCAGTCACCAGATACTTCTGCTCTGGCCATCATTCCTCCTACTCCTCACTGAAAACTTGGACTTCCCTCTAGGAACCACATTGGGATCTCCTCGAAGAACTTTCACTTGCTCTTGCCTGTAATCCAGCCTCCACCTTACTTGCTTGTCACTAGCTCCAAACCAAGACGCCTGGGCTCTGGGCCACCCCTCTCTTCACTCCCCAGCTACCCTTTGTAGGTTATCTCCCCCCCATTAAAATGTAACCACCTTGAGGGCAAGGACCATCTTATCTGTTAGTATTTGTATCCTCAGCACTCAGCACAGTGCCTCCAAATAAATAATAAATGTTTTTATCTAGCTTGTTATCAGCTATTCTCCTGGGCCAAGGTTAGCTTAATGAATTAATTCTTTTTTTTTTCTGCTTAATGAGTAACATAGAATTTATTTAAGCAAGAATCCATCATTTGACAAGGTGTGCAATACAGTGACTTAAATACACAGCAATCTTTATTTTTCAGTTTCCATAGCCTTAATAAATGATGCTCAGTGGTCTTTCCAATGTTCCTTCTTGAATAAGTTTTTCTCTCTTGTCCCTATCTGTTTTAAACACATAATACCAGAAGACAACGGGGCCGATTCCAAACACAGCGCCTAAGAATGAGGTCTTGGGAGTGGGTCTGAAATTGGGGTAGATATTTGCTGTTCTTGCATAGGTCCAACAAAGCAAAGCTGGATCTTCGATGATCCCCCGGCGATGAGGATTGTTGTACTGCAGGAGGTACTGGCGCTTGAGGCGGGCGCGGATGGCCAGCCGCTCAATTTGCCCGCTGGACCTTGGGCAACATCGAGGGTCGGGGGCAAGGTGGCCAGGCGAGAAGGGACACACTTGGACATCTTGGGAGCCCAGCTGAGGACAAGCACCTGCGCCGAATTAATTCTTGATGAAGCCATGTTCTTTGTGATTGTTTTTCAGTTCTTTAGAGGTGTCTGTCTTTTTGTGACCCCCATTTGGGGTTTTCTTGACAAAGATACTGGAGCGGTTTGCCATTTCCTTCTCCAGCTCATTTTCCAGATGAGAAAACTGAGGCAAACAAGGTTAAGTGATTTGCCCACGATCACATAACTAATAGGTGGCTGAGACTAGATTTGAGCTCAGAAAGATGAGTGTTCCTGACTTTGGGCCCAGCACTCTATCCCCTATGGCGCCACCTAGCTGCCCCTGTTTGTGATTACTGTTTCCTTCTCTGGAGATTGACTAAGCATCCCTTTGAGGCTGTTTTTCAGTTTGTCTAGGTAATCTATGTCCATCTCCTTAGCATACAGTCGACTCCATTCTCTTTCCTTTTTTGAAAACTGGATACCATGGTATCTCCTCAGTTCTCTTATCATCCTTTGAAGATCACTGACGGTCCCTCAGCAGTCACATCTACTAGTTCTTTTGGGACCTGGTTCGTTTAGCCTAGTGATTGGGACCCTTCAGTACTAACTTCTGACCTCCCTGTAATTAGCAACCAGTTTCCTAGTAGTCATTGTTCTATCTTTTCTAGTACCAAAACCATTCTCTTTGGCAAAGAAAAGAGAAGCAAAATAAAACCGAAACAATTCTGGTTGGGCATTGTGCCTGCAGGTCAGTGAGTAGGTGGGAAAGCAGCAGGGCATAAATGGCAAGAGAGAGCCTTGGATTGGGAGTTGGAGGCCATGAGATCAAATCCTAGCCCCATCACAATCTCACCCGGGTGACTTGGTCAAGTCTCTTAATTTCCTCAATCTCTACTTTTTCCATCTGCAAAAGGAAGTAATCAGACTAGATCTGGGATTCTTCTTCTGGGGTCATCCCGTTGGTCCGGTAGGTCCATGAACTTGAATGGGGGAAAAAAATTACATCAAGATTTCCTTTGGTTTCCAATGCATTTTGTCTTATATATTTAAAAACATTATTCTGAGAAGAGGCCATAGGCTCACTTGGCTGTCAGAGAACTTCTTGACGCTGAAAGGTTAAGGACCTTTATTCTTGTCTCATCCAGCTCTCAGTCCATGATCCTATGATCTCTCATATCTCTTTCTCCTATAACAACCTGTGATTTTTGTCCCTTCCCATGCCTCTCCTATTCTTTACTCTTCCTTCCATTCCTAGCTTTACCTCTCTTCTGCTTTCCTCATTGTCTCTCTTACCCTCCTTTCCTTTCCCATCTGTTCTTCCACTTTCCTTTATTCTCTGCCTCAATCCATTTTCTCCCCATTCTTCCCCCTCCTCTCCATTTTAACTTTTTTCTTCCTTTCCCACAGTTTCCATTAAATTCTGTTTATTGAGTGTCTTGTTATATGCTGGACACTGTTGTAGGCACAGGTGATCCAAATCCTGACCTCAAGAACTGCACAGTTGCCCTTTCTCTCTCTCAGTTCCCTTGTATCTCCAGCTGTGCTCTTCCTTTGGCCCTACCCCTCCAGTTTTCACCTCCTCCCTTGTTTTCTTAGTCTTCCTTCCCTGCCTTGGGCTTGGATAATCTGGTGACTGATGGGGGAAGAGGGCAGATATAGCACACCCATGCTGGCTCAGGCATAGGAGAATGGAGGGCACAGGTTGGTCTGGATGTGAAGGGCTTGAAAATGACAATGACCGTAGGGGCCTCTGTGTGTCCCTGGCTCAGGCTGAACACACAGCAAGATTTCTTCACCTTCAGCCCAGAGTCCCAGTCAAGGGAGTGGCTTTCCACACCTCCCTAGAGATTCTGAGTACATGATGCCCCATAGCAGAGGGAAAAACACTGGTCCAGATAGACATCCTGAATGAGCTTGAACACAGGAGCCATCGAGAGGATGCAGTGATGCGTGAGACAGTTTAGAACAAGTAAGGCCAAGGGTTCAGGGAACTAGCAGGGAGAAAGGTGGATAAGGGCAGAGGTCTTAGAAGGTGGGGTCTCTTCCTCCTGTTTCCCCTATACCATTGAGCTGGGCATGCAGTAGGCTCAAAACTGACTGATAAAGTCTTATTAAATGCATGCTAGATGCTGGGGATACCAAATCAAAGAATGAAATAATTCCTACTCAAGAGAGTGTATTCTAATGGGAAAGACAAATATGTGTGTATGCGTATATATATTAATGTATATACATATGTGTATGCCATACAAATTACACACATAACATACCGTATGTGCCCATGCATCCCCAGCTGCATGTATGTGCCCACAATGTGGCTTGTGTATATGTATGTATATATATACATACACATATGTACACAAATAGACACATTTATAACATAATATATTACATTACATTCTAATGGGGAAGATGAGTATATATGTGTATATATGTGTGTATAAACTGTATAGATATTATAGTGCAATATTACATGTAACACATGCATGCACATTTATTTCCACATGCATATGTTTATATATATATCTGTACAGAATACATTATATATATATACATATAGATAATACATCCACAATATATTTGTGCACAGTACATTTGCACATTGATATATATATGTATATATATATACATGCACATATTATATTATATGCAGTATGTTATATTACAGCCTAATGGGTAAGACTATGCATCTATATATGTACATATATGTTTGTATAAATATATATGCATATACATATACATTAGAATGTAATGTATCATGTGTAATATAATATATAATAGATGTGTTTATATACACACATGTGTGTGCTGTGGGGCATACAAGTACCATGTCTATATGTGTATATGGACAAATACAGATATGTCAGGAAAATAGAAGGAGAATGAATACTAACAAATACAAGGGAGTTTGGGAGGAAGGCCTCTGGCAGTTGAGGAGATCAGGAAAGGCTTCACATCGAAAATGGGGTTCCAGCTGTGTCTTGAGGGAAGAGAGGAGTTCCACGAGGTGATGGTGTGGAGAGAGCAGACCCTCGGAGAAGGCAGATGAGTGTTCCATGTACGTAACTGCAGGAAGGCCAGAATAGAAAAGTCACAGAGTGAGGGGAGCGGTGAAGACTGGCAAGGTGGGGAAGGAGGTTGCCAGGTGTGAAGGGTTTTGAAGGTCAAGCAGAGGAGTTTTTACTGGATCCTAGAGGCAGTAAGAGGGAGCTATTGGAGGTGATTGATCTGGGGAGTGACGTGAGCAGTTCATCAGCCGTGAAGGGGATGGGTTGGAGTGGGAGACACTTGGCAGGGAGACGATTGATCGAGTAGTCATTTAGGTGAGAAGGTACAGAGCTAAAGTGGTAGCAGTGTGGGTAGAGAGAAGGGGTCAGGGATGAGAGATTTTGTGGAAGTAGAATTGATGATTGGGCTCATAGGGCAAGAGAGAGTGAAGTTGAGGATGATGCCAGAGTTATGAGCTGAAGGCTATAAGAAATGGTGGTTCCTTTGACAGGAATATGGGTGTTCCCAAATGGGGGCCAGGGCGATTGAAGTCATTAGATTTAAAGGGATCTTAGAGACCGTCTAACCTCCTCTTCTAGTAGCAGCTAGGTAGCTCAGTGGATAGACATCTGGGTCTGGAGCAAGAAGATCTGAATGTAAATGTGGCCTAGATACTCACTTAGCTGTGTGAGCCTGAGGAAGTCACTTTACCTTCAGTTTCCTCAACTGTACAAAGGAGTTAATAATAGTGCCTACCTCTCAGCGTTGTAAGGATCTGATGGGAGAATATTTGAAGTGCCTGCCATGCGGTAGGCACTTAATCAATTAACACTTGCTTCCTTCCCTCCTTGTTGTTCAGCTAGAGAAACTCAGACCTATGGATGGCATGGAGCTTGCTTTGCTCTTGTCAGTAAAAAGAGGGCTGGGATTTGAACCTGTGACTCTTGATTTCACATCTAGTGCCCTATCTCACATTCTGGTGCAATCACTCTAGGGGAGTTTTTAAAACCTTTTTTTGTGAGGAGTCCAGGAAGGCTTCCCAAAGGAGGTGGAATTTCAGGTTCAGTAGAGGATGAGCCGGGAATCTGTCTCACTAGGCTAGGCAGAGAAAGCTGTTCTGGGGATATGGAGGGGCATCTGTGGAGAGATGGTGGCCAGCAGGGGTTTTCCAAGGCTTCTTTATTGCATCCTCTCTGACCTCCCCATTCATACTCCAGGGTCAAGTATAAGCATACCTCCGTAGGAAGCTTTCTTTGACTTTCTATAGCCACCTTCTTTGCCCTAGCTGTAATAGAATTTAGAGCAGTATGATTCAGCCTTTGGATGGATATTTTTTGGAGGGGGGAGGGCAGGACGATTATAGTTAAGTGGCTTGCCTGAGGTCACATAGCTGGTAAGTGTTAAGTGTCTGAGGCCGTATTTGAACTTGGGTCCGCCTGACTCCAGGGCTGGTGCTCTATTCACTGTGCCATCTAGTTGTTCCACTTGGATGGATTCTTAATTTTATCTGTGTGTTCCCATCACTTCTGCGTGTCCTAAACTATCTGTGCCTCCAAAAATGGGTGATCCAGTGGGAGGAAGTGCTAGATTTAGAAATCTTAGCTCTGCTCCTTGCTGCCTGTGTGATACGGGCACAACTCTTAATGTCTCTGGGCTTCAGCTTCCTCATCTGTAAAATGGACTAGTTAACTTGTGAGGTCCCTCTCAGCTCTTGTACTACAGTGCTATATATGCCTTTCCATAAATACCTCATAGGTTATCTACTCAAAATGTTGGAGGCCTTCCTCCATTTCTTTTTTCTTTAAAAAAAAAAGAACTTAAAAAATTCTCAGGTTCTTTTAATATCTCTGCAACGTCAGGGAAGCACATTGTAATGGAGGCTATTGAAGGACCTGCAGGGCCTAGGAGTCAAGGTGGACCCAGGTTCAAATCTTGCCCTTGACATATACTGATGTGTGACCTTGGGCAAATCACTTAACCTTTCAGTGTCCCAAGCATCTGAGACTCTAAATTGCTAGACAGTAGTCAGTAGGCATAACTATAAGGTCTGTAATACACACACACACACACACACACACACACAAGAATCAGTGCAGGACTAGGACTGTTCTTGGAGTGTTTTTCCCTCCTTATTCTTGGTCAGTCGGTAAATATTGAGCCAGCCACTGTGCTAAGCATTGGGGATACAAAGAAAGACAAAAGACAGGCCTTGCTTCCTAAGAACACACGGTCCAGTGTGGGAGATAATGTGCAGACATTGTATGCACAAACAAGAAAGATGCAGGATGAACTGGAAATAGCCCATCCTTGAAAGCTCAGCCCCAATGTCACTTTCCCCAGGAAGTCTTCACTGATTGCTCCAGGTTAGTAATGACCTTTTCCCGGGACCCCTCTTAGCATGTTGTTTAGCATTTATCCCTGTATTGTACTTGTCATGTAACCTTGTGCATAGTTGTTTTCTGTGTTGTGGTCATAGAGAGGTAGCTTGGAGTCGTGGATGGAGGGAGGGCTGGGCTTCTGCTCAGAGACACTGGAGTTCAAACCCCACCTCTAATGGGGTGACCATGGGCAAGCCATTTAATGTTTCCTGAGTTGGAGACAGCTCTCTAAGACCAGAAGTTAGACATGGGTTATAATCTGCATCGGTGAAGAGTTCCACCCTGATGAAATCCCCTGTCCAGTAAGGGGCTGTGGATGGAGGGAGGGCTGGGCTTGTACTCAGAGACACTGGACTCTGAGGTTCCTGAGGAAATCTTCTCTGTTGAAACTTTATCCCCCAGAAGCCTGTATAATGCTCTTTACACCAGAGGCAGTATATTATAATAGCACTGTTGCTACTCCTGTTAATCAGAGAAGTCATTCACAGTCATTCACTGTATGGCTTCACAGTATGGTCTGGACATGGGCTCTTGACCTTCTAAATGCCATAGAAACCTCTGGCTCTCTGGGGAAGCCTTTAGACTCCTCAGAACAAGATTTTTAGATTCATACAATAAAAGTCATAGGATTACAAAAGAAAAATGAAACACACTTGTAAAAAATATTTTTAAAAACAAGTTTGTAGATTCCAGGCTAAGAATCTCTAAACCTAGTTTGTCCTTCTCCAGAACTAAGCAAAGACACATCGATGATTAGATTAAAGTTGATAGCAGCTGGCAAGTTAGAAATAGAATGGAACATTGGCACTAGCAAGGGCATTGGACCATGGAATGCCATAGCAGGGAGGGACTTTAGAACACAGAATGCCTGAAGGACCTTAGAACATGAATACTAGAGTCTACAGCATGAGGAGCTAGAAGGTACTTGTCTAGGCTAACTCCCTCATTCTGCAGGGGAGGGACCTAAGGTCTAGAAATGGGAAGGGACTGCCCAAGCTCACGCAGTGATTTAGATGCAGAGTTGGGACTTGAACCCATCTCCTGACTCCTAGGCCAAGTCAGGGTCTCTTGTTTTACATCAGAATAGCACTTGCCTTTCCTTTCTATTCCCCACACAGATAACACCTAATCCCCCCCCCCATTTTCCACATGAGGAGTTAAATCACAGATTATTAGAGAAGGTGGGGGACCAATCTAATAGAGGAGCCAGGAGATGGGAGCCCAAACCCTTCCTTCTAAAGAGGAGGACCATGTGGTCCAAAGGGAGAATGGCCTTCCTAAAGGTCACATAGAATCTCAGCTTTCTCATTACCCCGTGACTGCCGCCATATTCTTCATGCAGTAAGCACTTAAGAGATCTTTGTTGTATTATTATATTGTAGCTGAGGGCCTGTCTCTTAAATCCAGGTTTTCTCAGTACCAGGCTGTGCTTTTTCTAATATTTCTCCTAAGGTTGGGGTACAGGCAAGTTCTCTCTGTGTGTGGCCATCCCTGGCAGGGCCAGCCATCCCTGGTCATATCTCAGATTGTAGGTCCATGGGGGCCTCATCTTCTCTCCTCCTTCTTTTCCCCATGAGCCTTCAGAAGCTTGTGGCCTTTACAACTTGGCAACGGTCCCTCTACCCAAGCACAGAAGTCCCGAGGCATCAGATTCCCCAAAGGGAACTGTGGTCTCTGTCCCCTCTGTAATTAGCCCTGATTGCACAGTGGAATGTTTTTGTTTGTAAAACCCCACTAAGAAGGGCAGGAGGCTGGGAAAGGAATAGACTTTGATATTCCCTTTGGAGCCCTGTACTTGGAAAGCCTGTAGAGCCATCAGCTTACCAGGGCGGTCAGCCTTCGGGGGAGTAAATAGAGTCAATTAAATCCCCCCATGTCTCCAGTTTTCCATTGACAGAAGGGCATCATTAGTAGACTCCTACCCATCTCCCTTGCATTCTTCTGATTTGTTTTTCTCCCTTTCATACAGAATGCTCGTCACTTCCCTGCATGTTGATCAAGGGTCATTCACCTGGTGTATTCTAACATTACCCCTCTTCTTGTTTAAGTTGGGTGTTATATGTCCACTGCATTAGACTGTAAGTTTCTTGAAGTCAGGATGATCTTGTGTCCTTTTTTTGTTCCCCAGCACATAGCACCATGCTTAGCACACAGTAGGTGCTTAATAAAGGTTTACTGACCCAACAACAGGTGAGAAATTGCATTTGGTGACCTTTCTAACTATAAGATTTTTCTGGTTTTGTGGTTTAGTTTCAAAGTTCTTTGTTCTAATATCCTATTTAAAGACTCTATTCTGAGGTTCTATAACTCTTAGGATTGTTTTGTTCTAGTCTTTTGTGAATCTAAGACTTGCTCTATGATTATCCCCCTTCCCCTCCCCTCACTTCCTTTCCTTTCTGCATTTTGAGGTTCTGTGCTTCACTTCCATTGCTCCATGGATGGGGTAAGAAAGGCAGTATAGAAATGTAAGTTGTAATGGAACACGGATTATATGCCTATTCCTGTCCGCATTGACTTGCCCTGGAAGAGATAGAAGATAAGGTATGGACCCTGCTAATTTGAGGTTTATATACAGCCTAGAGTGTAATAGCACAGAGTAGAGGATGTTAGATCTAGAAGGCATCTAATATATGTTTTGTGGCTAGAATCAAATTGGCAAAGACAGGTCATCTACTGTAGTCAGTAGTTAACAGAACAGTTCAGTTCACTTTATTGTTATCATGAGATGCTTTAATACAGACACTAAGTGCTGTATGAATTGACTGGCTAGAGAGATCAGCGCAGCTTGGGAAGGAAGTAGGACTTGTCCCAGACCCCCAAGGACAGGTAGAATTTGCAGAGGCAGAGAAAAGAGGGAGGATATAGCAGGCAGAGCCGGAATGGCATCCCTGGAACAGTTTCAGGCTGCAACTCGAGACTCCTCAGCAGTTCTGATGCCCTTCCCTGACAGTCCTGTCATTGCAGTCCTAGGGACACGTCTCTTCCCTTCTCTTGAGTCTCAGTTTCTTCATCTGTGAAACAGGATGTTCTCTTAATCTTCTGGGAAGAAAGAACTATGTAAATATGAGCTTGTTGCCCTGTGATATATAAAGAAACATGCAGGGACTGGATCCATTCAAAGGAAGGCTGCATCCTACATCCTCAGCTAGCTTTGTTTCTTGGTTTGAGGAGTTTGCTCTCATATTCTCTCATATAGTGCTAGCTTCTCATTAGAGCTCCCAAAGTGCTTTCATACTATTAGTCTATAACCAGTCAGCCAATCAAGTAGCTTTTATTAAGCACCTAAGTGCCAAGCACTGTGCTAAGCTTTGATGATAGAAAGAGAAGTGCAAACCAAACAAAACAAAAACAATAAATAAAACAAAAGCCCCTGCTGTCAACAAGGAGCTATCAATCTAATTTGTGGTCCAGGAGAGCAGAGAAGCCAGCATGAGATCACAGGGGAAGAAGAAAGATCTGCCTTATTTGTATAATATGGGGCAAGACCTCTTTTCTCTGGGACCCACTTCTGTTTTTTTTTAACTTTTGTTTATTTTTAGTTTATATCATTCATTTTTATGAGATTTTGAGTTACAAGTTTTCTCCCTGTCTTTCCCCTACCCACCACCCCAAAACAGCGATCCCATTGTACACCCCTTCCCCAAATCTGCTCTCTCCTATATCCTACCCCATCACCCCTCTGACTTTCTGGTAGGGCAAGATGGATCTCTCTACCCCCGTGCCAGTATATCTTATTTCCTAGTTGCATGTAAATAATAATAATGATTATATATGTATATATATGTATATGTATATATTTTTAACATTTGATTTTAGAACTTTAAATTCTAGATTCTTTCCCTTCCTCCCTCGTCACCCACCCCCACTGGAAAGACAAGCAATTCAATACAGGCTGTACATGTGTACTTAGTAGCACATCTCTACAATGGACATATTGTGAAAGACTGATTATATGTCCCTCCTTCCTATTCCACTCCCCACTTGTTCTATTCTCTACTTTGTGGGACCCACTTCTGTTCCCTGGTATAGAGGAGAGAGCTCCAACCATGAAATCAGAAGATCCAGGTTCCTAATCTTGGATCAGAAACTTTCTTAACACTAGGCAAGTACTTCCTTTTTTCTGAGTCACAGGTTGCTCATCCAGAGGAGGCAGCATGATGTAGGACTAGGGTTGGCCATCAATTGCCCATGGGCCAAATCCTGCCCACTGCCTACTTTTGTACATGGAGTAAGCTAAGAATAGTTTTTACATGGTGATTTGGCCCTTGGGGTATAGTTTGCTGACCTTTCGTATAGGGGAGAGTGCTAGCCTTGGAGTCAGGAAGACCTGAGTTCAAATGTTGCTTCTGATTTAGTCTCTGTGTAGCCCTGGACAAGTTAGTTCCCTTTCCTGAGCCTCAGAGTTTCCTGCACAGTAAAGTGAGGGATAATAAAACGTCATAATATCGTTGTTAAGATTGAATGAGATAATGTAGGTAAGACATTTTATAAGCTCAAAAGCACTATGGAACTATGAACAATCATGTTTTGTTGTTTTTGTTTTTTTGGAGGGGGAAAGGTAGGGCAGTTGGGGTTAAGTGACTTACCCAAGATCACACAGCTAGTTTTTTTGTGTGTGTTAAGTGTCTGAGTCCGGATTTGAACTCAGCTCCTCCTGGCTCCAGGGCTGGTGCTCTATTCACTGTGCCACCCAGCCGCCCCTATGAATAATCATTCTTAGGAATGAGGACCAGGTTGGTTATTTCACTGATTGCCTGAAAAAAAAAATTCACTAGGGAACTATGCTTTATCAATGAAGGACATTGCCTTCTCTACCACTTAGTCTTAGAAGCCTAAAACAGCCTGGAACACTAAACAGATAGGTGACTTGCCTCAGTTCATACAGCTAGTTTTTGCCAGATTTAGGACTTGAGAACAGGTCTTACTGTCTCTGATGCCAGAGCTCTAACCACCACACCAATCTGCCTCTCATTTCCTTCTATAAAATCGAGGTAAGAATCAATCAACATTTACTAGCTGTGTGACCTTGGGCAAGTCACTTCACCCCAACTGCCCTGCCTTCTCCCATCCAAAAAAAGCAAAAAAAACCAAAACAAAACAAAAACACCAAGAATCCCTCAACAAGCATTATAATACTTGCTTAATTTATCTTCCATTTTACACCTTAGAAACTCAAAAATTTCTATGCATATGATCTTTTATTATTGTTCCCATCCAGCTCTCTGTACTTTGGTGCTGAATGAATCTTAATGGAATTGAATTTGGATCCTTCCATCAGACACCTGAGGGAGGTAGTGCAGTGATCTCTTACCTTTTTTTTTTTTTAACCAGATGGAGAAACTGAGGTTTGGAAGGAAGAAGTGCTTTGCCCAAGGCTACACAGATAAAATGTGGCCTAAACAGACTAATCATTAAGCATTTCTTAAATGCTTTCTACAGGCCAGGCACTGAGTGTTAAATGCTTGGGATTTAAAGAAAGGCAAATAAGCTGTCTCTATCCTCAGGTTGCTTAAATTATAAGATGGGAGACAGTGTGCAGTTACGGATGTACATACAAGTTGTATACTGTGTAAATGCCAGGTGATCTCAGAGAGAAGCCAGGTGGAGGGATGTGTGTGTGTATGTGGGGTGTGAGGGGCAGCTAAAAAAAGGTCTCCTATAGAAGGTGGGATTTGAGCTAATCCATTTACTTATTCATTCATTTTAATTGTATTTATTTATTTTTATCTTTTTGATCTGATTCTTGAAGGTAGACAGGGAGACTAAGAAGTGGAGGGAAGGAGGGAGAGGGTTCCAGGCATGAGAGACACAGTGTGAAGGCTCACAGATCGGAGATGGTGTGACATGTGTGAGGGTTGGTAAGGAGGCAGATTGTGGAATGTCTAGTCTGGAAAGGAATAAATTGTTTGAAGAGTAGAAAGGTAGACAGGGGCCAGCTTGAAAAGTCAAACAAAGATTTTTCAATCCAGACCCCTATACTCATCTTGAAGACTGCCGGTCTGAACCTTCTTAATCAGATCAGAGTAGATGTCATATGGATGACGTGGGGGCCTCATCCTTTTTCCTGGGCCCTGTAACCTCACTAGTAGCAAGCTGTGAGAGGTCTGGGGACTCTCCCACTTCTTCATTGCTTAGGGTTCAGGGGTCCCCCAGGGCATTGCCCTTCTGCTCACCTCTTCTGGTGTACGGTTTAAGGTATATTCATGAAAAAACTCCACCCTCTCTGGCTCTGGCTCTGGTTGGCCTTGTGGCCCACCTGCCACTGAGTTGGAAGCCAGACCTGATTACCTTTCTGGGAAAGCTATTCTTAGTGGCCTTGAGGGAGTCCGAGGCTGTTCCTAGAATCCTTGCCCAATGCCCTGCAGGTGCGCAGCTCCTTCTCTCTCCCCACCAAACACAATTTGAGACTTGAGGCTGAAATGTGCATAGGAGAAGCTCAGTTTTTCTTTGACCTACCTTCAGGGCTCCCCCCAAACCCCCTTCTTCAGAACTAGTGGGAAGACAGGATCTTCAGGTTGCCTTTACTGCCTTCATCCCACTCTCCTGCACCTGCAGAGGGGCAAATTCTTCCTTTACCTGAGGTTACCTGTATTGCCTTGGGTAAGTCATTTTATTTTTCTGGGCCTTGGTTTCCTCATTTGTAAAATGAGGGGTTGGACTACATGATCTCTAATGGTCCTTCCCAGCCTTAAATCTGATTCTGTTCTCCTTAAAGAGTGAAGACTAGAAGTCAGGAGCTTGGGGTCAGAGTCCAGATTCTGCCATTCCCATACTGGGTGGTTTTGGGGCTGTAGCTTAACCTGTCTTGGCCTTGGTTTTCTCCACTTATGAATTGAGGGGGTTGGACCAGGTGAATTCTGAGGTTCCTTCCCATTCTCATCTTCTGGGAATGCTTGAGTACCTCTAAGAGGAGGCAGGCCCTGGGAGAGGGATCCAGTAGATGCCGAAATCTCGATGTTGCCTGGCTTGGGGAGGTTGTGCCATCCATCCCTCTGTGCCAACCCTTGGCTAATTGCAGGCACTTGGTCTGTTTTTCTTTTATGCCTGTTTGTTTTTCTTGGAAAACCTCAGAAGCCAATTCTCTTACCCAAGAGCAGAGGACCGCTGTGACTCAGCACTGTGGTCAGGTTATCTGCTGATGAGAGGGGGGCCTGGTTGTCTGGGAGCTGAGGCTCCTAAGCTCTGTTCCCAGCTCTGCTGAGGATTCTGGTGACATGGGGAGGAGGGTTAGGGAGGGGGCTGGGATCAGAAGGATGTTAGGACCTAAAGCCTGAAGGGGGATGATAGAATGGAGAATGTCAGGGCTGGAAAAGAGGGCTTCCTTATATGGCAGAAAAGGTCAGAACTCGTAGGGCCTTAGATGATGATGGTGATGACAATGGCTGATGCCATTTATGTCGATTATCTTGTCCAGGCTCCTAATTTTACAGTTGAGGAGAAACTGAGGCGCACAGTGCCTGGCCTAATGTAAAGGTTTAATAATAAAGCTATATATGTTATCCCATTGTTATCCCATATTGGAAGATATGTGTTACTCTTATCCTCAATTTCCTTATGAGGAAACCGAGACAGAAGGTGAGTGACTTCTCCAAGGTCATACAACCAGTAAGTGTCTGAGGCCAAATTTGAACTCAGATCTCCCAGTCTATGGTTCTTATTCCCTGGCTGCCTAGGTAGTTTGATCAGTTGATCGCTATGATCCCACAAGTAGTAAGCAAGAGAGACAGATTTTGAACTTAGGTCACAGAAAGTCAGAGCTGGAAGGAGATCTTAAAGATAATTAAGTTCAACTTTTTTTTTTTTAAAAAGTTTTGTTTCTACATCACAGTCATTTTCAGATACATCTAATCTATCAAGCCCTGCTTTGTCATGCAGAGAAAAGACTAAGTACAGCTGGCTGGTGCAGTGACCGCCTGGCACGGTGTATGTGACCTCTTGCACCCCAGACCCCTACCTTTGCCCAGGAAATTGAGGCAATTTTGTTTTAGAGGGGAAGAGACTGAGATCCAGAGAGGGAGAGTGATGTTCCCAGTATTTTTCAGGGAGAACTGGAAGAGCAAGGATTAGAACTTAGATCTTTGGACTTCAAGTCTTCAAGAGACAACTTGGGACATTGCCGTGGTGAGGAAGTCATACTAGTGGGGGGATGGAGGCAAGTCCCTTTCCCTCACTAAGCCTCAGTCTCCTCTTAATGATCCTTGACTGTAGTGTGCTGGGAAGTGTTTAACAATCAGCTGTGGGTGGGGAAAGTGGAGGAAGGAGAGGCTTTCAGGTTACATTTGCATCACTTCTTAAGGGATGATCAGCAAAACGCTCATGGGCTGCTTCTGCTGGGCTCCAGGTCACCCCTGCTTATCCAGCTACCTCCCTGAGCAGAGAAAGTTCTGAGGAGTGCTTTGTAAGTGTTGAATGACTATAAAAATTGGGATTTTATATCTGTGTCTATGTCCATACGCACGCCTCTGTCTGTCTATCTCTATCTATCTGTAGCTATATCTGAACATACATACACAGAGCTAGGTGGTATAGTGGATAGAATACAGGGCCTGGACTCATTTTCCTTGGTTCAAATCTTGCCTCGGATGCTTACTAGCTGTGTGACCCTGGGCAAGTCACTTAACCCCGCTTGCCTCAGTTTCCTCATCTGTAAAATGAACTGGAGAAGGAAATGGCAAACCACTCCAGTATCTCTGCTAAGAAAACCCCAAAACTTACAAAGAGTAAGACATGACTGAAAAAGACTGAGCAACAGCAGTAGCAACAGCAAAAGAAACTGGGATTATTCTTATGTCCACCAATTCTGTTTCTTTCTAGCCACAGCACCTAAGTCAAGGGTGTGTTCTTCCCTGAGGTTGATTTTTCTTCATGGGGTGGGGTGGGGGGAATCTCGTAATACACCCAGGAGGAGCTGGAGAAGGAGAGGAAATCCCTGAGGTGGCTGCAACATAGACAAAGGCTGAGCTTCCTTCCCTTCCCTCCTCCGTCACCCTCTTATTCCTTTCTCAGCTTGTCAGTGACCCTGCTAGCTACTATCCCCCTAACCTGTGCACAAGTTAATACTTGGGCATCTTCAAGCAAAGCCAGGGATCAGCAGCTCCCAGATGCCAAGGGGTATCTCCCCTTTGAGACTAGGGTTTCTTGTTTTAACAGGACATGGTGGAATTTGGGTCCTATTCTTCCTCATCTCTTAGTGGGCTCTGGGGGTGAGGAAAGAGTAACAGAGGAGAGACAGAAGGAGAGAAGATGGGAGCAAAACCACCATGATGTAGATTCTGCTGAATGTGGAAACAAGGGTCCTGCATTCAAATCCTGCCCTTAAAATTTAGCCTTTTTTGTTGCCTTGGACAAAGCACTTAATTATCATAGTTTTCTAAGTCTCTTTTCATTCTGTAATATGATTGCTAAGGTTCCTTGTTGTTTTTCAGTCATGAGCAACTCTTTGTGCCTCTGGATCAACTATCTATAGTGTTTTCTTGGCAAAGATACTGAAGTGATTTGCCATTTCCTTCTCCAGTTTTATGCAGGCAGGGGTTAGGTGACTTGCCCAGGGTTACACAGCTAGTAAGTGTCTGAGGCCAGATTTGAACACCAGTCTTTCTGACTCTAGGCCCAGTGATTTCATCACTGTGCCGCCTAACTGCCTAGGGTTCCTAGCAATTAGACCCTATGGTACCTTCTCCAAGCTCTCCTATCCTACCTTCTCTCCTTTCTGTGTTGTAATAATCAAAGATTACATTAACCCTGAGGGTCGAAATGGATAGATTTCAGATGGTGTATGAATTTGGAGGGGAAAAATACATCTTTATTTTCACTGTCCAATGGTTTTCTTTATGCGTATTTTATTTTATGAGTCTTAAAAGCATTATTCTGAAGTGTCATTAGATTTCGCCATCCTAGCAGATGAATTCATGAAACACAAGAAAATAGGAAAAATCCCTTTGCCATTCTAAGACTAGTGCCCAGAAGAAGGGAAGTAGTAGTCCTCCTCTATTCCTACCCTCTGGCCCAAGCTGGATAGTTCCTGGCTTATCTAGTTGAGTTCTTTGAATCACATTTTAGGAAAGACATTGATAAGCCTGTCCTAAGAAGTATGGCCATGGTTCCCAGGACCACAAACTGGGATCCAGGACATGGGACCAGGAATATTAAACATAGAGAAGAAAAAAAAGGCACAGGAGGGAACATGATCACTCCCTGTGAGTGTCTGAAGGGCTTTCATACAGAAAAGGAAATAAACTTATTTTGTGTGGCTTCAGAAAGTCTCCTTCTGTAGGTGCAGTCTGGAGAAGTCACAGGGAGGCATTTGTTTGTTGTTGTGTCATTTCAGTTGTGTCTGACTCTTTGTGACCCCATTTGAGGTTTTCTTGGCAGAGATAGTGGAGTGGTTTGCCATTTCCTTCTCCAGCTCATTTTACAGATGAAGAAACTGAGGCAAACAGGGTTAAGTGACTTGCCCAGGGTCATACAGATAGTAAGTATCTGAGGCCAGACTTGAACTCATGAAGATGAGTCTTCCTGACTCTAGGCCCAGCGCTCTATCCACTGAGCCACCTAGTTACCTTTTACAGTCACAGCTACCTCTTTGTTTCAGGCTCTCAACTCCTCTCTTCTGGACTGTTGCAGTACTTGTGTATTTAATCTCCCTGCTTCTAGTTTCTTCCTTCTCTAATCCATTCTCCATGTGGCTGCCAGAATAATTTTACTCAAGCACCTTTCTGGTCAAGTAACTCCTCTCCTCAAACTCCAGGGATTCCTCATTGTCTCTACATAGAAAAGAAACTCTTCAGCTTGGCAATTGAAGCCCTTCACAGCTTGGCTGTAGCCCACTTTCTAGACTCACTTTATATCACTTCCCTCCACATACTTGTACGTACACACTAGTACATACCCTCCATGTGCTTGTTTGCCAATACTAGAATGTACCTTCCACCTAGTAAGCATCACAGTGGCTTGAGAGGTAGACTTGGAGTCAGAAAGACTGGAGTTCAAATCCTGCCTCAGACACCCCTTGTGTCACCCTGAACCAGTTATTTAGCCTCTCTCAGCCTCAGATTCCTCATCTGTTAAGTGGCAGTAATAGCACTTACCTAAAAGGGTTGTTGTGATCATCAAATGACATAATATATAAAACTTTTAAAGTACTACATAAGTTACCTTCATCAATCGTCTCTGTTGTAGTCATAATGGTCTACTAGTGTTGATTGAATCCGGCATTCTACCTCCTTGTAGAAGGCCTTTGGACACATTGATCCCATTGCCTTGAACACATTCTTTCTTCACCTTTGAATCTTGGCATCATGGCTTTCTTTATGGTTCTACTCGTATTACTTGTGTGGTACTAACATAGCTCTCTAAATGCTGTGTCCCTCTTCCCACACCAGTAGAAGAGAAATATTTTGTCTTTGTATCCCAGTGCTTAGCCAAGTAACCGACTTTTAGCAAGTGATTGGTAAAAATATATTGAACCATTAAACTGAATTTGACATAAGCAAGACCTGCCACCTCTCCAAGCTTTGCTTTGCTCCTGTGTGAGTTCACTCATTTGTCAAATAGGGATAATTTTTGGGCTGCCTATGGACTCTACTTATTTCACATCCAATGAAATTCTAGACAGAACTAGGATTGGACAGCAGGGCTCCAGACTCCCAAGCTGCTTGATGCAGCTGTATTGATAACAGAAGGGCTGTGAGGAAGGTTGGTGCCCTTGACTTTGGGTTGGGTAAGGTGTGAGATTCCTTGAAGATGGCTTTCTGGTTTCGTTCTAGTGCTGCCAAGAGACACCTGAGTTCTCATCTTGCCCTTGTTGCTTATGTTGGGTACTCTTAGACACAGGGACCTTACCCCTGTGGCCTGGTAGAGGTGAGGGTGGTATATGCCCATTGAAACATCTCCCAGCCATGTTATTGAGGGTGTATTTTACTAGTTGTGTGAATCCTGTTAACTTCTACACTCGTGATTTTGCATATTAGCCCTTCTGCTTTGTTAGTTGTGAGACCTTGGGGGAATAGACTTTAACCTTCTCTGAACTTGAGTTTTGTCATCTCTAAAATGGAGATATTAATCATACTACTGACCTCTCAGGGTGGTTGTGGGTAAAATACTTCATTAAAACTGAAAGAGCTATGGAAATGAAACTTCCTGCTTTTTTCACTTGCCTCATCCTTGGATCTAAATTGAAGATTCTGTAAGTGTACTAAACAGTCTGGTCTGTACCATAATTGGGGTTTGATCGTGACTAACACTTGCCCTTGGCTTTACTCTTTAAATGCATAGCCCCTCCCTCATTCCTGGGCTTCTACAACTTCCTCTAGGTAGGCTGACCTTAGAGTCAAGAGAGACCTGAATTCTAATACCATTAGGGACACTTACTAGCTATCTGACCCTGACTCGTTACTTAACCTCTTCAAGCCTCAGTTTCCTCATCTGTAAAATGGAAATAATAGTACCTATAGCACCTGTCTTACTGGGGGAAGGTTGCTGTGAGACTCAAATGAAAGAACATATCGAAAGCCCTTTTAAAAATTTCAAAATGCAATTTTAAACTTTCATAAATTCAGAAGTATAAATGCTACAAACTTAACCAAAAACATCAAAGTGTGAATATTTACATTTTTGCAAGTTTCACCTTTTGGCTTTCACAAATTGAATTTAACATTTTAACTTTAGCAAAATGGGACCCCTTGTCATTGTGCATTGTGTATGTGGCAGACCTGTGACTCGGTGGAAGAGGTCAGTCATCTGATCTATCTCCATTAGACTGTTTCTTGTGGGGTCACGTCAGAACTGTTGTATGTATCAAAACCTCGATGTTTGAACAATCTAGGATTCCAAATTCTTTCAGTCTCTGAGCAGCAACCCAGGAAAGGTTTTACAAAGTTTGGGAAGTGACTGGAGAGATGTAGAAGACATGACTGTGGCTCTGTTGAATTTCAATAAGAATCATATTAATATTTAAAAATGGAAATAGTTACCCTTTTAAATGTTTTTTTTAACTTTGCAGCACTTATACTTTTGAAGTTATGATAGCTTTATAACTTCACTGAGACTTTGGTGGCGTGCTATAGAAATGCCAATTTCGTCTCCCTGCAGCCTTCCCCAGCCACCAGGATTGTTTTCTCCTGCCTTCTCATCTATGGTGGGCTTGGAAGCCAGTGAATCAGACTCATTTACAGTAAGTGTCAGTAGACTGTGAGGGAGAGAGGTAGAGTGTTGGAGTTGGAGGTAGGAATCCCACCTCACTGAGACAATGGCTGTGTGTGACCTTGGGCAAAGCACTTAACTTCAGTTTCCTCATCACTAAAGCAGGGATGACAGTGGCACCCACCTCCCAAGGTTGTTGTGAGGATTGAAAAAGAGAATGCTATTGGTTTGTTGGTGACTTTTAAAAATCTTCCTCTTGGTTCTCAATTGTGTTATTGAAAGCCTTGGACTCTTTCTTCCCACCTCCCTGCCTTAATGCCTAGAAAGAGGCTAAGCAAATATGAGAGCAGTAATGAGAATGATAGTTGATACCTAGATAATGTGGTAAATGTTTTCAGTATAATTTACACTTGCCTGTTAACCCCATAACGATGCACCCTTTGAGGGCAGATTAAAGCTCACAAAGGGTTGCTCTCTTGACTACCTTTTAATATTGATAATGTAGAAGTATAATAGTGTTCATGTCACAGATGAGGTAACTAAGGCTAAGAGAGGGAAAGGGACCTAGTAATCAGCCCAGATTTGTTGTTGGAAACACTCATAGATTATCTATAGTAGGGGTTCTTAATGGCAGAGTCATGGGGTTTGTGGACAGATTTTGGGGTGGGGAAAATCCATAAACTTGGATATAGAATAAAATAATTACTAATCTCAAAATGATATTTTTTTTTGGAGGGGAGAGGGCAGGGCAATTGGGGCTAAGTGACTTGTCCAAGGTCACACGGCTAGTAAGTGTGAAGTGTCTGAGGTCACATTTGAACTCTGATCCAGTGCTTTATTCACTACGCCATCTAGCGGCCCCATTTCTGACTGATTTTTAAGGAAAAAAGAGAAAGCTAAACCAACATAATTCCTAGAAAGGATCCATAGATATTACAGTGTGTAAGCTCCTTGCAGGCAGGTACTGTCTTTTACCTTTCTTTGTATTCGAAGCCCTAGCATGGGGGCCATCTCCAGTTGTCCTGATCTATGACTTGCCACTCAACCCAGATGACTATGGAGGAGACAGTGAGGCTGGTGACTTTGCACAGCCCTCCCTCACTTAAATACAATTCACTTGCAAATCATGACATCACCTTCCTGATGTCATGGGGTTCTCTTTCAGAATGAAGGACAAACAACAACCTGTGAGTAGTGGTGGCTGCCTCACTGGGGACCCAACTAGCCAGTTCCAGTTGGACAAGACAGCTCCTCCCTCCCTCCCTCCTTCCCTCCTCCCTCCCTCACTTCCTTCCTTCCTTCCTTCCTCCCTTCCTCCCTTCCTTCCTTCCTCTCCCTCCACTCCTTCCCTCTTCTCCCTCTCCACATAGGGAATCATACCCTTACCTGCAGGTGCTCTGCCCAAAGGAATATTAGTTTTTATTGCTGAAACCTCACAAGTTATCTTGGGGTTTACAGGCTAGACTTCTTTTTTGTGGACTTTGCCTTAAACCCAAATCACTCTGGCTCTTCACTGGCTGGTCAACAATAGGTCCCAGAACAAGCCTCCCTTGCTCGCTGTTTGGATTCTGACTGCTCAGAGTGAGTTATAAATAGCAATTGTTTCTGTTTTGATCAGAAACCTTGAGTGTCTTCGTCTCCCAGATTGATTTTTTTTAGCTAGGTAAAAGAACCCATTCTTTGCCTCATTTCTTACCTAGCCTTAATCACTGAATGGGTGTTGCCTCGGATAAATTGAGACCTGGGAAAGACTTTAGCTTAAGAAGACCAAGGTCTCTCTCTGCATCTGGGGCCATCTGTAATTGACCTGATCTGTATCTTGCCCCACTGGATCTAGATGGGGAAGAGAGTGAGCCTGGTGACTTTGCTCAGCCCTTCTTCACTTAAGCCCGATTCACTTGCACATCATGACATCTTCCTGATGTCATGGTCCTCTTCGAAAAGAGCGGACAGCTCTGGGATGGTATTGAGTACTGCAGCTAGGTGGCTGAATGAATTGAGCACTGGGCTTGGAGTCAGAAAATCAGAATTCAAACGTGGGCTGAGATGCTTACTAGCTGTGTGACCCTGGGCAAGTCACTTAACCTCTGTCTGCCTCAGTTTCCTCAACTGTGAAAGGGGGATCATAATAACACCTACCTCTCAGGGTTATTGTGAGGATCATATGAGAAAGTACTTCCTATGGAAGTCTGGAACATAGTAGGTACTTAATAAAAGCTTTTTTCCCTTCCTTCCATGATACAAAGCAGGTTAACAGCTCCTGACCTCAAGAAAAGCATTGTGGCTCAGCAGGTTTGGAGTTGGGAGGCCTAGGTTTTTTTTCCCCTTCTTTCTCTCTAGCACTTTTTGGTTAACAAACCTCTGTCCTCACAAGAACCTCACATGGTGTCTGGGGAAGCAAATTGTGTAGAATTCTGGTCTTGTAGCGCTCAAAGGGAGCTCTTTCTTTTCCCAGAGAAGGAAGGAGGCTGTCTCAGAGACAGGCAGTGACTTGCCTCAGCTCACACAGCCATCAGTGGCACAGCCAGCTCTGTCACTTGCTCAGCCAGGGCTCTTTGTACCAGCCACGCCAGAAGTCCCAGCTGATGGCCCCCAAGGTTGGTAGACTCCCACCTGCTGCTTTTTACAGCTCTGCTCTCAGTCATTTGCTGTCATCCTTCCATAACCCTGTTGCCCTTACCCTATGGACAATGTCTGGAGATTTTTGCCATGGACCAGGAAGGGGTGACGAGGGGAAGGGGGCAGTGGGTGCCTTAATTTACTGCTGCCTGCCCCCTCTCTTGTCTGCTTTGGCCTCCAGAGCTCCCTTGTTCTGTTTTTTCCTCCCAGCAAGCCTGCTTGCAGATGCCTGCCTCTAAATATAGAAAACAGGTGTGGGTGAGCAGCGAGGGGCCCGGTGTTTATCAGCGGGGCCTTCGCCGTCTCCTGCTTTCAAAACAAGCCTGTCCGAGCCACCCCATCCTAATGGGGAAGACTAGGGCCTGGCCACGTGATGCCTTTGCAGCTCTATAAATAGCCTCGGAAATATGTTGCTTGGGCTATTGAATATCCCCGGAGAGCCGTGGGATCCGTCCCTGCTCGGGTTCCTGCTTCCTGCAGGAAGCTTCTGGGAGGATGGGAGTTGTTTACCACCTCAGGCAATAGCAGCCTCGAAGTGTGCCCCAGTGTGGTGGGTGCAGCTCAGGGCTGCAGAGGGAAGCTGGCCAGGTCGAAGAGGGCTAGGCCAGGCCACAGGCTCCCAGCAACAGCTGGCCTCGTCAGCTGGAGAGGGATGGAGATGACTCTGGGCCCCTTACTCTCAGGACTGGGTAAGCTGGGAATGATGAACTCCCATGCCGAAATACCTGAGCCATTCTGGGTTGGGGGGGAGGGTCAGTCCATGGGATGGAGGTTCCCAGTATTCCCTCCCTTCTGAGAGTATGAGAGTGGGGAGCTAGAATTAGTGAGATAGAGAAGCGATAGAAAGATTGATGGGTCTAAAATCAGAAACCCTGAGTTCATATTCTGATTCTGCTCCCTAATTGCTTTTCATTGGGCAGATCATTAACCTCAGTTTTCTTCTGTCTATAAAATGATTCTTAAAAGACCCTTCCAGCTCCTTAGTCATGTTGTCCTTGTTAGAATGTCTGAACCCTCCCTCCCCTTCATCCCTGGGTTTTGAGGCAGCAGCAGGATCAGCTGAGAGCAACAGGGTCCCCTGGCTGAGTTCTGAGATGGGGAAGGGGGAATAGGGATGAGGGAAGAGAAGCAGTCCTGGTGCATCCTGGAACACCCATGGTCATAGGAATGGAACAGAGAGCAGGGGGCTGAGGTCTTGTTTAGAGTCTCACTGACTTAGACCTCTAGATTGCATGGAGATTCATGAACTGAGAATATCACATTGACACTTTGCTGAATGGAGGGGAGAGAGGGAGAGAGAGGGGGAGAGAGAGAGAGAGAGAGAGAGAGAGAGAGACAGAGAGAGAGAGAGAGAGACAGAGAGACAGAGAGAGACAGAGAGAGAGCGAGAGAGAGAGACAGAGAGACAGAGAGACAGAGAGACAGAGAGACAGAGAGAGACAGAGAGAGAGCGAGAGAGAGAGAACCTCGTAGAACTGAATAGGTTGAGGTCTGGTTTAGAGGATCTCACTGACCTGGACCTCTAGACTGGATAGGGATTCATGAACTGAGAACATCATGTTAGTAGTTTGCTGAATGGAGAAAAGAAAGAAAGAAAGAAAGAAAAGACAACCTAGAGGAGCTGAACAGGACTATTAAGTTGTGTTCCCACATGTGTGATAGGTTGGGAACCCTGGATAATTCAAAAGCAGTAGATAGTTCAAAAATTGTTACCTTTTGGCTAGGAAAACACATTAACATCTTATGCTCTGTCCTTTCTGCAACAGACTTGTCTGTCTTGTTTCTGTTATTTTCTGCATTTTTTCGGAATGTGTGTGTCCCTCCTGAGTCTGTGGTAGTCGAGTCACGAAGCAGGTACCCAGACCTGTGCTAGGTTCAGGGCAACCTGACTTTAGGACTTGCTGTGTGTGTTTTAGTGGATAGAGGGCTGGGCTATGCACAGAGTCAGGAGACCTGTCTTCTACCCCCACCCCTGACACTTGATGTATGACTATAGCCAGTTTGCTTAACCTCTGCTTTCTTGTATATAAAATAAGAATAATGACAATAATTGCACCCAAATCTGCACAAGTTTTTGGATCAAATGAATAAACATTTATTAATCACCTGCTGTGTGTAAGTGCAGCGCTCAGCACTTCACAAATATAATCTTGGTTGATCCTCACAACTCTGGGAGGTAACCATTTGACAGATGAGGAAACTGAGGCAAATAGAGGTTAAGTGGCTTGCCCAGGAACACACAGTCAGTAAGTGTCTGAGGCAGGATTTGAACTTGGGTCCTCTTGACTCCAGGTCCAGTGCTCTATTCACTGAGCCACATACCTGCCTATAGATTGTTTTGCAAATATCTGATGATATAATGCATGTAAAATATTTTGCAAAGTTTAAAATACTGTACAGAATAGGAGTTGTTATTATGATGAGACAGATCAATAGGAACAGCTTCTGTGTAATAGGTAGTTTATAAAATATTTGTTGATTTTATTTGCGATGTAGTAGAAAGTACCCTAAATTTAGAGCCAGGAGACCTGAATTTGTGTCTCAGTGCCCATACTTAACTCAGCTGTGTCTGTTGGGACCTCAGTTTTCTTATCTCTGAAATGGGCATAATAAAACTCATACTGTCTACCTATTTGCCCAAGTTGTTTGGTGAAAACCCTTTCTGAGTGCTTGCCACATTTGTGAGTGCTAAACAGATGCCTGTCAACTGACTAAATCGCAAGTTGTTATAGAGATACAGAGTTTTGTTATTCGTGGAGTGGGCTCTGTGGAAGATAGAATGGAGGCCAGCTGGCTGGGATGACTATGTGCTGAAGGAATGTATGAAATGGATGTCTCTGTCTGATGCTGCCTTCAGAGTGGATCCTTATTCATTTATCCTCATTCTATAGCTTTGGTAAGCTGAAGCCTGAGCTGATGTCTTGGAGAACCCATCTAAATAATAGCTGATTATGTTGAACTGATAGCCACTGATTTGGGGGCAGCAGACTTTGAAGGAATGAACCTGGGATTAGTGGGATTGCATAATCTCTCATCATTTTAGGGAAGGGACTAGCCTGGCATAATTGACTTCCCGTGGGTTAACCTGAGATAGCACATCTCTCAGGGATTTGTTGAATACAGTTTTCTATAGTTAGCCAGGGGTGACGGTCCTCACAAGGATTACCCTATGGTGAAAGACCTTGAAGGGGCTGATATGAGGGAAAATTCCTCCTACGTGCTTGCCTGTCGTCAGCATATGTTGTGCTTGATGAGGGAATGACAGGGCTCAGCTATTCTGTTAGAGCACCCAGTGTGGCCCAAGCATCATAAGGCCATGCTGCCTGACACCCTTGTGCTTTCCTGGGAGGCTTTTCTTTGTTGAGATCGCCTCTGCTCCATGCACAGGCTCCTCAGTCTGCCGCCTGCCTGGTGTCCCTAGCCAGAGCTGGCTGGTGATAGTGGACCTGGGCTCATGTGGAAAAGGCCAAATGTGCTTCCTATTTTGGAAACTGAAATTCTGCCTGAGTCAGAAACTCTGCTGGCCTCCCTGCCCTTCTCTACCCTGAGAGCAGAGATGTTTGACAGGGCAGGCCTCTGGGGAGATGCCCTGTGGTCCAGGGAGGGGTGAGTGTGTGGTTGTAATCATAATTAAAAGATTATAACAATTATTATAATTATGGCTCACCGTTCTATAGCTCGCATGGCTAATAAAGTCCTCACTACAATCTGTAGACCTAGTTTGTATAAGTATTATTACCCCCATTTTGCTGATGAGGAAACTTGGGGGTGAGAGGAACTGTGGCCTGATGGGAAAATAGCTGCTTTTGGAGTCAGGTTCTGGGTTTGTACGCTGCCTTACAGTGGTCCCAGAGCTTAATAGTGTTATGAGCTTCTATGGATACTGAATCTCCCTAGGTGTCAGTGAGAGAGACTGGGTGATATTGAGGGCTCTTTCTGATTTTTAATGTGATGCTATGAAGCCCGGCTTCATAGTGGCCATCTGGGTCATGCAGTTAACTGTCAGAATTGAAGGTCAAATCCATCTCTCCTAACTTCAGAACCAGTGCTCCGTCTCCTCTGCCACGTGTACCTGTGTTCAACAGCTAATAAGCAGCAACTGTATACAAGGCTCTGTACAAGTCACTGGGGATAATATACCTAAGGTGTTTGCATTGTATTGGAGAGGATACTACATGCAGATACGTAAATGAGAATAATGAGAGAAAGAGAGAGAGGGGAGAGGGAGGGAAAGGGAGAAAGAGGGAGGGGGGGAAGGGGGAGACAGAGAGAGACAGAGACAGAGAGAAAAGAAGGAGGAGGAGAAGATGGGAGGGAGGAGACAGAGAGATGAGAGAGGGGAAGGGAGACAGCTAAAGAGAAAAGAGGAGAAGAGGGAGAGGAGAGAAAGGAGGAAAGAGGAGAGATGAATAGCTGGGGATGGAGGAAAGAGATCAAGGAAGGCTCCACTGTGGAGGTGACACTGAGTTGAGCCATAAAGGAAGACAAGATTTCTTCAGAGGTGAAGATGAAGAATATGGCTTGTGCAAATGTATGGGAGGAAAAGTTGGAGGATCAAGGTTGGGCCATAGCTACCAGTTCAGCTGGGTGGGGGTAGAATTTTCAAAACTGAGTTAATAGCAGTCCATATTCAGGAATTTCAGAAATGTAGGAATCCAGTCGCATTAGAGCTGGATATGTAGATTTTAGAATTATCTGCATTGAGATGGTACTTGACCTCATAAGAGCTTTGACCTTTCCTCCCCTGTAGAGCTGTGAGAAGACTTGACTGGGTTTTATCTGTCTGCCTCATCTATAACTATTTTTCCCACTAGATTATAAGCCCCTCTCTCCTTTTACATCCAGAGGCAGTTATTTCCCTGGTCCTCAGGTCCCAATCCCAATTTAATGTGAGGTAGAGTTACCTGACACTGTAGGTATCAACCCTGTGTGGTTGTACTCTAGTATAGTGGACCTCATGCCTCTACATCCCCCTTCACTATGTTGAATAGGACATTGACTGAGCATATCTGATAGGATCAAGCCACTGGTCCTCAGTGTGGCCTTCAAGGCCGTCTACTTTGAATGAGGCCCATCTGGCCTTCTTCTTCTGACCTCATTTCCCCTTCTCCACCAGTTCTTAGCTCCAACCAAATCTGCTCCTGGATCTTCAAATGACTTTTCATATGGACAAAAGCAAGTCAGTTTTCTCTGGCATCAGTAAAATGAAGGGATTGGCCTAAATGCCCTCTAAGAGCCCTTCTAACCTGGGTCTCCCATATTCTAAGGGTCCTTCCAACCTTGCCATTCCATGTTCTAAGTGTCCTTTTCACTCTGACATTGTGTATTCTAAGGGTCCTTCTATCTTTAAGCTCCCATTTCTCCCCTGTTCACTAATTAGTCTTTGGACACAGCATTCTTATCCATTCTCTGCCTTTGCTCAACAATCACACTGTTACAATTTAACCTTCTGGGAATGTTATTAGCATTCGTCCCAGTGTTTCAGACATAAAGGAGGCTGCAGGACTTCGGGGGATTCAGATGAGAAATGTCAGGCATTTCTGTGGTAACTCTGGTCCACTCATATCCAAGAATGGGAGCTCAAAATGGAAGGTTTTCAGAAGAGGATGAGACCTCAGAGGTCATCTAGTTCTAATGCTAACTCTGTAGGCTCAAGCCTGACCTGTGACCCTGGCCCCTGGCTGAGCCTCCTCAACCCACCCAAGATTTTCTCTTGGTAAGAAGGTGAGTAAATTTTCTGATGTCAGAGTCATCATCTCAGTTTGAGGACAAAGATCCTTTACTGATTTTAATGAATCAGAAATCAGAAGGTCAAAGCTGAAAGGGTCCTTAGGACATAAGAACACAGTCTCAGAGCAGGAAGGGGCCACCTCAGAGACCATCCTAATTCATTTCTCTCATTTTTTAAGGGAGCAAATTCTAACCCAGACAGGGGAAGTGAATTGTCTGAGGTCATACAGAGAGTTTTTGGTAGTGCTAGGACTGGCTAGAATCCAGGTCTCCTGAATTCCTAGCAGAGGACTTTTTTTACTTCAATGAACTTTTGATGGTAATTGTGCCCGTAGAGCTATTTAAAGATTGCAAGGATTATCAAATCTGGTTCTTACAACCCTGTGAGGTAGGTGATGTTATCACCCCCATTTCACAGATGCGGAGCTTGAGGCTCAGAGAAGAGGTGACAGGCAAAGTCAAACAGCTAGGAAATATCAGAGGGAGGATTTAACCCCAGGTCTTGTGTCTGCTGCTGCATGTTGTCAGTACAGACTACTGGGAGAGTCAGACCTCTATGCTTCCTTCATGACCCTGACACCTAGTCTCTGGGACTTCCTTGCCTTAACAAGTCTTGTTTCTGTGCCCACTTTACTTACCAGTCCTTAAGTTTTCAGGAATATTCTTCTTCTTCCCAGCCCAAGGATCTTGTGTCCAGCTGACATCAAGCAGAACCTTGCAATGAAGTCCGTAGCACATTCAGGTGCCTAGAGAAATACTAAAGTTCCTTTTCCTTTTGGAAGTTGTTGAGAGGGGGTAGAGGGGGCAGCTGTAGGACCATTCTGCCAAGGGCTCACATGACTTCCTACCCATCCTGGGATTGACCTTACTTATACCCAAGAGGCTTAATTTTGTAGCCTTACAATGCAGCGGAAATGAATGGTTAGGATCAGAATCCTGACTCATAGAATTTCAGTCTTTAGAGTGAGAAGGGACCTCCTGGGTGAACTAATCCAACCCTACAGGACCGGGAATCTCCTCTATAGACCTGCTGACAGTCATTGAGCTTACTTCTTGAAGACATCCAGGAAAGGGGAACTCATTCCCTCATGGGGGTAATAACCCACTGCATTTTTTTATTAGCTCTTATTGTTAGCTCTTTATGCTGAACCAAAATCTTCCTTTCTTGAACTTCCTCAGATTGCTCTTAGTTCTGCCCTCCCAGACCAAGCAGAAGATGGCTAATTCCTCTTCCCTAGACAGCTCTTCAGATAATTGAAACCAGTCTTCCTGGCATGGACCCTGTCACCTAAATCTTTGCTTCTCGTGGCTAAACAAATTCAGTTCCTCCTGTCAATCACCATGTGATGTGATCTCAAGTCAATGTCCTTCCTAAAATGTGGCACCCACAATAGAAGATGATTCCCCAGACACGGTGTGACTAGGGCACAATCCTGCAGAAATGTCAGTTTCATCTTTCCAGACTCCAGCCTCCCAAATTACCTTGCAGTTAGTTCCTTGGCATGGATTTGTATTTATTCTCTCTATGTTTATGGTATTCATGCTTACAAAATACTTATCTCGTATTAGAATGTAAATTCTTTGTTTTATTTCTTGTATTTGTATCTCCAGTGCCTGTCACAGTATCTAGTATACAGGAGGCACTTAATAAATTCTTGATTAATGTGACCTGATGCCATGTTAGTTTTTCAGGCTATTGAATCATTTAGCTTGAAGTCCACTAGACCCTCTGATCTTTTTCTGTTACCTAGTAATACCTTTCTTCATTTTCGTCTTTGCGCAGCTGGTACTGTAGTCCTAAGCACAGGATTTTACATTTATCTATCCCTATTACATTTCATCCTATTGGATTCAGACCAGAGTTTGTTTTTGCGCTCTGATGATACCATGCCCAGTTGCCACAGCTTTCATCCTGGCCACGTGCTAGGATCATCAGGATTACTGACATTTTTATCACATCTGACATCTATGCCTTCATCTAAGTCTTCGGTTTATTTTTAAAAAGCTTCAGATTTCTTTTGAATATAAGGAAAGATTCCCTAACAATTAGATTTGTCCAAAAGTGGAAAGGGCTGCTTTAGGAGGTAGTGGGTAGGCTCCAGATAATTGAATGACTCCTTGTCCGAAATGCTGTAGAGAAGATTCCTATTTTTCTGGAAGATTCCTTCCAGTTCTGAGCTTCTTTGATCCTCTAATATTGAACAGAACAGAAGGAGGGACAAGAGCCTTAGGCCATGCCACTAAAGACCTGTTGATCCCTCAATGTTTCATTAATACTGCTCTTTAGGTCTATTTATATAAATATTTCTAGAAACTTGCTGTGTTGTCATATAATACACATCTCCACATCTTCATGAGGATGTATATGCTCAGAGACTTTGTCAGCTGCTACTGTATGAAATCCAGTTATGTTAGGTGCACATCTTTCCTATTATCTATTAGTAACCCTGTCCAAGAAAGAAGAAATGAGGAACCCCTCCTTCTCTCCCTAAAACATTTGCCCTCATTGAGGTTTGTGGATGGTGCCTGGCCAGTCATCCACCAGCTGACATTGTTTTGTTTGAGGTTAGGTACATTCTTGTTCTTGATCATATCTATTTATATAAATGCTGGCCATCATCACTGCCTTCTTCACAAGGACTATAATTTGAATTACGGCAATCAAATAGCAGTTATTAGGAAGTTGTCTTATGCTGGGCACTATGCTAGTTGCTGAGTATCCAAAGAATGAAGTCATCCCAGCTTTGAGTTCAGCAGACATGTTTTAAGCACCACTTGTTTGCTAACCAGGCTAGGCTCAATCCAAGGTTTTCATAAGATTTTCTCCCTACCCTTATGGAGTTTGCAGTGTGATAGGGGTCTAAGTAATTTACACAAATGAATATGGTGCAAATCAATTCACAAGAATTTATTAAGCCACAACTCTGTGTTAGCCTCTGGGGATTCAAAGACTTAAGTAAAAAACAGGCATATTAAGCCCTCCGAGTTCACATTCTTATAGGGCTGATGATGAGGGGTAGGGGTTGACGGGACAGGGAGCAAAACTAAAATATAGACAAGTTAGATTTACCAGGTAATTTCATGGGTGTAGGCAGAGTTCACGTGAAAGGAGAATGGCATTAGGAACTAGGTCTTAATAAAGGATTTGTTAATAAAAGGATTTGATCTGTGAAGTTTGGGTTCTGTCAAAAGGCTGCAGTTTAGGATTTAGTGGACCACATGTGACCTTGAGGCTGCAGGTTCCCTGCCCCTGAGCTGAGAGGATCAGGACTTTGAAGGCAACCAGGAATCCTAAGGGCAAAAGGTGAAACAGGTAAAACCTATGAGAAGTCAGAAGGAAGCTAGAGAAATACTAAAAGTTCCTTTTCCTTTTGGAAGTTGTTGAGAGAAGGGGTAGTGGGGGCAGCTGTAGGACCATCCTGCCATGGACTCACATGACTTGCTACCCAGCCTGGGATTGACCTTATTTATACCCAAGAGGCTTAATTTTGTAGCCTTACAATGCAGGGGAAGTGAATGGAACCTAGAAGGAAACTTAGAGGCCTCCTAGTTCCCTTCCCCAGTTTAGAGATGAAGGAATGGAGGCCCAGGGCAATTGATTTGTCCAAAGTGACACAGAGTGTGCCAGAAGTAGGATTTGAACCTAGGTCTCCCTGACTCCAAGTCCAGCACACTATCTCCCATGTGGGGTGGCCCCAAAGTCTTGCTGAAATTTTAAGCTATTGAAGCTTCAAGCTGCAGTAAGACATTAGGGTCACCCTGTATATTACTGCCTCTTGGGTTATGGCAGGGAGGATTCATTTAGGAGGTAGCCCCAGAGTTGGGTCTTGAAGGATGAGAAAGAAAGGATTGACACTGGGGGTGGGGTAGGGTGAGGGATGACCTGTGTATTGGGTTGAATTCCAAATTTTGAGGTTATGGGAAATACAGTAGAAGAAATCCATTTTCTTCTCCCTTCTATACACTACTTAGATGTGGGGAGTGGGGCAGAAGATGTTATTTATCTAAGTAATTAAGTCCTGATGTGGATGTCCAGTCTTCAAACTCACTTCTAGTAGGCCATGTGAAGGACCCTGCCTTTGACTTCATTCATAGCTTTCCAGGACATCATTGCCTCCCCTGGGAGTCATTCATGGGATTACTTTGTTATCTTAGCCTTTTGCAATTCTTGTCACTTGTCGGGTTCATCTTTGACTTGGTACCTTTCTTGAAGCTGTCTTGATTCTCTCCCCATCCTCCCTAATCCCTTCCTCAGTCTGGAATATTGTTCTTCTTTCTACCTCTCCACATCCCACTGATCCTTCCAGGTTCTGCTCAGATTTCTACTTCTTCCAGAAAGCCCTCCCTGGCTACCAGAAACAATGAATGGAAGTATAGAGAGGCATATTTTGGCTGAATTAGAGACGTCCAAAAGTAGGCAATCTTGAAATAGAATGTTTTTCCAACTTAGGGGCTCTTCAAGTGTAGCCTGAGGTAGATGCTTTTAGGGGATATGGTAGAGGGGGGTCTTGTTGAGGTTTGGGTTAGACTAGATGTTCCCTGATCTTCCATCCCATGCTTAGATACTCTAGAACAGCAGTTCTCAAGTGTGCTCTGTAGATCCCTGAGGCATCCGCTAGGCCCTTTCAGGGAAATATGAGGTCAAAGCTATCTTCTTCTCCTTCTTCTTTCTCTCCCTCTTCCTTTCTTTTTCCCTCTCCCTCTTCCTCTTTCTCCTCCTCCATTCCTTTCCCTCTCCGTTCCCCTCCTCTTCCTCCTCCTCTTCCTTATTCATCATTATTGGTTTTAATTTCTAATAAAGTAAATATTCATAGATATAAGCCACATAAAAGCTCTCAGTTTTTAAGAATTTAAAGGGGCCCTTAGATCAAAAGTTTGAGAACCACTACCCTAGAAGATACTATGGACTGTTGAGATACTGTCCTTCTGAGAACTTAAGTAGCCTTCAGAAACTGACCTGTATGAGATATAGAGACACTAAGAATTTGAACCAAGGAAGCAGCATGGTCTAATGGAAAAGATGTTTGAGTCATGAAACCTAGATTTAAATCCTATCCCTGCTAATAGTGACTATGTGACTGTAGAGTAGTTACTTCTCTTCCCTTCTCTGAGCCTCAGTGGTCTTATCAGTCAAATGAGGGGGTTTGGCTGGATCATCTCTAAGGTCTTAATTGCTGTAACATTAAGATCTAGACTTCACTGAGATTCAGAGAATCAACATCACAAAAGCATTCACAAAGATGAAGCAGGCCCATGGAAATGACAATATATCAGCCACAGACTTGGGGATCTTGGTGAACCACATTTTTAGTATGAGTCAATTGAGTGACCCAACAGCTAAGGGAGCTAGTAAGAGTTTCAGCTTCCTTAACAGTGTCTTGGCTTCATTAAATGTCCATAGTGAGAGAAGTGATATTCATATTGTATTCTACCATGATCAGTATCTTATTCAGTTCTAGTCACCACATTTTAGGAAATATATTAACTGCAGCCTTGAAGTCATGTTATAGCAAGAGTGATAGACAGAATTAAGAATGTTTAACCTTAAGGGGAGCCATTTTCAAGTACTTGAAGGGCTCCTGTATAGAAGGGGGATGGGGAGAGGTCATAGGTCCATAGACAGGATCATAGATTTAGGGCCAGAAGGGACTTCAGAGGCCAACTTTTCGTTTTACAGGTGAGGACACTGAGGCCCAGTGAAGTGATTTGCCCACAGTTGCCCTGTTGATAAATGGCAAGGCCTTGGGTTCCAAAGGACAGCATTCTTGTTCTGCTTGTACCCAGGAGTAGCAGAGCTGGGACTAAGTGTGGGAGCTTCCGAGAGGAAGATTGAAGCTCATCTGCAAGGAGGAACTTTTTAAAAGAGTGAACTAGATTATCTCTTCCTCACTAGAGGTCTTCAAAGAAAGGTGAAATAATCGTGTCTTAGGTCTGTTGTAGAAAATTTAGGTATGGGTCAGACTAGAAATCTCTAGACGACCTTGCCAACTGTGAGGTTCAGTGATTTTTTGGAAGCAGAAAGGGAACTTGAAGCTTGATGTTCCTTTTCTGGCCTCTTCTCCATAACAAACAAAGCCCACTCTAGGGGTAGCAGGTCTTTTTTTTCTTCTTCTTTTTGGAGGGGGGAAGGCAGAGCAATTGGGGTTAAGTGATTTGCCCAAGGTCACATGACTAGTAAGTGTTAAATGTCTTGATCAAATTTGAACTCTGGTCCTCCCTCCCTCCCTCCCCTTCCTCTCTCCCTCCCTCCTCCCTTCCTTCCTTCCTTCCTTCCTTCCTTCCTTCCTTCCTTCCTTCCTTCCTTCCTTCCTTCCTTCCTTCCTTCCTTCCTTCCTTCTCTGCTTTTATCTTTCTCTGAAGTTCCAGAACAGGTTGGGAGATTGAGGATTGTTTTTTTCTCACTTGTACTTCATTTCCTCAAGAGGAGCCAGAGGAGTATTTCTTGAGAGAGGATTGTCCTGCAGAGAGGTGGGGGAAGATTTATTCCCAGCACTTCTGAGGACACCCAGTTCTCCTGGGGAAGGGTCTACTGGACCCTAACGGGCACTCTCAACTATAGGCAGCCTTTTAGGGGGCTGCCAGGGGCATGGCTACTTAGGGAGTCCAGGAAGGTGCCTTCCAGGATAATGGTCTTGGTGGGGGTGTAGGGGTGACTACCCCAGAGAGTGCTGCTGGCTGGGAGGGAGGAGGAGAGAGCTAAGGGAGGGCAGGGGGAATAAACAAAGCTCTGGAGCTTAGCCCTCCTCAGGTTTCAGTTTACTTATAGGCTTAAAGGTCTATTTTGAGAGGGTCACGGGGCAGGGGAAGGTGTTTCCATCTGGAGAGGTAGCACTTGGAGGCCTTGGATTCTTACCACTTCTTCACAGCTCCCAAACATCTGTGGTTTCGTGAATGTGGGTATTCACCCCAGGCCTTCATTGCTGGAGCAGCTTCCTGGGTCAGGAACATTTAACACCTAATGGCCGACCTGTAGGGGATGGGCCTTTTAGGCTGGTGCTCATAGCCCATGGCCGCGACTGTACCTTTCTAGTTTGGTGATAATAATTATTTCCTTCTCTGTTCTTTCAGGTTTCTAAAGTGTTTTTCTTAAGCTTAGGTAGTAGAATTATGACTCTATTTCATGGATGAGAAAACAGGAATGTTTCCTATCCAGTAGAGAGTTAAGGTTTATGTTCCAATAGCCATAGTCTTCAGGAACCCAGGGTCACCTCCATGCCAAGATAAGGATCTGAGGAGGGCTTGTGTTTGAAGAGCCTACTGTGGAAGAGGTATTAACAGATTCCTTTTGACCCTAGACGGCAGAATTAGGAGCCACAGGTGGAAGTTGCAAAATGGCAGATCTTCTCATTGCTATGAGAAAAAATAAAAAAGCAATACTTTCCAACAATCAAGGTGGCCAGAAGTGGGATGGCTTGCTCAGTCCCTGGTGGGGTGGGGGGGGGAGGGGGTCTTCCCAGGCTGAATGAGTAGTAATTGGGGGTGTTGTAGAGTAGCTACAGCTAGCTGGTGGAGTCTTGAGTGATGGACTTGGGAGTCCAGAAGACCCAAGTTCAAATCCCTCTTCAGATATTAATTTAGCTGTGTGACCTTAGGCAAGTCTCTTACCCTCTCTTAGCCTCAGTTTCCTCATCTGTAAATTGGGGACAACAGTAACTCTTTTCTCATACAAATTGTTATGAGGATCAAGTGAAATAACCTACAGTTTTGCCAAACCTTAAAGAGGTATGTTGTTGTTGTTCAGTCATTTCAGTCATGTTTGACGCTTTGTGACCCCATTTGGGATTTTCTTGGCAAAGATACTGGAGTAGTTTGCCATTTCCTTCTCTAGTTCATTTTACAGATGAGGAAACTGAGGCAAGCAGGATTAAATGACTTGCCCAGGGTCACACAGCTAGGACGTGTCAGAGGCTGTATTTAAACGAAGATTGCAGCCCTTAAGGATAAGTATATACATATATGTATGCATGTGTATGTATACACATATACATATATGTATATAAATGCTAATTATTGTTGTTGTTGCTGCTCTTATTGTTACCACAATTACCCAATGTCTGTCTTCCTCGCTGGGTTGTTTCTCAAGGAAGAAACAGCACTAGATTATTAACCCATTATAAGAAGTGAGGAAAGGGAGACCCAGAGGAGTGACCTATGTAGCCTGTACACACTGAAGCTCTAGGCTTACATTTGGACTTTTGTGCCACTTCATTTTGCACCTCCCCAACATATAATATATTTATTATTGTTTAATGTGTTTGTATCCTATACCTCTACTAGACGGTCAGTTCCTTGAAGGCTGGTATTTTGTACCATCTGAACTGTTATCTCTAGCTCCCACAGAGTGAAGCACAGGGTAGGCACTCTAAAATGTCTGTCAGATGAAACAAATACAATTCTGTTGGTAACAATATGTGAAACAATGTAGCAGAATGTTTCAAAAATGTGTCAAGTATTATACAGATGGGAGCTGGGGTCTTCATAGAATTTGTCATTAGTATTCCTGCCCCCACTGCTCCCTAGCTTCCACACCAGCCTTTGTGGCATAAGGGGCCAGAAGGCACAGTATTTGTGATGCCTAGGAAGACCAATCTCTTAAGTTTTCAGATTTTCCAAAACTTTTCAGAAATTATAGGATATGCAATACTTGTATTGTATTTGTGTCCTCTGTGGACCTGGAAGAAATGGCGTAGACCTGGAACCCTGATTTCCTGGAGCCCCTTAGACTGGAAAGAAAAGCCTGGACCCATCCTTTTAAACTCAGTGGGCTTGAAGTTTCTCTGGACAACCCCAGGTCATCCCCGTCAGAGACAGATTCCCAGACTAGGCCCAATCTCTGAAACACAGCCCTCACTCAGTAGTGTACAGGCAGAGGACCCCTGGACTCAGCCTTTCTCATTCATTCTCTCTCCCTCAGTCACACACAGGAGGAGGAGGCCAGTCAGCTTTTGATCTGTCTGGGAGTTCTCCACCCCCATTTCCCCCTCATTTGTTTCCTTCAACCCCACTGTGACCTCTCTCGATTCTTTCCTCACCCCATTTCTTTCCCTTGTTCATCTTGTAGCCTAATTTCTTCTCTTCCTTTTTTTCTCCCACATACCTTAGCTAGGTTTGATAAAGGAAGGAGGGTTGGCTTTGAACTGAGACCTTCACGGAGTTCTGACACTTAGGGGCTTTGCAAACTTTTGCCAACCCACTTCCCTTCTCTGAAGGTTAGCTTCGTTTCTCTGTGAAATGAGAGGTTTCAACTAGATGATCTCTCAGGCCCTTTCCCCTTGAAGTCTATGAAATCTCTACCCAGTCTATGAAATCTCCACCAAATGGGTATAAATTAAACCTTGCACTGTCCAGAGCTGATGTGAGAGAGGGCCTTCAAGTGCAATTCAACAGTGAATTTTCCTTATAGCTGTGGTCGAGCGTCTCTTCTTTCCTCTCCCTTCCTTTTCTCTTTACCTTTACCGACCTCCCGTCTTTCTCCTCTTCTCTCCACTCATTCTCCTCCTCCCCCTTCTTCCTCCCCCTCGCTCTCTCCTCTCTCGCTCCCCGCCTCTCCCCGCCCCCAGTTCCAGCTCTGCTCTGGCCCCAGCCCAGTTCCCGGCCTCCGAGGGCCCTCCCCCTTCCCTGATCCTGGCCCCGTTGGCCCCTCCCCACCGGGCCGGCCTGGGAAATGCCTAAGGGGCCCCGTGAGCTGGAGAGGTGAGTGTGTATGTGTGTGTGTGTGTGTGTGTGTGTGTGTTCGCTCATTCGCTTGCTCGCTCGCTTGCTTGTCAGCGTCATGTGCCCAGCAGGGCAGCCCCAGACTGGTTCCCGGCGGCCGTATTAAGGTCACACACTCACCGTGCAGCCCCACACCGCCCAGCCCAGCCCGGCCCCGCGCGCCGCGGCGCAGCACAGCGCTCCCCAGCCCAGCTCGGCCCCGAGCAGCGCATCGCTGCGCAGCGCCCGGCAGCGCGGTTCAGCCCCTCGGAAGAGCCCTGGGCGCTCCCCTCTGCCCAGCTCTGCTCTGCTGCGCTCCCCTCTCCTGGCCGGCGCCCCGGCGGTGACTCAGAGGTGAGCCCCCTTCCCCCGCCCCCTTAGCCCTCAGCTGCCCTTGGACCCCGCGGGAGCACATGGGGAGGGAGCTGCACTGGGGGACACCGAGCCCTGGGCACATTTGGGTGGCTTGTGAAAAACGCCTTTCTCCAGGCCTGGCTCAGGGCTTTTCTTTCCTGGAAGGGGGGTGGGGAAGGCTGGGGATGGCTTCTTTGTTTTGGGGAAGCTTCCTGTGCCGGGTCTGTGTGAGTGTGAGTGTGAGTGTGTGTGAGTGTGAGTTGTGTATGTGTATGTGTGTGCGTGTGCGCGCTCTTGCATACACACATGTGGATGTCATTGTGCTTTCGACTGTGCTTGAGAACATGTGGAAGTTGCAGATTTGCACTCAGTATTTAGAGGAACTTCTAACACTGAGAGGTAGTGCACAGTGGCCTAGGCTCCATCGGCCTGTGGTAGTGAGTTCCCCATTACTGGAGGTCTTCAAGCAGAGGCTGGTTTATGCTCGTATACATTGTTGGACTCGGCCCTTTGGGTATGTTTGAGCTCTGAGATTACCTGATCCCTTGTGGACAGGTTTGTGCTGTGCATATCATAATACGTATTTTTATGGTGCTTTAAGCTGCTCCTTTCTGGAAGGGGGTACCCATTGGCACGTGGGGGAGGGGGTCAGTGTATGTGTGTGTTCCTGGAGGCACAGCCTGGGGAATGTGAGTGCAAAGCTGGGTTTACTTTGTTGTACACTCAGAGACTGCCAGCGAGTCAGGGGACCCCCGTGGGCTCCTCTTTTCGAGCATGTGTTGGTGTGCATGGCCCTGCACACCTGAACCCACTAGCATGTGGGTGAGTGTGAGTCTGCGTTGGTGCCCACATGGGTTTGGAAGTAGGTTTTCAAAAGGCTGTAGGAACTTTCAAAAGGCTGTAGGAACAGGAATGCAAGATTCTCACTGTCTGGAAGAAGCAGCCTTTCTGGCAGTAGAACGGGGTGTTTGTTGGTCTCCCACACCTGTGGGAGTTGGGGGGAGGGATGCGGAGACCTGTTGCTTTCAGTTAGTTGTTTGGCTGAAGTTTGGGGGCCATCATGTGTATGTGTGTGTGTGTGTGTGTGTGTGTGTGTGTGTGTGTGTGTGTGTGTTTTCCATTCTCATTTCCGGAGCAAAGAAGTGTGGAGGGGTGTGTGTGTGTGTGTGTGTGTGTGTGTGTGTGTGTGTGTGTGTGGCAAAGGAGGGCTATGTATGAGGGTCATGTGGAAGTATGTGACTTGAAGAGAGCCGGTATTTCCATGTATATCTATGGGAGTATATGTTGGTGGAGGTGAGTGTTTATTTTGCATGTGTGGAGGGGTGTATTTGACTGTTCTTGTAAGAATGTGTGCAGATATGTGTATTCTAGGTGAAAATGTAATAAGGGAGGGTCTGTCTGGGTATTTATTGAAGAGAGACTCCTGTTTGGAGGTGGTTTATCTAGGTGTGGAGTGGGGAGGAGGGAGGTCTATTTAGAGATTTTGAGTTAGTGTGTTGCAGGAGAGGATGGATATATGTCTGAGGTGTTTATGTGTTCTTGTGTTAAAATGTATGTTAGAGGGGAATTTTGTGTCTCTTTGTAGTGGTGGGAAGGGGTGTATCTTGGGGAAATGATTGCTTCTTGCTGGAGGAAGTAAGTGGGGATTTTTTGTATTTGCATCTTTGTGTAGCTAGAGATGTATGTGTATGCCTGTGTAAGGAGGGCATTTATGGGGGAATGCAAATGTGTGGATATCTAAGGAAGGGACCTTCATGTAGGAGTTGAGTTTGCAAGAGATAATAATGCTCTGGAGATTAGCCGTGGCCGTGGGCTCAGGAATAATCGCTGTCTGCTCCAGACCCTCATGGTTGTTGGCACTGAGATTGGATCCTCCAAGCTAAGGATGAAAAGTTCCTGGCTTTGATAGTCACACTTTCTTCTCTTGTTCCTACCTCTGTTTTCTCTTCTCTTCTCTCAGACTTTTCTCTTTGGACCTGGGGCAATTTTCTTTACCCCTTAGTCTAACCTTTCTCTTAAGCTTTTCCACCCCCTTTCACACCTTCACCTTTATTCTCATTACTAGAAGTAGGTTTGCTCTCCTTCTTTTCTTTCCACTTCCCTGCTTCTCCTCTTATTGCCCCAGTCCCAGGTGGGGAGAGGTCTGAGAATTAACTGCGCCTGTGGATCATGCTGTTACTGAGAGAAAGGCCACTTGCTTTAGTGGAAAGAACTTTCTGGCTTGGGTATCAGGGGCTCTGGGCGTCACTGATCACAGCTGCTTTGCTGTGGACCCATAGTGTGACTTCAGGGATATTATTCCCAGTCTCTGGGCTGTAGTTCTAAAGTTCTGTTCTGTGGCAGGTCTTCCCACACCATTTTCAGTTCCTGTACTCACTGACTTTTCAGCAAATCTTTCCATATACCTTCTTCATCATGAAAGGAGATAGTTTTTATTTAGGTTTTCTTCTCCCAAGCATCCACACACAATTTTGTAACTTCATTGATTGAGATCCTTTTGGAGTTTGTGGATTATTTCAGTAAGATAGTATAGTTACTTGCCAGATAATCCCCTTATTCCATTGACAAGTTTCTTGTAACTCTTTGGGAGTCTGCAGACCACAGGTTTAGAACTTGAAAACACTGCTCTTAAAAGTGCCTTATGGGAAGTGTGGAATAGTGGAAAGAGCTCTGAACTTTAGATTATGAAGATCTGGGTTCAGATATTGCCGTTTACTGGTCGGTAACCTTAGGTCAGCCATTTGACCTCTTCTAGGACTAGGTCTCTCTTGTGTAAAATGAAGGGCAGAGCTTGCTTTAAGGTTCCTTTCAGCTCTGAAGTTCTGGTAAGTGGAGAGAGATCGGAGACAGTGGATAATCCTAGACTGTCAGAGTAGGTAGAGCTGTGTGCCCTGGAGGAACTGCTACCCTAGGGGTTCCCGACTCCTTACTATTGCTGCTTATTCTCCCACTTGTCCTTTCAGGAAAGCCCCAGTCCTGTTTCACTTGACTCTCCCTTTTAACCTTCTAGTCAAATACCTTACTTCCTCATTTGTGTGTACCTTTTTCTTTACCTCACCTAGCTCTCCAGTTCTGGAATCATGGACATGATCATATCAACTCTGCCACTGTTCTTGGATGGGACGTGTCAGTCTGCTTCTCCTTTATGCCCAGTAATCGTCCCAGCAACTTTTTGGACCAAACGGTCCTTCCTTGGCCATCACGTGGAGGTGGTGCGGTGGAAGCAGGAAAGCACTCTGAATTGTCTCAGACACTCTCTAGCTGGGAAACCCTGGGAAAGACATGTAACTTCTCTGAACCTCATTTTTCTCATCCATAACCTACCTCACGGGGTTGTTACAATGCTTTAGATAACCTGTCAAAGTGCTTGGCAGACCTTAAAGAGTTCTTTCTGTGTGAGCCTTCACCATCATCATCTCTCTGTGCTTTGATGATGTTGGAATGTAGTTTCCTTGAAGGCAGGAACCATCCTTGCTTTTGTATTTGTGCCCCTGGCATTCAGAACAGTGCTTGACACATAGCATTAAATAAATGCTTTTTCACTCATTTATTCATTTAGTTAGTTCAGGCATCTTTTACAGAGAAATAAATTGAGACCCCAGGAGAAACATGACCAAGGTCATGTGGAATCATTAGTAAGGAAGGGACTTGAACCAGGCTTTGCTAGGTTCCCGGTCTTATGTTCTTTCCATACCATGCTGTTTCACATAATTCTAGGAGCTTGCTTTGTGGTTTTTTGTTGTTCTTTTGTTTCAGTTGTGTCTGACTCCTCCTGACTCCATTTGGGGTTTTCTTGGCAAAGATACTTGAATGGTTTGTCATTTCCTTTTCCAGCTCATTTTACAGATGAGGAAACTGAAGCAAACAGAGTTAAGAGACTTGCCCATGGTCACCTTATCTGAGGCAGTATTTGAACTCGGGTCTTCTTGACTTCAGGCCAGGTACTCTGTGCCACCTAGCTGTCCCAGGAGTACAGTACAAAAGGCATTTATTAAGAGCCATATAGGTGCCAGGTCCTGTGTGGACAATGGGCATACAAGGACGGAAAGAAACTTACATGGATGTTTGATGTGTCTTGGATGCCAAAGGGGTCAGAAAGAGCTGGGAATTAGGACTTCTAATTTCTAATTAGGGTGTCTTTTCCTTTATCAGCTTCTTCCCTCCAATCAGTGACCCGCCTTTTCATGCTCCTTGTTTGGAGAGAAATAGTCTCCCTGTGTCTGTGCCTCAGGACCTGAGGGCCTCCACTTTCAGGAGAAGCAAGTTTCTGTTGCCTGGGCCCAACACTCAGGCACTGTTGGGGGAGTTGGACTTGGACCTGGAAATCCCTCCTGAAGAAGACCCTCTAAGCCCTGAGATCCTGCCTTTCTCTCTCTTCTTTTGCTGCCTGTCCCTCTCCCTTTTAGCTGGAGCCACAACAGGGTTGAGATACAGATGTGCTGGCTAGCCAGGAGTGATTCACACACACACGCAAACACACACACACACACACACACATTCCTCTGTATGCCCCTATATTTGCCATTTTAGATACATATCCACACTTTTCCTCCCACTGAGTTGGTGATCTGCTTGTACATACTCCCTATTAGTACCTACTGTGTGCCAGGAGCTGTGCTAAAGCATTGAGGGGGGGGGTACAAAGAAAACAATGCCACGTTCCTGCTCTTAAGGACCTCCCATTCTAATGGAGGAGACAGCGTCCAAGCAGCTCTGGCCACACGGGATAGACCCAGGACATTCACGTGCCCACCTGTCCTGGCATGCACTCATATGTATGATGTTTAGACCTATAAACATAGGCACCAACACCCACACTTCCGCGTATGTAGGCACACACATACAGATCCACACAGGGATACCTCCCTCAGCATGCAGCTGCGCACCCAGCCACACACACGGACATTGATCCACATATTGTTTCTCTTGTGCGTGTAAACAAACAGAAATGCTGATGTACAACATCATACATGTGTGTATACACACAGAGGCACAGAAATATACAGAAGCACTCTCTCGTACAGTTAGCTCCGTATGTACGGTGTTCTCCCTGCCCTGTGTATAGAACAAGCACACCTATGTATACACAGCCTCCCTTCTACTCCTCTGCATGCACACCCATAGAGAACACACACACACACACACACACACACACACACACACACACACACACAGCAGTTAGGTCTCTGCAGCTGGTTCCTTGCCCACAACTAGTTTTTCTTTTCTCAGCTCAGAAGGGGAGACTGGTGCTCTGCTGGCCTGGGAAGAGGTGGGGGGAATTTCCCCAGTGCCTGTGTGGGGGTGGGGACCCTTGACACTAAGATTCCTTCCATCTCTGGTGATCTGTGAGCCCTAAATTGGGCGGTAGGCCAGAACTGAGAGAATCTGGCAGTCACCTCCCCTTATCTTTTTTGGGGGTGGCGAGGGATGTGGGAAGGTGTTTCTGACAGCTGCCCCACAGCGTCATATCCTTCCTTCTTGGCTGTTCTGCCATGACCTTCCTGGGTCAGCCGACTCTGTAACACTGGAAAGTGTGGCTAAGCCGGGGCCCTCCTGGGCTCTGGTGGCTGTGGGGCATAGGTCACTCCATGACCTCCTTCCTCATGGCGGTGGTGGAAATATCGCTGCTCCTTGGTCAGAATGAAGCAGAGACCATAGTCTGCCAGCGGCAGTATGTTCCAAAACACCATGATGTCATTTGCTCTTTTCTGGAGATCCCTGTAAGGTAGGGAGGGAGGTGGGGTGAGCAGGGATCATAGGACCCTAGGAGCTAAAACTGGAAATGACCTGGGAGAGAGCATCTGGTCCAGTCCCCTTCGTTTATTGACAAGGAAGCAGAGGCCTAGAGAAAGGAAAGGAGCTTTGCCAAGATCACCCAGGCCATAAGGAACAGAGTCAGGTTTGGAAACCAGGTCTTTTGAAATCAAAGTCATGGACTTTCTCATTCTACCACCGTCTCTCATTAGCCTTGTTTCACAAGTGGACAAACTGAGCCTCTGAGTGGACATGTGGACACTTATGTGACACAGTGAACAGAGTGCTGGGCCTGGGATCAGGAAGACCTGAGTTCAAATCTGGATTCAGGCACTAGCCATAGGACCCTGGATAAACCATTTAGCCCTGCCTCAGTTTGCTCATTTGTAAAATGAACCAGAAAAGGAAATGGCAAACCACTTGGGTATCTCTGCCAAGAAAACTCCAGATGGGGTCACAAAGAGTCAGCCAAGACTCAAACAAATGAACAGCAAAAGAGGATGTGTTTGTAGTAGCAGAGCCTGGAACTAGAACCTAGGTCTCTTGACTCTTTTTTTTTTTTTTTTTTTTTTTTTGCTTTTTTTGGAAGGCAATTGGGGGTTAAGTGACTTGCCCAAAGTTACACGGCTAGTAAGTGTGTCAAGTGTCTGAGACCAGATTTGAACTTAGGTCCTCCTGGCTCCAGGGCCGGTGCTCTATTCACTGCGCCACCTAGCCACCCCCCTCTTGACTCTTTAGTCTGATGAAGCACCATGGTGTGGTAAGAGGAACACTTGAGTGTGGGCATCAGAGTCTCGGTTTTAGATCTGGCTCTTCCCCTGATTGACCAGGTGACTTTTGGGGAGCTCACTTTCTCATCTGTGAAGTGAAGGAAGTGGCCTTGTTTGTCTCCGAGGTGTCTCGTATCTCTGCTGTCCTTGGTTCTGTGTTCTGAGATGTCCTCTAGTTCTCTGACGTGCGGTGGCTCTGAGTGAGTGCATGGTGGCTGTGTTACTCAGTGTTTCAAACATGGTGGCATTGAAGGCAGGGTTGCTAGTTTGATCCCTCTGTGGGTCAGTTAACTGTTTGCTGAGTTCTTGCTAGTCCCTGACTGAGTCCTAATCCTAGCAGCTACCTTGAAGTGACATACTTCAGGGCATTAGGAGACTCCCTGGCAAGAGAGTGAGGATGGTTCAGTGCCCCACCATCCCTGCTGCATTAGACACAGCTCAGAGCCCACAAGGTCACCTACACAGGTTGGTTATCTCACAGTAGCAGTGATGGCAAGGTTGAGTCAGAATAATGGATTTTTAAAAAAAAGTTGTTTTTCCCTCTCTCCCCAGAAGTTGCTGGCCTTTGAACAGCCCAGAATTTATGGAGACGCCTGTGGGGAGCAGCTTTGAATACTGCCACGCGCAACATCGCGCCCGCCGGTGAGGAGGCGCCCGCGCCCAGCTGTCACCATTCAAGGCTCCTGCGAATGGCTCCCAACGCCCGGCGTCCGCCCGTGGCTGTCCCTGCTGCCTGAGCCCCCTGCTGCTCCCAAGGACTCCCCGTACCCCGATGGGGTAACGTGACCCAGGACGCCGTCACTGCCCCGAACTTTTCAGTATCTACAGAGGCCTTCTCTCCCCAGTCGAGTTCAGTTTTACGTTGCTTCTGTTCCTTGGGTTTTTTTCTTTTTTCCTTTTTTTTTCTTTTAAACTTGGATCCTCTATTCTTTTGGTTGCCCATCCCAAGAGTGGGAGAGGGAAGGCTGAAGGGAAGGAGGCTGGTTGAGCTTCTGCCTGCTGCTGCTGGACGGACGGGGCTGTGTACAGCTGCATCCCACTGCCCAGACAGGGGCCCACAGAACAGCAGGATCTATGGTCTTTGTCCTTGGGGCCCTCCCCTCCCCATCCTACCCCCTTTAAGTATTTGGCTTCAAATTCTGGAGTCTTGGCCTGGTTGTTACGTGTATAGGAGGGCTTTTTGGGGGTGGGGGGAGGGGTGTATTTTTTTTTCTAAGAGTCATGCTTTTTGGTGATTTTTGTTTTTGCTTTTAACAGACTAGACCTTGTGACAACCTTAACACGTTCCCAGAAGCCGATAACATTTGCACAACATTTGTGTTGGTTTTGAGGGGTGTTGCTTTTTAACGTTTTCCCCCCCCCCCACCCTTAAGAAGCACAGGGCTCTATTTTTCTCATCTGGGTGTTTTATTTTATTTTAACTTTTTATTTTTTGGTGGAGGTAGGGATCTCCCCATCCCTGATTGCTCCTCTGGTCTTACCCTCCTTGGCCCCTTTCTGACCTTCCTGCTGCCACGAGAGGCGACACCATGGCTCGGATGAACCGGCCAGCCCCTGTTGAGGTCTGCTACAAGAACATGCGGTTCCTCATCACTCACAATCCTACCAATGCCACCTTGAACACCTTCATTGAGGTAAATCCCTCCAGTGGGCTGGGACACATGGGGGTGATGGGGAGAAGATGAACATTTAGAGGCGTTGGTTCAAATATGAGCTCTGCCATTTTAAATTCTGTGTGTCCTTGGGGTGAAACACTTCAGCTCTCAAGTTTACTCATCCAAAAAATGAAGAGGGTGGATGAGGTGATTGCTGAGGCCTCTTTGGGCTCTTATGGTAGGATTCTGGGAGTTTTAGTCATAATAACCCTTCACCTGCCTTCAAGTGCTTTTTTGACATCTCATTGTGACATGGAGGTAACTGGAAAGGCTAAGTTTGGAGAGGTCCCTTATCAAATGCTTGGTTACCAGGTGCTGATTATTTTGGCTGAGCAAACCAGAACTATATCCTATAGCATCAGGGGGTTATGGTTTCTGCCAGTGGCAGCTCTACTCACACCAGTGAAATCACAGGGTATTAAAGTGTGGAGGGATAATTGCTCATGTCTCTGTGGCCCAGAGGAAAGAGCTGTGGATACCGCAATAGGAAGACCTGGCTTTGAGTCCCATCTCTGTTACTGACTTGGCATGCTACCATGGACAAATGTCCCTGTAGGGTTAGGCTGGCTGCTTGGGTTATGTGACTGAAAAGGAGCCCCACATGTTTTCTCCCCTCCACCCAGGACACAGTGTCTTCAGCTGGTGGCTGTAGTTGCTCTTTGCAAAGATTGGTGGTGTTTGCAGAATCTGTGCCTGGCGCTTTGTCCAACATTCTGCTGTCTTTTTCCACTGGCATAATCTGGTGGAGGTTTGAAGACTCACCAACTGCCACCAACTTTTAGGAAGAGCATTGTGGTGGCGGTCAGAAAACTTGGGTTCAGATTCTGGCTCTGTTACTTACTATGTGATCATAGCAAGTGTTCTTCCCCTCTCCTTCCTTTTTCATTGACTTTGCTTTGGACTGACTGACCTTTGAGGTCCCTCCCAACTCCAGGTCTGTCATCTTCTAAAGTCCCTTGATGCTCCAAGTCCTATGATCACTTACCTGGCATGGCCCTATCTGCAAGGTGTTTGTGGAACCTGTGACAAACTCTGAAATCTCTCATTATCCGTAGAACTTGCAGCTTTCAATGATGCTTTCTCCTGGAAAACTTGTCATGTTATTTCCTCAGCTAGCCCTCCTCCACTTTCTGGTGACCAGTTCATCAAGCTAAAATCTGCTTGGGGACTCTGGTCTGCAGTCCGTGCTCCTTGCCATCTAGCTTAGGGTTTGTGTTGGGAACTGAGCTGTATCCCTGGTCCTTGGTTTTTTTTTTTTTTTAATTTTTAATTTTTGCTTTTTCTTTTTTTGGAGGAGGGAAGGCAGGGCAATTGGGATTAAGTGACTTGCCCAAGGTCACATGGCTAGTAAGTATTAAGTGTCAGAGGCTGGATTTGAACTCAGGTCCTCCTGACTCCAGGGCCGGTGCTCTATTCACTGTGCCACCTAGCTGCCCCCCTGGTCCTTGTTGCTATTGGTGCCATCCTCTCCAGGTATCCTGCCTATTGCAAAAAAGAGGTGTGGGAAAAAGAGATGAGGAGAACCACATAGGGTTACACAGGGTCCTCCCTCCCTCTATCCCTATTTACAAATAGCATGAAGCTAGGAAGGAGAGCTAAATCAGGATACTTTGTCTGGATTGGAGAAGATCCCATTGGGTTAGAGAACCATGGTCTAAATTAGTAAAGTAAAATTGAATTGATTTAAATGCAAAGTCTTTTTTTTTTTTGATTAAAAAAATCAACCGTGTGAACACAACGATTTGGGAGGGAGGTTCAGATTCTTGAAGGGCTGCCTTGTGGTTGAAGGACTAGATTTGAGGCAGCTGGGTAGCACATTGTCTAGAGCACCAGCCTCGGAGTTAGGAAGACTTGAGTTCCAAACCAATCTTTGGCGCTAGCTTTGTGAACCTGGACAAGTCACTTGAACTGTATTTGCCCCAGTTTCCTTAGTTGTAAAATAGATTGTGTAGATGAAGTGAGATAACATTTGCAGAGTGCCTAGTGCAGAGCAGGCACTTAAATGCCTGTTCTCTTCCCCCTTGTTTTGCTTGGCTTCAAAGGCAGAAATCAGCTCAACATAAAGAAGAAAAAAAAGATGTCAACAGTCAGAATTGTGCAGGTGTGGTAAGGACTCCCTTGGTAGTGGTGAGTTCTCCATTGCTGGAGATACTCAGGTGGAGTCCTGGATGTGTGTATGTGATGACTAAGTTGGGCCAGATGTACTGGGAGCTACTTTCCTACTCTGAGATTCTCCTTTGGAAGAGGTCAGGATTCTCAGGAGATCTGTTTTATAGAAGAGAGACTTGAGGACGAAGATGAGTCAGCTTTAAAGGTATTTACCTAGCCGATCTGCCTTGGAGATCAAGGGGATTTTGGTTACACAGCATTAGAAACCAAGCCTTCTAGCTCCAAACCCTCTAAGCCTCTCTGGGGAAGTATTCAGACTGGGTCTGGGCACCCCTGCTCTGAAGTACCAGCCTGAGATGGCCCCTCTAACCTCTGGCCAAGTCATATGAAAGATTATGGTCTATGCTTAGAGCTTGGTGCCCAAGAGGCCAAGGTCACAGCCTTGATCCCTAGATGACCTGGTCATTTCCTCAGTGCCAGAGATGGGGCCCTTACCCCGACACACAGCTAACGCCTCCCTTCTTCCCCCCCCCCCCCCCGCCCCTTTTCCTGAGACTGAGCCTAAAATTTGATGAGTAAGTGGGCTCCAAGCCCCAAAGTTCACCACTCCCCCTAACCTAACTTCTGTTGTGCCTTAGAGATGATCTAGTCCAATTTTATTAAATAGAAGAGGGAACTGACGCCCAGAGACAGGGAGTGCATTGCTCAAGACTGCCCATCAGTGGAGCTGCAGAGGCAGAATTGGAACCCAGGTCTTCTGATTGTCCCAGCCCAGGAACTTCTCCATTCTAGCAGTGTTGCATTTCAGACTTTGCTTTGAGAAGAAAGGAGAGTGGATGCCTCTTTCCTATTGCTGCCCCTATTCTTGAGCTGAGGCCCCTGCATTCCTTTGGGGAAGCCCCAGGGCCCTCAAAATAGCCCATGGCATTTCACTAGGGCATCTGGCTATTTTTATTCTTGGGGGTGGGCAAGAGGGTGGGGTGGGGTGATATTTCCTCTGAGTGGCCTTGTGTTCTCATTACAGCCCCTTCCCAACACATGAAGACTGTTTCCAGAGGTCTAGTAAAAGAATTTGACCTTTTCTTATCTTTCGAAAGGGAAGCTAGTAAAGGCACCACCTGGAGGCAAACCTAGATTAGTGGGTGGGGTTGGGGTGGGGCTGACTCTAGGCTAATGGGGATCCTCCTTGGGGAATGCCCTTGACGGGGCCTTAATCTTACTAACTCACTGAAGTGTAATTCTGGTCTCAGGCCAGAGCCTTAACCTCTGTCCAAAGTCTGAACCCTAAACCTAGCTCAAGACTGAACCCTGACTCCCCAGATGCCCTCCAAGTCAAGGCTACCTAATGAGAAAGAGAATGTGGCTCATTCCTATAACTGGGAACATACCTCAGAGCATGAGCTCTGTTGGTTTTGTGAAAATCTTGCATAAAGAGCAGACGTAGTCCTCCAGAGAGTACAATTTATAGAGATGAATCTTTTTCAGTATGAAGAAATGTTTTTAAGAATCGGAACATTCTAGGGGTGGCTAGGTGGCACAGTGAATAGAACACCCGCCCTGGAGTCAGGAGGACCTGAGTTCAAATTCGGTCTCAGACTTTTAACATGTACTAGTGGTGTGACTTTGGGCAAATCACTTAACCCCAATTGTCCTGGCCTTCCGACATCCAAAAAAACCAAAAGAATCAGAGCATTCCAATAGTAAATAGGTAGTGAGCTCCCCGCAACTAGATGGGAGGCCATACTTCGTTCTACTCTTCTCTTTCCCCTTCTCTCCTTCCCGACTGGCATCCCCCAAGCCCCAAGAACTGAAGTGGATTCCTGCTGCACTACCGGGGTTCTATACCCAGAGGTGGCTGATTTAAGAGGCAACAAAGCATAATGGAAAGAATATTGGACCTGACAGTCAGAGACTTAGGGTCATACCCTGGCTCTGCTACTTATCAGCTGTTTAGCCTTAGGCAAATGACTTCCTATCTCTGTGCTCACTTTGCAGGCCAGCTTTGCAAAATAGGATCACCCATAATCTTGTAGTCACTTGTACTAACTTATGGGGTTAGTGTTACCGTAGGAAGGAAACAAGCATTTGTTTATTTAAATGCCTACTGTGTGCAAGGTGCTATGCTAGGCATGTTACAGATACTATCTTTTGATCCTCACAGCAATTAGTAACCACTGTATGCTCCCCCCCCTCCCCCAACAGGAGTCATGGGTGCAGGGTCCCACTGAAAGTTAGTGAGAGCTGAGACTGAGTCATCTCTCTGTCTGAGACTATAGTATCCCATCTGTCTTAATGAGGCTTCAGGATTGAAGGGTGATTGTAAAAGAGGCATGGACAGATAGGACTGTGGGAAGGAAGTAAGAAAAAAGGTAGAGAGGGAGGGAGGAAAGAAGGGAGGAAAGGAAGGAGAAAGGGAGGAAGGAGGAAGAAAGGAATGAGAAAGAAAAGAAAGGTAGAAGAGGGAAGGGGAGGGAGGAAGGGAGGAAGAAGGGAGGGAAGGAAGAAAGGAAGGGGATGGAAGGGAAGATGAAAAAGGTACAGAAGAAGGAAGGGAGGAAGGAAATGTATACCGCTTCCTATGTGTTAAGCGTGTTATATATGTATCAAGCACAAACATTTGGGAAAAGAAAATGGTGGTTTTGTAATTTAAATCACCTTATTGTCCTTACCTGTAAAATGGGAATGATCATTCACTACATACCACATGTGGTTGTTGTGAAGAAAGCGCTTTGGAAACTAATAAGGGCAATAAGAGATGAGAGCTGTTATTTAAAGAGCATCAGGTACAGAGGCAGGGGGTCAGTAGATAGAGAGCTGGTTTCAAAGCCAGGACCTGGGTTGAGTGTTGCCTCTGACACATAACTGCCCCTCACACCCTTTACTTTCTTCTATCTAGAGAATTAAGTCTTGTGCTGTCTCTTAGTCCTATCTTTACTCTCAGCCCTTAATCCTCCCATCCACTTGCCCTTTCCCTTCCCTTCATCACAAATCCTTCCCCATCTTCTCAGGTTTGCTCTCTGCTTTCCTCCTTCTGGCTGCCCCTGTCCCTGTACCAGGCAGAGAACACACAGTGTTCCAGGCAGGGGGGAAATGAAAGATATGGCTGAGCACAGTGTCCTCCCCCAGGCCTGGGGCCCCGTGTCTGCCTGGGAGGGGAAGTAAAAGCATGGGGCCCTAGGAGGGAGACAGAGATGATGGCTGCAGTGCTGGGGAATGTTAAGAACCTTGGCCTGGCAGTTGGGAATTTTAATCTAGAGTCTGTCACTGATGTACTGGGTGACCTTGGATCAGTCACCTCTTCTGTCTAGGTTTTCAGTCATCTGATCTATAAAATTAGGTGCTTAGACTAAACGGTATCTGAGGTCTCTTCATGCTCTAGGAATCTGTGCATACATCAGAGTGTCTGATTCTGAGGCCCTGGGCGGAGGGCCACGGGGGCTGGCTCAGCCCAGTGCCAGCAGCGCATGCTGCCAGGTTTTCTACCCGAGCAGCTCTCAGGCCTTCCATGTCTGGGGGCCCTGAGGAGGGACAGGAGGAAAGGCACTTCCCTGGGGAGAATCTCTAGCTTTCAGAAAATTCTCTGCCTTTCTCAGTAGTGCCCGAGAGGCCCATGTTTTAAACATCTCTGTTATACTCGAAATTCTCCAAGGACAGAATTATCTGTGTTTTTCTATACAGTCCAGACCTCGGATGCCCTGGCTGCATAGTGATGGAGAGGAACTGCCCTGAGCCTCCTAGAACACTTTGCTCAGGTCTTGGGTGACCCTCTGGCCCTCTGTTTTGAAGGAACTGGGAGATTCCAGTTTTGGCTGTGACCAGGGGCAATGCTGTTTGTAGCCAGGCTGGTTAGGGGCTCAGCCTCAGGTGTTGGTTAGTTTTCAGAGTTTGGGATTATTATTCATATCAAGGGTGAGCAAGCATAGATCTGAGAAGAGATTTCCTCAGGCTTGGTGGCACCCCCTAGAATCTTTACTTTTGGGGCTCTTGGGACAGACTTCTCAGTCATTAGAAGCTCCTGGGAATCCTGGGTCAGAGTCTGAGATTATTGATTACCTTCTTAGAGGCAGCTGGGTAGGGACACAGCAGGTAGAGGGAACTGAGTCATGAAGACCTGAGTTTGAATCCTGCCTCAGGCACTTATTTAGCTGTGTGACCTTGGACAATAGTCACCCTCCTTCAGCCTCAGTTTCCTGTAAAATAGGGATGATAGTAACACCCACAGCATAGATTGAGTCATTCTGAGGATTAAATGAGATAAGATAATGTGGCTTGTTTGTTTTTCAGTCCTACCTGACTCTTCATGACGATGTTTGGGGCTTTCTTGGCAAAGATACTAGAGTGGTTTGCCATTTCTTTCTCTAGTTTATTTTACTGATGAGGAAACTGAGGCAAACAGGGTTAAGTGACTTGCCCAGGGTCACACAGCTACTAAGTATCTGAAGCTGGATTTGAACTCAAGAAGAGGAGTCTTCCTCACTAGGCCCAGCGCTCTACCCGCTGTGCTGCCTAGCTGCATTCTACTCTGCCTCATGAGGGTAAAGTGCTATAATCTGGTAGGTATTATTTCTTGTTAATATTGTTGTAATTATTATTTCTTCCCTCTTTTTTCTGGGAGCCTTCAGGCTAAGTGGAAGCTAAGTCCCTCTGTTGGAATTAGCTCCCTGTGTCTGTCTCTTTGAAAAGGGATAGAGCGATAGGATTGCCTGGGCTGCATTCCAGGAGCTGAATTTTTGGTCCCTTCTGTTCAGTGACTTTCCTCTTTGCCTGTTGCAGGATCTAAAGAAGTATGGGGCCACCACCGTGGTTCGGGTATGTGAGGTGACCTATGACAAGACCCCGTTGGAGAAGGATGGTATCACTGTCATGGTGAGCAGGGGTCCCTGGACTTTGGCCCTTTCTCTGATCTGCTGGGGTAGGGTGACCAAAGATAGGATGGATGGAATTGGGAGTAGGGGTACAGAATTTGACATCTCTTAGAGCTTGGAATGTTAAGGAACTTTAGAACAATGAACAAGGAACAGTGCAAGGAACTTTAGAATACAGAATGTTAGGGATCATTTAAATGCAGTCCCCTGATTTTAGAGAGGAATAGATCAAGGCGGGGGTAGGAACAGACAGTGACTTGCCCACAATGACACAGCAAGACATCTGTTGAACTGGTCCTCACCTCCAGGCTCTTTCCACTGGGCTTTGGGGGTGGGAAGAGGCAGCTGCTGTTCACCAATTGGAGCTGGGCAGCCTCCTGCTCAGTAAATTCCAGTGGCTTCCTATCTATTCTAGAATCAAATACAAAATACTCTTTTTAGCATTCAGAACCCTTCATAACTTAGCCCCTCCTACCTTTCCAGTCATGGTAAGTCATTCCTTTCCTTACTATATACTCTTCCATCCAGTGACCCTGGCTTCCTCGATCATTCAAGAACACAGCAATCCATCTCTTGGAGCTTTGGGGCATTTTCTCAGGTTCTTCCCCATGCCTGG
>CM053594.1:71716381-71734194 GCA_028646575.1 Pseudocheirus occidentalis | reverse complement strand
ATATATATATATATATATTTATTTGCTTCTTGTCTTCCCCATTATACTGTGAACTCTTTGAGAGGACAGATTGTCTTTTACCTTTTTTTGTATTTCTAATGCTTAGCACAGTTCCAGGCACATAGTGCCCAGTTCTTAATGATTATTTGTTGACCAGCTGACTGACTTGTAGCAGGTTAGCAGAAACTTTAGGGCAAAGCAGAGATGAAAGGAGAATTATATGGTTGTGGTATATACAAACTTGAGTGTGTGTGTGTGTGTGTGTGTGTGTACCTATGGGTTGGGTTGAAACCTGTGGGTGTTCTGTGGGTATTTCAGGGGCATGCGTACATTTAAATTCATTTTCAAATATGCATGAGTGTACATCTTCATTCTCGTGTGTGAATTTTTTGCCTGTGTATGTTAGTAAATTTATGTTTGTATGTGTGCATAACTGGCAGCACGATACATGGCATTCTTATCAAAAGACCTTAGTTCTAGTTAAGCTGCAGAACCTTAGTTTCCTATCTGTACAATGGGGGTAACAATCCTTGCCCTGCTGACTACACAGAGTTGTTGTGAAAACATTTTGGCAAATGGGTGTAGACTGCTGAATGCCTATTATTTCTGTTGGTGAGAGTTAGAGGTATTCAAGGAATGGCTGGTCCAGGAAGGCTTCTTGGAAGAGATTGGATTGGGTTGGACCTTGTAGGATAGGTAGGTTAGAGATAACTGGAGCTTTGTTTCTGTGGGGCTCAGGCAACCCTCAGTCAGCTGGATTAGACTTTAGCTGAAATTAGTCCTGGCTATCCCTTGGGCTGTCTCTGGGCTGGTAGGGAGCTGTTTCCTTGGCTTTCCTTACCCCAGGGAGGAGGAGGATAGGGAGGTACATAGGCCTTAGATCCCCAGAGTCTCAATCAAGTGTGCTGAAGCTTCATCAACAAAAACAGGAAGGTATTTTATGTTCCTGGGTCCTTGATAAGAGAGGGTGCCTGTTTCCCTCCTAGGGAGAGCTGGAGATCTACCATGGAGTCCCCTCAGCAGGTCATTGGCCAAATTGGAAGTAGGACCCAGTTGGACTGACTCCTGCGCTCCCCATCTCTCAGCTCTGGGCATTTTCTCTAACTCTCCCTCATGTCTAGGACGCTGTCCTTTTTCATCTCCCCATGCTGGCTTCGCTAGCTTCCTTCAAGTGTCAGCTCAAATACCATCTTCTATAGGAAGCCTTCCCCAAGCCCTCTTAATTCTAATTCGTTCTCTCAGTTAATAATTTCCTTTTTACCCATTATGTAGCTTGTTTTGTATGTAATTGTTGGATGTTGTCTCCTTGCTTCAGATTTTGAGCTCCTGGAGGGCTGGGGCTGTCATTTGCCTCTTTTCATGTCCCTAGCTTAGCATGGTACCTGGGACCATAGTAGTAGGTGCCTAATCAATGCTAGTTGCTCTAATTTATTGTTGAGGGCAGCTAGATGGTCAGGATTTGATTCCCTCTCTCTCAGAGCACCCCCTTCCACATAGCCCTTAGTCAGATTGTCATCTTCACGACAACACCTGCCGAGCTTAATAATATGAGATTCACTTACCTGAGGCTCACTGGCTAGTTGGTCATTGCTACAGTCCTATGCTCATTCCCAATCAGCAAGCATCCTGACAGCCAGTGCCGCTGACTTTTTCTTGACTTGGCTTAACAAATCTGCAGGTGATACAAAGCTAGGAGCAGTAGCTACTCTCCCTGATGGAACTTAGAGTCAGAAAAATCTCTCCAGGCTGGAACATTGGGCCAAACTGAATAAGATGAATTTTAACAGGGATAAATGTAAAGTCTTACACTTGGAATAAAAAAAAAGGCAGCATCACAAATGCAAGTTGGGGAGGGGGAATGTGGCTGCATAAAAAAGTTCTGAAAAAGATCTGAGGGAGTCTGGTAGGAGATGAGTATGAGTCAGCAGTGTGCTATCGCTTTCCCCCAAGCTTTGGGATCTTAGGCTGCATTGCAGAGGTAGAGAGTCCAGAACAGAAGGGAGATGATGGTCTCATTATACCCTGCCTTGGTCAGGCCTATGTTCAGGTCTGGAGATCACCTTTCAGGGAGGACATGGATGAACCTGGAGATCACCCAGGGGTGATGGTTAGGGTAGTATGAAGACCTTGGAACTCACGTGATGTGAAGATTGACTGAATAAGCTGAGGATATTTAACCTATAGGAGAAAAGACTTAAAGGGAGCATGATAGCCTTCATTTTTATGAGGGATTTGGTATTTCCTATTTATCCTTTATGTTCCTTGTTTTTTTTTTTTGTTTGTTTTTGCTTTTTTTTTTGGAGGGCATTTGGGGTTAAGTGACTTGCCCAAGGTCACACAGCTAGTTTTTTTGTGTTAAGTGTCTGAGGCCAAATTTGAACTCAGGTACTCCTGACTCCAGGGCTGGTGCTCTATTCACTGAGCTACCTAGCTGCCCCTCGCTTGTTTTTTATATAATTGTTTGGATTGTCTCCACGCTTGGGATTTGGAGCTCCCAGAGGGCTAGGGCTGTCATTTACCTCTTTTCATATCTCTAGCTTAGCCTGGGACGTAGTAGGAAGACAGGGATGTATATGAAGGAGGGGTTAGACATACTTTACTTGGTCTTATAAAGAGGAACCTAATAGTGATGGGTAGACATCTTAAAGTGCAACATTTTGGCTTCATGCCAAAACTTCTTAGCAGTTATGGAGTGGGTCACCATGGAAGGTTATGGATTCTCCATCACCAGGAGGCCCCTCACTCCTGGAGTCTCCCTTCCTCAGCAGATTAGATGACCGCTTGTTTACGGGTATGATAGAGAAGATGCTTTGGTCAGGTACAGATTAGTCAGAGTGGACTGTGAGGCCTTTTCTGGATCAGAGGGTATGTGACTCAGATAATACCTCCTTTTAGAAGCCTTCCTGGACAGCCATGCTCCAGCTGCTCCAGGGCAAAGGGATGATCTCGCTTAGTAATGACAGCAGTTTGCCTGGACCTCTCCTTTTTCCCCGTCATATTATAATGTGTATTATAACTTATTTTTGCGTACAGGTTGTATTTTTTTATTGTATTGTCAGTGCTTTGAGCATAAGGTCTATTTTTTTTCTCTGTGTAGCCCCAGAGTATAGCACAGGGTCCTATTCATAGTATTTGTTAATAATTACATATTTCTTGAATTGAATTGAGTTGACTGAAATGTCATCATTAGAAAGTACACTAGGGTTCACCTGGTCTAAGGATCTCCGTGAGGAGAAGGATGTCTTTTTTTTTTTAATTGAGAATTCCCTGTTTGTTAGGTTGAATTATTTCAGTTTTTTTGAGGTGATGGTAACCCCATTTTGCAGCAAGATGGATGTGAGTTAGACTTCAGGAAGTCTTCTTGAAGTCCCAACTAAAATCCTACTTTCTAGCCTTCTGTTCTTAATTTTGATGGCTTTCCTCCTTAATTGTTTCCTGTTTATCCTTTGTATGGCTTGCTTTGTATGTATTTATTTGCATGTTGTCTTTCCTGTTAGATTATAAGCTCCTTGAGGGCAGGGACTGCCTTTTATTTCTTTATATCCCCAGAACTTAGAACAGTGCCAGGCCCATAGTAGGTGCTTAATAAATATTTATTGCTTGATTGAGGGAAAAAAAGGCCAGATGAGTATCCCTTAAAGGAACTCTTAGATGTTTACCTGGAGAAGAGAAGATTTAGGGCACATGTAGCTGGGTGCATGCATGGGAGCCAGAGAACCCACTTGAGTTACAGCCATGGTTCTGCCACTCACTTATTAACTATGTGTCCCCCTCTCAGCCTCTGTTTCTTGATCTGTAAAGTGGGGTCAATAAGACTTATGCTACCCTCTATCACAGGATTGTCATAAAGGAAGTGTTTTGTAAATTATCTTACTCTTTAAAAATGTGAGTTGTGATTCTTGGGAGTAGAATGTAAAGGGCCCTCCTGGGAATCCAGGGATTAGACTGATTCTGATTGGCCCCAGAGGACAGAGAAGGAATGGGGGAAGAATAGTAAAGAGGCTGATTAAAGCACGTGGGAAGAACAGTGCATATGTGGACTCCTTGATTTGGAGTCTGAGGGATCAGTGTTTGGATCCTGACTTGGAACCTTGACTCTGTGGGCAAAGTGACAGTCTAAGTCTTCCATCTGTGATCCATAACCTCTCCCCCCTCTCTTTTCCTCCCCCAGCCCTTACGTTCTTTCTCTGTGAATTGATGTGGGCTGTACTATCTTAGTGATCCTTCTAGCCCTAGAACGAAACCAGCTAAGTGGTACAGTGGAGAGAGTGGTTGACCTGGAGTCAAGAGAACCCGAGTTCAAATCCAGCCTTAGATTCTTACTAGCTGTGTGACTCAAGTCACTTAGCTTTTCTGAGCCTCAATTTCCTCTTCTGTAAAAAGAAAAAAGAGAGGTTAAGTGACTTGCCCAGGATCACACAGCTAGTAAGTATCTGAGGTCTCATTTGAACTCGGGTCTTCTTGACTCCAGACCCAACTCTTTATTTACTACATTACTTGGGTGCCAGGAAGAATAGAAAAAAGTCAGTAAAAGCAACCAAACAAACCAAACTAAAATCTAAGAAGACTGGAAGTATATGCAGTGTTCACATTTGTGGACTTCTTGCGTCTGCAAAGGAGTGAGGAGGGGAGTAGAAGCCATGTCTGTTAATGGATCCCAGGCATTAGCTTTTTTCAGTCCCCACATTGCTCTCTTGTTCCCCATTGAACTAGAGTTCTCAGATCTTTTCAGACAAAATTTGCCAAGAATTTTTCTCACAATAACTGAGTTCAATAGTATTAATATCATTACTCTCATTTCACAATGAAGACAACAGACGTAGCTGAGGTAAAAGGATTTGCACATGGTTAGTAAGTGTGGAAAACAGCATCAGACTTAGGCCTCCTGCGTGTGTGTGTTGGGGGTGGGTGGGTAGAGGCAAGATGACTCTTTGTTATTGATGATCTAAGGGGGGTTCCTTCTTAATAGAGTAGATGGCTCTTCTTACTCCGAGATGCTTAGCTGTTCGTGGACCCAAGGCTCTTCAACTCCATTGACTGCAGGACACAAGATATGCCTACTTCTGAGCATGGAGGGTGCCCAGCTGGAGGCTATGAGATGGACCTTTAGAGGTTGCTCCCATTCCTACATTTGGACTGACCAAGTACTCTTAAATTTCGGAATTGATCTTGCCTCTTTTCTGGTCCCCCACCCAGGACTGGCCTTTTGATGATGGAGCTCCCCCTCCTGGCAAGATTGTGGAAGACTGGCTCAACCTGCTGAAAACCAAATTTTTTGAAGACCCTGGCAGTTGTGTTGCTGTCCACTGCGTGGCTGGCTTGGGGCGGTGAGTCTGAGGGACCCAAGAGAGGGAGAGTGTCTAGGGACTCATACTACTATGGCCCCACTGGGAGGAAGGGGGCTTGATGTAGGAGGGGCTGAGGTTTAATTGCAAGGAAGGACTTCCCAAACCATGATGGTTGTCAGACTCTGGATTGAGTGACTTGGTAGAATCTCTGTCGCTGGAGAGTTTCAGTCTCTCCTTATAAAATACATTTTCATTGGCCGCTACCAATAAGAAAAAATTTTTGTCTGTCATTGAGAACTCTTCATAGTGTCTACACTTTTGGTCTGTTTATACAGCCTGAGATTGCATTAGTATTTTCTGACTGCCAAATCACACTGTTGATTCACACTGAAATTGTTATCATTAAAACCTGGAGTCATAATGACAGAATCTTAGAGACCTCAGAGGCCATCTGGTTCAGCCTTTACTTAAATCCATCCAACCTTCATTCGAAGACCTTAGTAAAGAAGGTGAAACCTTTCACAAAATGCTTTTTGTGGCATCTCCCCTTTCCTATACTAGTGAAGGTAGTTTTTTTTTGTACCCTATCATAGGGGCAGCAAAATTACAATCATTCACAGTAAGCTTTATTTTATTATTTTTGTTGTTCAGTTGTTTCAGTAGTGTCTTGACTCTTCATGACCCTATTTGGGGTTTTCTTGGCAGAGATATTGGAGTGGTTTGCTGTTTCTTTCTCTACAGATGAGAAACTGAGGCAAACAGGGTTAAGTGACTGGCCTAGGGTAACACAGCTGGCAGGCGTGTGAGGCTCGATTTGAACTCAAGAAGATGAATCTTCCTGGTTTCATGTCCAGTGGTAATATCCACTGGAAGTGGTGTGGAAGGCATGGAGTTAGGGGGCATGGTTTCAGATCTCATTACTCTTGCTCACTACCTGTGTGACTTTGGATTAATTACTTAACCTCTCGAGACTTACTTTTCCTTGTCCATAAAATCAAGGGGTTAGAGCAGAAGCTATCCAGATCTAAGTCACTGAGCTACGTGCAGATCTTCTTCATATTAGATATTTATCATCCAATGTGTTCTCTTTTCCTCCCATTTTGAAGATATTACCTTGATGTGACTTGTGGTATAATTACTGGAAGGGATTTAGAATCAGATGACCTCAGTTTGTATTTTGGCGCTCTCTTTTGTTAGCAACAAGCTGGTCAATCTCTTTGGGTCATTTTTTCTTCATTTATAAAATGAAGGTTTGAGACTGCTTGATCTCTAAGGTCCCTTCCAACTCTGATCCAGCTTGGGATTGGATGATCTTTTCATCCAGCAAAAGACAGGGGGAAAACAGATGAATGTTAAGTTAGAAAAGATTCAAGTGCCCATTTTGTGTTGGGCCCTATGCTCTGGGGACTAGGGTTGAGGAGAATGGGGCAAGAATCTGGGATGTATAAGACACAGTCCCTGGCCTCATGGAGCTGACAGGACTGTGGTGGAAATGAGACATAGGCCTAAGAAGAGATAATTAAATTAGGTGCTATATGATAACCTCCTAATGTAACCTTCATCTGTATTCAGATGCTGTTTCTCAATACAAAATACAACACTGTGTCTCAATACAAAATGAGCATATCCTTGTTCCACATGGGCCCTGATCAGATGCCGTATGAAATAATTGGTTTACTTCTGGGTGCTACATTTGGGGAATGCCCTTGACAGGCTGGAGCATGTTCAGAGAAGGGCAACCCAGATGGATGGAGGACTAAAGAACATGGCATCTTAGGATCAGTAGAAGGAACCAGTGATATTTAATCTGAAGGAGGGACTTATGGGACACAGGCTCACAGCTGTCCTGTATCTGAAGGGCTGTCATGTGGAAGAGGGGTTAGATTTGTTTTGCCATGGCCCTAGCTGGCAGAACCAGGAACGGTTGTGGAGTGGCGGATTTCAGGTCAATGCAAGCAAGACTTTCCTTAACAGACATGCTCCAAAGTGGAGTTGACTGACTTAGCAGGTAGTGAGTCCCTTTCTCTGGAGAGCTTTGAGTGGAGGGTAGAGTCCCATTTATCATGGATCCTATAGAAAAACTAGAGGTTGGACATTTAGGGAATCCCTTCTCATTTAGAAAGCCCCTGATTCTATGAATAGACACCCCCCATTGTTGGTACTTAGAAGAGGGAAAGGTCAGTGTAATCTGGGTGGGCAGTTAAGACTCGAGAATGTGGGCTCAGAGCTGCTCCTTCAAGAATCAGAGCCAGATTCATGTGAACAGAAAACAAAGGAGTAAGGTAAAGGATAGGGAGGGGGCAAATCTACTTACTAAAAAAACGGTATTATTAAAATCTCCAGGAAAATCCTGCCATGAGGAAGCTCATCTGGGCAACTGACCTGACTCCCCCCTCTTTCATCTAAAGGAAGGAATTACCTTTGTACCTCTTTACCACTGTCTCCAAACACTTGGCTTTCCATAGTCTATAGTAGCTATCTCTCTGTCTCTAGTCCAGTGTGCTATTATAGACTCCTTATTGTTTATAAAATGGCCTTTTTTGCAATGTCTCTGTGTGGTAGATAGTCCAAGAATTGTTATCTCCATTTGCTGGTGGAGAGGGTTCACAGCGGAGGGTCACAGCGTTTGTAAGAGTTGGGATTGGGATTCTACCAAGGCCTCTTGGCTACAGAGTTTAGGTCTACTATAACATATCAGCTTTTGGCTTGATTGGCTAAGTTGGGAGGGAGAAGATTGGAGGGCTCTTCTGCAATAACTCCTGCCCCTGTCTGTCTCCTAGGGCTCCTGTCCTTGTTGCTCTGGCCCTGATTGAGAGTGGGATGAAATATGAAGATGCCATCCAGTTCATTCGACAGTAAGTGCCCAGAACATTTTTTCTTTCTTTTTTTTTTTGGTGGGGGAAGGGTCCCCTTTTCTGTCGTAGGAGTCAGATCCACAAGGCAGTGAGGTCCTTTTCAACCCACCTTCTCCCTTAGAACCTCCCAACACACATCATCCTGTGGGGAATGAATATGGAGAACTTCTTTGCTCCATGGATGAAGTGTGAGAGATTGCGGTACTGCCTGGCTAGAGGAAAGGATTTTTTACTCAAATAGTTCGAGTATCTCTACCTTGTTTGACCTTCTTGGATCTCTGGCTGGTCACTGGGGGCCCTTTTTAGTCCATGGACAGTTACAACTTCCCATTTCATCAATTCAGAAACAGCAACTCCAATAAAAAAACTGAGGCCTGAAGCCCAGAAAGATTCATTGACTTGCCACAAGTCACACAGCTAGCTTGGACCAGGGGTCAGGTCATGGGGGTCATGGGGGCCACGGCTCCCAACTTGTATTTTCACTGGATCACATAGCACACGGTAGTAATTTGTGTCCTCCATTTTATAGAAGTGCTACAGTGGAAGTAGGAAGGGGGGAGTTGAGATAGAGCTTCAGGGTATATGTGTGTGGGGGGTGTGGGGACAGGGAGAGGAAGAAGCCAGCGTAGGAGCCAAGGACACTTGTACTGTGAAACCTGGCTCCAAGTATGACTTTGCTATGTGACCTTGGGCAAATGGATCTTTCTCCCTGGGCCTTAGCATCCTATTGTTGCAAAGTTAAATCCCTACCCCCATAGCGATCAGTGACAGATTATTATTATTAATTGTTATTAATAAATTAATTTATTTAATAAAATAATTATTAATAATTATATTATTGTCACCCTTTACCATAACCACAAAAATTAACTCCAGCCTAGCAAAAATTAGTCCCAGGCTCAATGGGAGATTTATTCTTTGCTCCAGTCTCCATCCTTCCAGATTCTTTATTTCCTAGGGCTATGGACTTTGCCATCTGAGGCTTTTAAAAAGGAACTAGGGATGGTTAGCCTTGAGAAGGGAAGGCTTAGATCATTGGCCTCTTCAAGTATTTTAAGGGCTGGCATATGTAGGAGAAAAAGGACAGAACTAGAAGTAATGAGTGGAAATTGCAAAGAAGATTTAGTCTGAGTATAAAGAAAAAACTCTTTAATAGTCATAATTGTCCAGAAGCCAAATAGGGATAGTGGTTTGCCTCTCATTGACAGTCTTCTTCTGGATACTGTTAGATTGCTCTGTGTGTGTGTGTGTGTGTGTGTGTGTGTGTGTGTGTGTGTGTGTGTGTGTGTCCGTGTCCGTGTGTCCATCTATCTGTCTATTTCTACCATCAGGCTAGCGCTCTCTCTCTCTCTCTCTTTCTCTCTCTCTCTCTCTGTCTCTCTCTTGTAAGATTGGACCAGGTGACATCTGAGGTCCCTTCTGACTCAGAGATTCTGTCATGTAGGTAGGCAGATTCTGGCATGATTCGGACTCTGCCATTGTTTTGCTACATGGCATTAGAGATTCCACTTTTACCTCTCTAGCTTTTAATTTCCTACTCTGGAATACAGGGAGCATAATCCCTGCTGTCCTGATCTCACAGGCCTTTTGTAAGGATGAGATGAGGCTGTGTTTTATTGGAAAAGCTAACCAGGGCTCTACCGGTATGAGGAATCGTGAGTATTTACGGAGAGCGTTGCCAGGGCTGGCTTAGGAACGCAGCAACAGTTGCTCAGGGGATCCTTGGGGACCCCAAGTGAGCTTTCCTGTAAAAACACCTGAGTGAAGATTAATTAGAGTCATAGAATCTTGGAGCTGGAAGGAATCTTGGAGGTCCCTCTAGTTCAGCCCTCCTTTCTTCCTTCCCATGCAGAGGGAAACTTTGCTAGAGTAGTTTCAGTGGTATGGGGAATGGCGATATGAGAGGATCGGCCAAAGGAATGTAACCTGGAAGACTTGATTAGTGCGACGTGACACCTTGTGTCTAGCATTGAAAGATTGTTACCTAGAGGAGGGAACAGACTTACTCTTTGTTCCCAGAGGATAACACTAGAAGTATTAGGGTGGGGTGGCATGAGAGGAGTTTTTGGGAGACAAGTTTAGGTTTTCCTGATGGTTATAGATGTCCCAAAGTCAGTCCCCAAGCTTATTAAGCACCTCTTGTGTGTTATTACTAAATATGGGGATACAAAAAAAGGTGGTATAGGGGATGTGATCTTGTGGTCTGCCTTGGAAAAAGTAGTGAGTATACCCCTCTGAAGTTCTTTTTAGTGGAGTCCTGGTACCTGTTTATCAGGGATTGAGCAGAGGGCATTCCTGCTTGAGTGTAGTTGGGATTAAATATCTTTTAAGGCCCCTGCCTTCTAACTCATGAATTTGGTGATTCTGGGCCTAACCAGAGGAATGAAAGGAAACAGACACCAACAAATGCCTCACAGATACTGTCTTGCTAACCTTAGGGGGAGCTATTTCAGGACTTTTCCTTATTGACTGCTCAGAATACTCTGAAAGTTCTTACCATTCTATGAGATACTAGGCTTCTTGAGGTGGGGCAGGGACCATTTTTTATCTAGACTGTATTCCCTTAAGGCCTAACACTGGGTTCTCTACACAGAAAGTACTTTGAATACCTGGTCCTGTATCCTGAGCTGAGATGTGACTGCTTTTGAATCTTGAACTCCCATCTCCAGCCCCATTTTAGCCTTAATCCTACTGTCTGGGACGCCATAGCCTGAGCTAGCACCTTTAACCCTGTGACAGCCCTTCCTAGGATGAGAGAATGGAGCATTGGGGTATAGTGGAAAAATCTCTGGACTTGGTATCAGAGGACCTGGATTCACTTCCCAGTTCTGACATTTTTTGGTGGTGTGATTATGTTCTAATCACTTTTGTTCTCTAGACCGCAGACTCCTGGTCTTGCAAGTGAAGAATAATGGTACTGGTCTCCCTTATAGGAGGATTCTTGTGAGGAAAGCATGTATTAAGACTAAAGCCCTATGGAAATGTGGGCTGGTGTTATTATGATGTCCCTCCTAGGCATTCTCTTTACCAGATAACCACCCTCAAGTCCTTCAGATGACCCCAGGATATTGTGCAGCCATTCCCTCACCATCTTCTGGTCATGCTATTTTATCATGCCCTTCTAAACTCTGGGGCCCAGAACTGAGTCCAGTACTCCAAATGGAGTCTGGTCATCCAGGGGAAGGAAGACTATTGCCCCTTGTTCTAGACATAACTTGTTGTCTAGATTAAGTTCACTTTCCTTCCCTGGATGAAAGTAGAGGCTGGAGGAAAGGGAATGGAGGAAGAATGGAAAGTGGATTTAAAAACAAAATGAGGGAATTGGAATACATAATTTGTATCATTTCTTCCCTGTCTAAAGCCTATGGTCCAGTTAGAGGCTGTGGGGAATACTAGAGAGAGACCTGGATTCAAATCCCAGCTGATGTGGATTATCTGTGTGACTTTGGACATGCCATTTACTTGTCTGAGTCTGTTTGCTGATCTGTAAGAGTGGAGATAATACAAAGGATACTTTGCTTCCTGTAGACCTTGCAGGATTGTGGTAGAGAAAGAGATTTGTGAACCCTAAAGAAATCTCAGTATAATTATTGTACTCTCACTTGGGATTGGGCCTTGGTGGAGAAATCTTCATGGCCAGAGGGAAGGGCTGGGGTTGGAGAGTGATTTTTCACTTTCGTATCCCAGGACAACAGACCTCTTAGGTTAAATAAAGACCTCTTAGCTTAACTGATGCCCAAACCCCAAGTATTTCTCCAAAGTCCTTCTCCCTAGTGCTAAAAGGATCTCATGAAAAGATCTCTCCCTCTTTCCCCATGATTCTGAGGAGCCTCTGGGATTTGGGCTTGGGAATTCCAGGGGTGTCTTGGCTAACCCCTGGGATCCTCTGTGCACTCTCCCAGAGGCTGACTTGTTTATGCTACAAGAAGACAGACTGGCTCCCACAGGCCTCATCTAGTTGGGGTAGGTGGGAAAAATGGAGTACCTGTAGGCACTGAGTATTGGGGAAGCCCATGGGTCCAGGCTTCTAGTCTGTCTGGAGAGATGGCTTCTGTCATATCCAAAACACTTGATGATGTGAGAATGGGACAGGCCCGTCACTGAATGTAGGGTGGCCTGGCACTTAACTCTGGCCCTGGGGGAAGTTTGGGACAGAAGATGCCAGCCTGGACCTGGTCAGTCAGCAAAGGCTTCCTGGGGAAGAGTCAGGGTTTTGAGAAATGATCTACGCTCAGCAGGATGCTCAGTAACATCTGAAGATGGAAAGAACAAAATCTTTTACCTCCAATCTTGCATTATTCATACTTACATAATTAGCCTGATATATTGTATTTCAGCCTCTTAATTTTAATGGAGTAAATCCTTTCGCATTAAATATGTTTCCTGTAAACCACATTCATGGAGTTTGTTATTTAATCCATTCTGTAACTTTTTCTTTTGGTGGAGAGAATTCAGCCCATTCACATTTATAATAATAAATTTGAAGAAAATTATGGTCCGTATACCAAGAAAAGCTTGATCTGACCCTCAAAACACACTAAAGAAAATTGAAAAAGTAAAAAAAAACCAACAACCAAACTTTGTGCTACAGTCAGGTCAGAAGTTCAAACAATAATTGAGTTAAATTTTTAAAAAGATTTTTTTTTTTGTCCATTGAAGTCAGTAAGTTAATAAAAAACTCTGGGATTCATATAAGGAGGATGAAATGTGCATAGAAACAAAAGGTTTTTGCAGTACTAACATCCACTTGTGTGCTTCATTGGGGGACAGGCAATTGTAAGGCCAGTCCAGTGGAGCCCAGACTCTGGTAGGTCACCCTCAGCCAGGAGGGCTTCCATCAGGGATCAGGGGCAGACTGTGTTTTGCTCAAGGATGGGCCTTTCCAGCTATAGTTGCTTATCTGTATAGGACTGGCCTTGAGGCAGTGAATTCTTTAGCCACAGAAATTCTTGGAGAATGGGCTGCTATAGTAGAAATAGAAGGGGAAGCTGGATGAGGGAAATGAATGGTCATAGTAGAAGATGATCACTAGCATTTTTTTATAGTGCTTAAAGGTTTGCAAGATGTTATTTGATTCTCACAACAACCCTGGGAGGTAGGTGCTGTTATTATCCCCACTTATAGAGGAGGAAACAGTCCAAGAGAGGTTTAGTGGCTTGACCAGGGTCACACAGTAAGTATCAGAGGTAGGATTTGAACTCAAGTTTTCCTGCCTTCCAAGTCCTGGTCTCTATTGATTCCTGTGCCAGCCAGGCTGCCTCTAAATCTTGGAAATTTAGAGTCCTTGAAATCCTAGAACAGAAACCCAGATAGCTCTTAGCAGCTCCAGGGCAGATCTGTTGGGGATTGGTGGCTTGTAGGTGGAGGCCAAATAAAGACAGGGCAAGTGTGCTGTTGGTATAGTGAGGAAGAAGAACACAAAAGTTCTTTTACCTGTATGTGTAAATGAGTGAGCATGTTGCTCTGCGTGAGTGAAAGGACATCTGTGGGGCCATACAGGACTGCCTAGAGGTGCCTACTAAGATGCATTTGTGTAAGCATCTACATGCTTATGTATGTATATTTGCAGGAAACAGTGTCGGGGATTAGAGTCAAGACCTGAGTTCAGGTATCAGCAGCATTACTTACTAGCTGTATGGCTATGGACAAGTCATTTCATCTCAGATTTTTTCCATCTGTAAAATGGGGTGATAGTATTTTGCGTTGCCTACCTCACAAGGTGGTTATGGGAAAAGCCTTTTGTAAACTGTCTTGTGCTGTAGAAGTAGGAGTATTTGTGTGTGAACTGTGGGATGAACACACATCATGTCAATGTTCTAAAATTTTCCCTGACAGAGACAGTAGCCCATCTGCTCTTTAGTAGATACATTTGAGAGTTTCCTGGTGCTCAAGAGAGAGGAAGTGATTTAGCCAGGGAGGGTCCCCCAGCCAGTAAGTGCCAGAGGTAGGGTTTCAGCCCAGGTCTGATGACCTGGTTCCAAGTCCAGACTCTGCCTATTAAGCTCTGCTGGCAAAAACATTTGTATAGACAGGAGTCTCCATATAGATATCCATACAATTATGTATATGTACAAGTTCATGCCTGCGTGTATACTTGTGTATGTGTGTGTGTCCATTCAGGTACAGGTATGGCAGAAGTTGTAAGTCACAGAATCCCACAGTTTATAAGTATAGGATTTGATCCCAGGCTCCTCCTTCTTAAGTCTAGTGTTCTTTCCACTCCAGGGTACTGTGATGCTGCCTTACTTACTAGATGAGTGAATCTCTACATGCACATGTGTAGGTCTGTATGTGCATGAAATCTGATTTGTGTAGGTGGCCTGTCTGCTTGCTGAGCTCCTAGGCTGGCTTGACCATAGAAGGAATCGAGGTCCAGAAAGTTGGAATGCTTAGTCCAAAGTCACACAGGTACTAAGTTTCAGAGCCAGGATTTGGTCCCAGGTTCTCTCTCTAAACCCATTGTTCTTGCGTAGCATCCACAGCTTCAGTGGTTTGTGGTATCAGGTTAGAATCCCTTTGCTCAGCTCCCTGTGCCCCTCATGCCAAGCTCCGGGCTGTTGGCCCATTCCAGAGGTTCTTGGTAGTGCCCTGATCTGAGCCTAGCCTCAGGTCCAGACTCTGAGTGGTCCCTCTGGGACCAGGTGGGTGAAACTGGAAATCCCCACTCCCACCCCACCCCCATTGCCCTCCTCACAGGGCAGAGACTCACCCTTCCCATTTAATGTTTTCTTCCTCTCCTTTCCATACCCACCTTCCACTCTAGACAGATCCTCCTCTAGTCTTCTCACTGCCATGCAATGTCAGACTCATCCTACCCTTACATTGGCTCGTAGGATTTAGAACTATTAGGGACTTTGGAGATGATCTGGTCCAGCTCCCTCATTTTACAGAGGAGGAAACTGAGGCTCAGAGGGATGAAATCACTTTTCCAAGGTCGCCCCATCCCATCAGGACCAGCTTAGCTGGCACCTCCTCTAGGAAGCTTTCCCCGAGTCCTATTGTGGTCTCCTATTCTTTGGGCCCTGACTCCAAGCCAGGATCTAAGCTCTGGTAGACTGGGCCCAGGACTTCTCTTCCTCTTCTTTCCTTCCCTCTGTGCCTTGAATGCCACATAGTTAAAGGTGGGAATGAGGACCATGCTGGTTAGCTTTGCTGGTTGACCACCTGGGGTCCTGTCTGTCCATCCATCTTATCCTTTTCCAGCTGACCTACCTCCTTTCCTCTCCCTTTCTCCTCCCAGGAAGCGAAGGGGTGCCATCAACAGCAAACAGCTCACGTACCTGGAAAAGTACCGGCCAAAGCAGAGACTCCGATTCAAGGACCCACACAACCACAAGAATAAATGCTGTATCATGTGACCTCGGCAGCCTCTCGCCAAACACACATACACCTGCCCCTACACAGACTGACACTCCTCTCTCTCTCTCTTTTTCTCTCTCTCTTTTTCTTTCTTCCTCCCTCCCTTCCTCCTTTCCTATCTCCCTCTCTCTCTCCCTCACTCTCATACACACACACACACACACACACACACACACACACACACACACACACACACACACACACACACACACACACACACACAGCCTGCCCTTCACATGCAGGCTTGGATGGTTCAGTGGCTGAAGATTTGGATAAAAGGGACACTGACAGATTTTTATTCCTCCCCAAGTGAAGCGTTCTCTCCTCTTGCTTGGTCCCTCTTCTCTCTTTTTTCTGTCTCTTCTCTGTTGTCTTTGTTCCTGTCTCTTGTCTCATCTTTGACTTCTGACTTCTCATATCTTCTCTATAACCTCTTCCCTTCTCTCTTTCTCTCTCTCTTCTTTCTTTTCACTCTTTCAAGCTTGTTTTCCTTCTTTCTTCTCTCGACTCTTCTTCCCTCTTCCCCAACGTTCTGATCTCGCTTTCTTCGCTTCTCTGTTTCTTGTGGTCTTTCTCTCGTTCTGCCTTTGTTTCTCTGTTTCTCCTTCCTCTGAAACTATTTCTGCAACCAGGGGGCAGGAAGCCCATCTGCTTCCAGTGGCCCTAGCCTGTCCCTCCCCTCTCTGCCTGAGGGACTCAGCCCAGTCTGGCAGCCTGCTTTTGGGGGTGTGCTTTTGTTTTCTTTTGGTTTGGTTGATTTTTTTTTAAAGTTCACTTTTCACACCTCCTCCACTCTCTCCCATCCAGCCCTCCATCCTACCCCCACCTCAGCCTTTTGTCATCATCACCTTTAAATTATTGGACTTTTTGAGGCAAACCATTGTTCCGGAAACTGAAATGCAATAAAAGCCTAACCTGTGGCTGGGCTCTCTGTGCAGGAGGGTGAGGAAGCCCAGGCAGTGCCATCCCAACCTGGTCTTGTCTTCCAGGCTGCATTCCCCGTCCCTAGCCCTCCCATGCCCATCCCCAAGATCCTAGGATTGGGAAACCCACTGGGGAGATGGGCATGGGGCTGTCCCTACATGCTGCCTTCCCATTCAGCCTTCTGCCCTTGCTGGGGGCTGGAGCTGAGTCCCTTTTTGGGTGGGCTTGGAAGACACTGTCTTCTCCCCCTCTTCTCTGAGTATCTCCTCAAGTGTTAGTAAGCCAATGGCTCCCTGAGCACTAAAGGGTCCAGTCACTGGCAGCACCTTGTGGTTGGGCCTGGGAATCGCATCTCCTGGAGAACATGATAAAGCATCGCAGATGTCCAACTGGAAAGGACCTCAAAGGCCGTCTAGTCCAACCCCTTCATTTTACAAAACAAAGCCAGGAAAGCACGGTGACTTGTCAGAGGTCACGTATTCCATCTCTGGGCCCTTTTTGTCTGAGGCAAGGGGTAACAGTTTATGCTGGACCAGAAGGTTCCTCAGTGCTGTTTATAGTGGGGAGATCTAACAATAAACAGTAGTGGTCAGCCCACTCGTATGTCCATGTGAAATGCAAGGTGAAGGGTGGGGGAGAAAGGATGCTTTTGTAGAGCACAAGAGATAACTTCAGCCAGGAATTGACCCTTGCTCAGATTAGGTGCTTGCTGAATGTTATTTTGACCCTTCCCTCTTGTCCTGTAGAGGAAAGAGCTGTGACTTGAAAGACCAGGGTTCTGGGTTCAGCTCTCCCACTGTGTAATTTTCCTGTTCTGGGCCTCCTGTAAAATGAGGATTGAACTATAAAACTCCTGTGGTCTCTTCCAGCTTCAAAATTTTGTGGTTCCCTCGAGGACCCCTCAGCTTTCTCACAGCCTCAGATCCCTGCTCAGCCCAGAATTATCTTTATGAGGAAGGATCCGGTTTCCAGGCCTGGCCATAGGTTCACATGAATGAATGGGCCCTGAGGTGCCTAGACAAGAGGCAGATGGAGTTGATGGTTTTGTCTAAAACCTTCTAAGAAACGGGGGTGGAGTGGCCATGCCAGACTTGACTCTGGGATGCTTTCAGTGCCTTGCACACAGTAGGTGCTTAATAAATATTTGTTGAATCGAATGAAATTGAATTCATCCTCAGCCCCAGCTTTCCCAGCCACTGGGGTCTCTACAAGTGGGAGGGATTGAGAAGGGATTGTGAACGATGGTAGACTTGTTTGGCACCAGAGGAAGCACAGTGGGTAAAATTTCATAGTTAGAGATGACCATAGAGTTCAACCCATACTGTGGGCAAGTTTCTGAATTTCTTTGGGACTCTGTTGAATAGATTGCCTCCAAGTTAGTTACTTG
>CM053594.1:71688186-71716281 GCA_028646575.1 Pseudocheirus occidentalis | reverse complement strand
CCATGTGCCTCCTTGGACCTTCTCCTTTTCAGGCGAAACATTCCTAATTCTCTCAGTTCATTCTCGTAATGATATGGACTCTCGGCCTCCTGGGTGCTCCCCAGCATATCAGTGGTCTTTCTGAACTGTGGAGCCCTGGTTTCACAGACAGAGATTTCAGATCAGTTTGGAGAACTCATCAGAGCATGGCTAGATCATTTAACCTGTCTCTGTTGCGCCCTCTGGAGAACTGTTTTGGAATTGCAACCTTGCTGGGTAGCTAGCTCTCCCCTTTTGTCATTGGAACTGAAATCCCCCCTCCCCCACCATGAAGAGATTGAACTCCAGAATGAGTCAGCAACTAAGTTAAAATTCAGCAAACGTTTATTAAGTACTTATTGTGTGCAACACAGTGTGTCTGTTAATAGCAATATTTATATAGCACTTTACAGAATTTAGCTCAGTTAATCGACACAGCAGCCCTGTGGGATGAGGTATTACATGTACTGTTCCATTTCACAGATGAGGGAGGGAGAAAACTAAGGCCAGGAGGAGTTAAATAAATGACTTGTCCGTGGTCACACAGCTAGCAATGTTAAGGGGGATTCAAATCCAGATTTCTCCTGATTTGAATCCTGTGATGATCCTGTTATTAATTATTATTAATTACTTTTTACTTGGGTCTCATTTAATTGCTGTAGGGATCTCTTAGTTCAGTACTACTGGTAATCCAAACTGGCAACTCTCTTCTACTTGTAGCCTGGGGTGTTGCTTGGGGATATTTGGGAAGTGAGGTGAGACAGGGTCACAAAGTTTGTGTCAGCAGTAAAACTCAGACTAATGCTGTTTTCCCACTACATCATGCTTCCTCTTTTTCCTGTTATAATCACTGCCAACAGTAGATATAGGGGGAGTCGAGTACAAGAGGGTAGGCTGGGGGAAGGGCTACAATTATGAAGTTTTATGCAGAGAAGTTTCATAAGTGATGGGGCTTCTCAACCTGATCCCTGGAATTATGGTGTGTATGGCTGTAAAGGGAGTGAGCTAAAAAGAAGGCATTTCCAACCAAATCCTGAGATTTCAGAATTTGGGGATGGGGAAGGGCTGAGGCAAACACATGAATTTTTGAATTGACCAATTCTTATTTGCGCATCTTCTTCAACCCTAAACTGGGTATGTCATCATGTGTGTGCACCTTTAATGTAAGATTCACGACTTTCTCTGAATGGATCTGTGTCCGGTTTGTAGGTATGTGAACCTGTGTCCTGAGGGAAGTGTTTCTCTTAAGCCAATAACAGCTTCAAGATGACTTCTTGGGATCTGGCCCCCAACTCCCAGTATTCCTTGGAGCTGCCCATGTTCCAGCCCAGCTTCCTCTCTGGTTGGAACAATTACCCCCAGGGCTTTGAATCACATTCCAAGGAAGACTGACCTAGCCTTTATGTATTTTACATTTCCAGGAGTGGGAGAGGGGAGAATCTCCTTGGGTTTTATGTCCTGTACTTTTCCCAGCCTTCATTTATTCCTTCTTCCTTCCTACACAAACGTCTTAGTGATCCCAGTGGTCTGAGTTTAAAGATACCTCAGAAAACAAGTTTAGTGCCTACCTGGGCAGCTGGCCTCTTTACAAAATCCTTGGCAAGTTATTTGTCCATCCTGACTGGGAGACTCCCAGTGGTAGAGATGACACATTGTCTAGAGGTGGCCTGTTCTACTTTGGACAGTTAAATTCTTTAGTATCTTAACTCACCTCTGTAACTTCTACCCTCTGCTCCTTGCTCTGCCCCCTCTCCCACCCTCTACCACATTGAACAAGTCAGAGCTCTCTTCTCCAGGACAACCCTTCAGATAAAGCTATTGGGTCCACTTGAAGTCTTCAGGTGAAACCCTCAGTTTTCAAGCAAACCTCTATAACGTGACCTTCAGTGTTGTCATCCCAAATGTACTCTAATCTTTCCTAAAATATGCCTGGACCCAAGAATATCAAACCTCCCTGATCTTGGACCTAGTGTCTGAGATGATTGTGGCTTTACTGGATGCCATATTGCACTGTAGATCATGAGTATCCCAAGATCCTTTTCAAATGAATTTCAACTTAGCTGTGCCCTCCCCTGCCATCTTGTGTTTACAAGTTGATTTTTTGAAGTTATGAAGGCTTTACATTCACTTTTATTATCATATTAGATTTGACTGTACTATTTTAGCCTATCAGCATCCCTTTTGGACCCAGATTGGTGTTGAGTGTTTGAGCTCTTTTAGATTAGAGCTTTGCATATTTGTAAATTGGGTAAGCATAACATGCTGTCCAAGTCGATTTTTTTTCTTTTACTGAACCTGTAATTCCATTAATAGACCCCTCAGTGAGCCTTTCCCTCTACTAGTATAAATAGCAATGTTTTCTGCAGGTTATAGTCTTAGAATGTTGCCTGGGGAATTGAGAGATTGTGACTTCCCAGGGTTGCACAGCCAGTATACCTATGTCAGGCAGGATTTGAACCCCAAGTCTTCCTGACTCCAAGGCCAGCTTCTCTATCCATTATGTTAAACATAGTGCTAAGTAGCACAGCACCAAGCACAAATCCTTGAAATACTCCACTAAAGCACCACTTGGAACCATGAATAGCTATATTCAACCAGTTCCAAAATCCACCAAACTACCACTTTTTTTTATCCATTGGAAAAACATGACTTTATTAAAGACTTTGCTCAGATCTAGATAAATTATGTCTACAGAAGTCCTCTGTTCTACCAGTATGTTAATGCTGTCAAAAATTTTTTTTGAAAAAGGAAATAACATGTTCTTGATGAAGTCATGCTGACTTTTGTTGATCACTTCCTTTTCAAGAATGTCTTGAGCCATTCATTCAACAATTGTCTAGGATTTTGTCAGAAATTAAAGTTGAGCTCCCTGGTCTATAATTTGCAGATTCCATTCTCTTCACTTTTTGGAAAGTTGGAACATTTCCCCTTCCCCAGTCTTTTAGTGTCTACCCTGTTCTTGACAGCCTTTCTGAGAACACTGGTAGTGGCTCAGCCTCAACATTTGTCAATTCTTTGTGTACCTTGGTATCTGGTCCTGTTTGAACCTGGTGACTTGAACTCAATAAGAGAAATTAGTAGTTCTCGTTTTTATTCTTATTGGGCAATTTAGCTCTCCATTAGCTATTTTTATTCTGTGTTTTCTGGCCTAAAAGAATATTGTCTTTGGCAGAGAAAATTGGCAAAGTAAAAATTAAGTAGCTCATACCTTATTCCACCAATCCCAATCAGTGGTTTGTACCCCTTTTTGAATCTCTTTCCCCTCGTACATATTTAAAAATAACATTCTAAGTACCAGTGCTTTTTCACAGTCTTATAGGACTGTAATGCTTTAGTATTTATCAATCCTTGAGCAAAAAGATCTTGGCTCTAACATTTGGAAAGTCAGAGGTGGAAGGGTCATTTAGCCCTCATTCCAGAGAAGAATGGACCTACTGCTCAAGGTCACCCAGGTAATACATGGTCAAACTAAGACCCTAACTGCTAATTATTAGTGGCATGATTTGGGATCAAATTACTGTCTTCGAGTTTATTGGTAAAAATAAAATAATCCCTGCCTTGCCTGTCACACAGGGCCCTCCTGAGGAACAAAAGAGATTTTGTGTGTGTGTGTGTGTGTGTGAGAGAGAGAGAGAGAAAACACTTCGTAGCATCTACCCTGAATTGAAAATGTTATTGCTTCATTCAGGGAAAAATTATACCCACATGACACTATCTCTTATTTTCCAGTCTGATTTCAAAATTGGGGTTAGGGGGATTATACCTTGCAATTATCCCAGGGTCAAATTGGGTTAAACTTTCAAGATGCATCAAGGCTTCAAAATCCTTCTTCCTGTAAGGCATTTATCACATTCTATATCTATTCAGACTTAGATTCTGTTTCACGTACATTCACCATAGGTATCTTGTTCTGCTGCTGCTTCTCACTTCTCCCCACCTATAGGAGCACTTACTGGACAGGACCTTCAGAGACTATTCCCCCTTCTCTGGAGGAATTACTCCATTCTGCTAAATTGTCCTGATTAAAGAGAGTGCAAACTCACCAAACTTTATGTCTAGACTACCGTGGATCATATTTCATATCCATCTACCCTGGACAGTTTTCCATCTGCCCTGCTATTCAAGGATACCCCTTCCTTTCCTCTACTTCTTGCTTTAGGAATAATAATTAAACCAATACCATTATTGTTTCTGGGAAGGAGGTAACAGCTAAATGCACTATGGTTCCACTCACTTTCTATGACCCCCTAGAGCAGTGGTTCTCAACCTTCCTAATGTGGGTACCTTTAATACTCTCATGGGGGCGTATCTGCATGTGGGCAGACCCGCCTGGAGACACATAGAAGAGCGATTGTCTCAGTTCCAAAGACCATAGGAAACATGTGTTTTCTGATGGTCTTAGGCGACCCCTGTGAAAGGGTCATTGGATCCCCAAGTTGAGAACTGCTGCCCTAGAGCCTAGACCAAAACCTTTCCTCCTAGGCATCACTTCATGTGTGCTATCTCCTCCATTAAAATATCAGCCCTTGGAAGGCAAGGACTGCATCACTTTTGAATTTGTATCCTCAGCACTTAACATAATGCCTGGCATACAAATGGCGCTTAGTTTTTTTATTTGTTCATCCATCCATCCATCCATCCATCCATCCATCCATCCATCCATCCATGCATCCATCCATCCATGCATCCATCATTCATGACCTCATCTTACTCCTATTTTCCTCACATCTTTAAAAATTTAAATTGGTTGGAGAGAAGTCAGGAGACGGGGAGACCCTCCTGGTGCAGAGAACAACACAAATGAAGGTTCAGAAAGGACAACATAAGGAAAAAGCAAATTCGTTGCAAAGAAGGTCCTCAGAGGAGAAGCTGGTTGGAATGGGCAGGGCTTTGACTTTATCCTGGAGGCGAAATTTCCTGAATGTCATACACCTATGCATCAAGTCATGGGATCATGGATAAATCTAGAAGTCAACTAGTCCAGTCTCATTTCACTGATGAGGAAACTGAGGCAAGGGAGTTTAGGATAGTTCATCCAGGGTCACAATGGAAGCAAATGGTGGAATCGGAATTAGAACCCAGGTTCTATGACTCCAAAAAAATTAAATCACTGTCCCAAAAGATTTAGTGTAATTTTCAGCTTTAATGAATTCAGAAACATAAAGGCTACAGACTTATAGAAAACATTGTTTGAAATTTATTTAAATTTCTTTTAAACTCATGCAATTTTGTGTATTTTGAATTTTACATTTTTAATTTTAACAGAATAACATCCTGCCATTGTATATTTGGCAGTTTCTGAATAATACTTTCTTAGACTCATGGATTGGTAGAAAAGGCCCTCTTGCTTGGCCCCCTCAGGTACCTGATCTAGATCCATTAGACTTATTTTTGTTGAGTCACCTGAAAACTTCTACGTATGCATCAAAACCTCATTTTTTGGATGCTCTTATCTTTAGGATTACAAATGTAATTCTTTCAATCCCTGAACAGCAGCTGATGAAAGTACTTTTCTTACGAAGTTTGAAAACATTCTGAACATCACAATTTGAAAGGTGGAAAGAATTGCTGTTTCAAATGTTGCTCTCTCAAGTTTGTAGCATTTGTATTTCTGAAGTTATTAAAGTTAACAGCTGCACTAAGACTTTTGGGTCACCGGCTATATGAGGTCGCATGCACATGCAGCAGCAGTCTTACACATAATGTATCATACAAGACACGGTCACAAGATGATGCACACAGAGCCACAACCACTCAGACCTACATGCAAGAATCCCATACAGAGAGTATCAGATACACACAAACACATCCATGAGGTTTCTCTTCCTGGGCTTCTCCCCATCTGTAAAACAAGGAGGTTGTGCTATTCTTTGACTCCCTCACCAGAGGGTCTCAGCTCGTCCAGCATTGTCCAGATCTCTGCTACACCGTGCGTGCGTTCCCTGGATGACTGGGGATCGGAACCTTCTTAGGCAGGGCTGCTGGTAAGGTGCCTGGGCTCAGACGGGCAGAGTCATGGCCATACAACCTGAAGGGTGCATGTGGGGCACCTGGGGAGAAGGGGGGTGATTTGCTTTTCCCACTCCATTACTGCATTTTTCTTTTTCTCCCCCTTCCTTCTCCTCCCCCTCCCTCTCTCCTCTGTCTTCCCTTCTCCCTCTCTCCTCCCTTTTCCTTTCCCCCTCAGCCTCCTCCCTGTCTCTTTCTCCCTCCTCTCTCCCTCCTCTCTCCCTTTCTCCCCTCCATGTCTCTCTCTCTGTCTCTGTCTCTTTCTCTCTCTCCCTTTCTCTCTCCCTCTCTCCTCTCTCTGCCCCATCTGACCTTCAAGCCCCATCAGAAAATAGCTCATTCCCACTGAAGCAGATAACACTTGACCTTGGGGAGACCCCAGAAGGCACCTGGAATCCACTCTTACAACCTCTCTGATGGGGTGGGGCGGGGCTAGTTCAGTCTCCACATTTGTATTTCTATCAGCATGGAACTCATTACCTAGCAAAATGGCCTATTCCATTGTGCATAGCTCAGATTGTTAGGGCGTGCATAGTTATGGGAATTAGAAGGGACTTTAAAAATCCTCTAATTCTAATCTCTTCCCCTCTCTCATTTTTTGGGCCCACCCCTTCCCCCCTCTCCCCCTCAGATTAAATGTCATGTCCCAAGTCATGCCCATAGTTAGAAGCCAAGCTAGGACTTGAAGTCTGGTCCTCAGATTTTATATTTAGTTCTTTTTTCACTGTGTTCCTTTACATCATTACACAATTGAGCTGAAAGCTACCTTTCTGTGACTATTCATTGCTCCCTTCAGCAGAAAAGTCTCATCTTTCTTTCAAGTCCATGGCCACCCCTTTCTCCTAAGTTGCAAGATTTCTTCAGTTCAATTCAACAAACGTATTACGTGCCTACTGTTTGCCTGGCACTATGTTGTAAGCACTAGGTACATGATCTTTGCCCACATAGAGCCCACTTTCTTCTAGAGAGGATGGATGCATGCTTACAGATAAGGAAAACAAGAAGTAATTTAAAGAGGGATGGGGGGAGGTTAAGTGAAGGCTTCATGGACAAGGTTGCACTTGAACTGTCTTAAAGCAAGATCAGGATTTTGAGGGCTGATGGGGAAAGAGAAGTCTAGGATTAATCCAACATAATAAACCTGAGTGCCATGGAAGATGTTACTGCCCTCAAGAGCAAAAGAGAAGCTTAAAAGAGGAGAGAAGATAATTTAATTTTGGATCTTGTGAATTAGACATGCTGATAAGACATCAACATGGAGATATCTGGCAGGTTTTTGGCATTGGGAATCATCTGCAGAAATATAATTTATCCCAAGAGAGTAGATGAGACCATCAAGTCACTAATAAAGAAGGAAGTTTTAGGGCAGAGCCTTGAGAGATACCCACTCCTAGGGGACTTTGTTGTCGTTCAGTTATTTCAGTTATAAGTGTCTCGGGAATGATTTGAACTCATGAAAATGAGTCTTGTGGATTCCAAGCCCAGTCCTCTATGCATGGCACCACCTAGTTGCTCCTCCTAGGGGACAGGAGATGGCTAATAAAGCTGCAAAGTAAACTGAGAAGGAGCAGTCAAATAGGTAGGAGGAGAACCAAGAGAGAACAACATCAGGTAAGCCAAGAGAGGAGAAAATATTCGAAAATGAGGCAGGTGGCCAATGGTGTCAGATGATACAGAAAAGTCAGGTAGGACAAAAACCAAACCAGCCACTTGCCATTAAGAGATCATTGGTATCATATGAAAGAGAAATTTCAGTGGAGTGGTGGGGGTCAACCTTGGAGGCAGAGGGTCAACCTCATCTGGTCTGGTCTCTTCTCTTCCCTCTATAAATCCTAAACTCATCACTGCCCTAAATGTATCACCCAGAACTGAAACAGTACTTCAGAAATTGTCTGACCAGGGTAGAAGATTGTGGAATTATTACCTTTTACCTCCGGATATTAATGTAGTTCAAGATTGAGTTTTATTAATTTCCTGAAACAAGACTTAGATTTTTAAAAAATTCATTTTTCTTAGTACAGGGGCAGTGAGGAAGTAGTGGGCAGAGTATTGGGCTTGGAGTCAAGAAATCTTGGTTTTAAATCTCCCTTCCAACAGTAGCTTAGTGACTGAGCAAATCACTTCTGTATTTCTCAGACAGTTCCATAAGTTACATTGATTGAGATCTGCCCAGCAGGGAGTATAGGAGGTAGGGTTGTGTTAGCATGTTTCTACATCCAGAGCTCCCCATGTCCATGCTTGCTGTATGGCTGGGATTCTTGGAAGATTGGTCTGAAAAATTAAAATTTCATTGTTGTTCAATTATGTCTGACTCTGTAGCCCCACTTGGGGTTTTCTTGACAAAGATACTGGAGCAGCTTACCATTTCTTTCTCCAGCTCATTTTACAGATGAGAAAACTGAGGCAAACAGTTAAGTGACTTGCCCAGGGTCACAGCTGGTAAATGTCTGAGGCTGGTTTTGAACTCGGGTCTTTCTGATTCCAGACCCAATGCTCTATCTACTGTGCAAAAGTTTCTGGTCATCTTTAATTCCAAAGGGGAATGGTGGTCATGAGAACACTGCAAAACACTGCCAATTCAGAATTGTGCTGGAGAAGCAGTGTAAAGGATGTCATCGGAGAGATGAACATGTGGAAAAGAAGGAATAAATAAGTGATGGCCTCATGCTACTCTGCTAGCTGTGTTATGCAAAGAGATCTTCAGGAAGGTCCCCAGGATGTTGGCCGGAGACCTCAGGAGGATTTCTGGAGAGACGTGGATGAGAATTGCCCAGGATGATCTGGGCCCATGAAACAAGAACCAGGCAGTTCTTTGTTACTGTTGTTAGCCCCTTTGTTACACTGTTGGCCCAACAACAACAATAACAGTAATAACAATCACTTGTATTTATCTAAGCCTTTAAGGTGTATGATGCTGTTTCTTCATAACAACCCTTTGAGGTAGGCAGTATAAATGTTATAGATGAGAAAAGAGGCCGAAGGATGGGGAGTGGCTTTCCCAGAGTGAGCAATCATCCAAATAATATTCTCTGCAGATGAGGTTAGCTGGGACCTGTGCAAGTCCCAAAAGATTTGGGGTCCTCAGGTTTCTCAGGTGTTAAGGGAGTTTTTAGGATGATCAGGGAATGTTGATTACATTCTGACAGGAGCTGCCACATCTAAAAAACAACTAGGTTATCCAAAGAAAGGATTCTTGACCTTTTTTTGGGTCATGGACCCCTTTGGCAGTGTGATGAAGTCTATGGACGGACTCCTTTTCAGAATCATGTTGCTAAGTGCATAAAATGGGATAATTAGAATTATAAATGAAAACAATTATATAGAAATACAGTTAAAATATTGAAAAAAACAAAGCAAGCTCATGGGTCCTCTGTTCTCTAAGGACAATGGCAGGGAGGAGGTAGTGAGGCTATGTGGTAACCTATAGGAGGAAAGGGGAGAGAGACAGAGAGAGAGAGAGAGAGAGAGACAGAGAGAGAGAGACAGAGACAGAGAGAGAGGTGAGACAGAGACAGAGAGATAGAGACAGACAGAGAAAGGAGACGGGGAGAGATGGAGACAGAGACAGAGACAGGAGACGGGGAGAGAGACACAGAGAAACAGAGACAGAGAGAGAGAGAGATAGAGAGAGGGAGAGAGAGAGAGAACAGAAGGAGAGGAGATGGGTGGTGAGAAGGAAATGAGCAGAAGGCTTTAGTATTGCTCTCATATCCCAAAACTTGGGCTTCTGAATATTAACCAATTTTTCTCATTTTTGTGACTTATTTCTTTAAACAGCTTCAGAGTTTTCAATAAGCTTAGCACTCTAAGGGTAGGGAGGCTTTGTGACAAAATCTAGTCCAGTCACTTTGTTGCTGAGAAGAAAACAATTTCAGAGAGGGTAGTGAACTGGAAATAATAGGGTTCACTTCAATATACCATACAGCTTTCTTTTGACTAAGGTTGCTTGACTTTAGGGAAGTCACTGAATCTTTTTAGACTTCAGAAGGCATGCAGTAAGCAAGGATATGGACTTCTGTTGAACTCTGGGGTTCCTTCAAACCCTGAAATCCTATGGCTCTTGCTTCCTCTGAGCCTCAGTTTCCCTAGTTGTAAAATGAAGGGGTTAGACTTGCAGATTGCCAAGATCTTGTTCAGTTCTGAATATGTTCTATATTCTAAAGCTGTTTCCAGATCTGAAATTTAATATTCTAAGGTCCCTTTTTGCTCTGACATTCTATGACTTTCATAGAGGACTTTGGTGTTCGTATTTTTTTTTTTAAGGCCAAAATTCCTCTTTCTGGTGGCAGAGACCAAGGCTTGTTTTGCTCTTTGTCCACTTGGTGGCGCTTGTGGTCCATAATCATATACTCAGTTATTCTGTGATTTAGAGATCTTTTTCAGCTGGGAAACTGTAAAGGCAGTTACTCATTGGATGATTCCAATGTCTTGGCCCTGGCCAGAGCACGGTTCAACTGAGTGGGACACGCCTGCCTCCAGAAAACTGAGCAGAGCTTAGACTGTCATAGAATCAGAAGGGACTTTAGAAATCTCAAAATCCAATCTGGTCTTGAACAGGATTTTTTTCTTTTTCTGGGGCAGCTTGCTTGACAAGTGGCCATCCAGCCTTTGCTGGAAGGCTTCCAGGTATGGGGAAATCATTTTCTTCTGATATAGCTTGTTCATCCTAATTATAAGGAGATATTTCCTTATATCCAACCTAAATTCGACTAACTTCAGTACATCTCCCTGGTTCTTCCCTCTGTGGCCAAGAAGTCTGAGCCCTCTTCCATAAGATAGCACTGAAGAGACATGTTTCCCCCCCCCCCCCAAGTTTTTTCTTCTTCAGCCAGGTCCCTTCAAATGATCCCAGCATGACATGGTCTCTAGCACCATTAACATTGTAATTGGCCTCATCTGAGTGTGTTCTGAACTGTCATTGGCATTCCTAAAATGCACTCCCTAGAACTAAAATACCCCAGTTGTGGTCTGAACAAGTCCCTTCACCATTTCAGTCACCCTTTTCTGGATGCTTTCCAGTTTATAAATGTCCTGCCCAGAACTGAAGGTGATGCTGCAGTTGTGGTCTGAGCCAGATAGAGTACGGTGGGGCTATCATCTCTTAAGTACCAGACACTGAATTTATCTTAACTCGGTCTAAGATCCTGTTAGCATTTTCAGCTGTGATGTCACATTGACTCCTACCTGGAAACCAGCCTGTTTTTCTTCTGTTCAATTCTGGGCCTGGTTGATTATCATATTGCAGTGTCTGTTCAAGTTAGTTGTATTCATAGTTCCAGGTGCCCCACTGGAAGCCCCTGAAGCTTGAGAGATCTAGAGGAATGCTTCAAGCATGTTGAAAAGACTCTCTGTCGAATATTTATAGGATGACATAGATGAGAAATACATAGGATAAAAAAGCATGGGTGAGTGGAAGGAGTACATAGCCATCAGTGAGATTACAGACCCAACCAAACATTAATGGACATGTGTACTTTCGACTCATATTGAACAGGCAGTCTGTTAAAACTACAAGATATTTTTGATGTGAGTTGTTGTTTAGCCATATCTTATACTTGTGAGATTGATTTTGGGAATGTGAGTGTTGTTGTTTGGTTGTGTTCAGCTTTCCATGACTCATTTTGGGGTTTTCTTGGCAAAGATATTGGAGTGGTTTGCTGTTTCCTTCTCCAGCTCATTTTACAGGTGAGGAAACTGAGGTAAAGAGAGTTAAGTGACTTGCCCAAGGTCACACAGCTAGTAAATGTCTGAGGCTGGGTTTGAACTCAGGAAGATGAATGACTCCTCCTAACTCTAAGGCCCAATTCTCTATTCACTGAACCATCGAGTATTACTAGATTCAGCTCATTCTTCTAACCTGTCAAAATGTCAAAATGGTTCACCCTGATGCTGTTTTCTGATTTGTTAGTCCCCCCCATCTATGCTAGTCTTTGGCAAACTTGATGTCTGTGCCATCTCTGCCCTTATCCAAGGCATTGATAAAAATATTAAATAGCACTGGGTCAAACACAAATCCTTGAGACAGTCCCCTTGGACTTTCTTTTACTTCTCCTTTACCTTCCCTTTGGTCCCTCTCTTAGTTCCTGCCCACTTAGGACCCACTGAGGCTGCGTAACTGCTCATACTGCTTGGATAAGAGGTGAATCACCAGCTCTGTTCCTTCTCATGAGATGGAGGACCATTAGGCCTGGCCATCTACAGTACAATAAACATTTATTGAAGACGTACTATGTGCCAGGCTCTGTGAGACACAAATAATAAAAACAAAGACAGCCCTTGCATTCAAAGAGCTTGCAATCTAATGGGCAAGGACAATACACAGAAGGAAGCTGAAAAGAAGGTGGCATGCCAGAGGGTACCTGGTGCATGGGCATGATGATGATGGTGGTGGTGGTGGTAGACTCAACCAAACAAAGGCTGTCAGAGAGAGGCAACTCCCACCTACCCACCCAATCTCCTCTGCAAAGAACTAGAGAACACACCAGACTGAATTCTGATTGGGAAGAAGGTCACAGTGAATTTTTATTTTTTCCAACTCAGGACAGCTTAGGGTGATGGAGAGAGAGGTCTGTGGACTCTGAGGAGGGTGTCTGTCCATGAGAATGAGCCTGGCCTCAGCAGTAGGGAGTGTTATAGTGCCCAGGGACTGAGAGAAGGCTGAGATAGGGCACCAGAAAGAAATCCCAGGGGATCTTTGAGTAAGCAGTCGATGCAGAAAAGGGTACCATCTAGCAACTGTGTTGCCCACTAGCCAGTGCTGGGTCACAGATACAGGGTGGAGAGGAGCAGTTGAGAGTGTTGGCTCTAACTGTGATGAAGTACAGAACAAGTTTTGGGAAGCATATGGTAGCTGTGTGGCTCTGAGCCCAGGAGCAAGTACAGCATTCCAAGCCAAGGAGGGGCCAGCAGTTCAGTCATTCTGAACCTGCAGAGTTGCCCATTGGGACAATAGTGATTGAATCAAGCAATAGTATACTGAAACTATTCACCAGAAACAAGCCAGTAGATCCAACTTTTTTCAAGAATTTGCAAACCTCAGACCAGGATGACAGTGAACAGAACTCTCCCTGAATCTTACCACTTTGGGGGCATGGAAAGTTTTCAAGTCCCCAGCCAGAACTTTGAAAGCAGCAGAAATATATGATGACAGAAATGCAGGCTAGACATCTCCTTTGTCTCTCTCACCTCCCAGAAATATGCAACATCTAGCACTGATATAAAGTCTAAAGTCCAGAAGTAGGCTAGAAGAAAGATCAGACAAAGAAACAAACAAACAAAAGAGCCCAACCATGAAGAGGTATTATGGCTACAGGGTAGCTTAAGCCACATAGAAGACAATGACTCAGAAACATTTACAAACAATGCCTCAAAGAAAAATGCAGCTTGGGCACAAGTCCAACAAGAATTTCTAGAAAAACTAAAGCAAGAGTTTAAGAAGGAGTTACAAATGACTTTAAAAAACCAAATGAGAGCAGAAGAGGGAAGAATGGGAAAAGGGATAAGAGCTAGGGAAGATATGAAACCAAACAAAGCAGCTGGTGGCAAATGAAGAGATGGCTGGAGCAAAATCAGCAAAATCAAAAGCCAGCAACTCCCTGCATTTTTATGGTACTTAGAGCATAAGATTTCAGAGCTAGGATGGACTTTAGAAAATACAATAGAGAATATCAAAGCTGGAATTGATGCTATAAAGGGATACTTTGGGAGAAGTTTTTTGGCTCTGCCCTGATTCTCTATGCTCCAGCCTCTCTGGATCCACACCCTTAAATCTTCCTGGTATTTCCATTCTCCCTGCAGATGAAACTATCTTTTATGTGTTTTCTCTTTCCCAGTTAAGAGTGTGAGCTCCTTTAAAGTAGGGACTGCCTTGATTTTTCTATTTGTATCTCCAGAGCTTAGCAGGATGCTTGACACAGCTTAAGTGATTAATAAATGCTTTTTAATTAATTATTTCATTCCACATTGATATCAATTAACCATTAATCATTATTCTTTGATTATTCAGCCAATTCAGATTTCACCTAATTGTACTACCATCTAGCATATCTCTCTTCATCTTGTTCACAACACTAGAGACTTTAATACTTTGCTAAAATCCAGCCAAACCATATCTACAGTGCTTCCTTGACTTAGCAGCCTAATAACCCTGTCAAAAAAGGAAATGAGGCTAGTCTGGCATAACCTCTCCTTGGTGAAGCCATGCTGACTAACTCTTTGTGGTCCTTGCTTCCTTTTATCAATGCTTCCTCCTACCCCAAATTCCTTTAACAAAAATTTAGCAAAAATACAGTCTAAGATTTGCCAGGAATTGGAGTCAAACTCATTTAACTGTAGTTTGCAGACTCAATTCTCTTGCCTTTTTGAAAATTGGGGAATTTACTGTACTTCCATCCTAAGACTTGAGACTTTCTCCCTTCTCCCCATTCAGAAAAAGAAAAAGCCAGCAATTACCTAAATTTTTGTGATACTTAGAACATAGAATGTCAGAGTTTGAATGGGCCTTAGAAAGTAGAATGCAGAATATCAAAGTTAGAAGAACTATAATAATATAGAATATATTATGTTAGAGCTGGAAGGGCACTTAGAACACAAAGCATGGAATTTTAGAGCTAAAAATATCCTTAGAGATCATCACCAGGGGTCCTTATTCTGAGATCTGTAAACTTGGTTAAATTTTTTTTTGATAACTATTTCAACACAATTGGTTTCCTTTGTAATCATATGTATTTTGCTCTATGCATTTTAAAGCATTAGTCTCAGAAGGGGTCCATAGTCTTCACTAGACCACCAAGGGGGTTAATAATACAAAATTGGTTAAGAACACTTGATACAGGCTGATTCCCTCTTTCTGTGGGGAAACTGAGGTTCAGAGAGGGGAAGCAAGGTCACAGACTGACTCAAGGTCAGATACTAGCCTAGAACCCATGTTTTTGGACTCCTAAACCAGAGCTGTCTTTCTATAAGGAAACAGAAAGTAAATCAGCTGAAGAGAAGGCTTGGGGGTGGGGGTGGAGTGGGGAGGGGAGCACGATTGTGTCTTTGAAAAAGGAACAATTTTTGCTCTTTCTTCCTCTTTGCCCTGGCAATGACGCCACTTCACAATGGCTGAATGAACAGATAAAGGCTATTAATCTCATTCATTCCAATGTGGGGCTCCCCTGTGCATTCATCTCACTGAGCTGGGAAGAGAAAAACATTATTGCTGACAGGAACAGGGCAGCTCTTTTCTGAGGCAGCCAAGGTCTTTGTTGCTGTTGGAGCATTGGTGTGGTTTCCAGGGACAACTAGTCAGGAGGTGGAGTGTGGGTGGCAGAGAATGCTGGCCTGTGGCTGTGGATAGGAGGCAGGGAGTCACTGACACCCCCCCAACCCTCTTTCTAGGTTTGATGTTATGGGAAACCATAATTCTGGTAATTCATTGATGTCTTTTGTCCCCAGTAGGTCTCTTAGCATATCAGAAAGATTTTTCTTTTTCTAAAAGACAGCTATCCCTACTTATCCTTGGGAACAAAGACAGTAAACCCAAGGACAGGAAAAATTAGCAAAAGGGTAGTTCAGAAACATAATCGATTATGATGATGACTCCTTTGAGGAAGTACTTTGTAAGCCTAAAAGTACTCTTTTAATTAAAAAAAATTTTTTTTTTTGCTTTTTTTTGGAGGGCAGTTGGGGTTAAGTGACTTGCCCAAGGTCACATGGCTAGTTTTTTGTGTTAAGTGTCTGAGGCCGGATTTGAACTCAGGTACTCCTGACTCCAGGGCCGGTGCTCTATTCACTGCACCACCTAGCCACCCCATAAAAACACTCTTTAGGTGTGAGCTCTCATCATCAGCATTAGTGTTATTGAGTGCCTAGCCTGTGCTTATCCTATCCTGGGTGGGTACAGCGGGGGACATTAAGAGATAACTTAGAGATCACCTTTAAGGTTCTTTTCAGCTTGCACAGTCTTTGACCCTAGTCATTCATTGAGGGCAGATGCTCCCTTTAGGGCTCTTTGTACATCAGAGTGATTTTTCAATTCATTTCAATTAAACGAACACTTATTAAATGTCTACAATATGCAAAACACTGTGGATGTTTGTATGCCATGTTTTCTTTAAGCAGAGCACGGTTGAATTCTACTCCCCCACCCCCAACTCCTTCCTGGTAACATTAGTCTTCCAGATGCTATTTTCATATACGATTCATTAAGCTCTTATTAAGCCCCTACTATGTCTAGGGTCCCATGTTCAGTCCTGGGGATGCAGAGATTAAAAACAACAACACAGTCTTTGTTTTTAAAGAGCTTAGATGGAGTTCATTTATGGAATACACAGGGTATATACAAATAGGTATGATGGAAGTCAGATGATCATTATATGCACAAGAGATACCAAACAGATCATCACATCAAAGGTTTGGAGCTGGAAGGGGTCTCAGAGGTCAGCTCATCCACCAACTTCATCTCCCATATGAGGAAAAAGATCATTAAGTGACTTGCTCAGATTTATACAGAACTGGGATTTGCATCTGGTCCCTTGACGTTGCAGATGGAATCCAGAAGGGAAATGGCAATGAGAAAAATTTAGGCTTGAAATAAGGAAAAATCTTCCTAAGATTACAGAGGTAGCTATATGGTTTGGTAGCCAGAGCACTGGGGATGGAGTCAGAAAGACGTGGGTTTGGGGCAGCTGGGTGGCACAGTGAATAGAGCAATGGCCCTGGAGTTAGGAGGACCTGAGTTCAAATCTAGCCTCAGATACTTAACACAAAAAACTAGCCGTGTGGCCTTGGGTAAGTCATTTAACCCCAATTGCTCTACCTCCTCTCCCCCCCCCACCAAAAAAAATGTGAGTTCAAATCTAGACTCTGGCACTTACTTGTGTATCTCTAAGGGCGCCACGTAAGTGGATTTCCCCTCAGTGAGTGTCTTCAAACAAAAGCTGGATGACTGAGGCTCAGATATGCCTTTTTCAGACAGAAGTTGGAGGAGGATCATTTTAGCTTTATAGCTAAAATGGATCCCAGACAACATCCAGTCCAACACTCACTGTGCAGATGAGGAAGCTGAGGCCCAGGGAACTTGTGACTTGCTCAAGGTCACACAGGTAGTAAGTGCTGGAGCTAAGATTTGATCCTCAGTCCTCTAACATTATTAAAATCAGTGTTTCTTTCCACTGCACCATGGTGCCTAAAGATCCTTCCAACTGTGTAGTTCTAGTTGGGGGGGGGCGTGGTAGTTAAAGAAAACATCCTTGGAGAAATGGCACCTGAACTGGGACTTGAAGGAGAAGGCATATGAAGGGCATAGAGGGCTGAGGGTGGTCTGTGTATCTGCACATCACAGAAGTGGGAGGGGATTTGATTCACCGATTCCAGAATAAGTATGTCAGTTTGTCTGGGGGAACAAAGGATGCACTGAGGGGAGTTGTGTGAAGTGAGGCTGGAAAGGTAAGTTAGGGTTAGATTTTAGATTGCTTCAAACACTGAAATCAGGAGTTTAGACTTCATTCTGTAGACAATAGGGAGCTACTGAACATGTTTCAATAGGGAGTGCTATGGTCAAGTGCTTTAGGGAGATTTCTATGGCAGGAAGGATTGAGGACAGAAAGCAGAGTAAGGGACACCTGTTGTGGGGCTGCAGCAGTGATATAGGTACAAGGGGATTAGTGTCTGATCTGCAGTGGTCACTGTTAGTGGAAAGAAGGGGATGGTTATAAAAGATACTGTGAATGAAGGAGGGGTTAAGACTTGACAACTCATTGAATGTAGAGGCTGGGGGAGAGAGAAGAGCAAAGGAGGATGTTGAGTCTTTGAGACTGGGTGCTGTTGTCCACAGCAAGAGGAAAGTTGGGAGGAAGAGGTTTTGGGTGGAGGGCAATGAGTTTAGTTTTGAATGTGTGTAGCTGCCCATCCGATGATATCCGGGTGGAGTTGTTCAGCGGGTGATTGGAGAAGTGGGCATAGAACCTCCATGAAGAGGTGATCCAGGAATCATCCGTAGAGAGGTGGCAATGGAAGCCAAAGGAATATGTTTTATTTTTTTGTTTCAGGCCTGTAATTTTCTCCCCGGTGGCAAAATTTGGATGTGTAAAATGCCATCTGACACAGATCAACAGCTTACTTGTATGTTAGAGTCTAAAAGAGTTGTCTGAGGCATTGACAGGTTAAGTGATTTGCTCTTGGCTTCAAAGTTTGCTCGTGTCTTAGATAAGACTTGAGACTACTTTCTCCTGACTTTAGGGCTATCTCTTCTATTCATTACATCATACTCCTATATATCTATAGAGCTAGAGATAAATCAAAATAGATGCATAGATGGATATAGAGATATATACACATACATGTAGGCACATTACACATATATGTTTATATACACAATACACAACCTTGTGTTTACATATGTTACATATGTAGACATAGAGAAGACATAGTAGACAAAATATCTATATAGCCTAGGGTTACAACATGCCATAATCTGGTTCCAACCTCCATTTTCAACCTTATTTTATATAAATCCCTTTTCTGAACTCTTTTCTAACCAAACTGCATTTGGAGCTAGCTGTTTCCTAAGCTCAATGTATCACACTTTCCTCTATGCACTCACATGGGAGGGAAGGAAGATGTGATTTCCCCTCCTGCTCAGTTGAGATTACACCATGATGAGGTTTTAATGTGTTAATGAAGTGTAAAATCCTGTGTGGGTTTTTTTTTTATGAGTGGGAATGTCTGTCTGATTAAGTCAAGAAGGGATTGAGATTGGTTGAGCAAACAAATTAGCCACCCCCATTTCCCCCACTTCCTTCCCCATTAAATATCTAAATCCTGGGTACAATTCTGCTTTTTGAGAGTGGGAGAATGAGCAAGTTGTGCAGACGATCCCTGCAGTCAAGGCGGGGAAGGAATTTCCCTCATCTTCCCCTTCCCCACCCCAAGTAAGCCACATAGTGTTGAAGGGGAGCTGCTGCATGGGTCAGAAACAATTCATTCTTGGTAAGCTGAGACATACGCTCCAGGTGTACTGGGAGATCTCAGGAGGAGGAAGATGCAGGATCCAGGACATCGGTGGATGAGTTAACTCTGGGTAGGAGGAGAGATACCTTATCCTCTGAGATTGGAAGGAAGGAGCTATTTAAAAGGCAAATTCACCTTGGAACAAAAGAGAAACCACAAGCACAACTCTTCAGCATAATCAGTGAACAAATATCGAATACAACCGATGTGCCCCTACACCTAGGTGTGGCTTATTGTGTTATATTTTTGTCTTGGGAATCTCTATTTACAAATTGAGGCATTGAGAAGGGTCATGGACTATGCTTTAAACTAAATTGTTGAATCTGTTTATGGTTTAATTTCAGGCCATGTGGCAGAGAGTAGGGGACTCAATCATTTAGCATTTATTAAATGCCTGCTATATGCCAGATTACATCCTTGGCATCAGAGGTACAAAGGTAAAAATAAAACAGTTTTTGCTTTTAGGAGGCCTACATCCTAATTCCTGTGGTATTAGGGATAGTAATGTGGAAAGAGTGCTGAAGTTAGGGGTCAGGAAGTCCTGAGATCAAGTTCTGACTCTGACACATACATGTTACCCTGGGTAAGTCACTTAACTTCTCTGAACCCTCACTTTCCTCATCTGTAAAATGAAGGAAGAGAACTAGATGGCCTCTGAGGTAAGCTCCAACTCTAAATCTATTATCTTATGATCTGAATTGGGGGAGACAAAGTGTACATATAGAAGGGAAACCTTAGAGGAAAAGGTGTTGCTAGATACAGGTTCAGGAGATAGCAAGAAAGGCCAAAGCAATAATCATAGCCAACATTTATATATCATTTTAAGGTTTGCAGAATACTATATGAATATCTCATTTTTATCCTTATAGCCACTCTATTATCATTCCTATTTTACAGATGGGGAAACTGGAGCAGAGAGAAGTTAAATATGACTTGCCTGTGGTCCTATAGCTAGTAAGCATCTGATTGTTTAAGTCTGGATTTGAACCCAGGCCTTCCTCACTTCAGGTCCAACACTCTCTACCCTGAACAATTAACTGAAAGTAGTACTTGAACTGAGTCTTGAGAGAAGCCAGAGGATTCAAGAAACAGAGGTAGGGAGGGAGAGCTTTCCAAGCATGGGTGGTAGCTAGTGGAAAAAAAGGTGGGAGATGAAGTATTATGTATAGGAAACAGCAAGTGGACTATAATGTCTGGTTCAGAGAGTGCTTAGGAAGGAGGAATATTTAAGAAGATGAGAAAGGTAAGAAGGGTTAGGTTTTAAGAGTTATGGATGCCAAACAAGGGGTTTTACTTTTGTTCGCAGAGGTAATAGAGAGCCACCGAGGTTTACTGAGTAGGGGAGAGAGCATGGCGGTCCTGCAGATACATAAACAAAAAAGGAAACAGTCTGTTTTCAAGGATCTTATATTCTAATAGGGTGTGGTGTTGCTTTCAGAAAATTATTTTTGTAGCTGTGTGGAGGATGGATTGGTGTAGGGAGAAACTTGAAGCCGGGAGAGCAAATAGGAGTCTATTATAGAAATTTAGAAGAGTGGTGAGGAAGGTTTGAATTAGGGTGGTGACTGTGTGAGTAGAAAGAAGGGGAAGCACATGAAAGACCTGGTCATAGAGATAGAAATAAGATTTGATAATGGATTGGATATGCCAGGTGAAAGTGAGGAGAGGACAACAAGGTTTCAAATCTGGCTGGTCAGAATGGTGGTGATGTCCTAGATCCCATTCAGAGAATGTCGGTACTGGAAGAGAACTTCCAGGTCATTTGATCTTTTCCCTTCATTTTAGAGAGGAAGAAAACTGAGACCCTACAACGGAAAATTGCTTTGTTCAGGATCACATCATATGTGATTAGTGAAACTAACATTAAGATCCAAGAACCCAACTTTTCTCTATGGCTGTCACATGTTCCTGTGCTGGATCAGGGATTTTTTTTTTTGTTGCTAGTTATTTTGGGTGAAGGGAGAGTGCCTTGCACACTTGGAACTGCAGCCTACTAGTAGCTGCTGTTCAAACCTCCTGGCAGGGCTTTGAGTATATATCATGACAGTTTAGAAAATGACCATTCCACAAATCACAGAAAAGATTGTTTGCACCTGAAGCACTGTGTGAAGGCTCGAGTTGCCTCCTAGCAGTAGCCAATGAAATAAGTGGTGTCATCTTCCAGCAGGCTTCTTCTGTTCTCTTCCTCTGGCATTAGGTATACCAGAAAGAGCCAGGAAGAATTGCCCCTAAAACTGTCCCATGGTATAATAGGTTTCCTTGACAGATAACGAGATTTAAGCAGACACTGATGGGAGGCTATAAGGAAGAGAGAGAGTCTGGGCTAGGGAAATTTGAGGTCCTTTCAAGCTCTGAGATTCCTTTCATTCTAAAATCCATCTACATGAGAGACCATGTATTAGCTGAATCTCAGCACTTTCTTACCTGTAGGGGATGATCTGAGGGACAGAGAAGAAAGCAAAGGAAATATTCAGACTTTTTTTGTCTTCAAGCTTCCTCTCTACCTTGCCCTGTCCTTTCTGTCATTCAGGCTAAGCTCACTCCTCTGCCTAAGGAGTTCCTCATGCTGTCCTGCCAGATAGGGAGGAGAGAAGGTGCTTCCTGATCATTTCTGTCCATTTTAGGCAGAATAATATATCCATCAAGGTCAACATCTGAATGGAGCACTCTCTCTTCAAGGAGGCTCTTCCTGACCAGTATCATAGAATTTTAGACTGTAAAGCAACCTCAGGGGCTTTGTAATCCAACTCATACAGGGAAAAAAAGGACATCTACAATCTACCCAATTAGAAGGTCATCCAGCCTTTGCTTGAAAACCTCCTGTGAGAGACAATCTCTTGCTCCCTCAGTCTGCCTATTTTACTGATGGGTCTAATTGTTAAGAAATTTTACTTTGACATCAAACCTAAATTTGATTCTTGCCAATTTCTACTGATTGCATCTGCTTCAGCTTGATGAGATCTTAACAAAACTGTCTCCTTTTCTAGATGATCACTGATTATTTCTTAAATATTTTCTGGAATTCCACCAGGGATTGAATTCAAGTTCACTGGACTATAGTTTACCAAGTCTTCTGTCTCCTGAAAAAAGGCCTGGAGCAGGGATCACTGTCCTTCATACAACACTGACAGTGCTTTAGCATTCCCACCCATCATTCCTTTTGCTAGTTAAGGGTATATAGCTTGTTTGGGATAGTGATGATGAATTCATTAAGGGCAATAAGGTGTTCTCTTATTTTGGAGCTCGAAGGGACCTTAGACATTCTTGAATCCAATCTCTTCCTCCCTCCCTCTCTCCCTCCTTTTTTCTTCCTTCCTTCCGGGAGGGGGGAAGGCAAGACAATTGGGCTTAAGTGACTTGTCAAAGGTCACACAGCTAGTGTGTCAAATGCCTGACGTTGGATTTGAACTCAGGTCTTCCTGACTCCAGGGCCGGTGCTCTATGCACTATGCCATCTAGCTGCCCCTCTCCCCTCATTTCACAGATGGGACCAATAGACATTAAGGGATATGTGAAGGATCATACAACTGGTTAAGTATTTGAAAAAGGAATCAAACCAGATCTTCTTGACTCCAAGTCTCACATTCTACCCACTACACCAGGTTGTTTCTTACAATTCTTACAAAGCTCTTTTTACTGTTCTTTCCAGTCCAAATGTAGTCCCAGCTTGACCGTACATGAAAAAGGTAGGGAGAATTAGGAGAAGGGACATGACAGTATCCAGATTCCCCAGCCCAGCTCAAACTCCTCACCACCCTTAGTAAAGCGGCTTGTTTGTAGAAATACTCTGAAGTCAGGCACATGGGAAGGAGAAAGCCATCACAAGGAGGAAGCTACAGTATGGGGTCATAGGGAGCCAAAGGTGAGACTTTAGCCAACATGAGTAGCTATGAGTTCTGGGTTGGGCTGTGGTGGGTGGGTGAGGATGAGAGGTGAATTATGTTCTGGGTTAAATCTGCACTGTTGATTGAGGCTGGCTAGGATTAGAGATGAGGGATAAAGTCATTCCCTATCTCTTCCCTCTTTCTTCCAGGAGGAAGCTAAATGTTTCCATGACTGTTTAATACCTTTTGTCTCAATTCTGACCCAGCCTTTAATCATTGAATGGGCATTGCCTCAGACAAACTGAGACCTGGGAAAGACCTTAATTTAGAAAGATCAAGGTCACCCACTTCATACTAGGCCATCATCAGTTGTCTTGACTGTCTTGCCACTGTTTCTAAGCTCTTAATCTACAATAAAAATCCTGTTAGCCAGCAGCAATTTTAAACTGTGTGTTGTATTTTACTTAAGGCTAACAAATATAGAGAAACTAAGGAGTAGGGCCAGGGAATAGTGGAATCTCCCTTCTGGAGAGAGACACTTGCCTAGCTGAATTAGGTTGGGTGCTCTGAGCCTTTCTAGAACTATTGCAAAGGCTGGAGGATGGTGTTATAGTTTTCCTGGTAAAAAATGAGACTAAGATACTCCTGCTAAAATCTAATAAAATACCACAAGAGTGAGGATGGTGGGTGGAGGCAGCTATTTTGCAGTTAGAAAAGCTTCTGTAAGAGAGGAATAATGAGCTCTCGGGACACTTTACCCACGTGTCCCTAGAGCTCATTATTCCTCTCTTATGGAAGGGTTCCTTCACATACTTTTAGCTCAGGGAACAATTTGGTAGGTCAAGATGTCTTCCTTGCCACCTACTGCTTATACAAAGATCATTCTCATTGGGACAAAACAGCTGAATATTCACTAAACTTTCTCTCTTGCCAATTAGCATCCCATCTCTCCCAAGTAGCATTCTTATTCTTTCTTTGATCCTCCTATTTTCCTTGTTAATGACTTAATTTTTTTTGTCATCCTTAGTTCTCCTGGCCAGTCTTGGCTTTTTTTTTCTTTTTGGAAGGCAATTGGGGTTAAGTGACTTGCCCAAAGTCACATGGCTAGTGTGTCAAGTGTCTGAGGCTGGATATGAACTCAGGTTGTCTTGACTCCAGGTGACTCACTGCACCACCTAGCCATCCTGAATCTTAGCTTTTTCTGATACTTTTCTGATAGTACCTTGTCATGCCTTTATTCCTTCTCTATTGTTGACTAATCTGCCCTTCCTTCCATCTCCACTAGATATCTTTTAAAAGTCTAAGTTGGTTGGTGCATTTCCTACAATTCCCATAAGTCTCTTCAGACAACTTTTCCCCTGATCTTTGTCTTCATAATTTTAAGCATGGGTTCCTACTTATGATCTCAGCTGGAAGTGATCTTTTCCTTCTCAGAAACTTATAGCACTTATTTTCTGGGTCACACATTTAGTACTTTTTGTATCCTGCCTTGTTTTATGAGTTTTCCCCCTTTGTCCTAGTTTGAAAGTGACATGAGAACATAGAATATTAAATCTGGAAGAACCTTAAAATATAGAATTTGAAGTGTTAGGGCTAGAAGAGAGATTAGAACACAGAATAGCAAAGTTAGAAAAGACCCAGACCACAGAATGTCAGAAAAGGCTACAGACATCATCTGATTCACTCTCTCTTCATTCTTATTCTGTCAATGTTATAGTAACACGTTTCTGATCAGCTTATGGGAGCTTGCCTCCTACATTTCTTTCACCCCAGAGCTCTCCTTATATCCTTATATAATGGCCTCTTTTTGGGTCTACAAATATATCCAAATCTCGATTTCTACCCTCCCTTATCTTTACTTATCTTTCCACTTGACCGTGATATTCCCTTGCTATTAACACATCTTTTTCCATTTTCAGCCAAACTTTTAGAAAAAAGTTGCTTATCCTTCTTTCATCTTACATTCACTTGTCAAACCCTTGTAATCTGGCGTCTGACCCCACAACTGGACTGAAACTGCTCCCTCTAGTCTTACCAGTGGTATCTTGGCTGTTCCATCTAATCGCTTCTGTGTCTTTATCCTCCTTGACCTCTCTGACAATGCTGATGCCACGGACCATATGCTCCTCTTGTATAATCTCTCCTCCATTGGCTTATCTGATGCTCTTTCACTTGTCTGACTTCTCCTTTTCATTCTCCTTTGGTGGGTCATCAGCCATCTCCTACCCATTTACATGTTGGTATTTTTCAAGGCCCTGTCCTTGACTCTCATTTCTTTATAGCTAAGTCCAGAAAGGTGGGTGAGCATCAAGATTGTTGGTGATATTAAATGCCACACTGATGGATTTGTCTTTTTCCTAGAAGCAATAGGGAGTCACTAGAGGTGGTTTTAGTAGGGACTTGTAATGGTCAAACGTGCTTTGGAAAGATTATTTTTAGCAGGTATGAAGAGGATAGTTTGAAGAGTGGAGGGATTGGAAGCAGGGACACAAGTTAGGAGACTGGAGATGATGAGGGTCTAAACTAGAAGAGTGGCATTGTGAATGGGAAGAAGTTGGACTCAAGAGTGTAGTGAAGCTAGAATAAACAAAACTTATGAATGGATTGCATATGGGCAGGGAATATTCAAAGATGATTCTGAGGTTAAAAACCTGAATGACAAAGATTGTAGTGTTCTTGACAGGAATGGGTAAGTTTGGAGGAACTGCAGGTTCAAGCAAGGAAAATACCAAGTTTTGTTGTTTATATGTTGAGTTTGAAGTGACAATGGGACGCCCACATGAAGATGTCTAGCAAATGACTGGCAGTGAAGGATTTGTTGTTCATCCTTCATTCTTGAAGAGGATCAATGACATCAGGAGGGTGATACCTGGACTTGCAGGTGAACTGAAGCAGAGCTGCACAAAGTTATCGGCCTCACTGTTTCCTCCAGAGGTATCAAAGTCCGGTGGCAAGATGTAAGTCAAGATGACTGGCAGTGGTCCAGGATGCAGTGGGAGACCTCGGCCTTTTAAAGCTAAGGTCTTTCTTGGGTCTCAGTTTGTCTGAGGCAACACCAACTTAGTAATTAAAGGCTAGGTAAGAACTGAGACAAAAGATGGTATAGTTTGCTTCAGTGAAGGACTAGAGTACAAGAGAGAGTAGAAGTAGATAAACCAATTACATGATTACTCATGTAATCACTCTTTTAGCCAACTTGGTTTAGTAGCTGCTCCTGAAACTTGGCATCCTATCCTCTGTCTCTATGACTTCACATAGGCTATCTCTACATGCCTGAAATGCACTCTTTCTACACCTTAGAACAGTAGTTTCCAAATCAGGGACCATGCATCCTCAAGATGACTGCTGGTGGTCCAAGACCAGCTGATTGTAGGGTGGGAATCTGGGTCATATCTTCCCCTCCCCATGATGGCAAAAATTGGATCTTGTCTCCAACATGACTGAGGCTTTCACCTGTTATTCCCCAAACATTCCTCTAGATTATGTTTTCACGCTACTGTGCAAGTTTTTCCAATCTCTCCTTTTGTACTAAGTTCTGTTTTAACCTACCCATGATTCAAGTACCCTCTGTAGCTACATATATGGAATTGGCAAAATCCCTTCCCTTCCTAACTTATCCACTCTCCATCCCCTCCTTTATCTTGTGACTGTACCAGGTACCCCTTAGCTGGTCCTCTCATTTTCAAGGTGAGATAAATCACAAAATTAGATCAGCATAGACTGCATTGAAAAATCTCAACTATCTTTCCCATCAAACTCATCCATCTCCCAAACTCCCATTTTTTCCAAGGTTACCAATATCCTTTTAGTCAACCAGATTTGCAACTTTGTTGTCATCCTCAGCCTCAAATTTTAACCCATATATCCAATCAATTGCTGTAGTTGTACTCTCTTCTCTGAAATGGTTGTAGATTGATCATTGGCTAAATTGATGGAATCACACACTGGTTTTGGTATTTGAATCACATGCTTCACATACTTGATTTTAATTCTACAAACTTAGATGAATCTCTAGACCCATGAAATAAGCCATAGGAAGATTACAATGTATATATTTGAGTATAAGATACATTCCAATACCGTTTGTAGATTTCTAGACTCAAGTATTAGAAAAAAATTGGAAAAAATCTCATGTCAGAGTATTTGGTAGATGCTATCAAAACAAAGAAAAAAAATCCCTCCAAAAATCTTTCCCCTCCCTCCATTATGAATGCCAACATTATAACCACAAAGAAGTTCACTGGTTATTTTTATTTCCTGAAAAATAAAAAGAGTAACTGAATTTAATGTTATGAATTTTTTCCAAAAAAGAAAAATGTTCCGAATTTGCTAATCTCTTTTGTGATGACAAATGTCTATCAGTAGTGTGATACCTAGCAGATATTAAAAAAAAATATTCTCAAATTGTCTCTTTAAAGTAGAGTTGAGGGGGCGGAGCCAAGATGGTGGTGTAGAAGCAGCAAGGTTTCGCAGCTCCCACACAACCACCCTAAACACCCATAAAATATGACCCCAGACAAAGTCTAGGACTCTCAGACTCACAAAAATACAGAAAACACATTTCTCGCTGAAGGCAGCTTGGCAGCAGGGGCTCATCGCAGTGGGCTGGGAGCAGAGGCTGGCCCAGTCTGAAGCCGAGTCTGCGGCCAGGCCCGGGGTGGTAGGAAGGAGGTGAGCTGAGCTGAGCCAAGCAGCGTAGCAGCTAGTCTGCAGGAGAGAAGATCTACAGCCTCCAGCACCTCCACATCTACCAAGGTGTGAAAAACAGGGATTGGAGAGGGGCAGCAGCAGGAGAGACTCATCCAGCAGGCCGGCAGGCCAGAGATGAGACCAGCCCAGCCCCAAACTGCAGCTGCAGCCAGGAGGAGCTGAGCCTCCATAACCACAGTGTGAGTCTACTTCAGAGAAGATCTAAAGCACCTGCCTGAGGGGATCTTAAAATCCAGCAAACCAAGATCAGAGGTGATTAGTGAAAGCGAAACTTTGAAACTAAATTTGGGGGAGGAAAAGCAGTTGGACCAATCTGCCCCCGGGGCAAGGAAGCAGTGGGGAAAGGGAACTGCTGGAACCGGTGGCCCCCACCGGGCTGCTTCAGAGCCCCTGGCCTGCAGACTCAGCAGGGGGGCTGAATCAATTGATCAGCGCCAGGTGCTCTTTCATTGAGCGGCTTGGATCCAGATCATGGTCTTGGGTGGTGGTCCTGGGGTGCACGTTCAGCAAGCCAAAGCTGGGGGGACTTGCACCACCCCCC
>CM053594.1:71656960-71687686 GCA_028646575.1 Pseudocheirus occidentalis | reverse complement strand
GTCCCTTTTGTCATTTCTTACGTTAACAGTAATATTCCATTACATTCATATACCATAATTTGTTTAATTATTTCTCAATTGATGGACATATCTGTTGTTTCTAGTTAGTATACTACAACAAAAAAGAACGACTATGAGTATTTTTGTATATATGGGCCTCTCTTTTCTTTTTCTTTGACCCCTTTTGGTTTATATGTATAGTAGTGGTATTACTGGGTAAAAGGGAATGTTTAGTGACTTTTTGGTTATAGTTCTTAAACTGCTTTCAAGAATGGCTGGACCAATTTTTACAACTTTACCAAAAATGTATTAATATGCCAATTTTCCTACAGCTTCTTCAAAAATGGTCTTTTTATTCTTTTTTCTTTTTTTGTCATGTTAGCCAATCTGAGGTGTCACTTCAGTTATTTAAATTATTTTAAAATAAAATTTAAAATAATTTAAATTATTAGTGATATTCTTACATTAACATGAATATTTTGTATATGTTAATAGCTTAGATTTCTTCCTTTGAGAACTGTATATTTTATTTACTTTGTATTTATCTATCAGGCAATGTCTCTTGTTCTTATATAATTGAGTCAGTTCCTTATGTATCTTGGACACCAGACTTTTATTGGAGAAAAGTGTTTCAAAGATCTACTCTCTCTGCCCCCAGTAACTGTTTGCTTTCTAGTTTTTAACTACATTAACTTTGTGCAGAAGCTTTTTTAGTTTTATATAGTCAAAATAATCTGTTTTTTTCTGTGATCTCCCTCCCTTGTTTAGTTATATGCTCTATCTCACTCCCTTGCTTAGTTATATGCTCTTCCCCTATCCAAAGATGTATTAGATATTTCCTTCCTTGCTCCTCTACTTGGTTTACGATACAATCTTTTATCTCTAAGTCATGTGTCAATTTGGAACTATACACACATATATATTACTATATATTTACATATATAATATATTTGTATATATACATATATGTATGTACACATATAAAATGAATAATTTATGATATATAGTGGTGTTTATATATGCATGTATACACATACATATACATATATACATATGTACATACATATACACACAAACACTCACACATATGTATGTATAACATGAGTAATGATTTCTTAATCTAAACCTAATTTTTGCCTTGCTGCTTTCCAATTTTCCCAGATGTTTTTGGTCAGATAGCGAGTCTTTGTCTCAATAGTTGGGGTCTTTGAATTTATCAAACATGATGCTCCTGTGTTTGGTTTTCTCTATTATATACCAAATCTCTTTCATTGATTGACTTCTCTTTAACCGGTACCAAATAGAAACTAAATCATTAAAAGTTTTTTTCTCTTCCTCCCCCCTCAGCCCTGGATCACTCACCAGACAGGACCAGAGAAAATGGCGAGCACTGAGGCTGTCTTCCCAGGCTAGTGTACAGAACAGTGTGTGGCGGAGCTTCCAGTCCATGAACACAGCACAACGGTAGAAAGTAAACTTGCTTTTCTGCAAGGTAGAGATATATCTGGTGGGTCTTCCTCCTCCTTCGGCGCCCCCTCCCGTCCCACCCTGGCCACTGCAGATCTCCCTTCTCCTCTCTTGGCCTTCAAGTGCTGGAAGGACCTCAAGGAAAGTCATCATGTTTAGTCATTAGTAGATCCATTGACCATTGGATGAAATTATAATCATTATGGTGTCTCCCATTGCTACAGATTTATGACGTGCCTTCCTTACAACATCCTCAAAAGCAGGAAGTACTACCATGAATGGTTATCAGTCCTATATTGTGTCCTTTGTAGAAACTGAAGCTCTGAGAGATTAAGTAATTTGCTCAGGGCAGCACAACTAGTACTGAGTACAGGATTTAAATGACAAATATCATTTTCCTGTGCTAACTGTGCCTCAGGTAGGGGTCTGAGTTAATCAACAAACATTTATTAAGAACCTTATGAATACCATCCATTGTATAACAGCTGAGCATATGAAGACAAAAATGGAATAGCCCTCAAAGTGTTTATATTCTATTGGGGGAAGCAATGTGTAGACATCAGTTTGGAAGATAGACTGGAGTGAAGAGAGAACCAAGGCTGGGAGACCAATTATGAAGCTCTTCTGATAATTTGGACCAGAAGTATTGAGGTCAGGAACTAAGGTGGTACCTCCGCGAGTGGAGAGATGATAAGGAGGTAAAAATAGCAAGATCTGGCAACTGATTGGATCTGTGGGGTGAGTTAAACTGAGGAGTTGAAGTTGACTTTGATGTTGTTAACCTGAGACACTAGAAAAATGGTGGTGCCTTCAACAGAAATAGAAAAGTTAGGAAGGGCTGGGGGTTGGGGTTGAGGAAAAAGATGAGTTCTCTTTTGAACACATTAAGTATGTCTCCAGGACATGAAGTTTGAAATGGTTAAAAGATGATGATATGGGACTGAAGGGGAGAGACTAGGGCTGAATATATTGTATAGATTGGTGTTTCATCAGCATAGAGATGATAATTAAATCCAAGGAGTGAAGAAGAGAACAGAATTTAGAATAAAATTTGGGGGAATGCTCATAGTTGGAAATGTGTAATTTATTGTTATAAAATATTACTAATATTTTTAAAAGCTTACACTTTTAAAACTTATAGTTGTGAATTTGCAGCTGAAATTTATTTTGCTGATTTTGTTTTGGATATAACTGGATGGTGGATCTTATGAATGATGAACGAGAAGCAGTCAGACAGGTAGGAGGAGAACCAGGTGAGAATAGTAGGTAGCATGAAGTCCCAGTGATCAGAGACTATGGGAGAGTAGCCCATAGTGTCAAATGCAGCAGAGAGGTCAAGTAGACTAAAGACTGAGAAAAGATTTGTCAATTAAGATCATTGGTAGTTTGGAGAGAGCAGTTTCAGGTGAGTGAAGAGGTCAGAAGCCAGATTAAAAAAGGATGAGAAGTAAGATAGAGGTAAAAAGGATGTCTAGAGAGGTTTTTCAAGGAGTTTGGCTGAGAAAAGGAAGAGTGATATAAGATGATAAATTTAAGGATATGGGTGTAGTGAAGGTTTCTGAAGGATAGGGGAAGAATTGGGTATTTTTGAAGGCAACAGGGAAGAACTAGAAGGGAGGCAGGGTTGAAGTTTGGAGGAGTAGTAGACTGAGAGGACAATATGTTGGAGAAGACAGGAGAGGATGGGATCATGAGCCCATGTAGAGGACTTGGCCTTGGCCAAGGTCCCCAGGGCAGCCTCATAAGCACATATAGAGGGATTAGCCTTGGCCAAGATTTCCCAGGCAATCCCATTATCTGAGATTATGGGAAAGGAGTAGAAAGTGGGCAATTATATCAAGGGAGCCAACACTTTGCACAGTACTTGCCCCATAGTTGGTACTTAATAAGTAGTTGTGAACTGTTGAGGGTGAGAAGAGGTGAATTTGAGGTAAATAGGGGAAGGATTGGGTGAGAAGAGGGAATTTGAAGTAAATTGTCTTAATTTTCTCATTAAAGTGAGAAGGGAAGTTCTAATCTGACCAAGTGGGAGAAAAGGGAATTGTGGAAAGCTTGAAGAGACAGAAGGGTTAGAATAGCTTCTGAGGGAGCAAGACAGAGAATTGATTAGGGAGGCACGAAGGACCTACTTTGCTCCAGTGAGGACCCAACTGAAGCTGGCTAATGTGAATTTATAGTGTACTCAGTCTGCTTGACTGTGTGGCTTCCTCTAGCTCTGAATGTACAGTTGTTGCATGAGAGTAGAAACAGAAGTGAATGACTGAAGTAATCTAGGGTTGAGGTTTGACAAGGAATGAGCTGAGATAGAAGGTGAAGGATTCAAGAGGGGATAAGAATGTGGAGCAAGGGTAATGGGTCTGAAAGGGCCAAATGAATTGGAGGTCACAGGAAACCTTGCACCTGAATGGATTCAGGAAGGGTGAGGGTGAAGGGTGAGAAAGAAGGATGGGAGGTTATGGTCAGGTAGAGGAATGTCAAAATTTTTAATTAAGAAAGTGGAGCAAAAAAAAAAAAGGAGAGAGGAGCACTTATAAGTAATGGTGAGATCCAGGGTGTATACCTTAGGGGAAGTAAAGGAGTGTGTTGAGAGATTTAAGGAATGGTAAATTAGGGAGATTGAAGTCCCCTGTTAAAAGGACAAGAGTTAGGGAGGAAAGACAGTGAGCCAGGCAATAAACTCTTTGAGATATGAGGGAGAATGTCCTAGGGGTTGGTAGACAATAGTGAACTTGATTTGAATAGGTTGAAACATTTGAATACCATAAACTCCAAAGTAGTTGAGGGTGCTGAGAGACAACAGCAAAAGCAGAGTCTGGAAATGTTAGTGAAGAGCAAGGGGCTATTCCAAATTCTCCTCATAAACCAATGAATCTCTATAGTGGGATGTGAGTACAATCACTTCTGGAAAGGATAGAAGGGGATGCAGGGTGGTTTGGAGGAAGCCAGGTCTGGGCAAGAACAGAAATGAGAAAAGAGTGAAACTCCAGGTGTGGACGCAAACTGTGGAAAGACTTGGAGACCAGAGATGGGATATCCTTGTGAGGAACAAGAATAAGGTCAGTCTGGCTGGACTATAGTGTGTGTAAAGGGGAGTAATATATAACAATGATGAGTTTCATAAAGCATCTGTCCTAATGAAAACTGGGCACTAGGCCAAATGAAAATACTTGAGTTGGCTTCATTAAATAGGGCAATGGATTGAATGAAAATGAAATAAGACTATGGTTCTAAACAAAATAAGTCAGTGGATTTATAATGAAAATAACCAGTCTAAGATAGGGGAAGGATAGCAACCAGTGTGAAAGTGCGTTGGCTGGATTGTACCATACCTAACCAGAGCTGGAGAGAGAATTGTTTCTTCTTCTTTTCCTGACTCCTCTACCAATCCCTCACCCCATCTCTCTCCCTTCCCCATCTTCCCACGTCTCCAAGGGCAAAAATTCAGTGTCTTTTTGCAAAGGATAAAGGTAAAATCCCTTTCCTTAGAGATGGGCTTATTCCAGCAGGTTATACTCAGTAACAACTTGAAGAATGGCTTGGCTGATTCCAATGCTTGATTGACCCTTAACTGACTGACCACCTGACCCCTCTGTCTGAAGGCTTGTTGGATTACCATTGGACTTGAGCGACTACCTGAATGACTGCCTGTCTTTGTGATTACTTGTCATGATGACTGACAGGATGATTGTCTGATTATTTGACAATCAGCCTCTCTGCTTGACCATTGGATTGACTGACCGTTATAACTGTGGGGCAATCGTCCTTCAGGTGCATGAGAAGGGGGATCAGGCTCTGGTGCACCTGGGGCTTCAGAGAATAGTGATCCTTTCCCTCCATGGAAATCACTAGGTCTCCAAACAGGGAGATGGCTGATGCTCGGACTTTATCTCGATCCTGAGGATGACAAGCCCAGAGGAGCCCCCGCCCCCACCCCACCCCACCCCAACCATCATCAATGAATAAATTAAAAACTTTTATTAAGTGTCTACTGTATGCTAGGGGCTATGCTATGCTCTGGGGCTACAAAAACAAAAAATGAAACAGCCCCTGTCCTCAAGCAGCTTTTTACCACATTTTAACACCACATATCAGTATGGCCCTGGGAATTCTTGGCAACAGTCTTTACCTCAGACCAGAGGTCTGAGCACAATACAACCTTTGAGAACTGCCCTGCTCTGCCATTAAGGGCTCCCTTGCTTACCCTTCCTGTCCATATACTCAGTTCGGCAGCCAACTTATAGGACATCAGTTTTAGAGCCCAGAACCTTGGGTTCTGGCTCTTCCCAATCTTATCTATTGCCTCTTGATAACTCCAGATGAGAGAAGCAAGCTGCTCTCTATGGGGCTATTGGCAGCAAATGCTTTATTCAAATTGATGTGTGTTCTTTATCTGTGGAACATGTATGTACTTATAGATCCGTAAGGCCTAGACCCAGAAGGAATCTTAGAATCACATCATCCAAACTCCCTATTTTTATAGGCAGGGAAACTGAAAGTCATACAGGGAGTTGTCATAGTCTCAAAATTCAACATATCCAGTACTCCTTCCGTTTCTCCATACCAACATAATATGGAAGAAGCTCTAGACTTGGGGTCAGGGACTCCTGACTTTGCCATTGGCTAGCTGTGTGACCATTGGTAGGTTTCTTTCCCCCCTCTTCGGGCCTCAGTTTCCCCTTCTATAAAATGAGAAGATCTGAAAAAGGACAAAAGTGAGAAAAGAGTACACTCCAGGCATAGACACAGACTTAGAGCTCCCCAACCTCTAAGACCTTAGCTTGAAGTCCCTAGGAATCTTGTGCAAGGAGATGCATACATGGAAATATCCAGGGGCTATCCACAGTCACACTCACATCATCAAAGAAGTTGCGAAGATTGAGGGCAATCTCCTGACACTGCTTGTCAGCCCCTTGCTGGCCTAGGCAGTATAGGACATCGGACACTGTACTCATTACCCTGATGACCACCTGCTCGTTGTCATGGTAGAAGCCCTCCAGGAAGGCTGGTAACTGGGCCCGGAGAAGGTTACCCTGGAGGAGAGAAAAAGCCAGTTTAGCCAGAGGGGTCAAATTTGAGACCTGGCCAACTCCACAAAACTATCAACGGTCACCAGAACCAGATTAAAATGTAATTCGGAAATGTTCAATAAAATAAATAAAATAAATCCAACATAGATCATGTTAATTTGTGGTTTTCTGAGTCAATATGGGATCTCTTCCTATTTGAATTTGACACCTCTGGTGGTCTCCAGCACTTTAGCCCTTTCCTTTCTAGATTTAGATACCCTCCAGGCTTTAAGGGATCTTGAACTGCAGTTGGACCAACCCATAAGTGAACAGGAATCCCTTCTGACCAATAATTACTCAGTTTTCCCCAGGAATGTGAAACCCACTTTGGAAATTTTGTCTGTACTGATCTCACCAAATAGCACTTCTGTCATCTCACTCCCCAGTGGGAGTTGGAGGGAAAGGCTCTGCATTTGAAGTGCTCTTCCAGGATGCCTAGGTTAGAATCCCAGTTCTGTTATTGACTGCCTAGTAAATTTGGACTAATGGGCTCTTCTCTGGTTTTCTTAGTTTCTCTGGATCTTAGTTTTCTCCTCTTTGAATCTTGAATCCTAGGAGCCTATGCTCAGAAGAGAAAATGGCTTCCCATTTGTCTTCTTCAACAAGTCTCAAGTCTGCCTAGCATTCAAAGCCATGAGGGTACTATTCCTCACCTCTTGCTCACTTCTACCTCCCCTTACTCTCTACCACATCTATAAATCCCTATCACACCCACTCCTTTCTGGTCAGGCTCTTCTTACCCACCCATATGTACATATGAGTGAGAACTGTATAACTGAGTCAGTGAATGAATAAGTTGGCCTCCTTGGCCCTTGTTACCTTGTCTGTGTCAAAGATGACATTCTTGAGACCTTGCAGGCTGATCACTCGAATGGAAGGATTGGGGTCAGTCAGCCCTTGATGGAGGTGTGACAATATGGCCTGTTTAGGTAGCTCCTCCAGTATCATGGGGCTGTTGAGAAACTGAAGTGGGGGAGGGGGCAATGTCATCCCCAGTGCCCTCTCTCCTTTCATGGGGATGTTTCTCTGATAATGAGATATGCTTACTTTGAATAAGGATGGCATAGGAGTGATCAGGACTGATCTTTCTAGAGCTGTTATCTCAGGGAATGGTCTCTCTTGGGCTGATGAGGAACCAGGAACAGCAATATAGCAAGAGGGTAGTATGGGCTTTGCTTTTAGGGCTTATGGTGATAGGGCAGAGACAGAAATGAAAACTATGGAACCTCAGGAGTGGAAGGAAGCTTAGAGGCAGCCGGTAGAGCAATGGAGAGAGCCCTGGGCCTAGAATCAGGGAGACCTGAGTTCAGATTGGACCTCAGACATTTACTTGCTGTGTTACCCTGGGCAAATTGCTTAACCTCTATTTGCCTCAGTTTCCTCAGCAGTAAAAGTGGTTAAGAGGATCAGGTGAGAAAAGCAATTAGCATGGTGCTAATTTCCCTTGCCCCTTAGGTAGACAAGGGATTAAGGACAGTGGTGTGGCAGGGGATAGCATGGTCTCTTTTTCTGGGACTCAAGAGGATAGATAGGTGCAGAGTCAGAAATTAAAACTATAGCATTTCAGAGGTGGAAAGAAGGTGGAAGAGAACATCTAATTTAACATTCTCATTTTATGGGGAAAGAAACTGAGGGTATTGTGCAGAGAATAAGAGCGAGCCCAGACCTGGGTTCAAGATAAATTTAGGTGTGGATTTATTGATCAAGCGTGCAACTACCTGGAGTGTACACTCAAATCAGGCAGTCCTCGTTGGGCCTTACAGACTTGATTCTATAGGCCAAAACCACAAAAGGAAAAGCCATGACGACAGAAGCAAAAAGAGCAGCCGTTGGTTAGATCTATAGTTCAGGGCTAATTTTGGAATATGGTGTGAGGGTACAGGGGTGCAATCTCCTGTGACTCAGGTGTCCCTTGGAAGAACAGGGGTAGTCAGTTCTTTCCAGAACAGGGTAGTGGATCATGGGGTATGGGAGGAAATGGAAAGTCCCAGGACAAGCTTAGGGTCATGTTCCGGGCAGAGGGTGTGGGGATCCTGTTTGGTTAACAGAACAGGACGGGGTCTCTATGTTGTTCCATAACCCTGAGCTGTACTTTATACACTCATAATGATTCAAGGGAATATATATATATATTTCTACGACAGAGGTCTGATATGATGACCATGTTTCAGTTTTATCTCTGTGATCCCCCAAGGGCCCCCTCCTCCCTTTTCTCAGGACAGCCTTCACTTCTGAAATGAAGAAACTGAGACCCAAATGAAATGATTTGCCCATAGTAACACAGGTAGTGATGTGACTGGAACCCAGACCCTATGTGTCCAAATCAGGGTTCTCTTTGCATCATACCACATTGCCAGCTCACTCTCCTCACCCCATTTATCTTCTCATCATCACCAAACTTTTTTGGAAGGACTATGTAAGATTTTTATTTTATTTTTTTCTCATTTGACTTTAGGGAGCAGTTATCCCAGAATGACTATCCTTTCTTTCATTGGGGTCTTTCTGTTTTCCTCCTTTGATTTTTAGATATTTAACCTATCCCTGCCTAGCCCCAGGGCTCTGGGCTTCAACAAAGTTTGAGAAGCTAAGGAGAATGAAACTTTAGAGGAAAGAGGATGCTCCCAGGATATCCTTACTGAAGGTCCTGATGTCACCTCCCTATTGTGCCCCTTCCCTCACATTAGGCTCTTGTACATGCTTGGAATGTTCTCCTTCCTTATCTCTACTTGGCCCAGAGGGAAAGGATAGGCCATCCTTCTGGCATGGAGACAGAACCTGATCTTCATTGAATATCCCTCACTGCCCCTTAGGACAACCTTTCTCCAAGTTCTACTTGGTATCTCTCCTAATCTCTCCTTATCTCTATGTTCCTTATCTTGTATTCCCCGGCTTCCTTCTGTTTTCTGCTAAAACCTCACCTTCTTTTTCAGGGGTATCTATGTAATTTTGTATGTTGACTCCATGGGTCTCTAACAGAATTACATTGTCCCCTGTCTTTAAGACTCATTCATGTGGTTATGGAATATGTACTTTATTTTTACAATACTTTTGTTAGAGGGGACCTCCTGTTAGAAGCTTTCCCTATGCCTCTTAATATTAAAATATCTCAGAGCATTATGTAAATGATTATGCCAGATTTTCTGTATTTGTTTGATGTTCAGTGTTTTTAGTCATTTAAAATGAGTTTAGCACATTTTTCCTTAATATTAAATTACATTTTGCAAAAAAAGCTTTCCTGATCCCTTTTAATTCTCCATTTTTATCCTCTACATAGCCTGTTTGTACATAGCTGTTGTGATGTTATCTCCTCCATTAGACTTTGTGGCATACAGCAGGTACTTAATAAATGCTTGTTGACTGATGACTGATTCTTCCCATATAGCTACTGGTTTCATAATTATATCCTCCTCCTCTCCATCATGGAGTCTCACCCTAGAGGTCCTGTCCCTGTTTTCTTCCTTAGAGGAACACAAACATTTGTTGGTGTCTCCTTATGTCTACTACCCCCGGGATTATTTCTCTATCCTGTGGCAAATACACTGCTCAAATGAGGTCCTGGTGGTCTGCCTTAAGATACAGCTCAGTTTCTTGGGTCAGAGGAGGGAGTTTGAGGGATAGCTACAGACTGCCTTCCTTCTAGTAGCAAAAGGTACTGTGGGGCTTTGCTCCTAGAGTGGGGCCCATATTGGGCAGTGGAAAAGGCTCTAGAAAGGGTGGGGAAGGTAGAACTTGGAGAAAGATTGTCCCAAGGGACAGTGAGGGATATTCAATGAAGATCAGGTTCTGTCTCCATGCCAGAAGGATGGCCTATCCTTTCCCTCTGGGCCAGAGCATTTGTCTTATACCAGGGGAATGTTTTAGGTTTTTTTTTTTGGTCAAAAAGGGCTGATAGCTGTCTTCAGGTATTTCAAGGGCTGTCATGGGGGTTGGGGGTGGATTAGTTTGTTGGGCTTAAACTCAAAGGGAAAAAGCAGATTAAGTGAAAGTTACAGAGAGGAAAATTTAGGCTCATTGTAAGGAAAAAAATGTCTATTAAGAGTTATCCATAAGTGGAATGGGCTCCCCTTCAGGTAGAGGTAGGGTGACCAGTTGTCAAGCATATTATTTACACATGGTTTGGACTAGATCTAGGTCTTTAAGGCCCACTTTATCTCTGGGATTTTGGGGTTCTCCTTCCTGTTTTGTAAAGGGATAGGAAAAGGAAAATCCTTGAAGAAGATGCCCAGAGTTTTTCTGCTACCCTCAGCAAGTATCCTACCTCTGTGAAGAAGAGGCTGGCCACTATCTTGTCCCGTTCTGGCTTGGCTTCCACATTGGAGATGGTCTGGTAAAGGAGTCCTTTGATTTGGCTGCAGGAATTCTGCACCATGGCCCTGCAATAGGACAGGAGGGAATGAGACATACTTATAGCCAAGGCATTCTATATCAACGTTTGGTTTTGCGAGTGGCTATTTGTTTCTCTGTGTATGACATGCATACAAGTAGTGAGTGCACTGTAGTTAGGAAAGCCTTGGGTTCTGATCACTGTGGCACAGGTATTCTGAGCAAATTTCTTAAAAATCTCCTTGCCTGCCCATGAGTCTTACTAGTTGTGTTATCCTGGGCAGGTCATTTAAATTCTCAAAATCTACTTATGATCCTTGGGCAGGCCACTCAGACCCTAGCAATGATAGAGAAATGATAGAACTTCCTGGGCAAGTCATTTTAACACTATGGGTCTCAGTTTTCTCATCTATAAAATTAATACAAGTTATTTTTAGGACAAAGACTGAGACAAAGTCATTGGATACGGAAGTTAAGAGATTATTGATACCCTTTGGAAGGAATACCCTTGGAAGTTGAGTTGTGGTGTTCAAAGCCAGATAGTGAGGAGTGGATGAGAGGCAGGACAGCAGGTTAATGATTTCAGATGATTTTTTCCAAGAGTCTAACTATGAAACAACACATTTCATAACTCTCCATGCTTTGATAGATGATCTTGATGTATTTCTCTGGCCCTACAACAACAAAATCTGAATTTTCTGCTGATCAGTTCCTTAGCACTTAGCTAGGCATTTGTATGCACACAGTCCATTGGAGGGCCTGCGCTGACATCTCTCCCAGCTTGGTAGGGCCAGCCACAGCTTGGGCTACTGGCACTGCCTTGGCGAAGCCAGGATTGCTGACTCCTTTGGCATGATGAGGCATTGGAGGAGGATGTTGGCAGAGCTATTTTTATGATCATTGTTATCATTATGTTGTGAGGACGACACATGGTAGGTGTGAGGAGGCTGTAGCATATATTGCCAAAAAAGAAATGTGCAGAGGAAATGGCCTAAAAGGAAAATGTCAGAAAACTATAGACTGGAAAGGAAGGTGGGCAGGTCATGCAGGGAAAATAAGGGGTAACTGATGAGCGGCCTATGTGCTTCATTGGTATCCACATGATGTCAAGGTTTTCTAAAGAAAGCCCCTCCATAGAATGCTAGGTAGGGTCCCTGGGGAGGACATGGATGAGGGTTGCCCAGGATGAGGAGGGTATGGATAGGTTGCAATCAGTACCATTGGAGGGAGTGTCTACCTTTTGAGATCACAGATCCATTAGAGTGGGAGTGGCAAGATGATGTACTAGAAAGGGCTAGACTTGTGATCAGGGGACCTGGGTTCAAATGTCACCTTAGATACTCATAAGCTTTGTGACTGTGGGTCTGTCACTTGAGTTTTTAGAGTTATCCATTAGATGGAGCTCATCAAATACATACTGCCTGATGTCAGACTTCTATGAGTAAGAGTTATACACGTATATTCTATGTGTCTTTATGTATGTACACATGTGTGAATTCCCAGATGTTTCAGTGTCATGTGCCTCCATGTGAATGTTTGCAGAGGATGAAACCGGACAAGTAGAGTCAATGAGAGGCTTAAACCACTTAGACTTTTAGAATCAGTCTATAAAATTGTTGTTGTGCTTGTCCTTTGCTCTCAAAGACAACCATGGCATCAGGGAAATGATGACATGACTTGTAGTTGACTTTGATTTGAGTGAGGGAGGGCTATGCAAGGTCACCAGCCTCACTGCCTCCTCTAGAGCCATCTGGGTCCGGTGGCCAGATACTCATCAGGATGATGAGGTGACCCAGTCCCTGGCCGTTTTAGGCTAAGGCCTTTTCACTTACTCACTTTGAGGTAATGCCCATTAAGTGAATAGGCCTCTTTAAGAAGTAAGTCTGGGGTAGCTAGGTGGCACAGTGAATAGAGCACCAGCCCTGGAGTCAGGAGGACCTGAGTTGAAATCTGGCCTCAGACACTTAACACTTACTAGTCATGTGACCTTGGGCAAGTCACTTAACCCCAATTGTCCTGCTTTTCCACCTCTAAAAAAAAGTGAGTTAAGGGATGGCCCCTTTAATTAGAAAAAAGAAAAAAAAATCAAGCTGGGAGGGGAAGACCCTCAGACTTGCTGTTCCAAAGAGAAACAGTTATCATTGACATTCACTCTAAGCCAGGAGTGCCCCAAATACAGCCATTAAGTGGAACTTGGGTAGGGACCCATTGTGGTCCAATCTATAAGTTTCAGAGTGAACTGTGAGGAGGAGGAGGAGGAAGAGAAGAAGGAAGAAGAGAAGAAAGAAGGAAGGAAGAAAGGAAGGAAGGAAGAAAAAAAGAGGAAGAATCAGTTAATAAAGGACTAAAGAGATGTATTACTTAAAAAAAAAGAGTCATTTGGAGACCCAATGTCAGGACATCTAGAGGGAGACTTGTTGGGATCTTACAAGGCAGGACCTATGTGATAATGCTTACAAAGACTGAAGGAGCTCAGGAGAGGAGATTTCTGGGGGTTGGCATGCTTATAGAAGACTTCCTGGGGGGAGAGTGAATTTGAGGGGGGTCCCTGAAGGAAAGTGGAGGGTTCAAATAGGCTGAGAGGGAAGAAGGCATTATACAGGTATGTGTGTAAAAAGTATAAAACAAGGTCAAATCAGGTATTGGATTGAGGCAGTTTTGTGGTGCAGTGAATATAGCACTGGCTTTGGAGTCAGGAAGACCTGAGTTCAGATCTGGTCTCAGACATTCTAGCTGTGAAACCCTGGTCAAGTTTCTCAGTCTCTGTTTCTGCTTCTGTAAAATGAGGCTAATAATAGTACTTATCTTCCCAGAGTTGTTATAAAGATGAAAAGAGACAGTATTTAAAAATCTTAAAAAAACTACATAAATGCTAGCTATTGATATTAATGTGTCATGGTGTCAAACCATATTGGGAATCAAGGAGAGAGACTCGTATCAGGTAGAACAGTCAAATAAGTCTTCTTGATAGATGTAGGTCTTAGAGAGGTGGGGCCTTGAAGGATGGTAAGATTTCTATAACAGAGCAAACCATGAATGGTATGCAATCCCTCTCTGAGGTTCCTCTTTAACTTTTATAAATCTGGCCATCCAATTCAGGAGGTGATTTAAGTCTAGTGGAGTGACCACTAGCTCTTGAGACAAAGGATCTGAGTTTGAATTTAGACTTTTACTTATTACCTGACACACCCTCAGACAAATTCACATCACAGAATCTCCAAGTTAGAAGGAACTTTTTCCCCACCCTGAGTCAGTTCTTAGTTTTCAATATTCATTTCCACAAGATTTTGAGTTACAAATTTTCTCCCCATCTCTCCTCTATCCCCCACCCCAAGATGGCAAGCATACTGAATACTCCTTCCTCCAATATGCCCTCTCTTATTTATGTCCCCCCATGCCCCCTTACTTTCTTGTAGAGCAAGATGGATTTCTATACCCAATTGCCTGTATATCTTATTTCCCAGTTGCATGTAAAAACAATTTTTTAAACATTTGTTTTTAACACTTTGAATTCCAGATTCTTTCCCTTCTTCCCTCCTCACCCACACCCACTGGGAAGACAAGCAATTCAATATAGGTTATACATGTGTAGTGATGCAAAACATTTCCATAGTAGTTATATTGCGAAATATTTCCCTCCATCCTATCCCACCCCCATTTATTCTATTTTCTCATTTGACCCTGTCCCTTTTCAAGTGTTTGTTTCTAACTACTCTCTCTCCCAATCTGCCCTCCCTTCTATCATCCTCCTTCTTATCTCCTTCCCCTCTACTTTCCTATAGGGTAAGATACTCAATTGAGTCTGTATGTTATTCCCTCCTTAAGCCAAATCCAATGTGAGTAAGGTTGACTCATTCCCTTTCACCTTCCTGCTCTTCTTTTCCATTGTAACAGCTTTCTCTTTGCTCTTTTATGTGATAGTCTATCATATTCTATATATCCTCTCTCTCTATCTATATATCTATATCTATATAATACTCTATCTCTCCCTTTCTCCTTCTTCTGATATACTCCTCTCTTACCTCTTAATTTTATTTTTAGATATCATGCCTTCATATTCAACTCACCCTGTGCCCTCTTGTCTATGTATACATGTACATACACATATATACACATATTCCTATACCCACCTATATATACATATATATGTATATATCTGTATCTATAGATACAGATATATACACTCAGTATCAACAGAGTTTCCCCACTGACCTTTTACTTTTTCTATCTATCTATATATTGAGAAAAGTCCCATGAATTACAGATATTATCTTTCCATGTAGGAATGTAAAAAGTTCAGCTTTAGTAAGTTCCTTATGATTTCTTTTTTCCTGTTTACCTTTTCATGCTTTCTTGCTCCTTGTATCTAAAAGTCAAATTTTCTGTTCAGCTCTGATCTTTTCATCAAGAATGCTTAAAAGTCCTCTATTTCATTGAATTTCTGTATTTTCCCCTAGAGTATTATACTCAGTTTTGCTGGGTCAGTGATTCTTGGTTTTAATCCTAGCTCCTTGACCTCTGGAATATCATATTCCAAGCCCTTCAGTCCCTTAATGTAGCAGCTGCTGGGTCTCGTGTTATCTTTGTTTGTTTGTTTGTTTTTTTGGAGGGCAGTTGGGGTTAAGTGACTTGCCCAAGATCATACGGCTAGTTTTTTGTGTTAAGTGTCTGAGGCCGGATTTGAACTCAGGTACTCCTGACTTCAGGGCCGGTGCTCTATGCACTGCGCCACCTAGCTGCCCCTCGTCTCGTGTTATCTTGATTGCATTTCCACGATGCTCAAATTGTTTCTTTCTGACAGCTTGTAATGTTTTTTCTTGACCTGGGAACTCTGGAATTTGGCTATAATATTCCTAGTATTTTTCTTTTTGGGATCTTTCTGAAGAGGTAATCAGTGAATTCTTTCAATTTCTATTTTGCCCTCTGGTTCTAGAATATCAGGGCAGTTTTCCTTGATAATTTCTTGAAAGATGATTTCTAGGTTTTTTTTTTTATCATGGCTTTCAGGTAGTCCAATAATTTAAAAATTATCTCTCCTAGATCTATTTTCCAGGTCAGTCGTTTTTCTTTTTCCAGTGAGATATTTTACATTGCCTTCTACTTTTTCATTTGTTTGGATCTGTTTTATAGTATCTTGATTTCTCATAAAGTCATTATCTTCTATTTGCTCCACTCTAATTCTGAAGGAATTATTCTCTTCAGTGAGCTTTTGAGATTTTTTTCCATCTGGCCAATTCTGCTTCTTAAGGCATTCTTCTCATTGACTTTATGGACCTCTTTTGCCATTTCAGTTAGTCAATTTTTTTAAGGCGTTATTTTCTTCAGTATTTTTTGATTCTCCTTTACCAGGCTATTGACTCCTTTTTCATGATTTTCTTCCATCATTTTAATTTCTCTTCCCAGTTTTTCCTCTACTTCTCTTACTTGATTTTAAAAATCCTTCTTGAGCTCCTCCATGGCCTATGACCAATTCATATTTTTCTTGGAAGCTTTTGATGCAGGAGTTTAGCCTTTGTTGTCTTCTTCAGGTTCCATGTTTTGATCATCTTTGTCACCAAAATACGATTCTATAGTTTGATTTCTCTTCCTCTGCTTGCTCATATTGCCAGCCAATTACTTAACTTTTGAGGTCTTTGCCATGGTAGAATTCTGCTTCCAAAGTGGAGAGTGCTGTATCCCAAATATCTGGTGTTTTATGGAGCTGTTGTCAGAACTTCTTCTAGGCACCTGCCTCAGAACTGTGAGGATAACTGCCTCTCCACAGCCTCAGCAAACTCTGTCATACCAGTGCTCCACACCCTAGGACCACCACCCAAGACTGTGCCTCAGATCCAAGCAAGGTAAAGCAAGAGAATCCTGCCTCAGTGCCAGTAAAGAGAGTCCTACAATTGCCTTCCAGACAGTCACTTGGTCCCCCCACAGTCTGTGGGCCTGGAGCTCAGGAAGCAGCCATGGCAGCAGCTGTAGCCTCCACCTCCACCACTCTGGGGGCAGGGGTCGGACTGTGCTCTTCTCTCACCCAGGATCAACAGAGTTTCCCCACTGGTCTTTTACTTTTTCTTTGGTGTTTATGGGTTGAGAAGTCTGGGAACTGCCACAGCTGCTAGTGATTCAGTTGGTCTATGTCGCTGGTCTGTACCAGCAGTCTGTACTGGCAAGGCCCACACAGAACTGTCTTCAGCTCCCAGACCAATGTGATAGACCCTCCCATCAGCCTGCCAGGCTGCCTTCAGCGCGAGATTTGTTCCTCTCTGTCACTTTGTGAGTTCTGTAGTACTAAAATTTGTTTAGGATCATTTTTTACAGGCATTAGAGGCAGTTGGAGTGTGAGCTCAAGCAGGTCCCTACTTTTACTCCACCATCTTGGCTCTGCCCCCAAAGAAACCTTTTAAAAAGGCCATTTTAAATATTTATAGAAGCTCTTATTGTGGTAGCTAAGAATTGGAAATTTAGGGGATGTCCATTCATTGGGGAATGGCTGAACAACCTGTGGTATATGATTGTGACAGAATATTATTGTGTTATATGTAATGACAAGCAAAGTGTTTTCAGAAAAACCTGGAAAGACTTACATGAACTGATGCAAAGTGAAATCAGCAGAATGAGGAGAACACCATACATAGTAACAGCAACATTATATGATAAAGAACTGTTAATGACATAGCTATTCTCAGCAATACAATGATCCAAGACAATCCTAAAGGACTCATGAAGAAACATGCTAATTGCATCCAAAGAAAGAACTGATGTTGTCTGAATAGATACTGAAGCATGCTATTTTTCAATTTTTTCTTTTTTGTTTGTTATGCATATCAACTGCATTATATGGAAATGTTTTGTGTGATTGCATGTTTAACCTATATCAGATTGTTTACCATCTCAGGAAGTGGGGAGGGACAGGAGGAAGGGAAAGAGAGGGATAGAAATTGAAATTCTGAATTAAAAAAAAAGTTTAAAATTGTTTTAACGTGTAATTGGGAAAAATATATTTTTTAATGAGGTCATTTTAGTCCAACCTATACCTGGACTAGAAAGCCTGGGCTTCTATTTCCTTGGAGGTCCCATCCAACTCGAAATCTCATGATTCAGCATTGCAGTTAGTCAAGAAACATTTAGTATAAGCAGTTACTGTGTGCCAAGCCCTGTACACTTGTGCCCTCATTTTCTGAATGAAACCCAGAGAAGGGCAAGTACTTCTTCCAAAAGTCACAAAGATTAGACCCTCCAAAATGGATGATCTTTCTACTGAACTGGGTGGAGCCTTGAGGAATAGAACATAGAATGTTAGAAATAGGTAGAACTTCAAGAGATAGAACATAGAATGTCAGAATTGAGTGGGACTCCCCTTGGGAGATAGAACATAGAATTTCAGAACTAAGTGGAAACTCAGGAGATAGAATATAGAGTGTCAGAGCTAGAAAGGATCTTGGAACATTGAACCTGGAATGTCAGAGCCATGGAATGTACAATATAGGATATCAGAGCTGGAAGGGGCTGTAGAGGTGATCTGGTTCATTCTACATTATTGAACTGAATAATTCTGTACCCCTCTCCTCTCCCCTGCCCAACTTGCATGGCTTTTCCCAGTCCAGTACCTGGCAATGAGGGTCACCCCCTGATGGTAGGTGTCAAAACTGGAGAAGAGATCCCAGGCTCCTTGTAGCTCTAACTGTGCAAAGTCCTTCCAGTGGCCGCTGGTGTACAGAAGACTCTTCACAGAATCCAGAGAGGTTCTATGGCCAAGAGGAACCAGTATCAGGGAAGGAACCCTAGGATTTTGCAGCTGGAATGGTTCCTAGAGTCACCAAGGGTTGGAACAGGCAGGAACTTTGGAGATTATTTAGTCCTACACTCATTTTAAATGGAGTCCCAGACACATATTAAATTTCTTACTTAGGTTCTTAGTTGGTCAGTTAACAAACATTAATTAAGTGCCTATACTACTTGCAGGTACTGTGCTAAGTGCTAGGGATACAATGAAAGGCAAAAGATGGTCCAGAGACAATTTCCAAGATCTCACAGTCTAACGAGGGAGACAAGAGTCAAATAACCATGTACAGATGTATATACTGCAAATGGGAGATAATCAACAGAGGGAAGGCACTAACATTAATGAGGATTGGGAGAGGCTTATAGAAGATGGGATTTTAACTGAGACCTGAAGGAAGACCAGGAGGTGGAGATGAGGGAGGAGGTAATTCTAGGCACAGAGCATGTTTGAGTCTGGAACTGGAGTGTCTTGTTCAAGGAGCAGGATGGAGGGCAATGATGCTGGACAGAAGAATTTGTAAAGTTTAATAAGGTGACTGGAAAGGTGAATGGGGGAAGGTTATGAAGGACTTTGAACATCAAACAGATGATTTTATATTTGATCCTGATAGGGAGCCACTGGACTTTATTGAGTGGGGGCCTGAAATAGTAAGGGAATTTGAAGATCTTCCCTGCACCTTAGTGGGCCTCACTTGGAGCCCAACAAGACAAGTTTGCTTAGGGGAGACTTGTTTTTCAAGAAGACTCATACCTCTTGTTACTTTGTAATTAGGCAGTCACGAAGGTTGTGATGATTTCTGACCTTGGAAAAGGGTATATATACCTTGAGGTGAGATTTTGCTTTTGACTCACTTTGGGAAGAGTTGTATGATTTGACCAGATGAGACTCTGGGCAGCCTTTGAGCTCCTTCCCCCTCTCTCCTTTCCACCATTTCCCCAGCTTCAAAAACCCAGATATTGGTACTTCTCTGTCTGGTAACTAACATTGTATGTATATAATGGTCAGACAGCTAGAAGCCCTGTCTGTTATTCTGTTGAATTGTTATTTTCTCTGTATTTTTGTCTGCTTGTAATTTCTGTGTGTGTGTATATGTATGTGTATATATATATATATACACATACATATACATATTTGACTAAAGTAAGATTGTTAACCATTTATTGAGTTGCTTTCCTTAGAAAAGCAGATCAAAGAATCTGTGCTAGCAGCCATCCTTGGTATGCTGGGGTGCTTGCTGGCACAGGGGTGAAGAGTGACATGGTCAGAAATGTACTTTAGGTAGATCCCTTTGACAACTGAGTGGAGAGTGGGCTGGAGTGGGGAGAGACCTATGGCAGGAAGACCAACCAGCAGGCTGTTGCAATAGTCCAGGCTGGAAATGATGAGGGTTAGCACCAGGGTGGTGGTGTCAGAGGAGAGGTCATAAAATAGACAGGGCCTTTGGCAAAAAGATTAGTTGTGGGGAAGTGAGAGAGTGAGAAGTTAAGGGTGCCACCTAGATTACCTGGAGCCTGGGAGTCTCGGAGGACGGTGGTGCCCTCAAACAGTAACACAGGACCCCTGCATATAGTGAAGGCTAGAGCTGAGACCTGAGTTGAGGGACTTCTACTCTAAGCCCAGGGTTTTCTCCATTTCCTAATGAAAGATCACTTGGTACCAACCCTTCATTTTACCATTGCAAGAATCAAAGCAGAGAGTGGAAGAGACTTGGCCAAGATATATTACACAATGTGTCATAGGATCGCAGATTTAAAGCTGGAGGGAGCCTTAGAGCTGTCTCATTCAGCCTCCTCATTTTACAGGTAAGGTCAGCCCATAAAGGTTACATCACCTGCCAAAGAGGCGCTAACAAAGGGACAGATGAATGGTACTGGAGAGATCTAGTTCAGCTCCCTTCATTTAACTGAGGAGGAAACTGAGGTCCATGTGAAGAAGTGATTGACCCAAATTCACACAAATGGAAACAAAAATAAATTTTGAACATACATACATACATACGTACATACATACATACATACATACATGTAGATATATACATACACACATACTGTAATTCTAGAAGATCAATGAAATCTGAGATCTGGAAGGGACCTTAGAACACAGCATACTCTAGGTGAAAGAAATTAATCTATAGATCATGAAATGTCAGGGCTCTAAGGAAATTTAGAACATACAATCTTAGACTGGATGGAGTTTAGAACTTGGAAAATAGAAGGTCAGAATAGAAATCACATAACCAATTTATGATTTTATAAAGGAGGAAACTAATCTCAGAGGAAGACTTTCCTCAGGTTACCTTGAGAGTCAGTGGGAGAGCCAGGACGACTCCCAGAGGTCCCGGCTTTGTACTGAAACACAAACTGTAGCCCTTACCTCTGAGGGCTGGGTATTGGCTCTGCCGTCTCAGACGTCTCATTTTTCTTGGGTGATTCAAGCAAGCTGAGCTCTAAGATGTAGTGCAGCTGAGTGAGGAGGCCCAGGAGGAGCTGTGGGTACCAGTTCTGTACCGCCTCTTTGTATTCGCGAGAATACTGAATTTCATAGAGTGTATTCATAGCCTGCCAGGAAGAAGATGAGGGAGAGTGGATCTTAGGGCAAACATTTCTCAGGAAGAGAGGACAGGTCTTGCTTTCATTTCTCCCAGGTTTGTCCCTTCCTAGTCTTTGAGATAACACCCCATAGTGGGCCACTAGGTACAGGATTAACCTGGAATCTGTCAACTCATTTTTCTAATATTTTGAGAACTATATTTCAATAGTTTATTTCCTTTACATTTTATGCATTGAAAAGCACATATTCTGAGGAAGAGTTCATAGGTTTCATTAAATACATAGTCCATGGCACAAAAAGGGTTAAGACCTCTTGTTGATATAGAAATAATGAGCATTTCCATAGTATTTGTAAAGTTTCTGAATCTCTTCTCTCATAAAAGTCTTCTAAGGTAGAGAGCACATGTATCATTATTCCCCTTTTACAGGTAGAAAAACTGAGGCTTACAGAAGTTAAGACTTTCACCTAATAATTTACCCAGAGCTAACCAGTGGAAGACCCTCTGACTCCAAGGACAATGTTTTCCAATGCATCTGGCTATTTTCCAACTGTTAAGTCTGGAACGACTCTGTTGGAAACACAGGGTACTGGGTCACTAACTCCTGATCTGGTGATCTTCTTGCTGATTCAGGAGGTCATCTAGTTCAACCTCTCATTTTACAGGTGAGGAAACTGAGGCCCAAGAAAGTTTCCAAAGCCATATAGGTAGTGTCAGAAGTGGGAGTTGACTACAGGCCCTTTGATTCGGGCATTTTGTATCTTCTCCCCCAAAGCCAGTTAGTCCTTGGTTGCCAATAGAGTGGTTAAAGGCCTTGTCTTTGCTTTGTGAGGATGATATGAATGAGAGACATTTCAAAAAGCCCATTGCTTTGTATATGTTTGTTTGCCTGTGTCTCTACCATTAGATTGCAAGCTTTTCGAGGGCAGGGACTATCTTTTGCCTCTTTTTGTGTCCCCAGTGCTTAGTACAGGTGCCTGTCACATAGGAGGAGCTTAATAAAATGTTTATTAATTGATTTATCAGTGCCTGTCAGAGAGAGAGGGGAAGGGCCCCATGAAGATGCCTTGTTTACAGCTTACAGCTAGTGAGTCCAGATAGGTCTTAGTATCCTTGACCCTGGTGACTTCCACTGGACTTGGCCTCTCCTGTAGTTTGGTGAGCAGCACATGGAGCACCTTGGGGGCTGTCAGCCTCTCTGCCCCCATGGCCCTCCAAACACTGATGGTTTCACTGCCAAAAAATGCAAGAATTAGGGAAGGTTGACAATAAATTATTTGGGTTGGCTTGGCCCTTGACATATATTCCTAACCCCAGGTCCCTCACTGGAACCTCAGGCAGACACTTGTTCTAACCCTAAATTTATTCTAAACTCTGTATCATTCCCTCTGGGCCAAGGGAAAGTCTTTGAGGTGGGGAGCTTTTTCCTACATCCAGTCCAAAACTTTGAACTCAGATCTTTCTTATTCCAAGTCTAATCGTCTATACAAGTGCTCCACTAAATCAATGGATTACAGTATTTCAAGCTAGAAGAGACACTGAGGGCTGCGAATTCAATTCCTTCATTTGAGAGATAAGGAGCCCCAGAGCTCTGGGATGGGATCAGAGCATTTCCTGAACTTGGCCAGTCTGGCCCTGACTCTGGTCTGTTTTATGGCTCATAGATCAAATATAGAAAACCTTAAGTTGCCACAGAGGTACATTTAGCCCAACCCCCTATGTTATAGATAATGGAATTGAGGTTTAGAGAGGTCATGTGACTTGCCTAAGGTCATGCAGCTTAAAACATGGTATTTTGAACTCAGATCCTTTGATTTTAAATCCAGCATACTCTTTTCACCGTACTATGTTGCCTTCAAAGTGTTTGATCTTAGCCTTGTAACCCTGTTCTGTTAAATTCTAGACCTATAATAGGACTATGACTTTTGGACTAACCAACTCTACTTTGCCTAAGAGATACGATAACTTTGAAAAATTTCCCAGTGCCTAGGGCATGGGGCCCCTCAAGCAATAGACTGAGGTCTATTGTTCAAATGTAAAAAGCTCAACATGGGAGTTTGGGGGGGCCATCCCCTCAGTTTTCCTTTCTCCCCACTGCCCAGTAACATCAAAGCTCCAAGATATAAATGGAAGTTCCTCACATTTATATAGTCATAAATGTGTCATTTATTACACTTCCCCATTAAAGGATTGGGGGAAGCCTATCTTACAGGGTAATGTCCAAACTCTTTATTTAGCTTGGCATTCCAGGTTCTCCAGAACTGATCACTGTCTACCCTTCTAGCTTCAGTGGCTGCCATGGTCTGGTCTGTACAAGCTATCTGGCTTTAGATCCTGGGTCTAACACTGGTGGTGTGACTTTGGGCAAGTCACTTATCCTTTTTGGGACTCAGTTTCCTCATCTGTAAATAAGGGTGATGGCCTAGGTGTACTTTAAGATTCCTTCTGTATCTAGATCAATGAGCCGTAGACCTATAGTATCAGTTTTCCATATCTTTCAAATGGGGGCAATTATACCTATACTGCTTATTTCACAGAGCTGTTGAAAACTTGTGCTCTAAAAATGGAGCACAAGTTAAATAATAATAATTATCTATTAAATAATAAATAATTTCATTTATCATTAAATAATATTAATATAATATTAAATAATTAATAACCAACATTAATAATATTATTATATATTATATTATATATTATAACCAATAATATTATTAAATATTATTACATCATATAGAGTAATATTATTATGTAATAATAATATTATTATTATAGTGCAACTAAAAAGGCCACATGTTATGTTATCTTAGACTATCCTGCTTTAAGTGAGTATATCTTGCCTTCCTCACTAGACTGAAAGCTCCTTGAATTGTGCATTATACTCTGTGAATCCTCCTTAGCCTCTAGCAGAGGACTCTGGAAAGTGGGTTGGGAAGGGACATCACAGAATTAGGAAGGTGGGGGCTGGGAGCACTAAGGAAAATGATACCTTATAGTAATTGCTTTTCCATTCATTATATTAAAACCTCCTCTTTCTAGAGTTTTTAAGGTTTACAAAGCACTTTCCTTACGACAACTACCAGGAGGGAGGTGGCACAAAGATTACCGCCCCCATTTTTCAGATGGGGAAACTTAGGGACGAGAGGGGAAGTGCTTTGCCAGTCATACAAGCATCCTGTTGGGATAGCCAGGAATCCTGATAGGATCCCACTACAGACTTCTGAATACTACTACCATGCAAACTTAGCCATCTCCACAGCCCTGCTGAGGTCTGGCCAGGATGGTATCCCTGAGATGCCCCATTGTACCGGTCCAGTGAGAGAGAATACTCCAGAAAAGAGTTCACTAGTTCCTGGGTGTGGTATCTAGACAGAAAGGTGATGGCCTTCAGGACTTTTTTCTTGACATTCACTGAGTCAGTGGAATTAAGGAGACTATAGAGGGTCTGGTTGATGTCTGAAACCTGGGAAGAGGGAAAGAAAAGCAGAGGAAATAAGCAGGAGAGAAATGGCAGAGACAGAATTGAAAACCTGGTGACTCGTTGGGTGTAGGGGGTTGAAGAATCAAAGACAACAGGAGGTTTTAAGTGTTGTGTCTGATGGAGAGTGTTGGGTAAGGGGAGCTACCTGTTGCTTTTGACTTGTTTCCAGTTGTGTCTGACTCTTGGCAGCCCCGTTTGGTTTTTTCTTGGCAAAGATATTGGACTAGTTTGCCATTTCCTTCTCCAGCTCATTTTTACAGAGGAAGAAACTGAGGCATACGGGGTTAAAGCAATGTGCCCAGGGTCTCACAGCTAGTACGTGTCTGAGGCTGGTTCTGAACTCAGATGTTCCTGACTCCAGGTCCAGGGCTCTATCCACTGCACCACCTAATTGCATTTATTAATAAGCATTTACTCTGTGTCAGACACTACTCTCAGTGCTTTACAGATATTATCTCATGTGATCCTCCCAACAACCCTGGGAGGGAGGTAGGTATTATTCCTTTTTTAAAAAAATATTTTATTTTTAACTTAGAGAATAATGTAGTTGTATAAAAACATGATTTCACATGAAATTCAAATCTATTATGTACAATGGTGATGGGAAGTACTATTCTTATCTTTATTTTACATATGAGGAAACTAAAGGAGGCACAGGTCAAGTGACTTGTCTAGGGCCATACAGCTTACAATTTTTAGACTATATTACCTAGTTGCCTTTATGGTAGTACCTTAGTGAAAGTAGGAAATTCAATTCAACAAATATTCCACAAAGTTACAGAATTTGAGAGTTTGAAGTAACCTTAGCTGTCATCTAATCCAATCCAAATATTAAAGAAATTTGGACTCTAATGTACGAGTTGAGTACTCATCTAGCCTTGCTTGAAGACCTCATAAGAGGAAGAACCCACCAACCCCTGGGGTAACTCATTCCACTTTTGGGTCGCTCTGCTAATAATGATTAGAAAATGTTTCCTGACCTTGAGCCTACATTTGCCTCTTTGTAACCTCCACTGTCATTCCTGGTTCTGCCCTTTGAGATCAAACAGAATTCCCCTTTCACATGATGGCCCTTCAGATGTTTAACGGCATCTAACACATCCTCCCTAACTCTTCTCTTTCCAAAATAAACACCCATAGTTCCTTCAGACAATCCTTACATGACATGAACAGAAAGCCTTTAGCACCCTGTATTATCCTTAGCTTGCTGTGTGTGAGAGACTCTGTGCTTGCTAGGCTTTGGAGATAGAAACACAAAAATGTTTAGTCTCTGTCCTCAAAGAACTTCCATTCTATGTGGCATTAGGAATGAAGGCTTTGGAACTATTCATGCATAGTTGTTGGCTAATAGAGAGTACCTGCAAAGTAAATGTGAAATAATTGCCAGGTTCTATCAACACAAGATGGAGGTATGAATCAGGAAAGGTGGTGATCCAAGGAACATTGAAGGGGGCTAAAGATTCCAAAAACATAGAGGTGTGAAGTGAAAATATTCCAGGAAAGAGGAAGAACCCACTTGAAGGCAATATAGGGCCGCCAGCTCTATGGGCTAGAACACTGGATCCCCAACTTTTTTCAACTATATGAGGTTCCCTTTTTAATATAAAAATTCAGAGATAAGTCTCTTCCCTGACACACACATCATTGTCTTTGTGCTCTTCTCATCTGCTGATTGAGAAAACATGGAGAAGGAAACGATGTGGTGGGTACTCAAGTTCATGATGCTACAAGGGATTGATGAAAAGAACTGAGGATGGTTAGCAAGGAGAGGAGACTTAGGGAAACATGATAACTGACTTTAAATATTTCATGGGACCATAGAGTCTTAGATTTAGAGTAGGAAGAGAGCCTAAGAAATTTTGTCAGATAGAAGAGGGATGACATGTGCTTCTTGGGCTCAGAGGACAGAATTAGGAGCAAAGGTAAAAGTTACAAGGACTTGAATTTAGGTTCGATATAAATGTAACTTTTTCCCTCAAGGGCATTGCCATAGAGACTTGGTGGAGTCGGGATGTCTGTGCACAGGTTCATCACATTTTAGTTAAGAGTTCCCCAGATTTCCAAGGGCTTTTAGCCTTGGGGGAATGTCATTCTGCAAAGAATCCACAGTTGGACAGAAAGCGAGGAGAGAAGGGCTATATTAAGAGACAAAAGGTTTCTCTGTCCTTCGTCTCCAGACTGGAACACATCTGGAACATCGCCCATACATTTTATGCTCAGCTCTGCATACCACATCACATTGATTGGTTGGGGACAAGATATAATGTAATGGCAGGTGGGCCATCTCAGGAGAGATCTGAGAGAACACTGGCAGCCAGCAGTCTAAGCTCCTTGAGGTTAGGGATTAAAAAAAGAAATTCAGTGCTTAGTAGGCACTTCATAAATGTTTATTCCCACCCCTCCCTCCCTTAATAGATAAGATGAGAACTGGACCTGTGATTTTATTGATAATGGGAATTCTTTTTTTTCTTTTTTTCTTTTTGGAGTGGGAAGGCAGGGCAATTGGGGTTAAGTGACTTGCCCAAGATCACATGGCTAGTAAGTGTTAAGTGTCTGAGGCTGGATTTGAACTCAGGTCCTCCTGAAGAGAGCTGGTGCTCTATTCATTGAGCTGCCTACCTGCCCCAATAATGGGAATTCTTAAGTGAGGAAATTCCCTCTACCAAAAATTCAAAGAGCTGGCCAGAGCACTGAGAGATTAAGAGAGGCCCAACGGGCCTCACACCAGGTCTTTCTGGTCTTCCTGACTTCCAGACCAGCTCCTGTGTCCACTAGACCTTACTGCCCTCTTACTTAATAGGTACTTGATGAATTGAATTGAATTGAAGGGCCTTGAAATCCAGCTTTGTGAGCTCAGGTAAAAGGAAATGGGGATGTTTAGTCTGGAGAAGACTTACAGAAGAGGCCTGCTCACTGTTTTCAGGCATTTGGAGGATTGTCAAGAGGAAGTGGGGTTCCATCCATTCTAACGGGCCCCAGAGAGAATTGGCAGAGAGGTAGCTTTTGACTTTACAGAGGAAGTACTTCCTAATGACCATCATTGTCCAAAAGGGAAGGGGCCTAAGTCCTAGAAGGGCTGTGGGGTCCTCAGATGACACAAGATGGAGGTATGAATCAGGAAAGGTGGTGATCCAAGGAACACTGAAGGGGGCTAAAGATTCCAAAAACATAAGAGGTGTGAAGCGAAAATATTCCAGGAAAGAGGAAGAACCCACTTGAAGGCAATATAGGGCCACCAGCTCTATGGGCTAGAACACTGGATCCCCAACTTTTTTCAACTATATGAGGTTCCCTTCTGCGATGTTCCAGATTAAATAGGGGACTTAACATCCCTTTTAGCCTGAAGATCCTCTATGGTTGCCTTATATCTGCATCTGTCTTGCTTTCCCTCAGCTTAGTAGGAGCTTAGTAAATGTTATTTCACTTAAGTTGGACTGAATTTATTGGGGATTTTTTTAAAGGACCTAGAGGAATCCAGACTCATAGACTAAAGAGTTGGAAGGAAGATTGGAAACTGAGGACCAGAGAATGAAAATGACATATTCCAGGTCACAAGGATAATTAGAACTAAGCTTGGAGTCAAACTGAGTACCCTTCTGGATTCAAAATCAAGTGCTCCTTCAGCTCCACAGAGCTAATAAAGAGAGTTTGAAATTAAATTTCAGAACATGGGTATTTGCAAACCTTAAAGAACTATATAAATGCTAGGTATTATTAACATTATCTGGTTGGTGTCTTTCCTGCCAGGGGTCTGGTTTCCTCACGTCTGTAATCATAGAAGTAATTATGCTCAACTGATCTAATAAACATAGACTATTACACTGAATTTCAGAGGATAGGAATTTTATCATAAAGTAATTTTAATTTAAAGAAAATGAAGAAAACCTGGGCACAGCTGGTGGAAGGAGGAAGGGGAGAAGGATCGAATCCAACGCAGGTAGGTGGCATAGTGAATAGCCCTCAGGACCTGGAGTTAGGAAGACCTGAGTTCAAATCTAGCTTCAGACACAAGCTGTATGATCTTAGGCAAATCACTTAGCCTCTCTATGCCTCAGTTTCCTCATCTGTAAAATAAAGGGTAACAACAGTAGCGCCTGCTTCACAGGGTTGCTGTAAGATTAAATGAGTAAATGTACATCAAGAGCTTTGTAAATCTGAAAGTGCTATATAAATTCTAGCTCTTATTATTATCTGGGCTCATGTCCTTCCTGCCAGGGGTCTGGTTTTCCGACATTTTCTCTGATTTCTCTATTCCTTGTGAGACCCTATAATTCTCAGTCCAACACCCGAGGCTTCGTTTTCTTACACGGTTTCAACATTTAGCCCTGTGCCTGGAACAAAGTAAGCACGTGATCAATGCTAGTTGACTGACTGTTTTCTTGTAGTTTTTGATATTTGGGTGTTTTTTTCCCCAGTTGAACTGGAACTCCCAAACTCTCCCAGACAGGACATTCTTTTCCACCTCCTATCTCCCCTTCCCCATAGCTGAGTTTGGGACTGAGCACAAGTGAGCTCCTTGAAGGCAGAAACTATTCAGTTTTGGTCATTGGATTCCCCAGTGGATAGCACATAGTAGGCACTCATAAAATGCTTACTTATTGATTGATACCAGTTCAAAGTCAATGCTTAATTGGTTGGTAAATTATACTTTCCACTGGGGCAACAGCAATTGACCCCAGCCTCTTGGAAAAGACAATCTCATATCCTTGGGACTTATTTTGGTGTAGTCCATCCACCTACCCCTCTAGATCCAGCCAAAGGATGATAGGATTTATAATTAGATGGGACCTTAGAGACCTTAGAGGAAGCACAAAGGTGGAAAGTGACATGCCCAAGGTCACACAAGTAACAAGTAGTAGATCTTGGATGTGAATCCAGGTCTTCTTGATTGTATGGAACCATCCCCTCCAACCCAGCCACCCCTCCCCCCACCTTCATTCATTTGGGTACTTTATTATTTAGGATATAGACTGTGCCCCTTTTCCTGGAGGAGAAGACTCTAGGCTCAGCCCTGCTCCCTCTCATTTAATCCCTGCTCCTTCAAACGTTCCTACCTTTTCCACCTGGGACCCAAAATCTTCTAGGATAACAACGAGCATATCCCCTGCAGTTTCCATTCGGAAATCCAGGGTACTCCTTAGACCATCCATCACTGTACAGATGAGATCTTTCATCTGAGGCAAAGAGAAATGCTTCACGAACTCCTACATCAGATAAAGAGAGAAAAGTCACACCAGGGTCAATAACTTATTGGTGCCCATGGTCCTATGGGTGCCCATGCCTAGCCCCTCTAAAGTCTGATCTCTTTCCCTTTAGGCTTAACTCTGCCTCTTTTTACTCCCGCATTCACCTAGCTCCTGTAAATGGCTCCTGAAGTCCACCTTTTTCAGGATGGTTTCCTGATATGATCATGTTTTATATTTGCAGGGCGTTTTAAAATCTAGAAGAGTATTCATATTCCTATAGTTCCATAGCATTGTCTCATTTGATTTGCAAGGAAGGCAGAATAGATAAGATTATTCTTGTCTTACAGATCAAAGAAGCTGAGGACTAGAGAAATGAATGAACCACCAAAGGTCAAAATCCTAGAAGAGGCTATATAATAATAAAAAGGGTAATAAGTTACATTGCGCTATAAGGTTTGCAAAAGTGATTTATTAATATTAACTCACTTTATCCTTACAATAACCCAATGAGGTAGATACTAATATCGTCCCCATTTTACTGATGAGGAGACAAGCTTAGAGGGATTAAGTGATCTGCCCAGGGTCATTATTTGAGGCTTGACACATCATTTCTTAGCTGGATTATTAAAATGGAATCTTTGGAGCTAATCTTAATTGGTCTCCTTTGTATCTGATAGTATAGCACTATATTTACCTTGCCACACAGCTGCCTTTGTTTACATTTGTATTTTATATTTACACTTCCTCTCCTCCTGCTGGCTTCTCAGTCCCTTATCTATCCAGCTTCTGATCCCACTGCTCAATTGGAAATGCTCTCTCAAAGTTCACCAGTGACTTGTTTGGTTTTTTTTTTTGGAGGGGGGAAGGCAGAATAATTGGGGTTA
>CM053594.1:71634496-71656860 GCA_028646575.1 Pseudocheirus occidentalis | reverse complement strand
CTTCTCCTTCTTCTTCTTCTTCTTCTTCTTCTTCTTCTTCTTCTTCTTCTTCTTCTTCTTCTTCTTCTTCTTCTTCTTCTTCTTCTTCTTCTTCTCCTCCTTCTCCTTCTTCCTCTTCCTTTTTGGAGGGGGGAGGGCAGAGCAGGGCAATCGGTTAAGTGACTTGCCCAAGGTCACATGGCTAGTAAGTATTAAGTGTCTAAGGCTGGATTTGAACTCAGGTCCTCCTGACTTCAGGGTCCATGCTCTATTCACTACACCACCTAGCCACCCCCAATGACTTCTTAAGGACTAAATTCCATGACCTCTTCTCAGTTGTGATCCTTCTTGGTCTTTGTATAGTATTTGATGCCAGTGACCACCCCTAGGTCCTCTTCCTTTCCTGGATTTTTATGACACTGCCATCTCTTGATTATCCTACCTCTCTGATCCTTCCTTCTCAGTCTTTTTGCTGAATTGACATTATCTTCTAGTACTGTTATCTCTTTCTAATGGGTTCAGATATAATTTTTATAATTTTATATAATTTGATAATTTATATATAATTTATGATCATATAAAATATATAAACATATGATTTATAATTATATATAAAATATAAATATATAAACACATAATTTATAATTCTGTAATGTTATATAATTTATATATTATATATAATTATATAATTTTAACTCCCAAAGCAACACATTCAGCCCTTCACTCCTGACAGGTCCACCATCACCAAATGCCTGCTTGACATCTCCACTGGGTAAGTCTCATTGAAATCTCAAATTTCATTATCTTTCCCTTCAAACTCAACTTTCTACTTAACATCCCTATTTCTTTCAATTTTTCAAAATTTCAGTTTCACCATCCTTCTAGTCATCTAGATAGGAAACCTTGGAGTCAGCCATGAACCTCCACTCTCTCTCCATATTCAACAAGTTGTCAAAGTCTTGTTGACTCTATCACCTTCATAGCGTTTCTTCTATCTGGTTCTCTTCTTTGCTCTTATGCAGCCACTATCATGGTTTAGTCCCTCTCATCATTTCTTAGCCGGACTATTAAAATGAAATCTTTGGAGCTAATCTTAATTGGTTTCCTTGTATCTGATAACTAAAGTCTAGCGTCTCCTTTCAAATCCATTCTCCATGCAACTGCCAAATTGACATTTCTAAAAGGTGATGTCACTCCCCTCCTTAATAGGTTTCAGGGGCTCCCTATTACTTCTGAGAGAAAATACAACCTCCTCTCTATGGAAATGAAAGGACTTTATAATGTGACTCCAACTTAAATTTTCTGACTGATCTCACATTATTCCCTTTCACAAAATCTGTGTTCTAGCCAAATTGGCTTGCTTGCTTGTTTTCTGTACATGATATTCCATTTCCTGTTTTTGTTCATTTGTACAGGCTGTTCCTGTCCTTGGATTGCTCCCTTTCTTTACCAGCATTCCATGAAATCCTCATCACCCTTCAAGGCTCAGCTCAAGGGCCACCTCTTCCAAGAAGCCATTCATGATCCTCCTAGTCGTTGGTTATTTCTCCCCAACAAATTACTGTGAATTTGCTTTGAATAGACTTTATTTTTACTCATCTGGGTAGATTTTATTTCCCCGCAGTAGAATGTAAGCTCTCAGAGGGCCAGGGACTATTTAATCTTTGCTTTGAATCTTCAGTGACCAGTCCACTGCCTGACAACCTAGTAGGTGCTCCTAAGAAACTTTTGGTGAATAGAATTGAAGGTCACATAGCAATTTGGCGTCAGAGCTGGAGTAAGAAACCAACTCCGTTGACTTACTGAAATATGTCTTAATATTTTGGAGTTAATATTAGGGGTCTGTCTGGTTGGTTAGATGGTAAAGAGGCTTAATATCTGGACCCTCAGTAATTAGACACAATTGTGTGTACCAAAGCTAGTTAACACAGTGGAGAGAGCGCTGGGCCTGGAGTTAGGAAGGCTTGAATTCAAATGTGGCTTCAGACACTTACTGGGTGAGTCACTTAAATTTTTTCTTTTTAGTAAAATGGGGATAATAATAGCATTTTCCTGTCAGGGTTGTTGTGAGGATCAAAGGAGATGTGCCTGGCACATTTTTGTTTAGTTGTTTTCCAGTCCTGTCTGACTCTTTGTGACCCCATTTGGGGGTTTCTTGTCAAAGATACTGGTTTGCCATTTCTTGCAAGTAGTAATAAATGCTTGTTCCTTTTCCCCTTCCCCAGGTTCCTAGAACTGTTCATAGGGGTATAGCATTTAGAACCATAAGGGAGCCCTAGATATTGCCTCTTCATTTGGACACATTTGGAAGTTTGAAGGCCAAGAAGGGTAGAACCATTTGCCCAGGGTTACATAGGTAGACAGCAGAGTTGAGATCCGAAGTCAGTTCTCTTGACTCCAAAAATTCAGTGCTCTTTTCACTATAAGACATTAAATAATAATAATGATAGTACTACAATTAATAACAACTCTAAGCAGGAAAGGAGACAGACTTGAAACTGAACCTGAGGCCAATCCACCCAAGCTTTTTCTCTGCCTGCTAATAGATTTATCAAACCACTGGACCTGTTTGGTTTCTCTCAACTCAAGTACAGGATTTTACAAAGATCTCTAAAAAAAGTGTACTTAACTGGATTTGGATCATTGTTCAAGTTTGTGAGATCTTTTTGGATTCTCACTCTAGCATTCGTTGTGTTATTGCAAAAAAAAAAAATGATGGTGTTGTGTAGTTAGAGGGCCTGGATTCAAATCCCAGCTCTATGACTTGACCTGTGTGACCTGGAGCAGTTTGTTGCCCCTTTCTGGGTTTCAGTTTCTTAATATGCAAAATGAGATCATTTAACTTGATTGTTTTGAAACCCCCTCTGTTCCTGTTCTAAATCTATGATGCTTTGATTTCCTGAACTATTCTTCCCTTCCTAATTTGTTGTCTGCAGATTGGATAACCGTGCACCTTATTATAATTTTTTTGTTCAGTCATGTTTGACTCTTTGTGAACCCATTTGGGATTTTCTTGGCAATGATACTGAAGTGGTTTGTCATTTTCTTCTCCAGCTCATTTTACAGATGAGGAAACTGAGGCAAAGATGGTTAACTGACATATCTAGGGTCACATAGCTAGTAAGGGCCTGGGGCCATATTTGAACTCAGGAAGATGAATCTTCCTGACTCCAGGCCCAGCACTCTATCCACTGTGCCACCTAGATGCCCATGTACCTAATTCCTTAATTCAAATCATTGAGAAAAAATTAGAACAGATCTCAAGCTCTCCACTCAAACCTCTTGCCAAAGCAGTTATCTCTCCATTAATAACTACTTTTTAGGTTCTGGCATAAACAGTTTTAAAACCTACCTAGCTGTCAGCCATTCAACCCACGTCTTTATCCATTTTTGTTCTTAGGGATAATGTGATTGTCAAATGCTTTGCTGAAATCTAGACATATGGCATTATGTCTATAGAATTCCAGTCTTTTGCCAGGCTAATAACCCCATCATCAAAGACCATGACTTATAGGCTAACTTTAGAAAATGGTTGTTTTTTTTACAAAGCACAGTATATCTGTGCCCATCAAAGAATTAATAGCATTTTACATATGAGAAAAATGAAACCCAATGAAATGAACTGATTTCTCTAAGGTCACATAGGTAGCAAGTAATGAGAGTGAAGTGGGATTGGAACCCAAATCCTCTTAGGAAGACTCATCTTCCTGAGTTCAAATCTGACCTCAGACATGTACTAACTCTGTTGCCCTAAGCAAGGCACTTCAAACCCTGTTTGCCTCAATTTCCTCATCTGTAAAATCAACTGGAGAAGGAAATAGCAAACCACTCTAGTATGTTTGCCAGGAAAACCCCAAATGGGATCATGAAGAATTGGACATGACTGAAGTGACTGAAGAACAACAACCACTTCTGATTTTAAATTTTTAGATCTGATTTCCATGTTACCCTTCACCCTTGTCTCTTTAGCAAAGACTGGGAGATAAGACCTCCAGCTTACTTAGAAGAGGTGTGAGTCTCCTAGAAAATCTAAGCTAACCCATCCCACTTTGCCCTGCTAGCCCTTGAGAGCTTTGACCTTAATAATGTGGGAGCTGGGGTTGACAGGAACCTCTGGCATGGGTATTGGTTCCTGCCCTGACAGACACTGGGTTTCTGCTTCCTCACTCTGCCCCACATTTCTGAAAAGGTCAGGTGCATCCAAGCCTGTGGAAGAGAGATGATTGTAAATGACTGCTGTTTCCTAAAAGACAAGTTGACTCTGTTTCTGCTTCAGAGTTGGAAGTAGAGTTAAGTATCAAGGTTGGGGTCTAGTCAATGAGGGGCCAAGTTTGGCCATGTAGTTGGTATTAGGATATGGTGGGAAGGGTGTGTATAGGGCCGGTATGAGGTTAGAGTTGGGATCAGGTTTGGGTGAGGCTGGATCAGGATGGGGATATGTGCAAAGGTGGGATGTGGTCAAGCTTAGGGGATTTGGTCAGGTTCAGGGAACATGATCACGAATGAATTAATGTTAGAACTGGATTGTGGTCAGGGCTGTAATGAGTTTAAGTTTGGTTATTTGGTAAGAGCCATGGTATGGTCAAAGTTGGGGACAAGGTCAGGGCTGAGATGGCATGGTCAGGAGTTAGCTTTGTCAAGGCTGAGAGAAATGGCTGTTATGGGAGATGAAGCCTGGGATACTCTGAGACAAAGTTATGGTGAGGCTAGGGTTGTGGAGGTGGGTCAGTGAAAGGAATATACTTAGACTTGGGGTGAGATTATGATAGGGAGGCATTCAGTGATGGGAAATGTGGTCATTTCTGGGGTGATATCATGGTCACATAGCATGTTGTCATGGAGATTACTGTTCACAGTTGGAATAAGGTCATTGCTCAGGGCATGGTCACTGTAGGGAGGTGAGTTTAGGATTGATGGTAACTCCCTAGGAGGAGGCATAGAGACAGAAAGGTGAGTCAATAAATAAGGGGTCCTGCTAGGGATCACCTTTCTGATATAGGAGGATTTGGTGGAGATAGTTAATTGCTTCAAGCACCAGTTGCTGTATGTCTTTGTCTGGATCCTGACATAACATGCCCAGCATGCCCACAATGTGCCCAATTCTTCCAAATTCCTTTTTTCTCTGGTAAGACAAAATAAAGAGAAACATGATCATGTAATTTCAAGTCCTGGGAACCTAAGAGATCATCTAACTCTTTCTTTGTTTCTTTGTCTTAATTTTCCACCCCTAAAATGCACCTAAGCATCCTCACAAGACAAATCAACAAATATTTGCTAAATGCTTCCTATGTGCCAGACATTGTGCCAAAAACTGGGGATCCAAGTACAAGCAAAAAGACAGTGTCTGTCCCCAAATAAGGGGAGATAGCCTATGAAAGGGACTTGAAAAGCAGGGGATGGGGGGATGGAGGGAAGAAGTACCTGAGCAGCAACATGGAGGTAGAAGCAGACCTTGGAGAGGAAAGGATGACTGGTCTGAGCCTCCCTCCAAAAGGAGGGCCTTGGAGGAACTCATCAACAGAAGGAGAAGGCTACAGGGGTGAAGGGTGAGAGGGCAGCTGAGACATGGCAGAGACGCCCCAAAAGCAAACAGGGCCAGGAAAGGAAAAGGATGCCTGGCCTGGCCCATTCCTTAAAATGGAGGTCCTCAGGAGAGCTCACCAGGAGGAGGTAGTGGCTACTTGGAAAGAGGAATGTTCCCGAATCCTCCCAAGGTGACCTTTCTATGTTTTTCATACCACATAATTAACTGAAAGGTCATTACAAGTTTCTCCTATGTTTGATGATTACTAAAAATTGAAAGAAAGAAAGGCATTTGCTTGTGTAGATAAGAGCAAAATGCAGCTATTTTTAAAAGACTCTCTTCTGATGTAGGTAATAGAATCAAAGATCCTCAAGAGAAGAAAACCCAGAAATAACTTTGTTTAATGATTCTGATTAGGAACATTCAAGTCATTTTAATTTGACAAGCAATTATTAAGCACCTATGTATATGGCAGTTTCTGGGGATAGAAGGATGAAAATAGATAATCTCTTTCCTCAAGGAATTTACGTTTTGCTGTGGGGGATACTTGAGCACTTACATTTTATAGCATGTAAATAATTACATGTCTACAGGCATAATATATAACTACATATCTATTTGTATATTATATATATGTACATGAATGCATGCAGTGAATACAGAGTGATTTCAGGGAGTGAAGGAACATAATAACAAATGGGAAGATAACAATTAGGTCATACAACAGGGAGATTTAAGGTGTTGGCTATGGTGTAAAGCGCAAAAGGAAGAGGGCTACCTCCTAGATAGATGGTGATGTCCTTCAGACGGCTCCTGCTTAAGGGTGTTACTGTCCTGGTTACCTTAATTCCTGGTCTATTATAGAGCCTTCTGAATGAGGCTCGTAACTACTCAAGAATTTGGCCTAATTATTTCCACAAAAAAACACCAAGTGAATGAAGAATGCTTATTGTCCAATGTATGTTATAAAATGAGATGGACAAGCTGTAAAGCTTGTGAATAGATGCGTCTATGTGTATACATATACATAATATATATGCACGCATATATGCATACACATACATGCCATCCACAAATTTACATATACACATACCTATATCTATATATGTCTCTGTGTATACTTGTATGTGGGTATGTATATAATGTACATGGACAGTTAACTGGATAATTAAATAGGAAGTTGAGACTGGGCTGAAATGCCTATGGAAAATTGCCATATTCTTTTAATGACTCCAAATTTCTCTTTGAAACTAAGATCTGTCTCTTTAATACCAATGTTCTCCTGGTATTAGCTTATGGTTATGAGTCATGGAATACAACAGTCTCCAAACAATTAAATGTGATTATCTCTAAGAGACCAACAGAGAGGACCATGGCTAGTGTAAGTGGGCTATAAAATAATACAAAAAAGGGATTAAGGAGAACAGAGTAAAATATGTCATTTAGAAATGTTCAATATAAAAAAGCCATGTGCTAAGATCAAGAGCTAACGTGGACAACCTGAAAGCTCCATTGATATCCTTCTGTTGTTATGGAAAAGTAAGAGACTTCCAAGAATTTTGGTGAAACGTCAGTGAATTCATTAGGACTTGTTCAAGAATCAACCCAAGCTGGGCAGGCATAGATGGATCACAATCTAGGATTTTGATAAAATGATAAGGTTAGAGAGTCATTGGAGTAATCTCTATATTCAAATGTATCTCTGGGTTTAGCCAAGATAGAGCCCATACTTATTTTTGGTGTTTCAAGAGTTAGTAATATGCAGTCTTTCCTCCAAGATGGTATCCAAAAGCAGAGAAGGAAATGGTTGTTTCTCCCAAGACAGAACTCATGTCAAAGTTCTTGAAGGCTAAGAAGGCAGTGATGAACAATGTCCATAGCCCCCAAAAGATGAAAATCCGAATATTCCCACTGTCTGGCAATCAAAGGAACACTTTAAGTTTAAAAACAGTACAAGTACCCTCAGAAAAGTCCCCCTAGGGATAACAAACTTGATCACCAAGCCATCGTCAAGTTTCTCTTGACCACTGATTCTGTTGTAAAGAAATTTGAACACCCTTCCCCCTGGTAATCTTTGTGAATGTAACAAATATCAGATCAATCAGGCTCTAAAGAAATGGTATGAAATCAGTTTGACCAAGGTCAACACACTGAGCTGGCCTGAGAGGAGACCTAAGTCTGACATGCCCCAGACTATGAGGCTTTGGATGTTGCCAACAAAATCAGAATCATCCAAATTTTCCAGCTAGCTTGCTTCACATACAATAACGTTTTCCATTTATGCATGTACCTATGCATATATATATGATCATATAATTCATATGTGTAGAAAGATGTAAGAGAGAGGAGAGAAGGGAGAAGGGAAGGCAGAGAGGGGAGGGAGAGGGGGGTTGAGAGGATGGCATTGTAAGAAGAACAATTAATTTGGAGTTAGAGGGGTTGAAAGCCTACTTCTGCTATCAGTACCCCTCCCTACTGTTCCCCACAGCATGGTATTATGTAATGGTGCTAATAAAGTCATGACACTTATGCAGTCAGTGTAGGTATGAAATATCCCTCCTTAGGGATAATTATGGGCAGACCCATCCCCTCCTTCAAATGTCCTGACAGGTGATAGAGATTAGGACTACCTTATTTTCTGGGGCTCCTTTTAGACCTACAGTCTATAACGCGAAAGAGTTCACTTGTACACCATCTATGTGATGTATAAGTGAAGAGAAATAGGGATATAGTAAGGTAGGGTTGGGGGAGGGTCAGGTGATGCTAGTACTCACATCCAGGCAGGCTTTCTGGGCCAGAAACTTGAGGAGAACCATGCAGCTCCTAATGGCCCGCTGACGCTCATGAACCTTCTCTGAGGCCAGCCAGTCATACATGTGCTAGGGGAGAACAAAGGGGCAGATAGGACAAAGCCATTGGGAGCAAAGGAACACCTATGAATAGACACTAGCATCTACTCTTATCTTAGCACTCCCATTGGGAGATAGCTCCCTCTCTTTCTCCCTACTAATCCAAATGATATCCTCCATCAGACCCCAAGTCAAACATTGTCTTCTCTAGGAAGCTCTCATTGGCTTCTCTAAGTGACAGGGATGTCTTCTTTTCTCTGAATTGTTATCACACTGTACCACATAGCCTACTTTGTATTTCTACTTATTTTACGAGTCTCTCTTATTTCCTGTAGAAAAAATGTAAAGCTGTGTGAGAGGACAGGGCATTTTCTTATTTTCTCCTATTCTTTATGTTACTTGGGGCACAGAATGGGGCAAATGGTACATAGGTGCTTGGTAGGTAGAATACAACTGACACTTCCTTAGAGACCTTGGCAGAAGGATTTCTGATGTTGAGAAAATATCATGTAGTGCACCATAAGTGAAATGCACTGACTTGGCATCAGAAGGCCTGGGATCACTTCCTACCTCTAATATTTACTTTTTATGAGACCCTGGGCAAGTCACTTAACTTATTGAGCCTCAATCTCCTCCTCTGTGAAATGGGGGCAATAGCATCTACCCTTATAGGGAGAATTTTGTAAACTTTTACAGTGAATAGAGATGTGAGCAAAATCCCTTTACTCCTCTGGGCCTCAGTGTTCTCATTTGCATTATAGAGATGATAACCCCTTGCCTTGCCTGTGAGAGCACTCAAGTCAGGAAATGGATGGAAAAGCAACATATTGGTTCAAATATAGGTGTAAACTCATAAACTAATAGACCCTTGAAGGAATCTTAGAGATCATGTAGTTGAGCCACCTAATTTTATTGATGAGAAAACCAAAGCCCAGAAAGAAGTGACTTGCCCCAGGTCACATAGGTGGTAAAAGGCAGAACGGAGATTGGAAGTCAGTTTTTTAAGGCTAACTCCAGGACTCCTCCCACTATTATACTCTCATACTTTCGGATCTATGTGAAAGAAAAAAAAATATATAGACGTGTTGTAGCAGCAAAAGCTATGAGCTGCATTTGGGTTTTATACAAACTGTAACTGGAGGAAAAAATGCAGCCTACATGGGCTTAATGTGGTGGAAAGTGCTATACGTGTAGATATAAAGGATTTTCTTATTCCCAGTCCTGTTTTATCCATGTCCTTAGTCCTAGGAATTGGAATAGGCTTTGAGACCCTAGAGTTCTGCACAAGACAGAGTGTAATCAAGGGAAAGATGAATGATTTAGATTGTAAGAGCTCTATCATTTTTAGGGAAAGGAAAGATCCCTTTAGCTTAGAGAAGTCAAGGAAAGCTTTCTGGCAGAAATCTTATTAGTGCTAGACCTTGAAAGATAAATGGAGGTAATTTACCTAGGTAAATGGAGAAGAGGAGAGATAATTTGACATGTTTTATCACTGGGAATCATTGGTGCAGTAGGGGATGTTGAACCCTAGGTTGGATTCTGAAAGGGTAACCTTCACTTTTGTGTGGGCTGAGTCTGGCCCTCAGAAGGACAGTGTTGGGAAAATTGCTAGAAGTGGACCAAAAGGCCAGAGTCCTTCTTGGCCATATCAACTTCCTTCCCAGTTTTATCTTATTATTCATTATAGCAACAAACTCAATGCTATATTTAATTGGGGGTTGATAGATATAGTCTTATGTAAGTGATAATAGCAACTATGATGAATAAAATTGTGATTTGGATGATGTAATGAGGATGATGAGAATGATAGCAATGGTGAATGAAGCCATGGGGATGGTGATGGTAATGATTGTGACAACGATGCTGATGAAGTTGATGGGAATACAATGATAGTGATCGTGATGCTGGTGGTGGTAATAACAGTAAGAGTAATGACAGTAGTGATGCTGATGAAGGTGATGAGAATATAGTGATGGTGGTGATGGGAATACAAGCACAATGACAGTGATGCTGCTGATGGTGACAGTGATGATTCTAGTGTCAATGGTGACGTTGATTAGAGGGTGATATTAATGATGAGTATTACAATAATCATTGATGGGTATTTGTTGATAGTGGTGATGATGGTGGTGATAATTCAGAATTTCCAGTGCACCCTCATAATGTTAATTTTCTCATGCTTATACCTCCCACATAATTTTCTTAAGTCCCCACCATTTTGGTCTTTCTGTAGCATTTGGTCCCCACTGCTTCTGGATATTTTCATCTCATACTGGAACTAAGCTACGCCAGCTTCTCTTTCTATCTCCCTGACACCTCCTTCCTTTTTCCTCCTCCTAAAAATAGACTTCCCACAGACTATGGATCTCAGACCTCTTCTCTATCTCCATTGTTCTCTGGAACCCTTATCTACTAAAGGTTATAGCTTCAATAATGACCTTTACATTTATGACTGCCAAATGTATATTTGCAACCATAATCTCAATCCTAAATTCCATACCCATGTTTGATTGTGTGCTGGAAATTTATATCTGCATTTGCTACTGGCACATCAGACTCACTAAATATGAAACAGAATAAATCTCTATTATCTTCCTGATCCTAGGACCTGAGTTAGCATCCAGGTTCTGCCGTATGACTGTGGTCACACTAAGCCATTTTCCCTATCAGGGCTTTCCTTTCCTTCTCTGAAAATGAGTGATGGAACTAAATGGAATGTAAGGACCCCTTCCCGCATGCACACTAGTATTCTGTATTTGAGTATCTTTCTAGTTCTGAAATTCTATGTTCTAAAATCCTTTTAGTACTTATATTCTATGTTCTAAGGTTCCTATTAGAGCTACCTTTCTATGTTCTATATTTTAAAAGTTCATTTTGGCTTTTACTAAATATGTTCTGCATTCTGCTGTTCCTTTTAGCTCTTACATTCCCTAGTGTGTCCTAAGGGACTTTTAAAAAGCTAAAATATCTATTTTTTCTCTGACTTTACGTCCTACTAAATCACAACGGTAATGGAACCGAGAATAAACTTTGTGTCCTGATCTTCAGTCACACCCTCATCCCACAAACGAACGAAAAAAATCTTTATTAAGCATTTAATATGTGCCAAGAACAGACGATACAACGTGTGCTAAAGATCAGATACAGTCTCCCACCCTCATGGGTTCAGTGGATGGCATCCCACATAAACCTGTTTCCCTCTGCCTCCCACCAAAACCTGGGTTACCTCTAGCAAGTAGTGAAGTTCTTCTAGATTGGGATTGTCTGTGATTAAGCTCTGGAGAAGCTCATCTAAGGCACTCATGGTGTCCATGTAGAGTTTCTAGAAGAGAAACAAAAGTCAAAGGGGCAAGGGAGTCCTGGCTTGTACCAAATGTAGCCTTGATCAGGGTCTCAGTTGGACAAAGACTAAGCGGTCAGGTTTGACTTGAGCCGAATATAGACATATAGAATATAGACATTCCCCTCTGTTTTGATGCCAATATATTTTGGCCATATATTTGTGGTCTAGTGTCTCCAATTTGTATATCACCCTTTCTGGCCTTCGCTTAAAGGCCGTTTTTAGGTCATCCAGTGAGGGCAGTCAAAAGAAGTCATTGCTAAGGTTTGATATTGTGTAACTTGTGTTTCATGTTACAGGGTCAGTGATAGCTTTGTCTTTGAGAACACATTCAGAGCCTTTCCCTCTTTCTTAAGGTGTTTTTGTTTCAAAAGTGTCTGGACCCTGATGAAGGGAGCTGAAGACAAGCCTTCTAATGCAAGATGGTTGGCCATCCACCTCTGCTGAAGCATAGGGCCACATCTAACAACATATGAAACTGTTTCTTTTTTTTTTTTTTTTGCTTTTTTTGGAGGGGGAAGGCAAGGCAATTCAGGTTAAGTGACTTGCTCAAGGTTACACGGCTAGTTTTTTGTTAAGTGTCTGAAGCCAGATTTGAACTCAGATTCTCCTGACTCCAGGGCTGGTGCTCTATTCACTGTGCCATCAAGCCACCCCGCTCTTGGGAATTTTTATAGCATTTTTTTTACTCTTTAGAGTAATTTAGTAATTCATAAATTGTTTCCAAATATAAATTTAGCTTCAAGTTTCTACTTCTTTTCTACCTCATCTGCTCAAAAGACAAGGCTCAGCAGAGTTCTCTGCATGTACTTTATATAAATTGGGAGGCAGAATTTGAGGGCCCATAAATATGTAAGAGAAATAGACCTTTCCCCTTTCCCTCTTTGCACCAATGTTATTGTCAGACTGAAAACTCAAATGGCACCAAATCAGCCAAAAACAGTCCTTGTTGGTTATAATGTCAAGAGACACAGCAATGATGAAGGACAATGCCCTTGATCTCCTTCCTCTCCATATCCTCACCTGATTTAACACAAGAAGGTAATGCTGGGAAGCAGTCTGAAAATGGAGAAGATCCAATGGTGTTGAAAAGGCTAGACCAGCAATAAGACATTATTGCTGCTTAACAGAGTATACTCACTACATTGTCAATAACTGTGGGCAGGTTTCCAGATGGCCTGGGTGTATCTCTCCATGGATCAATCTCAATGTGACTCAGCTGCCAAGACTGACGTGGTTTAAGTTTCCTTTCCCTACATCTTGCTTTACTACTCACCCTCTGGTTATCAGTAGAGACTTATCACCAAGGGAAGAGTTGGGAAGAGGTAAGAGTAGATTCAGTATAGGTAGAAGACTGTTAACAGAAAGAATGCCCCTCAGCAAAGTAGAATAGCTGGTGGGATTACCTGTATGTCAGGAGGGTCTGCGAGGAGACAGGTGTGCTTCTCTAGAGCCTCCACCAGGGGCAGTTTAAACACACTTTGGAAGCAAGTGAAGAGGATCTTAGATTTCCTTTTAAAGTCCAACGGTGGCCTTAGTTTGCTGTGAGATTATCAGAAAAACAAAAGAATGTGAGCACAATTTGAGTTACAGTATTTTTTTTTTTTACAAATTTGGACCAAATAGAGAAGAAAAAGGCAGTGGAATCAGTTTGAGAGTTTTGTGCTCTAGCCCTGAGCACATCAAAAGATGCATTTTACCATACTATCATACTAACACAATCAACAAAAGAAGAGTCAGAAAGTGTTGGAGTAAACATAAAGATTTCAAGAAGGAGAAAATTCAGTTACAAACTTGGAACACAAATCAATCAATAGAGATTTCTAAAATTAAAAAGGAGAATGAGTTATTGGCCGGGATGGGGAACCTGCAGCAACCTCTCACTTGTACCTCTCAAATGAATCACTCCTCCCCTCCCCCATATGTGTGTTAATCTTATCCTTGTTGATATCTTATCACAATACTAGCCTTTCTGCTCCATGAGTCTTGGAACGGTGCCTTTGCTAAACTTTGTGCACAGCAGGTACTTCACAAATGTCTGTGGGATATGAATTTGAATTCTCCCCTCTCTCCCATCCACCACCTATCTGAATCCTGGATTTTCCACTTTTGTGGTCCCTGGCCATGTTTCTTTCACTGGGAATCACTCTGAGGAAAACTGGAAAAGCCTACCACAGTCCTGAAATGGCACACATGACCTGCTGTCGAGTTGTAGTACAGAGAGTGTCCTGGGGTTCCTTCTTCAACAGCACCTGCAAGTCCCCAACATGAAGGATTAGTCATAGGGTTAAGATATCTAAGTCCCCTGTACAGAGAAACTGGTGAGTCCTCCAGTGAGCCAAGCCTTCCCTTGGCCTCAGACACAGATTTCCTTTCTCACTCTTTCTTCCCACCCCCATCCTACCCAAGGTGGAGACCACCCTATCTCCTAAAAATCTCCCCAGGGAGTTCTGAACATTCTCTGTCTTTGAGAAAGGTTTTGTCTATTTTTTGTCTATAGATGGGCATTCTGTTCCCCACTGCTATTCTCCATCCTTGAGGTCTATTTCTCCCACTCCTTCTCAGAACAATCCCTGTGAAACAAATATACCCAGGGACCACCAAAATGAAAAAAGTCAGATCTCAATTATGTAGAGTATGGGAGAGAGGGGAGAATTCAAATTCATATCCCACAGACATTTGTGAAGTAACTACTGTGTGCAAAGTATCTAGGGCACAGTTCCTAGCCTCGTGATTGTCAGGAATCAGAATATAGGATCATAGATTCTAGAACAGACCTTCAAGATATCTGGTTCAACCTCTCATTTTACAGATGAAGAGACTGAGACATCCTGGGGAAAATTTTTGTTTAGGTTTGAGACCTAAAGGACTCATAATTTTATCCCTGAACTTCGCAGAGAGGTTCCGAAGCTTCCCCTTTAGCAGCTTCTCTATTACTGGATCATTACTAGGAGCAGGACATTGGTTCAGAAAAGGAAAGCAGTCCTGTTCTTTTTTTTTCTTTTTGGAGGGCAGTTGGGGTTAAGTGACTTGCCCAAGGTCACATGGCTAGTTTTTTATGTTAAGTGTCTAAGGCCAGGTTTGAATTCAGGTACTCCTGACTCCAGGGCTGGTGCTCTATTTACTGCGCCACCTAGCTGCCCTGCAGTCCTGTTCTGAAAGTGGTACTGAATCTAAGGTGAGAGATGGGGAAAATGTATGCGTGTGTATGTGTATGTGTACATGTACATGTACGTGTGTATGTGTACGCATGTGTATGTGTGTACGTGTATGTGTACGTGTATGTGTATGTGAATGTGTGTGCCATGTTCCAGGTTATTTTGACTAATCCTAGAAGGATATTAAAAATCAGAGAGTGAGAAACAACCTTGAAGGGCATCTAGTCAAACCTATATCTGGAAAGGAATTCCTTTGAAAACGTTCTTGTCATGTGGTCATTAAGAAATGCTAGTGCAGTGTATTGAATAGAACACCGGCCCTTGAGTCAGGAGGACCTGACTCAAATATGGCCCCAGACACTTAAAACTTACTAGCTGTGTGACCTTGGGCAAATCACTTAACCCCAATTGCCCTCCCTTCCTCCCTGCAAAAAGACAAAAACGAGAAATACTAGTTGACTGGTTGATTAATTAGACATCCAGCCTCTGATGAAGACTTCCAGTGATAGAATGATCACTATTGTTGTTAGGATGTTTTCCTTAATATAGTAGAACTTCTAGTACAAGGCATTTGGTGGGTTACCAAGAAATACCTTTTGATTCCATTTTTGCTTCCTGGAACTTTGAGGTGCAAGGTGTAAGACTGAGTGAATTCTGAGTTTGGGAATTATGGTTGTCTAGGTGGGATATAGAATCATTAGTAGAAAAGCGAAAAACAAAATTGTGGGGGTGGCAGCATATGTGAAGAGTGCTGGTGTGTGTTCAAGAAGACCAGTTTTTCATAGTTCTCAATCCTTTTGGAAGCTAGCCCCCGTGGAAGACACAAATACCATAGGTTAGTGGTAAGGGTGCTAGATTTGGGTCAGAAAACTTAGGTTTACATTTCAGCTGTCCTGCTTAGGTCACGGCTTTGTCATTTGTCAAATCCAAGGGGTTGCACTCAATGTATTCTATGATCTCTTCCAACTTTAAATACCATGGTCCTTTGACACTGCCCACATTTATACAGGTTCAGGGGGCCAATCTTTTTCCCACTCCAGGGAGCCTGTGTCCTAGTTTTCCCAGTCCCATTGTTGATTTCTCCTTTCTCCATACCTTTTTACTTACCAGTAGGCTGTTGATGAGCTCAGGCACCTGGGTGAACTCATAACTGTGTGCTCCCTCATTTCTGCTGACTGCCCTCACCAATAAGAGGGTGGCCTCTAGGAAGCTCTGCTTGAGGGTATCGTCCTGGTAACCGTATAGGGAAGGAGATGTGGAAAATCAAATCAGAGTGTGTGGGGGCATGAATAGGCATCCATTTGTGCTCTCTCAGAGCCATGGTTAGTTTGTGTCAGGACAAGGGCAGTGTCCTTGGGATGCTCAGAGTCCCAGGGACTATTTGGGCCCAAGGCCTCATCTAATTAGTCAGAGGGCATGTCTCAAGACAGACCAATCCTAAGAGGGTGGCTTAGGCACTCTATAATGTATATTCTCATTTGGTTTTCTGGAGATTGAGCCTGACTAGACCTTGGGAGGGGCATTGTCCTCAACTCATTTCCATTATATTGTTGCATTGTGTTCATACAGGAACTCAAACACAGGCTACTTTTTCTCTACCTCCAGCTTCATTTACTTTCTCTACCCCCAGCAATCTTTTACTGGGATTGACACGAATTCCAGGAATGCTTGGACAATAGCATTCTCCAAATGCTATTCTCTGTCAAATTTTGATCTTTGTGCCGTCTCAGTAACCATCTTAGTCTCTAGTCAGACTAGTCCACTCAATATCCCATAATATATAACATCTTCGCCACCAGATTGTTCCACTCAAAATCTTCCAACAGCTTCACTTCCAGCTATGACTGACTGAGTTACTCTGTCTCTACCATAAACCCTCTTCTGTTGCTAGACTGATTCTGTCATTGTACCCCCAAACACACCCTCTTCTCCAGTCCAAGTGTAACACTTGCTGGTCCCCAACAATCCTTCTTCTTTTCTAATCAGATTGTTCTATTCACTGTGCCTGAACAGGCACTTTCCTATCAAGCCAGATTGGTTTGGTCTACTCATTGTCCCTTCTATGGATCCACTTAGACAGGGAGGTCTATTTATTATTTCTCATTCTTCACCATACCCTTCAGCCAGAATGATCCACTCACTGTTCCCCAACACGTAACTTAATCACCAGTCAGATTGTTCCACCCAGTTCTAATCGAACAATCACCTAACTCTTCAGCTTGAATGGTCTACTTATTGATATACTATTGAATGGTCTCCCAAAATATACCCTACTTCATAGCCAGTTGGGTACATTAATGGTGTGAATTACACTCACTGTCCCCCCACCCCCCGACCCAAACAGTGTATCTTTCTGTCTAGTCAAACTAGTCTAGTCTTTGCAGTGCAGAACCATGCTTCCTTCTACCCACCCAATCAATCAAATACTATATATTCAGTGCTAAATCTGTGCCAAGACTAGGAATACAAAGAAAGGTAAAAACAATGCCTATTTTCCCTTTCCCCTGCAAAAATCTCACATTCTAAATGGGGAGACATCGTGAAAATAAGTGGGAACACATAATATAAGTACAAAATAGATGAAAGAATCTCTAAGGGGAAGACACTAGTAGCTGGAGTGGGGGAGGACTGGGAAAGGCCATACTGATTCAGTTACTCCTTCACTTCCTATATGCATTCTTTTCCCTACCCAGACTTGTCCATTGTTTTGGGGACCTTTTTTGGAACCCTTAACTCCTAAGTCATCTCATAGATGTATGATACTCCTGAATATGAAGTATTGGACAAAATCCACAAGTGAGTGTTAATGTTTCCTCCACTTACTGTATATGACACTAACATGCTGTATAATCTGGAGTTTGACTCCAGAAAATTGAAATTAAGTAAAAAAACCAGGCCAATAATGCCTTTAATGGTGCTACTCTTTGTTTGCTATTTGCTAAGCTTACTAAGCCTTGAGAAGTTTCTTATCCAAACTTCCAAGGAGCTGTAGTTGTATGGACCAACTGTGCAAAACCTTGGGTTCTTGGACTCTGGGAAATTTAAAGGCAAGGAGCGTCACAGACCCCAACGCAGGTCTACCCCCAAAACAGGTCCAATGTATTTACAAAGTTAGCCAAAGGGTGAATCAGACCTTCCCTCCTTCCTTTTCTCCCTCCTTCCCTTTTTCAATGAATTCTAATTCTCAAAGATCCCAAAGGAGAGATTTGAAGGCAGAAGCAACAGATAATACCTTGTTTCCCCACCAATCATTGCCTTAGAATCCCTGGGAAGCAATAAAACTGGTGAAACATCAGCAGACCTCATCATAGAAGAGACATATTGCAAGGAAATATGGTAAGCCCTTTCTTGCTACTGCTTCTCACCAACTGATCTGAGGATGCTGACACTGTGTGACACAGATTGTTGATATGAGACTTGATTTATAGCCTCACAGTGAGATGCAAACTTCCTAGAAATGCCTAGGAAAATTGTAGTACCTTGCATCAAAGGCCTTTGTGGTCTCAGCTGGCTTTAAAAAATAGCCTTAAATAAATCTCATGAGGATATCTAAGTTTTGTTCCAGGGCAGTCTGTCATGGTTTTTGTGTGCTGGCGAATGGATGATCTAGATAACCATCCATTTAGAAGGCATTTGCTATTAAGTGGTGAGGGAAAGGCAGGAGAGATTGATTACCTCTCCAAAATCCAAAAGTAAGTCCTCTGGACCTACAACATCTAATCGTTTGTTCCTTTTTATGAACCATCCTCTCTAGACAAATTGGCCAACTCACTAATTGTCCCCTACAGACACTCCTCTCTAGCTACACTATTCTATTCACTTAGCCCTAAATATGCACTCTTCTTCAACATGTTCCATTCACTGTCCTCCAATATACAAAACCTCCTTATCCAATCAAACCGGTCCATATATTGTGTCCCAACATGTACCTTTTGTTTAAACCAGGCTGGGCTATTCATTGTCCCCCAATAATACATTGTCCTATCTAGACACCACAATGTGCTCACTGTCTCCTAACTCTCAATAGTCCTTTCCAGTCAGACTGGCACATCCTCTAACAAATAGCTTCCTCTTTAGCCAAACTGGTTACTTCACTCTCCCCCAAAATGCACCCCCTCTAGAGCTAAGCAGTTCCACTAAATTTCCCCCTAATTCATCCTCTTCAATAAAATACATCCACTCATTGTTCCCTGGCTTTGATACTCTTCTCTTGCCAGACAAGTCCACTTATTGTTTTCCAAGATGCACCCTCCTCTTCAGACAGTGTTCCTATTGTTACCCCACATGCCCTTTCTTCAGCCAAATTGGTCTACACACTGTCTTCCTGAAGTAAATGCTCCTCTTCAGTCAGACTGGTCCATTCATTGTTTCCTAACCCATATCTTTCTTTCTCTTTCCCTTACCAATGCTTGTCTTCTATTACAATTGTCCATTTACTGTCCCTAAAACACACTGTCCTTCCAATAAACTAGTACACTCATTCATCGTCCCTTGAATCAATCTTCCTTTGCAATTTGACTCACTATTTGTTCTGGATACGTATTCTTTTCCTGAACGATTCTCTCCCTCTTGCTCCAATGTGTTCATCTTTCCAGTAAGGCATGTCTACTCACTGTTGTCTAACATGTACCCCAAACCTCCCTCTCCCCAAGCCTGTCTTGACTGGTCTCCTCTTGAGTCTACTAATCAGCACCCAACTCTGATTCCCTCAGTCCACTTACTGTGCTCCCAATATACATCTTCCTATACAGTCAAACTGACCTATTGACTGTTGTCAAATTAAAGACATTCTATAGCTAGACTAGCTTCCCATCTTGAATCCTCTTCTGAAGACTACTTGGTTTAGTCATCTACTTTCAAAATGCATTATTGATTCATTCCAGAATAATCTACTCATTCTCTCAACATTTATCCTTCTCCTTCCTGATATACTCATTGGACCCAACATGCACTCATCCTTCTACAGCCATGTAACTACCATTCTATTTTCCCATTACACATCCATCTCTCCAGCCAAACTGTTGTACTCCCTATCTCCATACAATGTACCCATTTCTCCAGGCAGCCTGGTTGACTCACTGTCCACAAAAATGTATCCTCTTCTCCAGCCAAACTGGTTCAGTTACTGTCCCCAACAATGCAACATCCTCTCCATCTAGAATGCTACACTCACTGTCTGCCAACATACACCCTCTTTTATAGCAAAAGCAATTCCTTCATCATCTTTTAGCATAAACACTTTGCTTTGGCCAGAGGGCTCACTGTATCCCAACATCATCTCTCTAGTCAGCATGACCAATCAACTCCCCCACAACATACATTCTGTTCTCTCCAGAATGGTCCACCAATTGTAGCCCCCTCCTCTTCAGATAAAATGATGCATTCTCATACCCTCTTTCTATATCAAGGCTGATCTAATGATTCCTCGAGATGCATCTTCTCTAGCTAGAAAAGTCCCCTTACTGCTCTCTACAGTTCTATCTCCCCTCCAGCTAGATGGGTCTGTTCACTGTTTCTGACATGTACATTCCTTTCCAGCCAGAGTTTCACTTCTTGTTCCACACTTAGTCTCTCCTAGGACTTATTTTTCTGACAGGCTTGTCCACTTGCTGTCTACCAAAGGGTACACCCATCTGGGTCCACTTGCTGATCCACTTCTTATATAACATGTATCTTTTTTTTCAGATATATGATACCCATCACAAACTGTCCCGTACTCACATACTAAGCAGGAGCCAGACTGACGCAGTTGGGTACTGTCTCCCAACATATACCCTTAGAGTCTCTAGGCAGACTGGTTTGCTTACTGTCTTTTATAGACCTAGCACTCCAGTCAGAGAGGTCCCTTTTCACATTCCTCCAACACATATACTCTTCTCTGTAATCAAACTGATCTACTTTAAGTTGCCCAAATGAATCCACATTCTCATCTAGAAGAGTCCACCATCCTCTGTAGTCTGATTGTGCCATTCAATCATGGTCCCCCAATTTACATTTTTCTCTCCTCTCAAACTGTGTAACTCATTCACTATCCTAGACATGCATCCTTATATCACAGTCAGACCAGTTCACTCACAGTTCAGTATCTTCCCCTGTGCTGTAGACAGGCTCATCCACTTGCTTACTGTCCCTTGTATTCAGAGGTAAGAATACACTACTCCATTAATAACTCATACATGTACCCCCCTTCATTTGTCTATTTGAACTATACCCATAGGTACCCATTTTCTTCACAGCTAAACTGATGCACTTGCCGTCCCAAGTACACTACCTTTTTTTAGCCAGACTTATCATCTCATTCACTTTCCCTGAATGCATCTCTTCTCTACTGAGACTGAGACAGTCACTCAGTGTCTTTGAACAAGTACCCTCTATCTATATTGTCTCATACATAGACTATCCTGAGACAGGTTTGTCATCTTACTGTCCAGAAATATGAACCCTCTTTTTCAACTGAATTGGTCCCCTCACAGTCATCCAAACATACGCCATCATTTCCAACCTGACTTGCCAACACAAGCTCTGTCTCAAGCACACCTCCTCCTTTCTATTCAGATTGGACCGTTCACTTTACCCAAGCCACACATCTTCCTCTCCAGTCAGACTCTGACCCCAACATGCATTTTCCTCTCTCCAGTTTGCTCATTATTATATATGTGCTCACCTCTTCAGCCACATTAGTTCACTCACTATCCCTGACAGGCACCCAATTCTCTAGCCAGATTCCTCTACTTACCGTATCCCCAAATTCACCCTCTGCTTTTCCAGTCAGACTGGGCCACTGACAGTCTTCTAATATCACATTTTCTACAGATAGCCTGCTCCTTTCACACACCATTTCTGACATGCTTCCTCCTCTTAAAATGAAATGAAACTTCACTATCCTCAGTCTGTTCACTACTTTTCACTTGTTAGGCTAGTCAACCCCACTGTCCTCTAGAGTGGTCCCTCAATACCACACCTCCTCTCAAATGTACACTTCTTTGTCTGGAGTTTAGATGGCCTTGGTTCAAATCTTGCTCCTGATATTTACTGTTTTTTGGAATTTTTCATACTTTTAAAATTTTTAATTTATTTTCTTGATTACATCATTCATTTCCAGTTTTGAGTTACAAATTTTCTCCCCTTCTTTCCCCTACCCCCAAGCCCAAAACAGTGATCCCACCGTAAAGCCCCTCCCCCAATCTGTTCCCTTTTATGTCCTCCTCCAATGCCCCTCTAACTTTCTAGAAGGGCAGGGAGGGTCTCCCTACCCCCGTCCCTGTATGTCTTATTTCCCAGTTGTATAGTTTTAATTTCTAGATTCTTGCAATTCCTCCCTTGTCACCCACTCCCACTGGAAGGAGCAGCAATTCAATACAGGCTGTACATATGTAATTATGCAGGACATCTCCATGGTGGGCATATTGTGAGAGGCTGATTGTATGTCCCTCCTTCCTATCCTGCAACCTTCCCCCCCTTGTTTTGTTCTCTACCCTGTCCCTGTCCCTTTACTGAGGTGTGTGCTTCCCACA
>CM053594.1:71600672-71633996 GCA_028646575.1 Pseudocheirus occidentalis | reverse complement strand
TGGCCAGTCTATTAATTGCTTGGTTTTTTTTTAGCTCTGTGGAACTCTGCTTCCTGGCAGGGGAAAGCTCCGTCCCAAATCACTGGGGCCCTCACAGCTGCCAGAGCTATTAGTGGGGTACTGCAGCCCCCCCAGTTTTGGCTCACTGAAATCACACCCCAGGATCACCACTCAAGTTCACGATCCAGATCCAGGTGCTCAACGCAAGAACCCTTGGCCCTGATTGATGCCTCAGCCTCCCTGGCATCTGCAGGCCTGGGTCTCTGAAGCCCAGTGGAGGCCGCTGCTGCTCTCAGCCATTCCTGCTGCCACAGCCGCCTCCCACTGCTTCCTTGCCCTGGGAGCAGTTTGGCCGGATCACTCTTCTCCCCCAAGTTTAGCAAAATCCACTGACCTTTCTCTTAGCCTTCTTTCTTCTGGCCTGATAAATGTGGGAACTGTGTCTCCAGTGCAGGAGATCTGCTCTCCTATAGACTGGGCTCTGCCTGACTGCCCCAGGGCCTGACCAGGCTTGGGTTTTGACTGTGGCTCCCAGACTGCTGTGAAGAGTCCTACCAGTTGAGCTGCCTGTAGCAACAGATGTGTTTTCTGTCTTTTGGAGAGTTTTGGAGCTTGAAAATCTGTTTTAGAGTCCCATTTTATGAGTTTTTAGCATGTTTGTGTGGGAGCTGCGATGCTTTGCTGCTTCTATGCCGCCATCTTGGCTCCACCCCCCTGATATTTACTGTTTGACCCTGGGCAAGATCACTTTACATTTCTCAGTCTCAGTTTTGCCGTTTGTAAAACGGGCATGATGAAATCTGTTATGTTTGCCTCTTAGGCTTGTTGTAATGTTATCACATGTAGAAAGAAATCTTATATAGTATTGTATAAATGTCAGTTGTTATTATCATTATCATTATTATTATTGAAAAATATCATGGTGTAGTGGGAGTGGATAGAAGGTTGGCTTAGAGTCCAGAAGAACTAAATGGTTCTAATCTTGCCTCAGACCTGGCTGTGTGATCCAGCGCCTCAGACAACCTTCTAAAACAAGGAGCTGCAGATCTATCTGCATTGTTAGAGAGAGTTTACTCATGAGAATTCCCTAGAAATCACTGGTCTGGACAGAAAAAGATTTATTATTATTATTAAGTAGGTCACATATTGTCCTTTTACCCTCTGTTTCCCAGCTTACACATTTCTGTCTAAGCATGCCAGGTCACTCACCATTTCCCCCAAAGGCATCTTACTCATCAGCCAGATTAATCCATTCCCTTGTTCATTCATTGTCCCACAAAGCACAACCCCTCCATTGTCCCTCAATAAATATTCTCTGTTCCAATCATATTCCTCTACTCATTGTTCCATTAAGTACTCTTCTCTAGACAGTGTTTCATTTATTAATTCATTCAACAAGAACTTCTGAAACACCTACTATGGGTTCTATGTGTGCTAAGTACTGGGAATACAAAGAGAAACAAGAAAGATAGTCCCTGCTCTCAGGGAGCTCACAGTCCAATGAGGGAAACAACATACAAGCAGCAATATACAAAGAGACCATATACAGCATAAAACAAGCTATATATAGTACAAATTGGAGATAATCAATAGAGGGAAGAGAGTAAGGAAAGGCTTATTTTAGAGGATGGGATCCTTTACTTTCTCTTATTTGAACTTTCTCCAATCAGAGACTGGCTCACTCACATTCCACGGCATGTACTCTCCTCTATAACTAGACTGTTCCTCTCCACCCCACCCCCCACCCCATGCACTTTCCCCTCTAGCTAGACTCAGCCATTATTTCTCCTTCCCCAACATGCATCCCCTTCTTAACTGAAATTGGTCTACTTCCTCTCTCCTATTCCTCTCCAGATAGTCTGTTTCATTCTTTGTCCCTGACATTATCTTTTCTTTCATGAAAACAAATTTATGGAATTAGAAAGGAGCTCAGAGGGTATCTTGTTTAATCCCTTGTCCCTTTGTACAGCATTCCTCAAAAAGATAATAGTCTTAGAGGTAGAAAAGACCTGTAGTCCATCCCTCTCATTTTCCTAATAAGGAAATCAAGTCACCAAGTGGTTAAGTGCCTTACCTAAATTGTCCAGTGCCTTTATTTTTCAAATTATGAACTTGAAACTGATGGAGATGAAGTGACTTATCCAAAGTCACCCATCCCTCTAATTTTCCTAATAAGGAAATCAAGTCACCAAGTGGTTAAGTGCCTTACCTAAATTGTCCAGTGCCTTTATTTTTCAAATAATGAACTTGAAGCTGGTAGAGATGAAGTGACTTATCGAAAGTCACACAGGTGGTAAGTGACTGAACTGGGATTTGAAACCTGATTTTCTAAATCCAATGTTCTTTCTCCTCTACCATGTCCCCTCTCCCAAGGGGTCATTCAGCCATTTCTTGAAGACCTCCAGGGATGTGAAACATTTTCTCCTGAGGAAAGCCTGTTCTCCTTTTGTCCAAATGTGATTATTAAGTTTTCTCTTAAATTAAGCCTAAATCATCCTCTCTCTCCAATTTCTACCCATTGTTCCTAATTACTCTGAGACCAAGCAGAATACAGTTAATCTCTCTTTTACATGTTAGACCTTTAAGTACTTGAAGACATGATTATTGCCCTCCCTCAGTGGGTTCTAAGCTCAAAAATTCAAGTTTTCTTTATTGATTTAAAGTCCCTGCAACACCTGCATTACTTTCCTTCTATGCCTTCCTACTATCACCTGTTAATGTCTTTCCCAACATGTGCCCAGACCTGAAAATACCATTTTGTATGGTGGGAGGTCTGGACCAGGGTAGGGAATAGTACAGTGTTCACTTGTCTTGGCATTAGACTTCTGATCATGTAGTTTAAAACCTGTGAGTGTGTGAATGTGTATGAGTGTGCGTATGAGTGTGCATTTGTGTGTATAGCTTTCCAAGTCACATAATTGGTTGATATTGAGCTTTCAGTACAATAAAACTCCCTAGCCTCCCCTGCCATAATGTGACTCACAATATTAGCTTTTACAACTCATATTGCTTTCTAGTTGTGGCTCTTCCTTCCTATATTTGTCTTGTTAACTTATTTATTTTTGTGTCTAAGTGATGCACTTTAAGATAATATCTATTAATTTTTACTTTTCTGAATCCCTATTCTTGACATCAGTGAGTTAGCTATGTCCTCTCCCCTCCAACTGTATATAATCTGCTAATTTGATAAACATGCCAGAATTGTGTCAACCAAGTAACTCATGAGGAAGGTAGGAAGGAAGCAAGGAAGGAACAAAAGAAGGAAACATGCACTTATTAAGCATCTACCATGTTCCAGACACTGTGCTAAGTGCTTTATAATTATTGTCTCATTTAACCCTCATAACAACCCTGGGAAGTGGGTGCCATTGTAATTCCCATTTTACAGATGAAGAAACAGAAGCAAGCAGCAGTAACTTGCCAAGGGTGACAAATTTAGTAAATGTATGAAACTGGATTTGAACTAGGATCTTCCTGATTCCATGTCCAGTGCTCTGTCTATAAATACAAAATAAATACATATATACATAGGATAAATACATAAATGTTAAAATATTGAACAGACTTAGACTCCAGACAGAAGTCACATGGCATTTGATTAAAAATCTCTTATCTAGGCTGTCATTCACCCATTAATCAACAGTCTGGGGCTGCTCATTCCACCATTTCTGAATCCCCCAAACTCTACTATCACCTAGGCCATATTTCTGTAACTTGTTAATGAGAATACTAAGGGATGGTCTGCCAAATGCCTTGATAATTTCCAGGTAGATTAAGGCCAAAATATTCTGCTGATTCAACAACTCTTTCAAAAAGGAAATGAGGTTGATTTGGAAAAAAAAATCTTTAGGGAATCTTTTCTACTTCTCCTTTAAAGTCCTCAAAATCCTTCTATTTTATAATCCTTTGAGAATTGTGAGATGCTAGGCATCATCAAACTCAATGGTGATTACTTTGCAGAGTCCATTTTCTTTCTCTTTTTGCAAATTGGGACCACCCTTATCTGTCTCCAGGTATATGGCATCTCTTCTGTTTTCCACAAACCCTTGCAAGTTTATAGTAGGCTACAAGCAAGCACATCCACAAATTTACATAGGATAGCAAGGGATTGGAAAAAGTTTGAGAATTGAAGTCAGAAAACACCTGGGTCCAGACGCTTGCTCTGTCATTTAAAGCTATGTGACACTGATCAAATCACTCAGCCTGAGTCTTTGTTTCCTTCTCTCTAAGACAGGGATGATGATGTGAGCATGACATTTGAGGAAGGACAAAGCTGAAGAGGGTTTGTAGTAGGCTGACTAGGATGATGAGGGGACTGTAAAACACCGTATACAGTGTGTGCCAAAAGTTTTAGTGTAGTTTAAAGCTGTTAAAACTGAAGAAACTGAGGAAATGAAGAGAAGACTTAAGCAAGACATACCAGCTCCATCATCTACTATTTGAATGACTGTCACATCCAAGAAGGATTATATTGATTCTGCTTATTCTAGGAGCAGTGGGAAGGAAGTTGCCAACAGATTTTGGCTAGAAAGAAGGAAAAACTTCCTTGGAAATTAGAGCTAGCCCAAAGTGTAATGGTATGTTTTAGAGGTAGTGAGTTTCCTTGTCACTTTAGGCCTTAAAGGAGACTAGATACCCATATGTAGGTTGCTGAAGAAGGGATTTCCTATTCAGTGAGAAGTCATGATGAGATTCCTCCCAACTCCAAGGAGTAGATAGCCAAATAGGAGGATTTCACAGTAATCCATATGAGAGATAAGGGCCTAAGTTAGGATGTTGTTTGTGTAAGTAGCAAAAGGTGCTAAATACAAGAGATTTTTTGGGGTTAGACTCAATAAAACCAACAAGAATTGTCAAATGATTGGATGAGGAAGGGAAGGGAAGAGAAAGAGACCAGTATGGACTTGAACTTAAGTTGCATCTACAAGAGAAATATGAAAGTTTGGAGGATCAGAGACTTTAGTTGAGAAAAACAGCAATTTACCCTTTTCACAAGTTGAGTTTGAAATTCTTATAGGGCATCCAGGAAGGGAAATTCAGCAGTAGTTGATGATATTACTAATTCTAACTTAGAATTCAGGAGATGGACTAGATCAGGGGTAAATATAGAGATATGGGAATGGTCTACACAGTGATGACAGTTGAAGATATGGAAGTGGATGAAGTCTCCAAGAGAGACAAGTAGAAAATGGAAGAGGTGATAGTTGTATTAAGCAATGAAAAACACCATGTTAATAGGGAAAGTGATGGATGTTCATCCAACCAAGGGGCTTTGAAAAGGATAGAGACAGGGAAGATGAGAAATGAGACAACAGTTCCATGGAGGAAGGGGAGTGCTTATGAGTATATCAAAAGTTGCAGAGAGGTCAAGGAGGTTGAAGACTGAGAAATTAAGAGGTCATTGGGAAACTTGGAGAGAATAATACTAGTCAAGTGGTAGAGTTCAACAGACTGTAAGAGGTTGAGGAGGGAAGGGGTAATGAAGACAGAGCAAACATGTACAACCTTTCTGGTTGTTTGGCTGTGCAAGGGAGGAGACATACACAATGATAGCATGAGGGGATAGCAGAGTCAGATGAAGGCTTTTTCAGGTTGGGGTAGAGCAAGGCATGTTTGTGGGCAGGAACAGAGCCAGGAGAAAGACAAGAGATTGATTAATGAGAGAAAGAGGGGCAATATTCGATGAGGCAAGCTCCTAGAAGAGAAGAGAGGGAAAGGTATTAAAGCATAAAGGTTAAGAGGTTGCCTCAATCACAAAAAGGATTACCTCTCAAGTATAGGAATAAGGGAGATACATCTAGGTAAAGATATCGATAGATTTCAAGGTGTGGAATAGGAAGTAATGAGGGAATTCATGAAGGATGGGCTCCATTTTCTTGAAAAAGGAGACTGTGACATCTTTGGGGAATGGGGTAAGAGAGAACACATGGTGGTATGAGAGATTTGAGGAAAGAAGAATAAGAGGGCCCAGCTGAGATTAAATAATACGGATATGAAATAGATTCAGCTAGAACAATGGGATTGCTTCCTGCAGAAATATTTGGGATTATGGAGAAGGCAGATGGCAGAAGTGATCCAGGGTTGAGCATTGGCAAGGAATGAATTGTACTTAAGACTGAAAGCAAGGGAATTCAAAGGTGGAGAACAATGTTCTTGGTAACTATATGGTCTATGATATGAATAGAATAAAGAAACAGGGATGGTCTGGGACAGGGTTGGGAAATCTGTGGCCTTGAGGCCTAGAGGACCATATGTGGCCTCAAGACTGCAGGTTCCCCATTCCTGGTCTGGGAGAAGAGGGAGAAGTGGGGGGATGTGAAGCTACATTGAGGAAATAAAATAGGTTTAGGCATTTGGAAGGCAGCAGAGGAAGAGTTGGAAGGGGAGGAGATCATAGAGCAGTGGTTCTGAACCTTCCTAATGCTCCGATCCTTTAATAGTCATATGTGGGCATGTCTGCACGTGGGCAGACCAGCCTGGAGTTGGATAGAGGAGCACGGTGTCTTGGTTCCTAAGACCATTGGAAATATGTGTTTTCCAATGCTCTTAGGCGACCCCTGTGATCACTGTGAAAGGGTTGTTCGACCCCCAAAGGGGTTGCAACCCACAGGTTGAGAACTGCTGTCCTAGAGAAAGGAAGGAGAGTGACATGGAGGCCAGCAGATCACTACAATTAGGGAAGATATAGATAGATGGTGTTAAACTCAAAGGAAGAGAGGTGGCTAAGTGATGGTAGCAGTGGAAGACAGGGATTGTGTCCATTTTTCCTCATGGTCCAGTGCATCAGAGGCCATGGGAGAAGCAGAAACCAGTTCTGGAGAAGTTGGTCAGGCATGCATTGCCTGGAGAACATCAGAATAGAATGTGAAGAGATAGAAAATGAAAAGAAGTTTGCCAACAGTCACAAGTTCTGGAGCTTTCATGGAAAGAGAGGCTTGAAGACATAAGGGGCTGAGAAGTGGTAGGACTGACTTGAGTTAGATAAGAGTATGGAGAAAGGCAGCATGGGAAGGGATATTTCTCTCTAGCAGAAGGGGACTGAGTTACTGAGATTAAAAGGACAAGTATGAATTTATTTGTCATAGGTACCAGTTGTTTGAGGCCTTTACTCTTCTGGATCTTATGATATTGAAAGTATAACGTTCCTTCCCTGAATGCTATGAAATTGGGGGAGGTGGCAGCAGAAAGTTCAGCCTGGAGGTCCAAGCTCTCTCTCTCTCTCTCTCTCTCTCTCTCTCTCTCTCTCTGTCTGTCTCTCTCTGTCTCTGTCTCTGTCTCTCCCTCTCTGTCTCTCTCTGTCTCTGTCTCTCTGTGTCTCTCTCTGTCACCATTGTCATCATCATCATCATCATCATCATCATCATCATCATCATTAACCCATTAGTAATATCCCAAGATGGAGGAGTATGAAGCCAACACAATAGATATTTCCCACAATCATAATTTTACCCATGTGGGTGCTGCCCTTCATTAATGTGTACCACAACCCCTCCACAACTTATAAATGGTTTCATAAACTCCTGTGACTAAACAGGAAATGAGCCTTTCTCCACTTAGCTAAGCAGGCCTTCAGCAAACTGAAAGAAATTTGTCACCAGCTCTACTCTCAAAGACTTTCCTTTCCATCTTAAGGCCTACAAGAGCTGGTTCTGTTGGTTCAGCCTTTGAGAAGGCAGAGTTCCAACCCAGTCTTTTCATGCTACAATGAGACAAGGGAGGATTTATAATTTTGATACTCCATGTCTTCATTATCCTATGATTGTAATATTTTATATGTAATTCTAAGACTCTGTCTTTGTTTCAAATATGAGATTCTGAGAGAGTTTGTGATCCTAATTCTGGTTCTCTATGTGTAGGCAGCATTTTTCATACCCAGTAGCTACTTCGGAAGTAGAAGACCATTCTTGAGGAGATGTTGTCTACCCAAGGGAGGATATTCTCTTTGGCCTTGGCTGCCATCTGCCCATAGGAGAGAAGGATGGTACTGCTGGCCCACCTCCACTTTGGGTTCTCTTCCTCCTAGGGAGATGGGGGAAGGAAAGAACAATCATATAGAGCCTTCAATGCTGGGTTTATCAACAGGCATCCCTGTTTTGGGACAGTTGAAAACTGAGAACCAGGATCACAGATTTAGGATCACAGATTTAGAACTAGGAGGAGTTATCTTTAGAGGTCAGTGAGTATCATCCCATCATTTTACAGATTAGGAGAGTGAGGCCAGGAGAGGTTAAACATTTTGTCCAATATCATGGATAGTAAAAGGCAGCGCTTTTGAACCCAGGTCCTCAGACTCCAAATATAGCACTTTTCCCTGGGCAGTATGCCTCTGTGGTAAGGAGCTTGGGTTCAGTTCCCTAATTCTTCCAGGAAAGGGAAGGAAAGAGAGTCAAAAGGTAGTGACCCATGCTGGAACCCCTCTTTTCCCCAATTTACAAAATGTATAAACTTGAAAGTGGTCTGTCATTGGGCGAGTTCTAGGCCTGGGGTAGGTTATGTCATGGGGAAAGTCAGTGCATGCTAGTGAGAATCCAAGCCCTTCTTGCCTGGCTGGCCCTCAACAAATCTCATTCATTGATTCACTTATCAAATGACCGATTCAACAAATATTTATTGAGCATCCCCTAAGTATAGGGCCCTGAGCTCCATGTTGGGGGAGATAGACAATGCCTTCATGTCACTTATTCAAGAAAGAGGATAACTGATCAGGTGATTCATGTATTTACATATAAAACACTTCTTTCCTTTCTAATTTCTTCCAGGTTTTAGATTTCTCTTTGCTGTGTTGATATTGTCCCTTTTCCTGTGCTCCACCCTACCTATTTATTTCATGAAATATTTCTTTGTCCTTATAATCTCTTCTGGTTCCCAGTTCTTTCCTCTACCACTTAGAATCCCTGCTGCTCATCCTCTGCTCCTTTCCACTTGTCTTTCTTTATTCTGTGCTGTTGTAAGGAGCAGCAACTGTCAAAGGTCCTTGCATGACAGATGGCAGGTAACTGTAATTTGAGGACAGTATTCCTGTTTAGAAGTGTGAGGTGGGCATTGCAGAGAACCCTGAAGGTGAGATTCTGTGATACAAGAGACCCTAGGCTTTAGAGATAAAAAGGACTTGGGAGAAGAGCTAATGCAACCCCCCCCCCATTTTCCAGTTAGGGTAATTGTGGCCCAGAGAGGGAGAGACTATTGCTGAACATTAGACAGGATATGTGTCTTAGACCTCTTATTGTTTAATGTCCCACTGAAGAGGAAAGGGAAAGGTGGTGGCAGAATTCTTTTGTGGCCACAAGGTGCAAATACCTTAATGTTAAAGTTGTTAAGGGTCTGCTTTAAAGGTCCCGTCCGGCCAAACTGGTCCAGTACTGCCCAAGCATCATCCAGATGTCGTGCTGCTGTTAACCCTATGGTGAGGGCAATTCCCTATAAGGGGACAAGAGAAGTAGGGATACTGGTAAACCGAGGTAAGGCAGTATAAGGCAGATTGATGGGATCTTAGAGAAAGGGAAAACTCCATGGGGAAACTGAGCCCCAGAGAAGGGGACATCATTCCCCTTAGATAACACAGTGAGTCAGTGATAAAGGCAGGCCCAGAACTCAGGTGTCCTGAATCCCTGTCAAAATCAATAACATTTATACATATATATTAATTTTTTTAATGTGTTTCTTCCTCACAGAAGCCCTGTGAGACAGGTTACATAAATGCCATTACTTTTTAAGGATAGTTGATTTAGAGATGAGAGGGCTCTTAGAAGTAACCTAATCCAGTCACTCAGTTTTACAGAAGAGGAAACTGAGACACAGGCAGGTGAAGTGCCAATGCATTTTCCAGTATTGACGTGACTAGGTTGAACAGTGGTTAGGATGCGGTTTCTGGAGTTGGGTTGTCCTCATTCCAGGGCTGCAGCTCTATTCACTGTGCCGCCTAGCCGCCCCTGCTTTGTAAATCTTAAAGCAAGATGGAGGCATGAAAAGTTATTCGACCTTTTGGGTCTGATAGTATGCCAGGTCTGCTGAATTTCCCCTGTGGGCAGAGGTGGGTTTTAAGCAGGACACATTATTACTATTTTCTCTTATTTTCTTAGGCCTAGATAATCAACAAAAGAATAAATCAAGTCTCTGATTTTTAGTTTGCCTATTTCTGAGGTATAAATGTTCGCACTGAAAATTTAATGTTATTAGCTGGCAAGAGCCACTTCCAGCATACCCCTGTCAGAGAGCCATGTGATCCCATGTGAAGCCTTACATCAAAGGCAGTTGTCTGCTCCCAGGGGCAGGAGGTATGGGATAATGGAGATGAAGTTAGGTTACCATGCTTACTTGGAATGAGGGCTTAGTTTCTAAGCTTAGACCACCCTGTGGACAGGGGAAGGCCTTACTTAATCTGTGGTGATGGGGAGAGTTTAGTCTGGGGTTAGGGTCAGGTGTCAGCCTGGGACTAGGGTTAGATTTTAGTCTGTTATGATGGTCAAAACTGGTCACAGGATTAGAACTTTGTCGAGGGTTAGGGCTTAATCTATGCATGAGTTTAGGGCTCAGGCTGTGATGGGAGTTGGAGGCAGTTGTCTTTAGTTAGGTTTAGGGCTCAGTCTGTGAATGGATCAGTATTCAGTTTATGACTGAACATTTTGGTGTATCAGAATATCAGGTATATTTTGAGAATGTATGAATTCTTCACAGGCCTCACAGGGTCAGGTGTTCACTAGAACAGCCTGGGGTAGCTACTGATATGATCACCTCTCTCTGTTGTGCAGACTGATGGGATGTGTCCAGAAGTGACTGTAGGTGTTTCCTGATCATGGAGCTGTTGTTGGCTGCTCGGAGAATCATCCCATAGTAGATGAACAGGAAGAGCTGAAAAAAAGGTACAAGGTTAGTTATATGGGGAAGTGCCAGCTGATACCTGGGCTGGAGTGAAGAGATGGGGTGAGGGTGGAGGTGGGTGGGAAACACTGAAAGATAAAAAAATAGAGTGAAATAAATTAAAGAGTGAAAATCAATCAAGTATTTATTATAGGTCTACTATATATCAGGCACTCTGCTAGGTGCTGAGGATAAAAATACAAAGAAGTGAAATAATCCTTAGTTACAATGAATTCTAATGGTAGAGATACATGTACATGTAGAAGAGGTACATGAGGTAAGAGAGGTACATGTAAAAAAGAAACATATATATGTGTATACATACACATACATACATACACACATCCATTCATCTGTCCATCCATCCATACACACACACACACACATACACACACAAAACACACACACACATACACACACACATACACACACACACACAGTAATTAAATACAAGGGCAGCTAGGTGGCACAGTAGATACACTGCTGATCCTGGAGTCAGAAGGACCTGAGTTCAAATTGGGATTCCAGGGCTAGCTGCGTGACCCTGGGCAAGACAATTAATCTCATTTACCTCAGTTTTCTCATCTGTGAAATGAGCTGGAGAAGAAAATGACAAACCACTCTATTATCTTTGCCAAGAAAATCCCAGATGGGTTCACAGAGAGTTGGACATGACTGAAACTACTCTCCATCACCTTCCTTCCTTAGCATAGTACTCTGCACATAGTAGGACCTCAATAAATGCTTGTTGGATTGATCTGAAAAGGCAGGACATACTAAGTGTCCACTGAGTGACTATTGCTGATATTTAATAATTGTAGAAGGATTCAGAGAAGGAAAAGATCAAGGTGGTCCAGAGTGCCCAGGGAACTTCTTGTCTTAAGAAGCAGGGCTAAAGCTAGGCCTTGAAGGCTGGATAGAATTCAGAGATGGAGAGGAATGGGGAATGACTTTTGAGGAGACACTAAGGAAGGCAACATTGCTCATGCCAAAAGTGTAGGGAAAGCCTTGCTCCCTTCTTTGGAGCCTCTCCCATTCTCAACCTCTCACCCCAGCTGAGACTCATGAAGGCAATGTGGTCTAGTGGAAAGTGTGCTGTTTTAAGAACAAAAGATTATTATTGAGATTATCTTCCTAAACCACAAAAAGGCATGTGGACATGAAATATGCTACCAGGCTCCAGATAGAGAACAGAAAGACCCAGAGGAAAGTATGTTTTTTTTCTTTTTTTTCTTTCTCTCTTCTTTTTGTTTCTCTTACTTAGTTTCTCTTTTTGTTCATGTTACTTTTTCCCTTCCCCTTTCTTTCTTTCTTTTTTTCTCCCTTTCTTTCTCTTTCCTTCTCTCCCTTCCTTTTCCCTCCCTCTCTCCCTCTTTTTCTCTTTCCCTCTCCTTTATTTCATTTTTAACTTCCTCCTTTTTCTTCCTTCCTTCCTTCGTTCCTTCATTCCTTCATTCCTTTGTTCGTTCGTTCGTTCGTTCCTTCCTTCCTCCCTCCCTCCCTCCACTCTTCCCCCTCCTTCCCTCTCTCCCTTCTTCCCCTTTTCCCCCTTCTCCCCTCTTCCCATTTTCCCCCTTCTCCCCTTCCCCCTCCCTCTCCTTCCTTCCTTCCTTCCTTCCTTCCTTCCTTCCTTCCTTCCTTCCTTCCTTCCTTCCTGACATGACTAATGCGGAAATTGTTTAGCATGACCATACATATGTGTAATTTTTTTTTGCCTTCTCAATGGTTGGTGGAAGGGGAGAAAGAGGGAGAGAATTAATAACTGAAAACAAAATAAAATTGAATTTAAAAAATGAAGAGGAAACACACAGGAAGGTCAAAAAGATATACACAGATAAGGACAGCTTTAAGAGTTACCAGTTGAATCTGCTTTAAAAGAAAAGCAAGTTACACATTATAGAAGACTGCAGTTTCATGTATAATCCTCTTTGTTTTGTTCTATTGTATATGCAAATGCCCATTTTATATGGTGTTTGTTGAATCAGAATTTTAATAAGGGGGAAAAAGAGAAGGTCTGTTATTCTTATAGTCAAACAACTTGGATTCAAACCTTGTCTCTGATCATTACTGTTTGTGCAGCCCTAAGCAGGATACTTTACCTTTCTCCTCTATAAAATGTTGTTCCATCATTTCAATCATGTTCGACTCTTCATGTCCATATTTGGGGTTTTCTTCGCAAAGTGGTTTTCCATTTCCTTCTCCAGCTTATTTTACACCAGATGAGGAAACTGAGGTAAAAGGGTTCAGTGACTTGCCTGGGGGTGCACAGCTAGTATCTGAAGTCCAATTTGAACTCAGGTCTTCCTGACTCCAGGCCTAGAGCTCAATCCACAATGCCACCTTGCTACCTATCTGTAAAGTGGGGGACCATTTATACATTACCTACCTTACAGGGAAATTCTGAGCAAAGCATTTTTCTAAAACCCCAAATGTTTTTAATTATTAACTATAATGTGATGGTTCCCCCATCCATTAGAGGTGGTTAAGTTGGAGGGTAGTCAATTTACTTTCCTTCCCAGTATGTATCATGGCATTAGGTGAACAGAGATGCCATGCCCTCAGGTAGAGGAATAGAAGACACGGTTAATGGTAGGGTAGAGAGAAGCAGAAATCTGTGAAACAAACCTTTTCTGGATTTTGCTCCATGTAACTCCGGTCAGGTTTGGTGACAGCAAGCATTAGTGACTTTGCCCATCCATCTACTGTTAAGAACTGAACTGACCTGGCTCCTATCTGTAGGCAGATATTAAGAAGTCATTGAGATAGCAAATTTGAATCTCTCCCCTTTCTGAGCTGGGTGGGAGGGAATAAAGGGATTCTTTTTTTGTTCTGCCTCAACTAGCACCCAGACATTTCCCCAAGGTCAGGTTTTCAGTGCCTTGAATCTTCATATTGCTCACTGTCTTGTCTTCATACCCATAATTCTGCCCTTATATCTTTTAAATTCAAGGTTTTTTTTTCTATTTGACATATGACACAAGGCCTTCTCAATTTCTTCATATCCTAGTCACTGTCATAGCTAACAAATGACACCTCCTAGATGTTGTATATGTCACCCTCTTCCACTATAAAGACTTGAGGTTATTATTGAAGGGATAGTTTGCTTTCTACAAGAAATAAAGGGTAGGATGCCCTTCATTCAGAGATGCAGTCCCAAGGAGTCCTGTAGACTAGATGGAGGTAGATTATATTCTTTACACATAATGGGGTAAGACTACCTTTGTTCTAAACTAACTCCTGGATGGCACAACTTCTATTGCAGGTGGAAATTATCTTACTTTTGGGGAGAGAAATTAAAGAGTTAGTTTGGAAATACATGATAAGAGGTCCATGAGCTAGTTTGACCAAAGTAGTAGGTGAGATATCAGTCAGGTTTTAGGGGGTATTTTCTCTTGATTTTGCTTACTCTCTTCCCTTTTTGCTACCAAACCAGGAAGTAGCTTCTGGGCTGTGCCCTTGGTCTTTCCTTTGTGTGTGGCCATAAGGGAGATGTGGCCCAACCTTGCTAGGTATCTTAGATCTGCTTAGATCTGGAGGTAAGTTTAGGAGAACATGTCTGGTTGTAGTTGTTTTCCTTCCTCCCTCTCTTCCTCTCCAAATTTCCTCTTCCTTCCCTGCCCCCCCCCTTTTCTCTTTCTGTCTGTCCCTCCTTGTCTTTGTTTCTGTCTGTCAGTCTCATAGGTGATAGAAAGTCCACAAGGTCTCATGTCCAGGCAGGCTCCACTCTTTCTAGAACAGATATCATTGCTAATCTATTGGCATCCTCTTTCCAGGAATAATTGTGACATATTTATAGATTATTATTAAGGATTCTATTTACATTAAAAAGAATTATTTTTATGGACGGTGTGCTTGTTTGTGAGCTAATCATCCATGAGTTGGGTGTTCCCATTCTATTTTTTTCTTTCTTGAGAAAAATTGTGGATTTATGTTGTAGAATTTAGTTTCCTGGTGTTGTGTGTCTAAGCCTTAAGATTTCAAGTCTTCAGCAGATTTGGGGCATAGCAGACTCAGTAACAGCTAATAGAAGGTTCTTTTTTGTGTGTGTGGGGGAGTTCTACTCTTAAAGCAGACCCAATGATAAAACAACTTCCTACTGGAAGTGTTCCGTAAGAGAAAATAAAAATACCTGGAGGGGAGTTGTGTGGGCCAGGGAAGGGGCTATAAAAGAGATGCCTACTTGGAATGGGAAACTGGATTATGTGACCTCTAAGGTTCCTTTCATCTGTGATGTTCTAGTATTCAGTTATTCCTCCCTAAACCTAAGAGGAATGAGAAATATGATAGGAGGAGATTTGGGGGAAAGCAGGTTTGAGAGGACAAGATGGCTTGGCATCTTGGTGATTCATCTAGCCTGCTCAGGCCATCCTTTGAGGGGGTTTAGTGAAAACCTCCTGCTCCTACTGGTTGCCCATACAAGCTTCCCCCTCATTGGCTCCAAAGCTCCTGTGCCTGCTGCCCACCCTTCCAGGAATGTTTCCTTCCTTTCTCCTTCTCTACCAAATCTCATGTCAGGCTTCATAGTCTTTCCTGTTTAAAGGATAGAAAGCTGGAAGAGAACTTGGAAGTTATCTAGTCCAATAGCACCTTTTTATAAATGGAGAAACTCGGGTCCAGAGAGAGGAAGCTTACCATGGAGAGAGCTCCCTAGCAAAATCTGAACTCAACTCTTCTAACCTCAAATCCATCATCCTTTCTATTGAACCACAGTTTCTTTTTCTTTCAAAATTCTGCTCAGGACTCCACTTGAACTCCAGGCATTTTATTTAGCCACTTCTTCCTCTTCCAGATTTTATCCTGTATTCTCATGTCCCCACCTGCAAGTCTTAAAGGTCTGAAAAGTGCTTTACATATTAACTGATCTGATCCTTACAACTAGCCTGGGAAGCAGGTGCTGTTATTATTCCCTTATTTGGAAACTGAGGTATATTGAATGTTCAGTGATTTGCCCAAGGTCACATAGATAACAAGTTTATGAGTAGGATTAGAACTCAGGACTTCCTGATTCCAAGTTCAATGCTCTATCCATAGTGGCATCTAGCTGCCTCATGTTCACCAAGCAGACTTTTACACTGACCAGGTTAACCAGGGTAGAGATTTAAAAGCATCACATGCTTCACAGTAGGCATTTTCTGGGTCCTTGGGCTCTGAAGTTCAGAAAACCACCCTTTACTTCCATAGGCCCCCAAGGTCAATGCACAATTGCCATCTATCTTTGATCCATGGAGTTGTGGATGATAGGGCTTCTGGGAGACTATTTTTATCATGAAGTATCATAAAGAGATCTGGATTCAGTTTCAGAGAGATCAGGGTCCAAGTTTCATCTCTGAGGTAGCTCGATTGGCACAGTGGATAGAGCACAGCCCCTGAAGTCAGGAAGTGTTGAGCAAAAATACATCATTTAGAGCAGTGAGATCCTGGACAAATAACTAAAATCTTCCTCAGCCTTAGTTTCCACATCTGTAAAATGGGAATAGTTTTGAGGATCAATTGAGATAATATTATAAAATGCTTTGTAAACCATAGGCATTATATAAATTCTTCTTATTATTGTTCTTTGTTATTGTCTGTATGACCACTCCGAACCTCAGTTTCCTCCTCTGTAAAATGAGTATAATACATGCAACACTCTCAAAGGGTGTTGTGAGGAAAGTAGCTTGAAGTACCATTATAATGCTAAATAAGTGTTAATTATTATTACTGTTTACATTATTGACCATTCTGCTTGATATGTGGTCAACTTCTCCTACCTGAATCAGCTGTTCTTGCCAGTGTTCTTTCTGGGCGGGAGTAAGTAGTATATCTGTTGTAGAAAAAATAGAAAAAATGCAGTGAGGACAGAGCCAGGGATTAGACATGCTGTAGTTTGATTCCTATTTTCTTTGATATTCATCCATCCATCCATCCATCCATCCATCCATCCATCCATCCAATTATCCATCCGTCCACCCATCCATCTGTTTGTCTAATTATCCATCCATCCATTTATCCATCCATACCTCCCCCTCCTTTCCTCCCTCCCATCAACAACCATTTGTTAAGTACCTTCTGTACTGTGTGTAATCATGTTAATAGCTAATATTTATATAACACTCTAAGGTCTGCAAAACACTTTATAGATGTTATCATATTTGATCCTCACAATGATTTCTCAGAAGTAGGTGCTATTCTTGCCCCCATTTTACAGATGAAGACACTGAGGCTGAGGGAGAAAGTGACTTGTTCAGGGTCACACAGTGGTTAAGTGACTGAGGCAAAATTTGAACTCAGATCTTCTTGAGTCAAAGTCTAGCATTCTATCCATAATATCGCCTAACTGCCTACTATACTGTGATTGACACTGGAAGGAGATAGCCAAAAGAAAGAAGATATGGTTCCTGCCCTCATGCAGCTTTCAGTCTAGTAGAGGAGCTAGATCATGTATTGATGGGGCAACAAATGCCATTTCTCTCAGCCACTGTTCCAGTCTCCTCCACAGACTCAGAGAATCTGTGCCCTGGAGTGTCTCTTCTCTATTGACGCTGGAAGTTGATGTGGCATTTCAATGGCAAAAGTTTTCACCCAAGGAGTCTGTACTCCCATGGCAGAATGGGCAGATAGTCCAAGGAAGTATTGAAATAGTCATAGATGTTTCCTGTAGAGGGTTTCCATGCTTTAGGTAGGGATTGGACTACATTCTATAAACTCATGGAGGATTTTACTACTTGTTCTGGGTGCCACATTTTTAGCAGAGACAAGATAGAAGGTAATTTAGAGGATGGCTGGAACTAGAGAGGCTGGGATCTCAGCTGAAGGTCCAGTGCTATCTCAACTAGGATTTCAGGTATCAGATCAAATGCCAATGGGTCTCGGGCGACAGGATTGCCAAAGAGCATGCTACAACTGGAAGATTTCTGATAAATGTGCCTCTTAGCATGCTGGGATACAGCTAGAGTGTGAGTCCAGGATAGTTTGTGGGGATTCAGGGCTTTGGCACCAACTGCTCCCCCTAACCACAAGCTCCAACATTTAGAGAGGGAAACGCTTGTACCAATGCTGTCCTCTAGCATCAAAAGATACTGGAGGGGTCCATCCATTGCTATTTCTCCAGTTATAGTTATCAGATTTTTATATTTTGTTCCATTCTAAATCCCTGCCACTCAGAATTCTGTATCTCCACAGTTAAAATTCCCCTATCCCTGCCTCCCTCTCCCCAGTCTTGTAACTATACCAACTTTGATCCTACCATACTTTAGTCCCTTTCCTTCTCTGCCCTCCCCCTTTGCACTGTATGCTTGGGATCTGAGTTTGATTATAAGCAAATAACAGTAGCCACCATTTACACAGTCTTTTAAGGTTTCCATAAGTTATATGCGATGTGCTACTGTTACTATTCCCCTTTTACAGAGGAAGACAAGACTGAGTAAGGTTAAGACACTTTCTCAAGGGCTTATAGCTAGTGTGTGTCCTAGAAAAGATCCAAACCTATGCTTTGCTTAGGGTCACATGGCTGGGATGCATCCAAGAAGGGATTCAAACCCGTAGTTTTCTGACTCTAAGTCTGTTCCTCTAATATACTGTTCCATCTTGCCTCTCCCTTTGTTCTGGAGTTCTAAACTCCCTTCTAAATCTATCCTTTGTTGGCAACCCTCCATTCCTCTAGTTTACCACATCTGTTTCTGGCTTCATTTATTCTCTTCACAGCTTTGGCTCTAGAGTTGACCAGCTCAACTTCACATTGTCCTGCAATCTTGACTCCCTTTGCCCTCTTATTCTCCTCACCAATGACTCCCTCCCCACCCACACTGAACCCTTAATCACCCTACCCATTATCTTCCTTTTTCTGCTCATCATCTAGGTGCTAACACATCTGCTCCTTCGCTGATTCCATCCACTATAAATCCAAGTTATTGAATCCCAATGGGGCCCTCATTGATGTAAGGAAAAGCCATTGTGCTTGTATGCTTGCCCTGCTCTTCTCAAACTTGTGACACTACTTCCTCCTGGTCTTTCTACCTCCCTGAACATTTTCCCCCAATCTTCTACTTCTCTGACTCTTCACCCATTTCTTGCCATCCAAGAATGGTTGTCCCTCAAGATTCTGTCCTGAGACTTCTATCCTTTATATTTATTGTCTTGCAGATTTTATTGGTTTCCAGAGCAGGTGATTCCCAAATCTAAATATTTAACCTTTATCATCCCCCTTAACTCCAGCCTTCTATGTCCTGCTTCTTGACTGATGTCCTGACTGCTCAACATCTCAAACTCAACAGATCCCAAAATAGAATTAGCTTCTCCCCTAAACCTGTCCCTCTTCCAAACAAACTGACTTGATCTTTTCCGAGGTATCACCACCCTCCCATTCACAAGTTCATACTTGTCTCTTTCCTATTTATCACAACTCCTCTATATTCTAATCCACCAATAGCTACCATTTATACAGCTCTTACTTTGCACCAGGAACTATAGTATGCACTTTACAATGATCTTTTTTGATCCTCAAAACAACCCTGGGTGGTAGGTGCTATTATTACCCCCATTTTACAGTTGGAGAAATTGAGGCAGACAGCAGTTGTATAACTTGCTCAGGATCACAGAGCTAGTGAGGCCAGATTTGAACTTGGGTCTTCCTGACTCTGTGCCCAGTCTTCTATCCACTAAGCCACCTGGCTGCTATAATTAGCTGTAATTCTGCAGAAGTTGATTGACAATGTGAATATCAAATCATAGGGTTTTTGGCCCTGTATTTTAGACCTGCCACCCTGTGGACTGAACATTGAACTCAGTGAATTTGAGACCACTAAAGTCACATAGGAAGAAGCAAACCATTGGTGGAGATGATGCCCATCACATAGAGAAGGCTGCGATGGGGGAAAATGCCAGTTAGGAAATCTTCCTCGAGCTTGCTGAACACTAGATTCCAAGAGTGTTTACACATAGCCAAGAGCACGTTGCTGGCAGCATCCTGATAAATATCTTCTAGTTCCTAGGGCAGCAGAGGGGGAGGGGGAAAACCTGATTAAGATGAGCACGTGGGTCAGAAGTCTGACGAGGCAGATCCCAGTCACTGAGCATCTAACAGCATACACAGCATTTGATATGTGCTATCTGTAGAGTACGCATAGCTCTGTAAACAATCAACAAAATTTTACTGAGCACCTATTATGTGCCAGGTTCTGTAGACACAAAGACAAAAGTAAAAGGATCTCTGCATTCTAAAGAGAAAGACAACATGCACATATAGAAATGTATACAGAACAAGTGCCAAATAAATATATAGTAATCAAATATAAGGGTGTTATTGGGGAGGGGGAATCACTGGCAGTTGGGGGGTAATCACAAAAGGCTTTGGGTAGAATGGGGTATTTGAGCACCCTTTAAGAATGCCATGAAGATAGCCAGGGTACACAGTAGGCAGAGTGCCAGACCTGGAGTTAGGAAGACCTGAGTTCAGATTTAGCCTCAGGTACTTACTAGTTATGTGACCTTGGCCAAGTCGCTTAAATTCTGATTGCCTCAGTTTTCTCATCTATAAAATAGGGCTAATAACAGGACCTACCTGTTATTAGAGTTGTCATGGAGATCAAATGAGATTATATTTATAAAGTACTTAGCACCATGCCTGGCGCATAGTAGGCTGTATACAAATGTTAGCTGTTGTTATTATGATTATCCAAAAAGAGAGGAATTCTATGAGATAGAAATGATGTATTGTCACTATGTACATAATCCTTATCCAAAATGACATTATGACATAGACTCAGAGTTGGAGGACCCGGTTTTGTGTCTCACATCTGATGTATACTGGCGGTGGGCATGTCATTTAGAGTTTCATTGTCACCGCAACTTTTCCAAAAGAGTAAGTTACAGAATAGATGTAGAGAGAATTCTGTCTTGGAGAGAGAATTTCCGTATCAGAAGTTCCCAATATTAATGCAAAGGTATGGACAACACACACACATACACATGCACATATACATACACACGTGCTTATTGCCATTGTACAGATGAGAAAACTGAGGTCCATGACCAGGAAGTTCATGAAATCCCTTGCTCAAGAATATACATTATTGGCACAAGTGAAGTAGCTACTGGGCCTCACTGCTTTCTAAGGCCAGCCATGGAGAAGCTTCTCCATCATCTTAATTTGCAACCATATTCAAGGAAGGTATTGAACTATCTTGGTCAGAGAGAGCCAGCATGGCTTTGTGGGAAGAACACTGGCCAGGAAAGAGTTTCTTGCATAGGACTGGCTGTGGAATTCACTGACTTCTGAGATGGCTGCAGTGTAGTGGAAAGGACCCTATAGTGCCCATTCATTGTCTTGATTCATGGAGTGATCTGGGAGTCATTCTACTTCTTTGAGACTCAGTCTACTGTGTAAAATAAAGATAGTAACACTCATCCTATATCCCTTACAGGGTGGTGGTATAGAAAATGTTTTGTAAATCTTAAAAGTATCTACAAATGTGAAAGACTATAATTATTACTAATATTACTATTATTAGATATCACCATTATTACTAATTACAATTACTATTATTATTTCTTGTTTTGTCATTTCAGTCACGTCCACCTCTTTATGACCCCAATTTGGGGTTTTCTTGGCAAAGATACTGGAGTAGTTTTGGCATTTCCTTCTCTACCTCATTTTACAGATGAAGAAACTGAGGCAAACAAGGTTAAATGACTTGCCTAGGGTCATACAGCTAGTGTCTGAAGGCTGGATTTTAACTCAGGAAGATCAGTCTTCCTGGCTTGGAATTCTAACCACTACACTACCTAGCATACCTACTACTAATATTTTTTATTACTACTACTACTGCTACTGCTGCTGCTGCTGCTACTACTAGTACTACTAGTACTACTACTACTATTACTACTCCTACTACTCCTTCTTGGCATGTGACTTTAAACAAGTCATTATCTTTGGACACTCAATTTCCTCATTGATAAAATAAGAGCAGTCATTTCTATACTAATTCACAGCACACTTGTGAGGGTTAATTGAGAGAGAGAGAGAGAGAGAGAGAGAGAGAGAGAGAGAGAGAGAGAGAGAGAGAGAGAGGGAGTGTTTTAGATGGAAGGGGAGGTTTTTATCTTTGAAGGTCCTAAATTAAACTTCTTACAGAAAAGGTCCTTACCGTGTTCTTTGTCATGTTTTCCAAAGCAAGCCCAATAAATCTTTCTCCCCAGTCATCCTTGATGTGTGGAGCCTCGAGGATGATACTCTCAAGGACCTGGAATAATCGGTACCTGTGTTTGGCAGAAAGCTGTAGGTGACAGAGAGAGGAGAGTCACTATGGAACAGAAATGTGACTTGACAAGGGGAAGACTGGAAATGACTTTAAACATCAATGACTGGCCTCTGGGTAAGATTTGAAGGGCTCTGGGGAAGGCTCTTCATAGCCCAAACTTTTTTCCCACTGGTTAGACATGCCCACCATGGTGATTTATTAAAAAGAGTGCTGGATTTGGTCAAGAGACATGGGTTTGAACTCTACATCTTATACTTGTAATTGAAATCTAAATTTCTTCATCTGTAAACTTGGAATAATAAGTTTAAGATAACATGGAATAATTTGTTGTCATTAGTGTTTTATTGGTAGAGGAAGGAAACTCTCCCTAAGAAATTTCTCTACAACTTGTAGTCTCTGCCTTTTTTAGTGAACCCAAGGATTAAATTCCTTTTGGGGAGTTCCAAACTCTTAGGATAGTATTGGAGAGGGAAGGAGAATTATAATGACTATGGGGTTAGTGTGAGTCCTTTAGTTTGCTTACATTTTCTGTAGTATGGAATTAAAAGTTGTCTTGTGGCTGAAATATGTTGTCAGCTGGATGCTTTTACAGGGCCTGAATGACCCTACCAATAACTTATAGAGATTTATTGGGGTTACTATGATTGGGGTCAAATAAACCAGAGTGCATTTTAAGAAGCTCCCGAGACATAGAGAGGTATGTATAAACCTAGAGTATGGGGCACTGGGCCACAGGTTAAACATGACGTGGGACACAGATTGATCATAGTTGATGCTCATGGTGAGGGTGGCAAGGGGGGGAGAGAGAGTGAGGGGAAGAGGAGGGAGAAAGAAGTGGTGACAAGCCAACAGAATGAGCCACAGTGAATTGTGAATCCATTAAGGAGTAACTCTAAGCATCAAATAGATGGTTCCATCCTGGGCACCTAGTCTTCTCTGGCTTACTTGTGATTGATACGTTTATTAAGTAATCTGAATGTACTGTTGGCTCTCCAGTATAAAGGAATGGATCTTCAGGCATGAGGGAAGCAGTAGACATCTCACAACCAGACTTGTCCTAGCATAGCTGACCAATTTCTGGTTTGAACTTACATGGACCATGGTATAAGCAGAAAGGTAACAAGCATTTATTAAGTACCTACTGTGTGCTAACCACTGCACTAAACACTTTACAAATATTATTGCTTTGATTCTCCCGACAATCATGGGTGCTATTATTACCTCCATTTTACAGCTGAGGAGACTGAGGCAGACAGAGGTTAAGTGACTTGCTCAGAATCACAGCTAATAAGTGTCTGAGACATAGCCCAGGATTAAGAGAGAAGGCTAAAACCCAGAACAGCTAAGTCACAGAAATGTGCACACGTCCTCACTATATCCTTTGTTGGATATTAATAGTAGACTTGTGAGGTCAATTCTCTGAGAATAAGCCATATATATTTCTCTTCCTTGGATTCATAAACTATTCTAAATTGTATTGAATAGTTACAAAACAGAGAGCTACACAAGGTCTGAGGGGGAATGTTATTACCAAAGGAAAGGATTAGGGAAATCTTCCTAGAGGAGGCAGCCTTTGAGTTGTAATGTAAAAGATGAGTGAGAAGGAAACATTTTTCGATTTGAGACAGGAATATAGTTGAGACCAGTTAAATTTGGGGTGATAGTGTGATAAAAAGGCAGAGATGTTTTTGTAGGCAAATAAAAGTGTGGGATCAGAGATATCAAGTGGAAGGAGAATAACAGACAGACATTAGAGATCAAGAAATTGATCAACAATAATCTATTAGGTACTGACAATGTTGTCAGGCACTGTGCTAGGCTCTAGAGATACAGAGACAAAATGAAAACCTGTCTCTGCTTTCAAAGAATTTATAATCAACGGTTAGGGAAATGATGTGTTCATATATATATACATATATATATACATATATATACATATACATACATACATACATGTCTTAGGTAACTGCAAAATATGTACAAGATATTTTTGGGTGAAAAGTAGTGGTAGAGAAGGTGGAACAGAAAAGACATCAGGTAGAAGTCAATAACAAACATTAGAAGGTGGTGTCTGTGCTGAGTCTTGAAGGAAATGAGAAATTCAAAGAGGTGGAGGTGAAGGTGTGCCTCTTAGGCATGGGGTACGTCCAGTGCCAAAGTACTGAGATTAAAGAGTTATGAGTCATACACATAGAGTGAGTAGTGAAATCTGGGGAAGTGAATAAAGTTTCTAAGGAAAAAGATATATAGAGAAGAATGCTAATAGAATCACAGACAGCACCAAGATTAAGGACATGGGAAGAGGAGCCCACTAAAAAGATGAAAAAAATCCAAGGCTTTAGAGAACTGAAGTGATGTGTTTATGGTGACACAGTTGGTAAATGAGGAGCCAGGACTTGGCCCAGGCTCTAAGGCTAATGCTCATCCCATGAGTCATCATCGAGAGGTTCCTCATCTAAATGAACAGGGACTGTGCCTACTTTTTCCATGTCCCACATAATGCCTCGCACATAGCTTTATTTCCAATGTGCAAATGCTGACATGAAATCAGATTAATGATTACAGTTCAAAGAGAGCTTAAAGATTAACTGGCGGGTCACCCCCTCATTTTTCAGAAACAAAATCCAAGGCTCTGAAAGGGGAAGAACTTTGCCCAAGGTCACATAAATAAAGCGATGAGTACTATCTAGGTCTCTCCTGATTTCCCAATCCTGGAATGCTTTCATCTGGGCCAAGCTGTCTTAAAATGACTCCATTTCAATGTTCCTACCTCTACATTGTCCACGAAGTAATCGTTGATGGTCTCCAGTACCATATTCTGCTCCACCTTGGCCATATTGTTGAGTTTCTTGGTTACCATTTTCACTCGGGGGATGTCAGAACTCCCCAAGTCCCGGAGAAGCTTAAAACAGATGGCTGATGTAGACAAGACAGGATGGAAAGGAACAGTTTTGATGCAACATGGCTGGGGATAGTTAGCTGAATTTTGGCACTTGGTATTTTATCGTTGATGTTGACTTAGGTGATCTTTCTTACACTCTGAGAACTGAGTTTGTGCCTTTCTCTAGCATGTCCCTTTCTGCCCTGCCATTTTAAAAAATTGAATTTTGTCTTTTAAAAAAATTAAGTGTTTATTTTCTCTCCCTTCTCCCCTCCTCCTCTTCCCAAAAAGAGAAAAAAACCCTTCCTAACAAATATACATAGCAAAACAAAACAAATTCCTATATTGGCCATGTCCAAAAATGCATGTTTCATTATGTACCTTGAATCCATGCATTATTTAGAGATCTTAATTCTACCCATTCTACCCTACTAAATTCTACCCTACTAAGTAATTACTAGGCTTATACCTCTCAAAGAAAAAAAAAAGGACACATATGTACAAAAATATCATAGGAGTACTTTTTGCAGTGGCAAAGAATTGTGGAAAATAAGAGAAATACCCCTCAATTGGGGAATGACTAAACAAATTATGGCCTAAACACATGATGGTATACTATTACACTCTGTTTTATTGGTAGATTCTTAGAGCTAAAGGATCATAGTTCAATGTTCTCCTTTCATAGAGAGGGAAACTTAACACCCAGAGAAATAACTTGCTTGAGATCACATAGTGAGCTAGTGCTGAGACTAGAACCCAGGTCTTCTGACCCCTAGAACTAAGGGCTATTTGAATTATACTTTCCTGATTTCCCAGCTCCACTCCAGGTTTAGAAGCTAAAACAGCTGTTGTTCATTCAGAGTTGTCTGGTGTTCTATCACTCTTCCATATTGTGAGTGATGGTTCAATCACAGGCTCCCTTACTATGCTTGGGCCTGCAGAAGGTGCACAGCCCCTGCTCATTAATGAATTGAATGATCATGGATGGGGAAGAAGGCTGGAGAGCTCCATGGGGTCAGTGACCTATGTCAAAAGTAACTCAAAACTAGTCACTGACCAGTATTCCAGGTAGTATGTCCTAAAGCAGTGGTTCTCAACCTTCCTAATGCCATGACTCTTTAATAGTTGTATGTGGGTATGTCTGCATGTGCACAGACCCACCTGGATACCAATAGAGGTAGTTCCTAAGACCATTGGAAATATGTATTTTCCGATGGTCTTAGGTGACCCCTGTGAAAGGGTCATTCAACCCTAAAGGGATCATGACCCACAGGCTGAGAACCACTGTCCTAAAGAAACCAGTTTCCTCATTTGTAACATGGAATGTGATAAAAGTTTATGTGACCTAATTCACCTTTCCTTAAAGATCAAACAACATACCTGAGAATTGAGACCTTGCAAAAGGATTATCTATCCTCTGGCCCCTCCTCTTCCTCTCTTGTGGGGGCCCTGTGGATATGGACTTGTATATTTGCAGTGCATGAGTTCAGTGGAGAAAATAGAAATTTGTTTATGGGAATATTAAAGAATGACTGTGGTTTTGACACACACATGCACACACAAATGAGATATCCAATATCAATTGTCTTTTTGGTCAATTGTGGTGGTAGCCTCAGGAGCAATTGATGGTGTTGAATAAAAATAAGGGGGTCATGGAAGTATAAGGAAAGAAGAGAAGATAAAACGAATTTGAAAAACCATTTGTACAACCATTGATATGTTGTGTAACAGCATTAAAGTCATAGTGATTATTTTCCAAATAAACATACAAAATGCAATTTATAACCAATCAGTGATCAAGTCCACTGGCAGGTCTTAACAAGCAAGTATTGGCAGGTGAGCATGTTATGCATTGTCTGGAAGTCCAGCATGCATCAGCAGGAATATGTGCATGTAATGACTTGTTTACAGTATGATACTTTATGGTTACATGATGCAGTATTGTGTCACCAAAAATTTAATGCAGGTGAAAATCATAAATTTAACATAAACTATTGAATTTAAGATGCATCATTTAAAAATGTCTATTTTTTGAAATGATATAAATTACAAAAAGCTAACAACTTTTAAAAGGTTAAAGGAAGTAGATTTCTAAGGGGGATGCTGAGTAATTTTTGTTGTTGTTGTTGAAAATAGGACACTAGGCCAAATAAGTTTGTGAACCTCTAGATTGCTAAGGTTCCCCTTAGCTCTTACATTCTGTGAAATGCTTCATAGACGTCAGGTATTATTCTTGTTTTTGCTGTTGATGTTATCATTATAATTATATATTTAATAATGATGATGATGATGATGATAATAATAACTGGGTACTATGCTTAGCTCTTTATAATTACAACATCCCTGGGAGGTGGTTGTGACTCTGACTTTGTACCTCTTTGCTGCCCCTAACTTCAACTGTGGGGAGGAAATATAAAGATGAGAAGTTACAAGAGCTCAGCCTGAGTCTCAGGTGTAGAGGCTGAGGATGACAGGCCCAGGTCCTGCTTTGGGAGATGATTGGAGTTGGCATAGATGAGGAGTTGGCATAGATGAGGAGATAAATAAGGCTCAAATATGTAAGATCAATTTCTAGAGAAGTACCAACACCACAACTCTCCTCTCCCTGTCCCCCTCAGGCTACTCTTTAGGGGCTTTTTTTCTCCTTTAAAAGTGTGTTGAGTGCTTTGAATTTTCACCTAAATAGGATGGGGAGTGGGTAGATCTATGGTATCATTTACCCTGAGTATCATTAATCCCTAGGATTAGGTATGGCTTTCACATCTACCAGAGACATTCCAGGTATTTCATATTCCATAGGAAGGGCTGAAGCTCCTCACTCCCTCTAGAATGTCCTGGGGATTCTCATAAATCCTAAGTGGCACTTAGACCCTTTACCAAAGCTGTAACTAGAGTGGGGTGACAGTGGTTTTAAAAGCCCTGAAATTTAGAGAGAAGAACCGTTTCTACCAGGTAACCTTCCAATCGTCCCCTAGTCCTTCTTACATGACAGCTTTCCCAATAGCAGCTTACAGTGTACTGAGGTCCTGCTTCCCCTAACTCCCTCCACCCTCCTTCTACAGGATATTTCTATATTTACTGTCATGAGGTAATATCCCAGGTCTCTGCCTAGAAAGCTAATGTGTAGATCTTCCTTCCCCCAGAGCTGGTCTTAGGACCCATCTCCTTGTCCGTTGGCGCCATTTAAAGTTGCTTTCCCCAAGTGGTTGAACTGTAAATTAACCTTTTCCCATCATATCCCTGGGGTTTCTCACTCTCTGAGGATGACTTAGAACTGAGTTTAGTATGGTCTCTCCCATTCTGTTACTATTTCCCATTAAGCTTCAGAACTGTGGGCACTGGATGTGTGTGTATATGGGGAGGGGTGATAGAAGATGTCAGACTCACCTGCATTGTATGCTTCCTCCATGAATATTTTGTGGTCTTGTGGTATAAAGGCTGCCTGATTGCTCTTGGACTTTTTCAATAAGATGCTGGTGGGTTTGACCATACCTTCACCACAGATGGAATCTTTATGGATAGAATTTTTGGGTTTCCTGGTGGATGTTTTCCACTTTGAAGGGAAGAGGGAAGATAATCTAAAGTAGAAAGTAGAGCAGTGAGTGTGTTAGCATCATAAACAAGGGTGGCAGACTATATCTAGACTGGGCATCAAAATGTGCCATCAGGAGCTTGTCTTGCTCCTGTTTTAGGGAAAGTCATCCTTGAGAGGAAGCAACATACAGCAGAAGCAGCAATACTCTTGGAGTTAGATGGCCTGGGTACTCCAGAGATCCCACTGCTCGTCACATACCTCAAGAAGGTCAATAACAGAAAGAAAGCCACAATCCCTTCTCTGCTTCCACCAAAATATTAATAAGAATGCTTTTAGTGCTACTAAAGAACTGGAACGTACAACCTGGTCCATTAGGTAATAATTACACAAAGAAACAATGAATATGACAAATTCAGAGAAGCATGGGGGTACTTATACAAACTGATACTAAGAAAATGAAGCAAACCCAGGAAAACTATTATAAATATGACAAATTCAAGTGGGAAGTACAACATAAACAGCCAAAATGGAACATTGCAAAATTGTGACGAATGAGCTTGGCCCTAAAGAAGAGTTACAAGAAAATACCTCTCTCTGCTCCTTTGCAGAACTGGGCAATCATGGGTACAAGATAATGCAAATAATACCAGACTTTAAAAAATATGTTGTTTTGTTTTCAGAACTCACTCTGTGAGTGCAAGCAAGGTGGAATTTTTTTTTTTGGGGGGAGAGTTCAGTTTCTCAAGCTCATGCTAAATTGTAAACATCTGAAGGATTAATATCCTTTGAACCCTGGTAATTCACATATGTCTGAGTCAGGTAGATTTTTGCACCTTCTGGTTCTGAGCCAATTAGGTGCTGAATCACATGGGCTTTGGTGCCTTCTGGTTCTGAGTCTATTAGTTGAAAGTGCATACATATTCTGAGGTGACATATTGCCTCAAGGAGCCTTTGCCTGAAAAAGTGGATTATGTTAGTAGCAGAGAAGAGACTTCTGGTAGCAGAGAAGAGACCTTTGATAGCAGAGAGGAGATCTCTGGTAGTGTAGAGAAGACCTCTCATAGATCAAGAGTGAACCTGTGCTAGAAGCCCTCCTAAAAGCAGATTCTGTGCAGGCTAAAGGAATGTTTGGGGTTTAGCGAGACTGGGATAGTTGTCTGTTATTTCCCAATTGTTGTATTATTTTGCTGTACTTAGAGCCCAGCCCAGACTGGAGTGGCCCTTCCCTGTGTAAGGCTGGGGGAGAATGAGCTGCCCCAGAGTTGGGGTGGTGTCGACCAGAGACTTCTGTCTCTGGGGTCAGGAGCCCCTAGACCCTGCTGTGCCTAGACTCAGGAAGGAGCAGGGAGAGCTTGGAATGGAACCGTTCCTTCCCCTGTGAGGTGAGACATGGAGTAGGAGCAAAGAGCTGCTAGTGTGTGAACACTGGCAGGAGCCAGGAGCAGCAACCCAACAGACCTGCAGGAGGAGAAGCCACAGGGCAGGGAATTGGCCCCAGGTCAAGATGAAAACTTTGCAGCAGGGCAGGAGCAGTGAGTGTGCTTTCCTGCTGTACTCTCCTGGCATGGGTTAGGACCCAGGGGGTGGAGTGGGGGGGGAATTGCTATAACCCCCAGGGACCTATTCTGTTAGCTTTGTCACCCAGCTGCCCCTCAGGATGTGAAACTGGGGCTATAGCAGTGTTAAGACTTGGACTCTTTGGCTCATTAGAGCATGTGTGCACCTAAGTGTCCCAGGTGAGAGACTGCAATGGCAGAATGGGGAAAAGGACACCCCCCCTCCCAAGAGGACTTTATTTGGACACTCTGTTTGGATTGAGGGAATTGTAGCGTACTATGATGTAGGGGTGGAGGGTGTTGTGTTCTCTGCTTCTCCTGGGCATGTGCTGTGTTAAGGGAAGACCCTGGCCCAGGGTCCCCTGATTGTATAAACAAATCTTTTAGGGTGAGGAGGAGCTTGTTGCTTACTCCCCAAAGATTTTGGCCCTACAAGAATGTATAAGGTGGGGGGGGTATGCTATGTTATATTATATATTGTGCTATGTTACTGAATGGTATGTTTTGTTTTAGGCCTTGTGACTACCCTGGTAAGAAATTGTTATGTTGTTCTGGATTGTGAATGCTTAGTTTCTTGACTCAAGGTTTAGTCTTGAACAAATAGAGTGCTTATTGTGCTTTGTGATTCGACCCTTAAAATATATCAGCAGCAGCCCTCAAGTGTGCTGTGCTGCTTGACATTACAAACTCCCCTCCCCCTACCTATTCTGTCTTTCTTCATACATTTATTACATGGAATGACTCTTTGGGATAAGATGGGAGGAGAAAGATACATTAAAAAGTATGGGTAATGTAAGAACAAAAGCCATCAATAAAACTTTATTTAAAAAGAAACTAAGTCCTAGATATAAATCCTAACTCTGACCCTCAGTAGTTATGGGAAGTCTGGGCAAGTTGCTTAACTTTTTGAGACTGAGTTTAATAGTCTTTTATAATATGAGGATATTACTTGTCCTGCTAGTCTCATAGGGTTATGAAGAAAGCACTCTGTAAAAACTTCAAGCATTATGGCACTCGCATTCAGTACTGGTGTACTATATTTATGGTGAGACTGACTCAACTTGGTGAAATTCTACCAGTTCAGTGTTTAACAACAAAGAGGGCATGGCAAGCCCTGCCATGCTCACACCCAGTGTCAAGTGTTATTACTACAGGTCTGGGCAATGGATTTTAGGAAGGGCTTTGCCAAGTGAAGTCTATTGGTTAGCCCCGAGAAGAGGTGTAAAATGGATAATTTTGACTATATTGAACTAAAAAAGTTTTTGCACATACAAAACCAATGCAATTAGAAGGAAAACAGAAAGATGGGGAAATTTTTTATAGCAAGTGTCTCTGATAAAAGTCTAAATTTCTCAAATATATGGAGAGCTGTCAAATTTATAATAATACAAATCATTCCTCAATAATGGTCAAAGGATATGAATAGGCAGTTTTCAGATAAAGAAATCAAAGCTATCTAGTCATATTAAAAATGTTCTATGACCCTGAGCAAATGACTGAACTCTGATTACCACTCCCCCACTTTTCCCCCCAAAAAATCCAAACAAAAAAAGAAAAATGCTCTAAATCACTATTGATTAGAGAAATACAAATTAAAACTACTTTGAGATACCACTTCACACCTATCAGTTTAGCTAACATAACAGAAGAGAAAAATGATGTGTTAGAAGGGATGTGGGAAAATTGGGACACTAATGACTGTTGGCAGAATTGTGAATTGATCTGATCATTCTGGAAGGAAATTTGGAACTATGCCCAAAAAGCTATAAATCTGTGTGTACCTTTTGACACAGCAATACCACTACTAGGTTATATCCCAAAGAGATGAAAAAGGGAAAAGCACCAATTTGTATAACAATATTTATGGTGATTCTTTCATAGTGGAAAAGAATTGGAAATTGAAGGGATACCTATCAGTTGGGGGATGACTGAACAAATTGTGGTATATGTCTGTGATCGAATACTATTGTGCTATAAGAAATGACAAGTAGGGGCAGCTAGGTGGCACAGTGAATAGAACACTGGCCCTTGAGTCAGGAGGACCTGAATTCAAATCCAGCCTCAGACACTTAACACTTACTAGTTGTGTGACCTTGGGCAAGTCACTTACCCCCAACTGCCCTGCCTTCCACCTTCCAAATAGATTAAAAACAGAAATGACAAGCAGAATTCTTTCAGAAAAATCTGGAAAGAGCTACATGGGCCAATGCAGAGTGAAGAGGAACAGAATCAGGAGAACATTGCACATAGTAATAGCAAAATTGTATGGTGATCATTTGTGAACAACTTAGGTATTCTCACTAATACAATGACCCAGGACTCAAAGGACTCATGATGAAAAACACTATCCACTTTTAGAGAAAGAACTGATGGAGTCAGAATGCAGATTGAAGTATACACTTATTCACTTTCTTTTTTTGTGTGTGGTTTTTATCTATATTTTCTTTTACAACATGACTAATATGGAAATATGTTTGCATGATTGAACATGTATAACCTATATCAAATTATTTGCCATCTTGAGGAAAAAGGAGGGGAGGGAGGGAGATAATTTGGAACTTAAAAAGAAGACAAATGTTAAAAATTGTTTTTGCACGTAATTGGGAAAAATATTATTCAAAATTTAAAAAAGGAAAATTTATTTTTTAACAGGTTTTGCAAACCTTTAAGGTGCTGTACAAATGCTAGCCATTGTTATAATTTTAAACTATTTGTTATGTATGTATATATCTATAGATGATGTACATATATACTTATATATGTATTATGCAGATATATTTATATATGTATGTAGGAAGGTGTGTGTGTGTGTGTGTGTGTATGTGTGTAGGGAACTGGTTTTATTTGTAATACTTGTATCCCCAGAACAAAGGAATCTAGACAGTTAGATGGAGCAATAGGCTGGAGTCAGGAAGACCCAATGTAAATTCTCGCCCAAACACTATCTGTGTATCTAGCTGTGTGACCCTGGCCAAGTCACTTAACTTCTCCCAACCTCAGTTTCTTCAATTGTTAAGTGGGAATAATAATTACATAGCACCTATCTCTTAGGGTTATTGTGAGGGTCAAATGAGAATATTTATAAATTCCTTATACAGTGCTTGGAACATAGTTTTAAGTGCTTGATAAAAATACTTCTTTCCTTCCTCCCTTCCCTTCTCTTCCTTCCTTCATCTCTCTTTCCCTCTCTCCCTCTCTTCTGAAACTTTCCTTCCTTCCTTCCTTCCTTCCTTCCTTCCTTCCTTCCTTCCTTCCTTC
>CM053594.1:71572245-71591015 GCA_028646575.1 Pseudocheirus occidentalis | reverse complement strand
AAATTCTAAGGGAGATGGAGAAAGAAAAATCACTAAACTGGAAAAACAAATAGAGGACAACTGACCAAGAGATGTTTTCAGAGAATGAGGCTGGCTTTCTGGGCGAAGGACCAAGACACAGGAATGTCAGACTCTTGACCAGGGATGGAGTACACCTAATGAGGTCCAGGAAGAAGGTATTTGCTTGCAAATTGGCTTGCCTAATTAAAAGAACTTTAATCTACAAGATGAGGAGGAGGCGAAAAAGTCCCTAGATACAATTTCCAAACCAGATACCCAGAGCAAGTAACAGGAAAGCCAGAAGGGGAAAAAAAAAACGGTAAACATATTCACTAATACCCAGGAGATAAGGAACAGAACCTTGGCAACTGGTGGTTTTGCCATCACTAACAGTCTTCATTTGTCTGAGATAGTGTAGAGGGTTCAGGTACAGGTTGGACTACGTGGCTTTTCAGGTCCATTTTACCTCTAGGAACCTAAAATTCGGTGACCCTAGTTCATTAAGTCACCTTGCAGACATCGCTGTAGATAGCACTATAGGGACAAGAGTGGGATTATAAGGGACCAAAGAACAGAGTAATTAAAAGACTGGTGTATCTACTACAGACAACAGGTTTTGAGAAGTTTAGCCATGAATGGGAAGAGAGAGATGTGATGTGAGCAGAAGTTTCAAGAAAAAGCTTTCTTTTTTCTTTTTTTTTAAATGATTAAGAAAACCAAACATACTTTTTGGTGAAAAGGAAAGAGTCAATAGATCAATTCGTGAACTAACAAGCACTTATCAAGTGCCTACTACATTCCAGGCACTCTGTTAAGTACTGGAAATACAAATACAAAAATAAAATAACCTTTGTCCTTGGGGCATTGGTATTCTAACAGGGGGTTCACCATAAGTACAAATAATAAAGCTTAAACGTACACATATAAAATATATATTTATACCTATATTCATATGTAAATGCATTATTTATATATAAATATATAAGAAACAAGGCATAGGTACTATAAATACAAGGCAATTTGGGGGTAAAAGAAACAGTATCTGGTAGCATCTGGAAGTCTTCTTGCAAAATGGTCTTTGAGCTGATCTTTGAAGGAAACCTGGGATTTCACAAGACAGAGGCAAAAAAGGGAAGCAATCCAGATGGGGGACAGAGAGCTTTGAAGGTATGGGGAAAAAAGATGGAATATCATGTAGGAGACAGAGCTAGCTTGGATGGATCATGGAGTACATGGAGGAGAAAAACACATAATAAACCTGAAAAGGAAGATGGCAGCCAGATTGCGAAGAGCTTAAATGCTAAATAAGAGTTTGTACTTGATTCTGGAGGCAATAGGGAATCACTGGGTTCTGTTAAGCAAGGGAGTGATGTGGTCAGACCTGAAATTTAAGAAAACCACTTAACGTCTCTTTGGAGGGTGGATTAGAGAAAGAGGAGACAAGCCTAGGAAACCAAAGAGGAGGCCAATGCAATAGTCCAGATGAAAGATGTTGAGGCTCAAAGTAGAGAGGTAGCTGGAAAAGTAAAGTGTAGGGGATGAATGAAAGATAGTGTGGAGGCTGAATCCATGATGGATTCAAATGCTCTTGTGCGCTTAGAATAATGGTGCTCCATACCCCATCTTTGGGCCTTAGTACTGACCTCCCTCATGCCTCCCACCCTCCTCACTTCCACATCTTGGCATCCTTAACTTCCTTTAAGACTTAGTTCAAATCCAGCCACCAGGAGACCTTTCTAACGCCTCAAGTGCTAGTGCCTTCACTTCTGGGATGACCTCCCATATACTCTATATGGACAGCGAGGTGGCCCAATAGATAGAGCACTGGGTTTGCAATCAGAAAGATTCATCTTCCTGAGTTCAAATCCAGCCTCAGATATGTACTAGATGTGTGACCCCGGGCAAGTCACTTAACCTTGTTTGCCTCAGTTTCCTTTTTTGGAAAATGAGCTAGAGAAGGAAATGGCAAACCACTTCAGTATCTTTGTCAAGAAAACCTCAAAATTGAGTCATTGTCAGACACAACTGAAAAACAGCCACAAAATACCTGTATGCCCTTTCATTTACATGTTGTCTCTCCCATTGGAGTGTCATCTTCTAAAGGGCAGAGACTGATTTTTAGCCTTCCTTTATATCCTAATACCGACTACATACAGGAAGCCCTTAACAGATAGATGCTTATTGATGGCTTATTGATTAATGAGATATCAGAGTTAAGAGTGCCCCCATCATCTCCTGGGTGGGACCCTCCTTCCCAAGGCTCCTGACAAGTGATGTTGATGAACTCTAAACTCCTGTGACAGAAACTCACTACCTCCTGAGGCAGCCATCACTATACAACAGCTCTAATTATTAAGACATTTTTCAATTCCCTTAAACAAACATTTATTAAATGCCCAGTTGGAACCAAAGCACTGTGCTCAAGGCTAGGGAAACAAAGATAGATAAGACCCAGGTCAAAGGGATCTCTCCCTCCTCTGCATTCTCCTAAGACTTTGCCTGGATCCCTCTTTGCATTTATCTCCTTCTCCCTCCTGTCATAGTTATATGTGTATTAAAGGGTAAGCTCCTTGACCCCAAGGTCTAGGCATCAATCAACCACTCAGCATGCATTTACTTTGATCTAGGCTTCTCTGCTCAGCCTCTGAATCCAGTCCTGGGGGGAAGGAAGGAAAGAGGATAGGTTAGGATAGGATAGGATAGGATAGGATAGCATAGCATAGCATAGCATAGCATAGAATAGCATAGGATAGCATAGGATAGCATGGGATAGCATGGGATGGGATGGGATGGGATGGGATGGGATGGGATGGGATGGGATAGAGCAGGGCAGGGCAGGGTAGGGTAGGGTAGGGTAGGGTAGGGAAGGGTAGAATAGGAGATAGGAAAAGGGGACTTAGTCCTTGACCTCTGTAAACTTAAAATCTGAGAAGAGAGACTGGATACCCACTCAAGTGTGATGAGGCTAAAAGAGCACAGGATTTTAAGTCCAGAGACCTGGGTTCCAATCCTGACATGGGTACATACTACCTTTGTGATCTCAGGCAAGTTACTGGACCTTTGTGAAGCCTCAGTTTCTCCATCTGTAAAAAAGGTGTAACACCTTCTCTAATTCCATCACAGAATGGTGTTTATACCTGGTCCAGGGATCATCTTGTTAACAGATTAGCACTTTTAATGAATCATAATTTGCAAATCCATCCTTTCCAGGAGAAATCAGTTTGTCAGAGACCAATTCCTCCTCCTCTATAGGATTATTATAAGGAAAACTGCCCATAAGCCTTAGGATACCATTCAAAGGTAAACTAATATTATGTTATTTCAAAACAAGGATAAGCTGAGACTGCTAAATAGCCTCTGTAGATTGAGTGCTGGCCCTGGAGTCAGGAAGACCTGAGTTCAAATTTAACCTCAAACATTTGCTAGCTATGTGACTCTGGACAAGTCACTTGTCCACAACTCCGTCTGTAAAATGGGATAGTATTAGCTCCTGATTCCCAAGATTGTTGTGACCATCAGATGAGAAAATATCTGTAAAGCAATTATCACAGTGCCTGGAATATAGTTCCCTTCCCCTTCCTCCCAGAAAAAAATGGGGGTTGTGGTCCCACCTCTGTAATTTATCAGCTGTGGGGCCTAGGAAAGATCTCTTGACCTCTCTGGGCTTCAATTTCTTCTACAAAATGAGAGACTTGGACTATAGAACCTCTAAAGCCCCTTCTCCCATGATCCTGAGTCCTGTTGGTCACTGCTGATCACCTACTTCTTCTTCAGACTCTCTTCCCAATGGGTTTTTGGGGCACCCACTTCCCTGGTTCCCCTCCTACCTTTTTAAGTGTTTCTTCTCAGTCTTCCTTGCCGGATCCTCATCCAGATCACACCCTCTTACTATTAGGGGCCCCTGGGACTCTGTCCTGGGTCCTCCATATTTCCCCCATTCAGGAGTCCAGCTGAGAACCTCTCTTTCCCTCCCATACACACCTCAGCTTCTGTCTTCAACCTCAGATTCAAGCTTCTAAAAGAAGAAAAAGACAGCTTTGTTGTGCCCCATCTTATAAGAGAAGTGATCATGTGCTGATCAAAAAGCAGGAAGGACAATGGAGAAAGAGCCTAGATAGATGGTCCATATTAATAAGCAACAGCAACAAGAGGAAGAGAAATTAAAGAGATCTTGGAGCTCCCAAAGGGGGAAACTGAGGTCTGAGGGGTATGTAACATTGCCCAATTTCACACAGCAAGTTAATGGCATGGTGGGAATAGAACCCTGGTACTTTGATACTCCCCTACAATCCTATCCACTGTACCACAAGGACACTATTCTATTTTAACCCCTATTGAGTTGGTGAGGGGGCCTGCATGAGGGCAAGGACTTTCTCAAAGCCTGGACTCTCTCCTCTACATCAGCCATACGTTCCCATACTTGTGAAGCTCTAGCCACGGGCCACTCCTCACCCTGTCTCCCTATCACCTCTATCTTTTCATAGGAGAATGAAAAGGATTCAAATTCCGCCTGTGGGTAGAGAGAGGACTAGTGTTTGCTCCTTCGCTTCTGCATCCACCACTGTCCCATCCACTCCAGGATTCCTCATCTCTAGCTAATCTTCTCAGGCTGGGATCAGTCTAAAGGCTGCCAGTGACATCTACTGGGGGCTGGAGAGATGAGCCTGGCTGATGTCCCTCCAGGCTGCTTCCTTCCCAAGCTGGAGCTGTCAGCAGTCACTGAATGTCAGAACTGGGAAGAGACATGGAAACAAGATAGAATGGCAGGGCTGAATGGGGCTTTAGAATATAAACATGGCACATCATAGCTGGAAAAAAAAAACATTTTAGAGCATAGAATATCACACCTGGAAAGGACCTAGTTCCTAGAATGCCCAACCTTAGACACCTTCCAATACAAGACCTTTCATTTTAGAAATTAGGAAACCAGAGCCCAGAGACGAGTATTAACTCACTTAAGGTCACACAGTGACCAATCCAGAATCAGAATTGAGTCTTAATGCAAGTGTAGGCTTGGCAGTCTTTCATGGCTCCAAAGAAACCAAGAAGATTCCTCTGCCACCAAAATATCTTGCCTACAGACCTGTCAGGGCACCTGAAATTCTATCACAAATTCATTCCTTCGAGTTTATATCTTCCATTAATATTCAAGGACAAGAAATGGGTAAAAGAGGCAAGTCTGGCATCCTACCATATCCACTACAAGTCTATAAGGTTAAACCTGAGGGTTAGAGCTAGGTCTGGGTTCACAGTTAGGGGTCTGTCTATGACTAGGATCAAGCTTCCGACTGGGTCCTTACTTAGGATTTAGTCTGAGTCCATAGTTAGGGCTTAGTCTAGGGTTAGAATTAAATCTATGACCAGAATTAGGGCTCACTCTGAAGCAAGGCAGAATCCTGGGTCAGGGCTCTGTCTCAGACAAGAGTTAAGGTCTGATTTCAGCCTGAGACCAGGTTCAGGGCCAGGGTTCAGTCTGAGACCAGAGGAAAGAGTTTTAGGAGTTCATTTTAATAGACCAGATCCAACACCACTACCACCTCCCCGCCAAACACACATGCGCGCACACACATACACACACACACACACACACACACACACGCCACACCCAGTTTGCTAATCTGTCAGTTTGTGTCAGTAATCCTCAGGATAGCACAAGGCACTAGATTAATCTGACAGGGGCTCAGATTGGGGGATGGGGACCTGGATCTCTTTGAGGGATTGGCTCCTTTTGAGGATGTCCCATCACCATAGCAACAGTGAGATTTCCCCTCAGGTTTCTCTGTGCCCGCTGCCACGCTTGCTATGTCTTCTCCTGCCTTAGTGAAGAGATCCAGCTCCTGTCAGATCCCCTGGGATTCCCCCAGGGACTGAGACCCATGGCTATTTTCCTACATTGTCTTTACCTCTTCAGGGAGGAGTATTGAGAAATATGACAGAAGTCTTTGGAGAGAAGGAGATTCAGGAAAAGCTTCCAATAAATATCCCTGCATATCACTTGATACTTTAAATACTTTCAGGCATCCCCTCAGAACCCTGGAAAAGAGGGAAGGCTGGGTTCATTGTTTCCATTTCACAGGTAGGAAAACTGAGGCCAAGAGATAGAAAAAATGATTGCAGCTTCCACTGGGCTCCCAGGTCATGTCAAAATTAAGCCTAGAACTCAAGCATCCCAACTGACCTTTTCCCTTATATCCTTTCACATAAACCCTTTGCAGTTTCTCTCTCTTTTTCTATTTCAGGTACACCCTTGCTTCTCCATGTTCCTCGTTACTCATACCTGGTATTGGAGAAGCAGCCTGGCAGAGGAGCTCTGGCAGAGGCCAGCCATGGAGTCAAGTCGGGAAGACCTGAGTTCAAGTCTTGACTAGGATACATATTGGTTGCGAGATCTTGAGCAAATCACTTCTCAGTTCCCCACTCAATAAGATTATAAACTGCAGAAAAATTGCATATGTGCAATATTTCACACAGTATAGCAAGGTAAGTTCAAAATGGATAAATGATTTAGATACAAAGGGTGATATAAGTAAATTGTGGGAGCATAGAAAAATGCAGCTGTCAGACAAAGGGATAAGGGAAGAGTCTATGACCAAACAAGAGAAATAGAAGATCTTGGGAATTAAAATGGATAATTTTTATTACATGAAATTACAGGACTTTTGCACAAACAAAACAAATGCAGACAAAATTAGGAGAAAAACAGAAAACTAAGGGAAGAGGAATTTACAGCAAGCTTTCTGATAAAGGTCTCATTTCTCAAATATATAGGGGACTGAGCCAAATTTCTAAAAATAAGAACCATTTCCCAAATGATAGATAGTCAAAGGATATGAACATATAGTTTTAGAAGAAGAAATCAAAGCTATCAATAAATAGCCACATAAAAAGACACTCTAAATCATTACTTATTAGAGCAGCGGTTCTCAACCTGTGGGTTATGTTCAATTTGTAGCAATGAAAATAAATCCTGCATATCAGATAGATTCATAACAGTAGCAAAATTATAGTTATGAAGTGGTAATGAAAATAATTTTTTAGTTAGGGGTCACCACAACATGAGGAACTGTATTAAAGGGTTGTGGCATTAGGAAAGTTGAGAACCACTGGATTAGAGAAATATAATTAAAACAACTCTGAGAAACCATCTCACACCTATCAGATTGGCTGACATGACAGAAAGTGAAAATGGCAAATGTTGGAGGGGATGTGGAAAAATTGGTACTACCACGTACTGCTGTTAGAGCTGTGAACTAATCCAACCACTGTGAAGAACAAGTTGGAACCATACACAAAGGATTATAAAACTGTGCATACCCTTGAATCCAATAATATCACCATCAGATCTGTATCCCAAAAGATAAAAGAAAAGGGAAAAGGACCTATTTGTACAATAACATTTATAGCAACTTTTTTGTGGTGGCAAAGAATTGGCAATTAAGGGGAGATGCTCATCAATTAGGGAACGGCTGAATAACTTATGGTATATGATTGTGTTGAGATACTATTGTACTGTAAGAAATAAAAAGGATGATGGTTGCAGAAAAACCTAGAAAGACTTTTATGAAGAAGCAAAGTGAAGGGAGCAAAACCAGAAGAATATTGCATACAGTAACAGCAATATTGTAAGATGATCAACTGCATAAGACTTAGCTACTTTAATCAAGAAAATGATCCAAACAATTCCAAAGGACACATGGTGAAAAATACTCTCCATCTCCAGATAACTGATAAATTCTGAATACAGATTGAAGCATACTTTCTGTGTTTCTCTTGGGTGTTTTTGTTTATGTTTTCTTTTGCAACATGGCCAGTATGGAAATGTTTTAAATGACTTTGAAGAGGTTGGGGATGTTGGTTTGGGGTACTGAGACCCCAAAATAGAGTTACCTGGAATGAATCCACACACTCAAGTCAAAGGGTCCAGGTATCTTTGGGAGTTATGGATGCGAAAGTGTAGGGACATTGAGAGAGCTGTCAGAGGAATGCACCTCGGGCATCTGGTGCCAAAAAGAGATTCCTTGGGTCAGTATCCCTGAGTCTGCTCTGATAAGGGAATTATAGCATCAGGCCTGCAACAAGAGAAGACTTTCTTTGCAGGGGAGGGATCAGGTTACTTTCAGAGACATAGTCTTAGGATTTGGGGGGATCCATGTCCCACCACCTCATCAACTTCACATGAAAATCAATATTATATTTCTGGCCTTCTCAAGGGGGAGAGGTAGGAGGGAGAGAGAATTTGAAACTCAAAATAATTCTTGTGACCATGACTCTTTTGCTCCAAACAGGCTATTATACACATACTCATGTGAAAGGTACACAAACATAATAAATCTAGAATAAAGATTTTGTGAGGGTCAGAAAAACACAACCGATGTGTAAAATACATATATTTAGGTCCCAAGTCATGAGCTTTCAACTGACAGCTGGAAGAGATTTAAGAACTCTTCTGATCTAACCCTCTCTCCATCCTACATATGGAAGTAACTTGGACAGGGTCACTTTAATAGAAGTAGGACTTCTGGGGTTTGAAGCAAGTCTTTCTAACTCTGAATTCTATTTGGTTGTTTAAATTGAAAAAGAGTTTAGAGATCATAAACACAAACCTTCTCATATCACAAATAATAATAATATTACAGATAATAATAATAGCTTACATTTCTATATAGAACTTTAAGGTTTACAAAGCACTTTACAAGTGTTATTTCATGTTATTCTTGGGAGGTAGGTGCTATTATTATCCCCACTTTACAGATGAAGCAACTGAGTCAGACAGAGGTAAGTGACTTTCCCAAGGTCATACACTGTAAGTCACTGAGGCTGAACTGAGGTTTTTCTGACTCCAGGTTCAGGACTCTATCCACTGTGACACTTTACTTCCTCTAAATAAGGACCTCAGACTTAAAAAAACATGGAAAAAGCCAGGGGAAAGAGTAGGTAGAAAGGAATTTTACATCTCAACACATCTGCTCCAAAACGCTTTCTCAGATAAATCCCACTCTTCTCTGAACATTCCTTTTTACCAAAATCACCAGCAGCACTTAGGTACACATGCTGAATTGCATAATCCTACTCTTGTAAACACATTTCCTTAGCATTCACATCATAGAACCAAAGAGCATTCAAGCTGAAAGAGTCCTTATAATTGCTACTCCTACTCTCCCATTCTACTGATGAGAGAATTGAGGCCCAGAGAGAAAGAACCATCCCCAAAGTCACAATGGAAGTTGCTACAAGAGCCTGCACTCAGACTCTGGCTCCTAATTTCCACTTTGATGCCTTTGTTCTCAAATTCCCTTTGCGTGAGCTTTATTTCATGGGACCTGGAGTCAGGAACATCTGAGTTCAAATCCTGCCTCAGCTACATGAACCTGGGAGAGTCATTTAACAACTGTTTTCCTCAGTTTCCTAATCTGTAAAATGAGCATAATAACAGCACCTACCTCCCAGAGTTGTTGTGAGGATCAAATGAGGTAATATGTATGCTTTGTGAAAATGTTATATAAGTGCTACTGTTATTATCATGATTCTTATTTTTATCACCTCAGTCAGACTGGGAACATTCTGAGAGCAGGGAGTTTGTGGATACCTTCTGTCACCTCCAGGACACCTGTCATCAGCCTGGGCAAATAAATGTTTAATAAATGTTTGCTAAATAGTATGGAAGAAAATGTAATCAGTCTGTCAATATGTATTTATTAAGTGTCTTCTACAAAAATGACCTGGCAATTGAAGAGTAAAAAGAAAAATAATTAAGGCAGCTAGTGGCACAGTGAATAGGGCACCAGCACTGGAGTCAGGAGGATGTGAGTTCAAATCCAGCCTCGGACACTTAACAATTATTAGCTGTGCGACCTTGGGCAAGTCACTTAATCCCAATTACCTTCCCTTCCCCCTCCAAAAAAAATGACCAAAAAAATATGAATAATGGGAAGATTCTGAATCAGGGAAGCTATGAAATATACACATCAAATAGCTCAAACTTCCCCTCATGATTTAAGGTTTAAACAGGAACTTGTCCCAGGTTACATACCTAGTATGGTCACAACTAATATTGGAACTTAGTGATCTCTTCACTCCAGGTTCTTTTCTTCCTGTTCTAGCTGGCTTACTACCTCTCAATGATTATCTGGATTTTACAAATGAAGAAGAGGCACCATGATATCACAGAAAGTGCACTGGACTTGAAATTAGGATACCTGAATTCGTGATCTTATTATACTGCTCACAAGCTGTCATGACCTTGAGCATGGAAGCCACTTTTAAGTACAGAATCTCAATTTCTCCATCTGTGAAATGGGCATGATAGTCCTTGGGTTACCTATCTCAAAGGACTGTTATGAATAAAGTACTTTGTAAATGTGGCAGCCAGGATGATTCAATGGAAAGAACACGAGGTCAGGAGACATAGTCCTGGGTTTGAATTTTCAGCTCTCACATGTGATTTGAGCAACCTTGGGCAAATCTCTTAACTTCTTTGAGACTCTGTTTCCTTGCCTATAAAAAGAAGAGATTGGACTAGAAAACCTCCAAGGTTCTTTATAGGTCTGAATCTATGGTATTATAGACTTAAAGTACTACAGACATGTGAGTTGTTGTTGTTAATGGACTCATCCAAGGTCTCACAGTGACAAAGTAGGGTCTTCTGATTTCAAGTTTGTTCTTCTGAAACACTGACATTATTTCCAATGTGCAAACATGATTCATCCCTTCCTTGTATCCAACCATCCATTCGAGCTTTTGTCCTATATCTCTTCTCTCCTTCCGGGCTAAACTCTTGGAAAAGACTTGATATCTCTAGTTCCTTTTGACTCTCTTCTAAACTTGCTGTAATCTGGCTTCTCACCTTATGATTTAAATATCCAAATGCTCTCCCAATTACCAAATCTAATGACCTTTTCTCAGTCCTTGTCCTTGAGCCCTCTTCACAGCCTTTGATGCTGTTGACTAGTTTCTCCTTCAGGCCAGTCTCTCCTTTTGGGGTTTCCATGGCACTAGTCTCCCCTGGTTCTTGTCCTACCAATATGAGGGTTCCCTCTCAGGCTCCTTTGCTTCATCTCCCTCCAACTCACATTCTAACTGTATATATTTTTCAAGGCTCTTTCCAATGTCTTCTCTTTTTTATTTTTATCCTCTCATTTGGTCATCTCATTAGTTCCTCTGTGCCAATGATTGTCAGATATATAGATATTAGCTTCTACGTGTCCAACTGTGTATGAGATATTTTGTTTTGGTTTGGGTTTTTTTTTTTGCTTTCTGGAGGTCAGTTGGGATTCAGTGACTTGCCCAAAGTCACATGGCTAATACATGTGTCAAGTGCCTAGGGCCAGATTTGAACTCAGGACCTCCTGACTCTAGGACTGGTACTCTATTCACTGCACTACCTAGCCACCACACCCCACCCATATATTAGATATTTTGAACTGGATTTCCCATAGATATCTCAAACCCAACATTTCTAAAATAGCACTCATTATCTTTTTTTATGTCTTTGGACTTTCTATATTATTGTCAAGGGCAGTAGCACCCTTGCAGTGAACCAGGCCTATAATCTCAGTGCCATCCTCATTTCCTTACTCTCTCATTCCACCTCACTCTTTTACCTTCATAAAAATCTGTCATATATTTCTCTCCTCTGACACAGAGATAACTCTGTCTCCCTTTCCTGCCTGGTTGCTTTCAAGTGAGGAAGCTATGAAGAGGCTGTAATTTCTGTAAGCCTTTAGGTAGAGTGGGAGGCAGAGACAGAGACAGACAGAGAGAGATGAAGAGAGGAAAGAAAGGAAGAGAGAAGGAAAGAGAGGGGGGAGAGAGATAGGCAGAAAGAGAGAGAGTGAAAGAGAGAGAGAGAGAGACACCCATTTTCCCAAGCTAGGTTGCATGAAACCATGAGCACATGTTACCACTGTTGCTTCTGTTCTGGTTGTGTCCATCCTTTTCTGTATTATATAAAGGAACTTTGGAAATACTTGGGTGTGACCTTGTTAACTTCAAAAGGTCAGGAAAGCATGAGGGGTCCAGGAATAGAGTCTGTGTCAGAGTTTTGAGATGACTAAGTCCAATGAAGAAAGAAACCCCAAAAGACCTCCCTGACCCAACCTAGCAATGGATCCACATATGTGAACTTGGTGGAGGAAATGTTTTGTAGGAAGCATTTTAAGTTTTAGTCCACTTCCTAGGCACTGAGGTAATGTAAGGATTGAGATTATGTTCCTGGGAGGCATGGGGCAGGAGATGTTTATATCTATGTTCTTGCTTTATCTTCTCAGTAAGTAATCCTTTGTAAAAGTGAATTGATACTAATTAGTTAAAAGACATTGGAGTTCTAATCACTGATGATTAGTATTGGGAGGAACACACCAGAATGGGGACCAAAGTTGATAGCATTAGAAAGATACCCCCAGCCTCCCAGGGGTACTCCTAGCACCCTGAGGAAAAGATATAGCCTTGTTCTAGAAACCCAACTTGCCAGTGAGAGTGAGAGTTGAGATAAGGACCACCTAGAGTTTATACATTCTACAATAAAATCACATAATCCCAAGGTTGGAAGGATTTCAGAGACTCTCATTCAAATCCCACTAGAAGCATAAGAACATTCTTCATGGCACCCCAAAAAGTGAGTGACCTCTTTGTTACACCTGCAAATACCTGTAGAAAATGTCCTTTCCATTGAAGGACAGCTCTGAGCCAATTAATTCAGTGCAAAAAGGATTATCTATGTTAATTTCAAAATGTCTCTTTTATTTGTGCCTTCCTTTCCAACTATGCAGTTGCTAAACCTAATTCGTTGACCTTATCACCTAAACTATTACAACAGCCTCCTAAATGATCTTCCTAGTTCCAGTCCCTTCTCTTTCTTCTCCTCCACACAGAAGCCAAAATAATCTTTCTAAAGCACAAGTGCCCTCTCACTCCTCTATTCAAAAACCCTCAGTTCCCCCCTCTTGCCTCTAGGCAGGGATGTTTCCTGTAAATATTTAACAAGCAGCTCTTTGGACGGGGAGAATATACATGGCATTTTTTTAAGTTTAATCTGTATTATCAAGCTTTTCATCACTTTCTTAAGTCTAGATAATCAACAAAGCAATAAATCATCTTTACTTACAGCAGTTGCCAATTTTCAAAGTATAAGTGCTAACATTAGAAATTTAACAATCAACCCTTTAGAATTAGTTCAAACTATCTTACGTATACCTCTGCCTCTAGAACAAAAGAGAACTTCTCAACCTGATGGTGAAGGCACTGCACAGTCTGTTTTAAACCTACCCTTCCAGACTTACTTCTCATCATTTCCCTTCTTTCACACAGCAAACAGGATTATAGGCTGTTCTTGAACTTTTACAGTCTCCTGCCACCATAATTTATACAAACTGTCCCCATAACAAGAACAAACTGTCTCTTCATAACGGCCTTTTAGAATTTTTTCTCTTCCTTCAAGATACAGCTCAAGGACCAACTCCTACATGGAGCCTTCCCTGATACTCACAGTGATTAATTACCTCTTTCCATCTCAAAGAATTGCACAGTATTCAAGAGATGGAATCAATTCATCAGTTCTGAATATTTATTAAATACCTAGTATGTACCAAATAACAACAACTATGAACCAGCTGTACCCCAGAAGCAGGGAGTACAAGAACAAAGAATGAAACAATCCCTACTCAATTACATTCTAATTTTGTAAGTAAATCGTGTTCAAATATAGATAGCATGTAAAAGTGTAGATAACGTAAATATATTTAATAAATACAAACTTGACAGAGTAGTTAAATACTATTGTTTGTCCTCTGTTTTCAAAGAGAACCAATGACATTATGGCATGATGTCTTGACTTACACGTGAATTGGATTTAGGTGAAGTAGAACTGGGCAAAGTTGCCGGCCTCACTCTCTCTTCCAGAATCTTTAAAGTCCAGCAACAGGACAGAAGTCAGGATGACTGGTAGTGGCCCAAGATGTAGTGGATGACCTTGGTGTCTTCAATGTCTGACCAAGCTCTATGCTCCACAGCTCCTGCTTCAACCACTTCAGTGGTCATTGTGGGGGAAAAAAATGTTCTCATCCACCCATTCCATCAGGGGAAGTCCTCATACGCCTGGGGTAGACAACCCCCTAACTCACCAACAGTTTTGAGGCCTGTTGGATACCCTCAATTTTGTTTAGTCCATCTGCCAGAGAGTTTTACCAAGGTGTAGCCTCTAATCATGCTACAGCTTCTTGGAGCCACAACTGAGAATTGAGTGCCAAGTAGAAATCAAAGCTAGATGAGCAGCCCTGAAAAGGGCTCAGTAAGCCCTCACACCAAAGGTGCTAGTCCTCCTGTTAACACCCCATACACCCCTAGTTATATACTAGTGAGTCTGGGAGGGAAGGGACAATCAGTTGGTGGATCAGTAAAGGTTTCATGCAAAAGATGGTGTTTGAAATGTATCTTAAAGGAGGAGAGATTCGATGGGGAAGGGGTAAAGAAGGAACGCACTCCAGGCATGTGGGACCAGTAGTATAAAGCCAGAGAAATGGAATATCATATGTGAGGAAAGTGAGAAGGCCAATGTGGCCAGACTGCAGAGTGCCAGAGAGGCAGTAATGTCCATTAAAACTGAAAAGAGGTTTGGGACAGATCGCATAGGATTTTAGAAGCTAACCAGGGAAATTTATATTTTATCCTGAAGATAATAGGAAGTCACTGGAGTTTTTTTTAATAGGGGTGTCATATGGTCAGATCTGCACTTAAGGAAAATTACTTTGGCACCATTGTATAGGATGGACAGCAGTGATGAGAGGCTTGAGGTACGGAGACCAATTAAAAGGCTTTTACAATAATTTAGACAAGAGATGATGAGAACCTGAAACGAGGTGATAGCTATGTAAGTGGAGAAGGGGTCAAATGCTCGAAATGTTGTGAAGGTAGAAATGGCAAGACTTGGAATTATTTAATATGTGGGGTAAGGAAAAATGAGGAGTCCAGGATAACGATGAGGTTACAGATTTGGGAGACTAGAAAGATGATGGTGATTGCAACAGGAAAAGGAAAATTTGGGAAAAGGTTTAGGGGAAAGGAACGGGGTTTAATTTTATGCATACTGAGTTTAAGGTATCTTTGGGGTGTCAAGTTTGAAATGTCCAATAGGCAATTGGTGATGCAAAACTGAAACACAGGGGAAAGACTGGATGTATCTGTGTGCATGCATGTGTGTGTGTGTATGTATGTTTGTGTTTCTATGTCTTTGTGTATGTCTGTGTGTGTGTCTTAATCTAGATAATGTCTTTTAACTAAAGTGGAAGGAGAGTTAGTGCATGATTTTCTTCTTCACAGATGATTTTGTACTCAATGCAGCCTCTGAGGCTGAGATGCAACAGAGTATGGATTGATTCTCTGCTGCTTGTGCTAATTTTGGCCTAACAATTAACATCAGGAAAACACAGGTTCTGAGCCACCCAACACCACATGCTATAACCAACAGTTATAGTAAGTGGAGAAATTTTGAATACCATGAATAAGTTCACTTAGCTTGGCAGTATACTTTCCGGAGATATCTACATAGAGGATGAGACTGATACATGCACGTCCAGAGCTAGATCATTGTCTGGAGTCTCCAAAGTAAAGAGTGGGAGAGAAGAGGTATTGGACTGATTACCAAATTGAAGGTCAACAGAGCTATTGTGCAGACTTCATTGTTGTATGCCTGTGAAACCTGGACAGTCTACCAGCACCAAGTCAGGAAACTGAATCACCTCCACTTGAATTATTTTAGGAAGATTCTGAAGATCCCCTGACAAGATAATATGTGAATAAGGTATGAACACTGAGGTCCTTTCTCAAGTTGAACTGTCAAGCATTCAAACTCTACTTCAGAGAGTGTAGCTCCAAAGGGCTGACCATGTTGTTTGAATGCCAAATGGACATTTTCCCAAAAGATTACTTTACAGAGAACTGACAAAAGTTCTCACATAGAGGTCAGAAGAAGTGATACAAGGACACTCTCAAGGTTCCTTTGAAGATTTTTGGAATCAAATATGAGCCATGGAAGACACTGGCAAAGGACTGCTCAGCATGATGTGCCTGCATCAAAGAAAGCACTGTATTCTATGAGAAAAGCAGAATTGCAATAGCTCAAAATAAATGTGAAATCCACAAATGTAGAGACATTTCCACTCCAAATGTTTATTTGGACTATGTTTTCCCAACTCTGGTAGAACTTTCCAAGCTCATGTTGGTCTCATCAGCCACAGCTGGATACACTCTACCTTGACTCCAAATTAGTAATGTCATTTTGGTCCTCTTTGAGAACAAAGGACAACAACCAACCAATTTATCAGTCATCTAGATAGAAATGATAGTTAAAGCCATAGCAACTGATGAGTTTACCAAGAGTATAGAGGATGAAGAGAGCTTGAACAGAACTCTGAGAAACACTCATAGTTAGGGACCATGAGAAAGAGCAGTCAGAGAAGTAGGGGACAAACAAGGAGAGAGTAGTTTCCCAAAATCCCAGAAAGGAGAGACTATGCAAGAGAGATTGGTCAATGTCAAATTGTACAATGGCCAATGCAGAAGACAAATAAAGAAGGATGAAGACTAAGAAAAGACCAGTGGTGTGCTAAGTGCTCAACAACTAGCACACACTTTTAAGTTTAATCTGCATTATAAAAATTGTCTCTAATGCATTCTTTAAGTCTAGACAACCAACAAAACAATAATCAAGCCCCAACTTACAGTGTTTGTTGATTTCTGAGGTATAATTGCGTGAATTGAAAATTTAACTATCAGCTCTCTGGTACACCACTGGAAAAGAGTTTAGGTTTTGGTATTCCCCATAAAAACAAAAACAATGCCTCAAATTCAGTTCTGGAGCAGCAGAGTCAAGAAAAGATTGGAGTGAGACATTGTTCCAGTCTAAGACAACTTAGGAAATCAGCAGGTACATGAGCAGGAGCACACATGGCCATAGAACCAATAGCAGACCTTGCAAGTGACAGCAATAGCAGCTGCAGGAGCTTTGAGAGCTCTCAGTTCAGAAAGGCAAATACATCCAACAAGTGGTCAGAAAGAAATCACAAAGAACCCCAAGCTGGCACTGGGCTTATAACTAGGTACAATGTGGCTACACTTTTGCCCATTGCAGTTATGGATCCCATTTCCAAGGCAGAAAGGAGTGTTTGTGGGGAGTCACAAGGAACAAGGGGTTCCAGTTACAGTTCCAGGGCCAAGAGATACATTTGAACTTGTAGCTTCAGAGGACATGACTTTTCCTGGGTAAAGAACAAAACACAAGTCAGGAGAACAAGGATTACACCTCTCCCGAGATCATACCAATTTGGAAGCATTAAAGACTTGCAGATTCCCAGAACTAGCTCTGAAAACAGTAATATGGAAAATCCTGAAGCTTAGCACAGTGCCTTTCATCCTCAGTTGAGCAGAGGAAAGCCTTAATGTAAGTTTCAAAGTCAATAAATAGGCTGGGCAAATGAGCAAACAATAACAGCCCCAAAAATGACCCTTAAAAGATACTATAGTGGCAGGAAAGACCAAGACACAAACTCAGAAGAAGACAAAAATGTGAAAAGAGCTACTAGCAAAATCTCAAAAAATGAAAAATGGACATGAACCCAACAAGAACTCCTGAAAGAGTTAACAAAAGAGATAAAAGTAGTAGAGAAAAATTTTGGAAAGGAAATGAGAGTAATGCAAGAAATTATGAAAAACAGAACAAACTGCTTAGTAAATGAGACACAAAAAATCCTGAAGAAATAATGCTTAAAAAAACAATTAGCCAAATGGTAAAAGAAGAACAAAAGTTCACTGAAGAAAAGAACTACTTAAAAGCAGAATTGGCCGAATGGAAAAAGAGGTACAAAAACGAATTGAAGAAAATAATTCCTTAAAGATTAGAATTGGGTAACTGGAAGCTAATGACTCCATGAGACATTGAGAAGCAATAAAATTAAATCAAAAGAAGAAAATGTGAAATACTTCTTCAGAAAACCAACTGACCTGGAAAACAGGTCAAGGAGAGATCCTTTTGTTTTGTTTTGTTTTGTTTTGTTGGAAGACAATTGGGGTTAATTGACTTGCCCAGGTTCACATAGCTACTGACTCCAGGGCCAGTGATCTATCCACTGCACCACCTGGCTAACCTAAGTAGAGATAATTAAAGAATTATTGAACTACCTGAAAGGCATGATAGAAGATAGAGCCAAAACATCATATTTTAAGTAATTATTAAGGAAAACTGCTCTGATTCCTAAAACCAGGGGATAAAATAAAAATTGAAAGGATCTACCAATCACCTCCTGAGAGAAATCTCAAAATAAAAACTCCAAAAGACATTATAGCCAAATTCCAGAACCCCCATGTCAAAGAGAGAACATTGTAAGCAGCCAGAAAGAAGTAATTCAAATATAGTGGAGCCATGGGCAGGATCATACAAACTTAACAGCTCCCAAATTAAAGAAGCAGAGGGCTTGGAATAAGATATTTTGGAAGGCAAAAGAGCTAGGATTACAGTCAAAACACAACCTACCCAACCAAACTGAATATATTCGTTCAGAGGGGGAAAAAAGGAACTTTTAATGAAATAGAGGGTTTTCAAGCATTTCTGATGAAAACACCGGAGCTAAATAGAAATTTTGACATTCAACCACAGGACTCAAGAGAAGCATAAAAAGGTAGGTTTGAGAGAGAAATTATAAGGGCTTGATACGGTTAAATTGTTTACATTACTATAGGGGAAGATGATACATCTTCCATGTTCCATCCTCCAGATGGGAGGG
>CM053594.1:71551101-71571745 GCA_028646575.1 Pseudocheirus occidentalis | reverse complement strand
GAGAAAATGTGTAATTCAAAAATGTAATGAAAATGAATAATGTAAACAAGAAAACAAATAAAAAACTAAATTAAAAAAAAAGAACAAAAAAAGAGTTACATTTACAGCATTTTCCTTCCCACCAGAAAATATAATTATCAATGACTCCCAGCCTCCCACCTCCTAGAATTTCACATAAAGTAGAAGAAGACCTTATGGAGTAAAAATCCATTCCAATTTGATGCCTTTTGAAAGTTTGAGGCTACAATATAAGGGCTTAGGGCTGGGAATCAGGAGGCCTGGGTTATATACCTATCACTGCCAATGACTCATGGTTTGACCTTGGACATGTCACAGAAACATATATTGGAACTAAATGAATTGTTAGCACAGAGGATCATAAAATGTCAGAGCTGAAAAAGGACCTTGGAGATTAGTGAGTGAATCTACTTTTTGTTTCATTTTTTTGTCTTTTTCATTTTAGCACATAGCACAATGTCTGGTTCCTAGTAGATATTTAAGAGATGCCTGTGGAGAGAGGAAAGCAATACCCAAAGACTGTAACATAACCAAGAACAGAAACCAGACACACTGACTCACAGACTACGTGGTCTTTCCAAACAATTATGTCTCTAAGTTATTACCCTTTTCTGAGGTTCACTATTTTCATCTGTACCACGGAGAAAATATTGTATATCATGTTGATTTCAGAGACATTTGAAGAGGGTCCAGTGAGATAATTTACCAAGAATAACTTAGAAATAAATAGCAGGATGCAGCAGTAGAAAAAGGATGTGTATCATGATATAATCTAATGGAACAGACATAGCTTTTGGAATCAACAGGTATGGGTTCACATACCAACTCTGCAATTTATTACCTTCTCCTTGGGAAAGTCACTTCTTACTCTTCCTTTGGTTTCCTTATTTATAAAATTATAGGGTTACACTAAGGTATTTCTAGGTTCTCTTCTCCCAATTATACTTTAATTACATTTATCCTATGATCCTTCCATGGGACATATATGTTCAAATATTTCTAGTATGAGTATATGGAAACAAAGATAGCTAGATTGTTACAAAATGTTCATTCCTTATAAAAAGGGTGTATAAGATAGTATAAAAATACTGGCCCAGGAATCAAAAGACCAGGCTTCTAGCTAGGTTTTGCTATTTGACCTTGCATAAGTCACGTTATTTTGTTCTCAAGATTTCCGTCATAAAACAAATAATGTTGAAAGGTTACCAACAGACAAATTTAGGTAGGATTCACAAAGAAATTCCAGACATTACAGCTATTCAGGAGTAAAAGAGACTTCTTTTCTCAGGAGATAGAGAGTATCTTCTCAAGAGAGGTCTTCAAACATGGATTCTATTGCCATTTGTTAGGAATGATGTAGGGATTCTTGACTAGTACAGACTGGAAAAAAAATAGACTCCAGTTCTTCAAGTTGTAAGGAGGAAAAGAAGGAGAGGGAAGAAGGAGAGGAAGAGTAGAATGAAGAGAAAAAAGAAAAAAAGAATATTGGGAAGAAGATAATGATAAGGAACATGCTTGTGTGTCTTGCTTCTCCAACGTAGGACCAAGGATTGTGAGATCCTTGAGGGCAAAGACCAACTACTTACCCTCACCCTGTCTCCTTTACTGTGTCCATAACTGGGCTAACTAACAAGTATTAAGGAAGGAAGTTGAACTGAGGACAGCATATTTAGAGCTAGATAGCATTTATAAAGTCATTATATTTGATTCTCTCATTTTACAAATGGAGAAAACTGAGACTGAGAGACCTGAAGTCACTTGTCTAGTATCACATAGTTAGTAAATACCTGAGGTAGAATTTGAACGTGAATATTCCTGATTCCAAGTCCAATGCTTTATCCTCTACACTAATAGTGCCAAATGCAAATAGAAATGAATCCCAAAGGACCACATACTGATTTAACAACCACAAACTAACATTATCCCTGTTAAGTTGTATTTTTATTTATTTAGTTAAACATTTCCCAATTGTACTTAAATCGGGTTTGGCCCTGTGATAAGGGTCCTGAGTCTGACACCTCTTCACTACTCTATATTACCTAGTCAAGTTCCTTTCCATTGTAAAAATACTATGGTGCTACTCCCAGAATTTAATTAGAATGAGTGATGTGGCGTGGTATGATGAGGGATAGGATGGAATGGGATGGGATGGAATAGAATAGGTTGTGATGGATGTTGATAAAATTCAAAGAATATCAGAAGTAGACAAAAGCTTAAAAGACATAGTTTGCCTCTACTTTCATTTTACATTTGAGGAAACCAGCACTTTGAAAGTTTGAAGGCTTGGAATCACTTAGCTAACAACTGTAGAGGAAAAATGTAAGTACTTCAGTAGCCTCTAAATCCTGTTAAATGAAGAAGACTCCATAGAGGCTTGAGTCCCTTGAATCACCACACCAAAGTTTAGACTGTGATTAATAGCCAAAACACCCCTTTCATAGGGTTAGAGAGTGAATGTTCAATAGCCACCTTCCCTAGGCATTACCCCTAGCATGAATCAGCACCAGCATCAGTCTCCAAATCTTGATGTACATACCAGGTCCAGTTTTCCAATGCCTTGTCGTGTTTGACCTAGATAAAAACCTACAAAAAAAATTTACTGTATGTTAGGAGTTTTCAGTCTCATTATGTCCACTAGGGATGCCAGAGAGACCTGATCAATTTCCAGTCCTCTATGTCCCACCCTTTGGATTGTAAGTATTTCACCTTAATAAAAGGAAACTGCTTTGTTTTCTCTCTGCTTATGTATGTTTTGTGATATTCTATCCTTCCACATACTTCATCTTGAATCCTAAACCTTGCTTAAATTACACTAAGATGAAAAAAAGTGGTTATGAATGCCAATATCTTAGCTTAATGGAAGGTGTTCTTAAATGGGAATCAGAGAACTGAGGTTTGAATTCCATCTGGGCCACTCTTCATTTAAATGAAAATTCACAAACCTCCAAGTCCAGATCTCTTTTCCATATATCACACGCTGAGCATGGTCTGCTCATGAAACATTTGTTCAGTGCCTCCTAGTGTAAGTAAGGCCTTTTCCTCAAAGGATGAAAAAATTCTAGGCATTAAAAAAAATAGATATGACACAGCTCATGCTCAAGAAATGCTTCTATTTGAATTGGAGGGAGAGAATAAGTATAAAATTAAATATGTTGAAAGACACATAGCATAGTACAGATGAAATGTTCAAGAAAGGTTTTTGACGAATTGAAATTACTTTTATCTGGGGGAGTCAAATAAAAATATTGTTTTCCCTTTTCTAGGATCTGAGATGGGTCTTGAAGGAAGAAAATACTTTCTTAGAAGTGGTGGGGTCAGGATATAGACAAAGATACTTAGGAACATCTGACTCCAAATCCTACTTCAGATGCTATTTTTTTCACCCTATATAAGTTTTTTTCTCAGACTTGTTTTCCTTTGAAAATAGAAGTCATAATAGCACCAACATCACAGAGCTGTTGAAGTTATCAGCTAAGATAATACATGTAAAGTGTTTTTGCAAATCTTAAAGAATCATATAAATGTTAACTATTATCATTATTATAGAAATAGAAGGAAGATTGCTAAGGAATAATATAGATTAGTGATGGGGTGTACAACAGAAGAAGGGGGTAATATGACAATCACCTGGAAAGGTAAATTGGAGCTAAGTTATAGAGAATCTAGACTGACAGGATCAGGAGTGAATATTTTATTTAGTAAGCAGATGAGAACCACTTTTTCTTCTACTATAAAAAGAGGAAATTGGATTAAATAACTAATAAGGTCCTACTTCTTTCTCAGTATTATGCCCCTTTGACTCTTGTATTCTAACTATATTTGAGGCCCTTTATTAAATTTTAGGTGATCCATTTTACAAAGATATTGAACAAATTATACTCTATAATCAATTAATATTTATTAAGCATCTACTTTGTAGCAGGCACTGTAGTAAATGCTGAGGATACAAAATGAGGAAAATAGACAGTTCCTGCCTATGAAAAGCTTATACTCTAACGGAGGAGACAATATATAAACAAATCTATACAAAGCAAGCTATATAAAGGATCAATAGGAAATAATTAAGAGAGGGAAGGTATTAAAATTAACAAGCTTTGGGAAAGAATTCCAGAAAGAGATAAGATTTTGGTTGGAATTTAAAGGAAGCCAGGGAAGTAAAGCTTTCCAGGCATGGGGGACAGTCAGAGAAAATGCCTGGAGCTGAGAGATGAGTGTCTTATTCATGGAATGTCCAAAGGCCAATGTAGCTGTATCTCAGTATTTGTCAGGGATTAGGGGCAGTTAGGTGATAAAAGGGATAGAGTGACAGTCCAGAAGTCAGGAAGACTCATCTTCAATTACTATTTGGCCTCAGGGTCTTACTAGCTGTGTGACCCTGGTCACTTAACCTTATTTGCCTCAGTTCCTCATCTTTAAAACGAGTGAGAGAGGAAACTGCAAACCACTTCATAACTTTGCCAAGAAAACCTCCAAATGGGGTCACAAAAACTTGGACACAATTGAAAAAGGATTGAATAACAGCAGGGATTAAGGTATAAGAAAACTGAAAAGTTGGAAGCATCTTAGGCTTTTTTATTTGATAGTGGAGGCAGTAAGGAGCCAAAGGAGTTTACTTAGTAGTGAGATAACATGATGAGACTTGTGCTTTAGGAAAATCACTGAGATGGTATAATGTGGGACGGTTGAAGTGCAGAGTACCTTGAAGCAGGCAGACCCACCAGGATGCATTTGCAATGGTCCAAGTATGAGGTGATGATGAGGGCCTAAACAGTATGATTGGTTGAAAAGAATATTGGATTTGGAGTAAGAGATTTGGGTCTAAATCTACTGCTTACTACTTCTGTGACCTTGGACAAGTTATTTTCACATATATGATTCACAGATCACCTATCTTAAAAAGTGAGGTGATGGAAAAGATGAGTTCGAGGCCCAGTTCTAGTTCCCGTTCTAGGCCATGAGACAGTGCCAGAAGTAGGAAACAAGGATGATCAGTAAACCTATGAAGACTAGTTATACAAATTTGGGGTGGGAGATAGCATGGTTCAGTGCAAAGCAGCTTGACTTGGATTTACAAGACCTGAATTTGAACATTAGCTCTCCCAGTCGTTACCTGTGTTACCTAAGAAAAGTCTTATAACTAATTTCATTCTTGACTTGCTCATCTACATGTATTCCCTACTCCAGGGCAACTCATCCAACTCTCACTCTGATTTCCCAAAAGGCAACTAACTACTTCTCTTTCAGGGGACCTAAGAGTAACCCTGAAGACTTGTAGCTTATAATACTGAAGCTCTGGAGCCCCAAGAGATGTGACCTCTGTTAGTAATTATCCCAGTTGACTCCATTAGTTTTTAGAAAAGGTATTTATTGAGATTTAGTAAGAACAAATGGTATAAAACATTTCTCCCAAGCAGCTACTCAGTATTCCCTTTCATCCAGAATCCCTAGGGAGAGTATGGTCAAAAGAAAAGCCCAATAATAGTGAAGCATATATGTAGAGATTATCTGTAAAAAGTAAATACAACCCAACTCCTAGCCCTGGAAGGTGTTTTCTCCATTTGTAGTGATTCTACCATGTTCTGCTGCTCAGATTATTTACTGCTGATCTCTGCTATTAGACCAGAACTCTCTGATGTTGGTGGTTTTCTCCCTTCCCCCATGGTGCCAAGGAAAGGGAAAATATCAATTGCTACCGAGTTGCTTGGATGGCATCTCAGCTGCCCTTACAATCTCATTAGACATTACAGTGACCTTAAGGTCACTGCCTGAATACATCCATTTCAAGACTGATTTTCTGCAAACTCCCTGTTTCTTATGGCTATTGGTTCTAGTTTTAGTGAACTCTGTTACTGCATCTAGTCATTTGCAAAATCTTTATATCTCTCAAATTCACAAGATTGTTGCCTAAACATATCCACCTTGGAATAATCATTTGCCTGATTTCAGTAATGGGGAAACAGAGGTACCATATTGTCATGGACCCTTCACATGTGTAACCTGACTTTCCTCCCACCCTCAGGACCTCAAAATAGTCCTCCCTCAAAAATTCAAGGGGAACAAAATCTGAGAAATGGATGGATCCTACACTCAGTTCTGCCCAGCAACTCCTGAGTCACTGATTCATTTGGTTTTGTAGCCAATCAGAAAACATTTTTGTCATCACACAGTAACAATCTGTCAGTGACTCATGGCAGAAAGAGGTTCACCAATGTTTCCATATTTTTGACTTAGAAATACAGACTACAGAGGGGGAAGCTAGGTGTCGCAGTGAGCAGAGCACCAGCCCTGGAGTCAGGAGGACCTGAGTTCAAATCTGACCTCAGACACTTAACACTAGCCTTGTGACCTTGGGCAAGTCACTTAATCCCAATTGCCCTACCCTCCCCCCTACAAAAAGCAAACAATAATAATAATAAATAAAATTATTTTAAAAAGAAATATACAGAGAATATTTTTTGGAGGGAGGAAGGCAGGGCAATTGGGGTTAAGTGAATTGTCTAAGGTCATGTGGCTAGTAAATGTTAAGTGTCTGAGGTCAGATTTGGACTTAGGTCCTCCTGACTCTAGGGTCCGTGCTCTATTCACTGTGTCACCTAGCTGCTCCCTATGCAGAGAATATTGATGCATGAAGTAAGGATTTAAAACAGGGTGGGGATCTTTGTGTGTGTTTCAAGGAATGAAGTCAGTCAGGTAATATCTTTGAGGGCTAATCCCATTTCTATTATATACAAAATAAAGGGGTTGAATTACATGATGTTGAAGGTACCTTTCAAATCTATAATGCTGTTTTTAGAATGGAAGAAATGATAGCTGTCATCAAGTATCCAAAAAACCATTGTGTGGAAGAAGGATTAGTATCTCTTTGCCTCCAGAGGGTAGATCTAGTAAATTATTAGACAAAGCAGAGAGACATACATTAATTTAAAATAAAGAGAACACTGCTTAACATTTAGAGGCATCTCAGAAAGAATGGGCTGCTTTGAGAGGCTCTGAATTTCCCATAATTTTAAGTCTCCTAGCAGAGGCTAGCCCATCCTTTGTCAAGGATATTGTAGAAGGGCCTTCAGCTTAGGTACAGACTGAATTAGATGGCCTCAGAGGTTCCTGACAAATCTATTTCTGTGATTTTCTGTTTCTGTTAAGTTTAGATGCACAGGCCCACTGTCAGGATGCTGGAGTGAATTTTTCAGTTCCTACAGTACATGACAGGTTTAGGGAGGAGAGGTGGAAAATCCAGGCTCTCCGATGTTAATAGTGTCACTTTCATTTTCTATCACTTTCAACAGCCCTTGTACTCAGAGAACATTTCTTAGAAATCCTCCTTTTTCTTCCCAGGTTGGGGAGGCTGTGAACTCATGTTGATTTAAGAGTTTTCCAGTGAGGAAGGGAGAAAGGGTTCAAGGAAAATGGCCCAAAAGATTGAAAAAGGTACCAGCACTCAGGGTTCCACATATGAGGAGAAAGCCTTAGTGGCATTGGAATAGGGCAAGATGAAATTCCCATCTTTTAAAGCTCAGTCCCAAGGTCACCACATCTAGGAAATCGTGTGTAATAATTACTCCACTTACTCTTATCCTCATTCTAAGCTGGAAGTCATTTGCCCTTCCTTTGACGTCATTATACTTTTTAAAGGTTGTTTGAGCCCCCTATATACCCGAAAGTCTTAGTAGAGTTTTAAGTTTTTAATAGGAGTTTCTTATTTGTACAGACTGGACAAGATGTCCTCTGAGGTCCTTTAAACTTTAAGACTTTTGGGAAACACTTTATGAGCCTTGTCACATTCTGCCTCATATTGCAATTTTAACAAAACTAAATTCAGTTCAGTGGATATTTTCTAAATGTTGTTTCAATTCCATTAAATCCCATTCAGACATTTAATAAATACTCACTATATATTAAATCCCTGTCCTGAGATTGGGGATATAAAGTCTGACACATCCCTGCTGTCAAGGGGCCTACAGTCTAACAGGAAGGAGAGATACAACAAAAACTTCCATGATACAGAAGAGAATGACATCATTACAAAAGAAAGGTCCAATCAAAGTCATTTTTAAGCAAAATTTTGAAAATGAAGTGACTGTTTTATTGAAAATAAATAGGCTTTGGGAAAGTTTGAGGTAATAGGGTCTTAAATGGACAGAAAAATCTTAATAGAGGGGGAAGAATCGCAATTTTAAGCACTGAGGATGTCCTAAGGAAAGAATTGGTAGGACGGAAACGAAGACCTACAAGTAGTCAAGTTTTACATATTGTAGATAAAGAGGAATAGTATGAGATAAGTCTGGAAAGTTGCTGTGAAGTGAGATTTACAATGCTTTAAATAGTTTGATGAAAAGTTTACCAAATAATAGCATCTCAGAGTTGTCAGGGATTTTGGAGGCCATTTTGTCCAACCCGTACCTGAATAAGAATCCCCTCAACTATTTCCTAGACATTGGTTCACCTAGCCTTTTTAAAAGAATTTTAGCTAGGGGACTAGGTGGTGGGGGTGGGGTGACCCACCCATATCTTCCCAAGACAGCCTATTCACTTTTGGACAGCTGCAATTGTTATGAAATTTTTGTTTTCCTCAAGCCTAAACTGTCTTTTTAAAGTCTACCCATTTTTCCTATTTCTGCCAACTGAGACCAAGTAAAATTCATTTTTTCCACATATAACAATCCCTGCAATAGTAGAAGAGAATCATATCCTCAGTCTTCTCTTTTCCAAGTTAAATGTTCTCAGTTACTTCAACTGATTCTCATATGTCATAACATTGTGGACCTTTATTATGTTGGTTACCAGCCTCTGGATACCCTCAGCTTATCAATGCCCTTCCTAAAATATGTTGCCCAGAAACAGGTATAACACTCCATTTGTGGACTGACTATGGCAGGATATGATAGGATGCTGAGAGCTATGTATTGGGAAGATCATTTAGGCAACTGTGTAGAAAAACAGGCTAGATGCAGGGAGACCAGGTAAGAGGCTATCACAGTAGGTAAGAGGAGAAGTTGAGAGGACCTGAAGTAGGGAGGTTTTAGCATTACTGTGGTAGAAATGGAATCCATTGTATTTGGTAACTGATTGAATGCAGGGATCTCAGAAATTGAGAAAGAACAAAGTTCTTGCAGAGAAGTCCAAGAGGCAGGTGGAAATGTATTACATCATCATTTGTTCCTGCATCTTTATCTGCACAAAGGTGATAATTGAAACTGTAGTAGCAGATAAGATTGGGAAGAGACTTTGTTAAGTTATGGTTTTCTTTGTTTTATTTTCTTTACTCTTGTAGCAGAGGCAGCTGTGTGGTGTGGTAGGTATAGAGTGTTGGCCCTGGAGTCAAGAAGCCCTGAGTTCAAACCTGAATTCAGACACCTACTATCTATGTGACCCTGGGCAAGTCACATAATCACTGTTTGCCTCAGTTTCTTCATCTGTGAAATGTGGTTAGAAAAAAGCACCTACCTCCCAGGGTTATCTTTTGGATCAAATATGTCAATGTTTGTAAAAGGTTTATCACAGTGCCTGGCATATATTAAAACTTAGTAAATGCTTCTTTCCTTCCTTCCTTCCTTTCTTGCTTCCTTCCTTCCTTCCTTCCTTCCTTGCTTTCCTTCCTTCCTTATAGCACAGTATTAGCTTTTGCTGTGAGGATTCATGGAACATGATGAGAAAGTTGGGTGCTATGTCTTTAACCCAGGAGACACTTGGAAAATCATTGGTAGAAAGAGAAAAGGACAAGTTTGGATATAGAAACTTAGTATCGACACATATTTAAAAGGATGAAAGAGAGTAGGAGGGGAAAAAGAAAAGTCAGAGAGGTAGGAGAAGTATGAGAGCTGCCACCTTGGTCACTTAGAACCCTAAGTATGCTTCAAGGTTCAGTTCTCAAGCCCCCTTCTATAGGTGGACTTTTCTGAGCATTCCAGTTACTAGTGACTACCTATTATCCTGAAATCCCTTTCAATTTACTTATCTATGTACTGCCCCTCCTATTAGAATGAAAACTTCTTAAGGGCAGGGGCTATTAATTTCATCTTCTTAACCTCAGCAGTATTCCCAGCATAATTTCTAAACCATAATAAATTATTAATAAAATAAAATTTTGTTTTGTTGCATTGTATTGGATTGAAAAGAAGTCAATAAGAAGCACAGAGTAATTCAGCATCAATTACCACATAGAATTAAAGGAGGATGAGAACAGGGGTGCGTGAAAAGTCCATTGGATTTGGTATTATGGTCATTAGTGACCTTAGAGAGGGTTATTTCATCAAGATCACAGAGAGTCAAGTTGGTTTATAGGGAGTTGACTCATGCAGTTAGAAAGTATTAAGCATTTATAAATAAATGACACTGGGTTCCTGGCTATTCTGCCAAGACACTCCACCTCTCTGTTCCATGTGTTTTCTCTAGCTGTCCCTTATCCCTGGAATGCTTTCCCTGATCATATCTTCACTGTCTCCCCTGACATCCTTTAAGTTCTAACAAAAATCTCTTCTTCTACAGGTAGCCTTTCCTAACCCCTCTTAAAACTAGTGCCTTCTGTCTCTTAATTATTTCCTATTTATTCAGTATATAACTTGTTTGTTTATATTTGCATCCTCTATTAGATTGTGATCTCCCTGAAGGCAAGACTGTCTTTTGTCTCTTTTTGCATACCTCAGTCTCAGTATAATCTGACACATAATAGGCACTCAATAAGTGTCTATTCACTAACTGACCATACATCAGACACTGTGACTAAGCAGTGGGAATAGAATGAAAGGCAAAACCCAATTCCTGACCTCAAAGAGAGTATATTCTGATGGGGGGAAATACCATGTAAAATGACTATATGTATAGATGGCAAATGCAGAGTACATTAAGTTAATCTGAAAGGAGATGGCTCTAGCAGTTAGGGGGGTTGGTAGGAATATCATAAAAAGAAGGTAGGATTTGAAATGAGACTTGAAAAAAATTAGGTAAACTGAAGTAGAGATAAGGAGGAAGAGAATTTCAATAACGAGGACAAGTAGGAGAAAGAGTGACTGGTTCAAGTAACTGTAAGTATACTTGTGGGGCTCTAGATTTCCTAATGTGTTGAGGGGAATAAGGTATAAGGAGGCTGAAAATGTAGGAAATGGTCAAGCTATGAAGAATTTTAAACTTCAAAAGTAGACTTTGCATTTGACCATGTTGGTAATAGGGAGCCACAGGAGTCCATTGAGGGAGGTAGGGTGTGACATAGTTAAATCTATACATTAGAAAGATCATCCTAACAGCTGAATAGAGGATGGAAGGCAATGGAGAGAAACTTGAGAGTAGAAGACCTATTAGAAAATGATTGTAGCAGTCAAAGTGAGAGGACATAAGAATTATGTCTGCTTGAGTAAAGAGAGTGAGATATTTACAAAAGAAGTGAAGGGAGAAAAGAAGATTTCACAGTGGTTTGCAGATGTGGAGTGAGTGAGACAGAGTCATGGAATGCCACCAAGATTGCTGTCTTCAGTGTTTGGAAAGAAAGAGCTGAGCAATGAGTGTAAGGAAGTAGACACAGAAAGCTTTAGTCTTTGTAGAACTTTGGCAGTGATGGCGATGGAGGGACTAGATGAAAGACTCTCAAGGGTGACAAAGTCAAGTGAAGGTTTTTTTTTTTAGGATAATCAATCAACATGCATTTACTTATTAAGTGCCAGGCTCCCAGGCTATAAATATCATAAAGGAATTTCCCTTGCTTTCTTCAAGGAGTTTGCCTTCCATTGGGTGAGAGACATACGTATTATATACGTATAAAATATCTATAATATAAGAGGAATAAACCAGTAACTGAGAAAACCAGGAAAAGTATCATTTAGGATGTAATACATGAGCTGAGCTTTTACAGAAGTTAAGAATTTTAAGAGAAGAAGATAAAGTCTCATGGGTAGGGGAAACTTAAACATGTTTATAAGCAAGAACCCCAACATAGAAGTGAAGTTTGAAGATGCATAGGAGAGGAGAAGACTGATGAAGCATGGAAGAGAAGAAAGGGATTGGCTTTCAGGGCACGAGTAAGTTGTCTGAGCAAAGAGGTTAATCATGTCAGAGGAGGTGAGGGGATAGTTGAGGGTGTAGAGGATGGATGATAGAGAGCTGGGTGAAGCCAGTGCCCAGAGCAGACCCTGCCTTCAATCTTCATCCAATCCAGCTGCATCCAATCCAAGGCCTAGGGAGAAGTTGAGAGAAAGAAACTGGAAGCACATAAAGGAAATCAAATGTCCAGGCTTTACTAGCAATCACTTAATTACACAAGATCTGCTTTTCCATAATGTGAAATATTGACCTCCTCCGAGGGAAGTCATCACATAGCAGTGCAATTGATCCAAGCCCTGGGGTCACTGCAGAGAGAGGAAACATAGATGGAAACTTGGAAAGCTTTCGTTTCTTCCTGGGCTCTTTGCCAGCTGGGGATCCCTCTGGAGACATGAACACAGCCTTTCAAAGTTCCCAGGCTGAAGAGATGCTGCACTTACTTTCCACAAGGTGTATAAAGTGCAATGAGCAGACAGAGCTCAGGGAATTCCATTCTATGTGGACCTGACACTTAAATCTGTCTCAGTTTCCAGGTCGCATACCTACTAGTTCATTTCTCTTACATATCCGACAACTTAATTACTAACCACATTAGCTTGTTTGAACATTGTATATGCTCAAAGGGGGCAGTAGTATGCCCTCCTTTCGGGTCAAGGTTCTCTGGACAGGGGCTTTGTTTCTCCTTCAACACAATGGTCTATGAGGGCAGAGTCATTGTCTCACCCCCAGATCAAGAATTCTCTGAGGGCAGGGCCCTTGTCTCTTCCCTCAGAACAGATGGTCCCTGTAGGATAGGGTTACATCCTCGGTCCAAGGTTGTATCTTTCCTCTGAGACTGAGAGTTCCCTAAGGCCAGAACTGGATGGAATATCTGAGATGTATAATCCAGAAAAGAACAGCATCAGTGGAAGATGAAAACCAAGTCAAAGACAAGCTGTTGACCCTAATTCTCCAAGGATTGAAAGTGTCTATTTTGTATGAGACTCTGTGCTAGATTTTAGGGATCCAAGAACAAAACAAAAACCAATACCTGATCTCAAGGGCAGGGGAAAAAGGAAGGAAGAGAGAAAGTTTAGTAAATATAGATCAATAAATACACCATAGTTTGATGAAGCAGAGAGCAATCACAACTAACGAGATCTTTAAGGGAAGCTAAGGATTATCAAAGGTAGATGTAAGGAAAGAATAAATTCTAGGGATAGAGGAGAGGCTATGCAGAAGCACCAAGATGTGAGATAATTATTTCTTGAAAGCTATTCCAGATCATGGACTGGAATTCATCAAACTAAAGAGTACTAGAATTGTAGTCAGGAAACCTTGGTTCCAATTCCAATCCTTCATTTTTCAGCCTTGATTCTACATGTTCTTTTTTTGATGATGATGATGATGATGAGGATGAGGATGAGGATGATGATGAGGATGAAGATGATGATGATGATGATTTCAATTTTTAAAATAAAAAATTAACAAAAAAATCTGTATTATATTCACTTCAGGGAAACAAAACTCTTTTAATAAAAATGTGCAGTCCAGGAAAATAAATTCCCTTATTGGTCATGTCCAAAAATCACAAATTTCCTTCCAAAGACCCTCCAGTACCCTGAGTCTCTTCTGTGAGAAAAGGTGTGGCATGTTAATTATTAGTACTCTTGGTCATTGAATTGATCAGAGTTCTAAAATCTTTCGAAAACATCTGTCCTTAAAATGTTATTCTTATTGTATAAGTTATTCTTCTGATTCCCTGCATCAGTTTATATAATTCTTCTGAAGTTTCTCTAAAGTAATTCCTTTTGCCATTTCTTATAATACAATAGCATTCTATCACATTAATATGTTATAGTTGGTTTAGCCCATACTCAGTTAATGAGCACTCCCTTCACATCTGGTTCTTTGCCAGTTAAAAAAAAAAAAGGAAATATAGTAGTTGTATTTCTGGGTCAAAGTTTATGTCCTTCAGGAACATAGTTACAAATTGCTTTCCAGAATTGCTGGACTAGCTCACAGCTCTACCAAACTTGCTGTTTTTCTACAGTCACTCTGATATTTGTCATTTTCCTTTTTTGTCGATCTGATGAATGAACAGTGAACCCTGAGAATTACTTAAATTTCAGCTGCAATCTCTATAGCTTTGGACAAGTCACATTTCCCCTTTAGGACATGGTTTCAATATCTAGCAAATAAAGATAATGACACATGCTCTCTCCTCCACTGACCACATTACAAAAGTTTTAGTAAGGCATAATGAAAGAAAATGAGTACAAATGCTTTGAAAACTTAATTCCTATGTACATATGAACCATGATTCTGGATTTCAGACTCATATATCTGTAGATACAAAGAATATAAGTGAAGTGGTAACACACCCAAAATCTAGAAGCAACACTTTAGAGGATTATTCATATGGGACTCCTTCTTTAAAACCCTTCTGTCCCCAGGATTTTATGTTGCTTAATTTCCTTTCTTTTTTTTTTAATCTCAATTTCTGACAAGTGATAACAATCATGGTGTCAAAACAACAGTAGTAGTAATTCTGACCTGGCACTGGTGTCACTAATTGACTGCATGACCATGGGCAGATCTCTTGACTTCTTTGGGTACTAATTTCCTCCCTATTAAAGGAAAGGATAGTCCATATTAAGACTTCTTCTCACGACTATATGAAGTTTACAACAGAAAATGGCTAGGAAAGTTCTTTGATTGGTCGAATTGCCTCTGAGATGAGATCCCTGCCCTGTGAGATGTTGGGTTCTGAACTAGTAGAGACATATATCGCAGTTCAATCAAGCATACATTTTAAATGGAAACATCTGCCTAGGTATATAGAGAGTCTCCATCACTGAAGGTGCCTAAGTAGAAGCTGAGTGACCACTCATGGATGTTGTAGAAGGGAGTCATTCCTCTTCAGGACTTCTAAGGTTTCTTCCAAACTAAGTTGAAATTCTAGGACTCTTCCATAAAGGTTCAGAAATAGTGAGCTATAGGAAAATGTATGCAAAGGCATAGGACCATAGGATTGGGGGAACTGAAAGAGTCTTGGAAGATCAGGGTAGAGTGGTAAAAAGTACAGAGGATTTGGAAAGACATGGATTTCAAACCTAACTCTTCCACTTATTGCCTTTGATAATGACTGTGGCAGTTTCCTTCACCTATGAGGCCCAGTTTCCTCCTATTTCATTTTATGCCCAGAACAACTTTGGGAGATACCTGTTCTTACCATCCCCTCTTTATCGTTGAGGAGATTGAGGCAGGCAGAGCTTAAGTGACTTACCTTGGGTCACACAACTAGGAAGTGTCTGAGGCTAAATTGTAGCTTAGATCTCCCTGACTAGGATAGCTAGTTGGTACAGTGAATAAAGTGCCAGGCCTGGATTCAAGAAGACCTCTCTTTCTGAGTTCAAATCTGGCCTCAGATACTTACTATCTGTGAGATTCTAAGCAAATAACTAAACTGTATTTGCCTCAATTTCCTTATCTGTAAAACGAGTTGAAGAGGGAAATGGCAAACCACTCCAATATCTCTGCCGAGAAAACCCCAGATGGAATCATGAAGAGTCAGACATGACTAAAATGACCAAATAACAACTTCCAAGTCCAGTATTCTATCTGCTGTACCACCTAGCTTCCTTACTTTAAAGATGGGAAAATGAGTCTCAGAAAGGTCAAGTCACTTGCTCAAGAACAAATAGTGGCATTCAGATGCATAGGTATATGAATTATATAAGTGTTTAAGTACAGTATCAAGCTCATAAACCTGTTCGTATCTCATCATAATATGGTCCTCTCCCTCCCTCTTCCTCCACAATCTGAGTTCTCATTGATTAAAAATAACCCCTTTGAAGCCATCACATCAGGCTAGAGTTGTCTGTTTCTTCTTCCAATTATGCTCCTTCTCTGCAGGAGGCCGCTGCCTGTCATCCCTGTCCTCTCCACTGCATTCTCTAAGCTTCAGCTGTCACGACAGCTCTTCAGTGAAACTTCTTTCCAATGCCAACTGCCACTCTCTGTGCCCTCTATGTGTGTGGCAAGCCTGTTCTCTGGACAACAACTTGAGTAAACCTAGAATGAAGCTCAGTCACCAGTTGGGCTGGTCTTCCCCCTGACCTGTCTGGTCTTCTCTGCATAGAACAACCACTGCTTGCTTGATTCATTTTCTTTCTATCCTCTTACACTATCTGGAGCTTTAAACAGAAAACCAATGTACCTTGCAACACTAGAGTGGAGAGGGATCTTTTAACATAGGACTTAGAATGTTAGGTCCAGAAGTAACCTTTGTTGTTATTGTTCAATTATTTTCAAGCCTTTATGACCCCATTTCGGCTTTTCTTGGTAAAGACACTGAAGTGATGTGACATTTTCTACCGCAGTTCATTCTACAGATGAGAAAACTGAGGCACACAGGGTAAAGTGACTTGCTTAGGGTCACACAGCTAGTAAGTGAGACCAGACTTGGACTCAGAAAGAAGATTCTTCCAGACTTCAGGCCCAGTATGCTATCCGCTGCACCACCTAAGTGCCCAGAAGTAAACTTGGAACACAGAACATCATTGCTTAAAATGGAGGATGTTACAACTGGCTGGAACCTTTGAGATCATCTAGTTCTGAGAGTAAACAGACAGTTGAGAGAGATAGGAGAGCTTTCCCAAGATAGCACAGTTAGTGAAGGCAGATTTAGGACTAGAACCTGAGTCCCCTGATTCCTAGTATATAAGAAGATGAATCCCTTAAAATCCAGTCTCTCAGTATATTAGGAAGAAACCTTCTACTCGTTGGAAAACTGATCTGTGCTCTGGAGTTAGAGGCCGTCCTTTTGAGAACTGCCTTACCTGACTAGGTCAGTCACATGTAGAATGATAGCTAGGGAATCATTTACTCAGGGAAAGCAGTGTGAAAGGAAATTTGCTTAGGGAAGAAGGGCGATTTTTAGTCTTAGCAGCAGAAAACCTGAAGGAAAGGGGTGGAGACTAAAGCATGAGACTGAGAAGGACCTGAGAAACACCAACATCTCCATTCCTCCCCAACACCTCTTTGTAGTCCCCTATTCCATTTTTCTTTAAGAGTGTTCTCACATTTAGGTAGCACATATATATACATATATATATATATATGCATAGCAGGTGAGTGGGATGGTTCTGAGTGTGCTCTGGCCCATGAGCAAAATGATTAATTTAGACCCCTATGTTATTCCACACTTATCTGAAATCAGCATTAATCAGCTTAGCATGATTCCAAAGGGGTAGTGATTATTAGCAATTAGCATTATGCTTATCTACTAGTATACATTTAGTCAGTCTAGTCAACTAAGGTGAGTATAGGAATATAAAATACATCAATATGTATTTTACAGTGGCACAGTGAATAGAGCACCAGCCCTAGAGTCAGGAGGACCTGAGTTCACATCCAGCCTCAGACACTTGACACACACATACAAGAAAAAAAAAACTCCAAAACAACTAGCCGTATGACCTTGGGCAAATCACTTAACCCCAACCACCCTGCCTTCCCCCTGCCAAAAAAAAATGTATTTTACATATCTCAGATGGAGGAACAATTAATTAGATAATGTTATATAGAATCTCTTACATTAGATCCCAAACTTTAAACTACAAACTATAAGTTCACTAACCTGTTATAAAATTGTTTGACCATGCCCATTGTCAGTGGCATGTCTTGACATGATATGGAAAGCCCCCCCCAATGTATTTTTGTATATCCAGACCACCCTCTTTTCCATCATGAGAGACTTATCTTGTGACCTCTTAGTCAGTGCAGGTGACCCTTTTCTTGTCCATCCTCTGATCACCCATGCTGAGGCATCATCTCTGGCCCTCCTAGACAGTCAAAAGCTAGGTCAATCAACCAATAAGACTGTATTTGACATTATCTTTTCTTAGTGTCTGGGTATCAGGCTCTATAAAACTAAGGCCTTAGGGAGAGGTGTCATCTCAGAATATGAGGAGGAACTGAGGTCCACTTCACTGGAGGAGGTCATGGACATTTTAATAAAATACTATTGACGTGAAGCTCTGCCTCAGTGGTTTTCTTGCAGATCAGACAATTTTGGACTTCACACCCATGGTCTATGCAAACACTTGCCAAACCTATTTTTTTTTGGTTTCCTCCTCCCTTAATTCTAGTTTTTTTACTGTTGCTTAGCTTTTCAATTTATACTACATGTTTAATTGTACATAACTGTTAGCATGTTGTCTCCCCCGTTAGACTGTAAGCTTCTCTAGGGCAGGGACTGTCCTTTCTTTGTATCCTTGGAGCTTAGCACTGGGTACATGTTTAATGAATATTTTGATTGACAAACCAATTTCCTGGCAATGATGATGGGAGTATTTCTCCAGATTTACTGAAGAGAAAATAGTGTGGGAGAGTTTAAGGGACTTGCCAGAAGTCATAGAGCTTAAGCAACTGATAAAGTCAAGACTTAAATCCATGTCTTTGGACTCAAAGCCTGACTTCCCGCTACACCAAGTAGCTTCCATTGTCAGTGAATTATTCTCAATAATGTGGCACTGGAATCACTTGTTCCTGGGAATCGTGGTATCCCTTACTACAAAGAAATAGATGTTAGCTGTGAAGGGGATGGGAAAAGACTAGAAGTTAACCCCTCCCTTCTAATTAAAGCAAAGTCTCAAGTTTCTAGTGGAAGTTAGGAGGGACCTTAGGAATGATTTAATCAAAATCCTTGAGCCACATGAAACCATAAAGGAAAAGGGATTTGCACAAAGTCATGAAGGGAAGTTCATTCTTCTGTTATTTGAAATTTTGCTGAGGAAGAGATAAAGAGAACCTGAAGAGATCCACAGACTGTTTATTAGAGATGGAGGAGTCCTTAACAATGACCTTGTCAGACTTTCTCATCTTACTGAGGAGGAAAGAGAATTCAGAGTGTTTTGCAAAGCAGAATCTCCTAACTTGTCATCAAGAGACTTTTCAGCCAGGTTGTTGGCATTTTGGCCTTCTTTACAGGAATGAGGCATGAACCCTTGCAGAGTCCTTGGTCTCAGACTAAATATCTAAGCCTTAAGTCCTTACAATTGAACCAGTGAAGCTGCAAATCACATTTATTTGCCCCTTTTCTGTAGGAAAATAAAACACCTTGGCATGAAAAGTTTTGAAAGAAAGTCAACACTCCAATAATGAGAGGCAGAGAGGTCCCCAGGATAGGATGAGGGCTACAAACCTAGGATAGATGAGACTTGCTACCAATATATATTAAATAAAGAAAGGCATATGGTAAGGATTAGGTCCAGGAAGGAGAAATGCAATGACTTGGGCCTGCCTAAATTTTGTTCCTGTGATTTTTCCATTTCATTCATTTTCATGGGAACCCAAAACAGTCCCGGTATTGAGAAACTTGGACCCTAAACTTATTCAGATTTTGGCAGTTTATTGGAAGGACAGCTTCTTAACCAGTTCTTAACTGGATGCTGTTTTGCATCTACAAGAAGAAGGAAGACCAATGTATTTCTAAAGTTAAATCAGAGATAGCCCTCTGATAGAGACTTTAACTTTGGTAAACAGGGAAAAGAAGCTAATGATTAGATTGGAGCCTAAAGGCATTGTTTAGCTGACTGGCTGATCTGTGGAGTTTGGCCCCTAAACTGAAACCATTCCTTTTGGAGAAGAAAAGCCATGGATTCAAGGCTCTGAAATAGGCAAACTAATTATAGGAGGAAAAGGCACTAGAGAATTTTCTCCAGTTCAATACCTTGGTGACTTAGGGTCTTGTCTTTCTAAAGGAGCTGTAGCAAATCAGAGATAAGCTTCATAACCATTTGCCTAATGGAACAATACCTCAAAAACACTACAAGGTCAATAGAACACTGACACAAAGCAACCACTGGAGATCAGAAAGGAGACACATAAGATCACAATTACATGTCACACCCTTATGTCCCTGTAGAGACTACATTGCATGATAGAAAATCAAGGAATATGCCTCGTTGGAGAAGCCTAATAACGTCACCAGAGAGAATTAGCAATCCTACAGTATGGCAGGAAGAGGGCGGGGAGGGTAAATTCAGCTACCATATCTTCATGTGTTCCCTATATGTGCAGTCATCATTGAGTATAGATTTTCACTAATGCAATCACTTCCCAGAATGAGCCCTGGACAAATGGTACTATCCATATAGGTTTTTATTTTTTCTCTCTGTGCTTATTTTCCCCATTAATGCTTGTGTGTATTTTTGGGAAAGACATGAGGTTTATGGGGAAAATGTTTGATTGTTACTTTTCCTACTAAGCTTTTTCCACTGTGCCTTTGCTTTGAATTGTGCTCTCTGGCTGACTAGTAAAACTAAGAACATTGATGTGGGTTTTTTAAAAATAAATTTATTTATTTTCTTGTTTACACCATTCATTTCCATGAGATTTTGAGCTACAAATTTTGTTCCCATCTTGCTCCTACACAACACCTCAAAACAGCCATTCCACTGTATAACCGCTCCCCCAATCTGCTCTCTCCTATGTCCTCCATATTGTCCCTCAGACTTCCCAGTAAGGCAGGATAGATCTCCCTACCACAGTTGCCTATATATCTTAATTCCCAGTTGGATGTAGATAATAATAATAATAATAATAATAA
>CM053594.1:71522767-71550601 GCA_028646575.1 Pseudocheirus occidentalis | reverse complement strand
TGTGAAACTCTGCTTCTGGGGGGGAAGCTCTGTTCCAAATCGCTGGGGTTTTCCCAACTGCCAGAGCTATTAGGGGGGTGTTGCAAGTCCTCCCAGCTTTGGCTTGCTGAAAGTGCACCCCAGGACCACCACCCAAGACCACGATCCGAATCCAGGCCACTCAACACAAGAGCACTTAGCCTCGATTAATCGATTCAGCCCCCCTGTGGAGTCCGCAGGCCAGGGGCTCTGAAGTAGCCTGGTGGGGGCCACTGCTGCTGGTTACAGTAGTTCCCCTCCCCCACTGCTTCCTTGCTCCGGGGGTAGAATGGAGGAACAGCTTTACCCTGCCCCAATTAACTTTCAAAGTTTCAGCTTTCACTAACTTCTCTGACCGAAGCTCCCCTCAGGCCGGTGCTTTAGATTTTCTTTGAAGTAGACTCATGCTGTGGCTTGGAAGGCTCAGCTGCTCCTCGTGGCCGCCCTGGGGCCTTGCCTGGCCGCTGCTGCGGTTTTGGGCTGGCTGTTCTCTGCTCCTCTGCGGTGGGAGCTGCGCCTCTCACGTCCTGCTCCTCACGCCTTGGCAGATGTGGGGGTGCTGGAGGCTGTAGAACCACTGCAGGCTGGCTGCGGGGCTTGGTTCAGCTCCTTCCCACCGTCCCAGGCCTGGCCACGGTCTCCCGGCTGTTCCAGCCTCTGCTCCGGGGGCGCGCTGAGCCCCTGCTGCCCAGCTGCCTTCAGCGAGAGCTGTGATCTTTGTATTTGTGTGAGTCTGAGAGTCCTAGACTTTCCTAGACTTTGTCTGGGCTCGTATTTTCTGGGTGTTTAGGGTGGCGGTGTGGGAGCTGCGGGACCTTGCTGCTTCTATGCCGCCATCTTGGCTCCGCCCCCCCATATGAAGAACTTTTAATGAACTTTCAATAAACTTTACTTTTCTTTGGCTGAGAAGACTTGAGTCAAATTCTTTTGGCAGGACTCAGCATGTTCGTATTCTGGGTTTCTCAGGCAACCCTAACCCTCTTTGGGTACCTGAGCCCTGCAGACAGCAGGCACCCACACCAATCCAATGTTACCTTCCTTCTGTGCCAGCTGTGAAAGAAGTCTAGATGAGTGCCATTGCAAGTAAACTAAGAAAGCATGCATACTTGCCAACAGGGTTTAAAGTCATCAGTTGTGGCATTAATCATGGATCCAATCTAACACAACCAAAGGAAGCCAGAAAGCTCCACAGAAGAAAACTTGGAGTGGAAGCAATAAGGATTAACAATTGTGTTAGGAAAAGAATAATGCAGATTTTATGAAAATAAGGAAATGTTTTTGGAATTTTAAAATGATAAATGGTATAGTTAAGAGATGTGTGTAAATGAGAATGTATGTGTGTATATATCCTAACTTTATATAAACACATATGCACTCACTCTCCTATATATAAGCATAAAAATGAAGAACCCAAAGAGGGTTAGGGTTTCCTGAGATCCCAAAATATCAACATGCCAGGTCCTGCCAAAAGAATTTTACTCAAGTCTTCTCAGCCAAAGAAAAGTAAAGTTACTGAAAGTTCATTAAAAGTTATCCATATGTGGTAGACTCTTAAGGAGCCAGTCTATGCTAGACCATTCTGTGACGCTCTCACAGAGCAAGTCTGAGCTAGAGCATTCTGTGGTGGTCTCATACTACATGGAAGGAATATGGGATTCTTATATACAGAATATAAGGGCCACTTTAAGCCTTGAATGACTAGAAGTCTGAAGTTGGTCAGTGTGTCCTAGCAAACAGGAAGACTGGAGGCAGGTCTAAGAGGCATCCATGAGTTTGCCCCACCCCTGTGACCATACTTCCTGTTTACCAAGCACTCCCTGTCTCATGTCCCATAGGCATGGGCATCTTGGGGGGATAAAAGGTCACGGGTGGCATAGACCATGCGAGACAAGTGGAGGAGCCCTCCCCCTATCAGAATACTGTTACTGAGGCACGTGAAGAGGGGAAGACAGGCAGTCTATATAAGGCAGAGGAGCGCAAGAGAGTGCGGTGCACAAGGAGGCATGGCACACATGGGGGTAGGGCACACAATAGGATAGAATAAAGAGACCTATAGTACTCCACCAAGATGTTTGACAAGTCTGTCTGTCTAATCGGGAATATCCTGAAGGGTCATGGAGAGGACCAGGTCGTAGAGGCAACTGAGACTGTCCACATGGACTGAGGTTGGTGACTCGTGAAGTTAAGAGTCTGGCAGGCCCGGTGCAGAGGAATCTAGGGGTAGTCTATAGGAGGAGTTTGGGGAGGGTCTTCAGGAGGAGTCAATGAGGTCAATGCAAGAGTGTACTGATATTTTGATAGGCTCAAAGGTGAGAAGCAGATGGACAATGTAGGGCCAGGCTAGTAATAGAGGTTTGGGTTCAGCCACAGTAAAATATTTATGGCCTCTGCAAATGCCTCATCAAGTGGGAGGATTCAATCAGACTTCAAGGGGTTTCCCAGACCCTGTACCTCAAAGATTCAAGGAAAGCTCAAGGGGGCTTCCAGAGCCTACATCTCATCAAAAAGAGAAAAGAGGGTCCAGGATAGAACCCTGAAGGGCTCTTGCAGTTAGACGGAATGGTCTGGAGAATAGGAAGAAAATCAGGAGAGAGTGGTGTCCTGAAAATCTATAGAGATGAGAATGTCAAAGAGGAGAGATTGAACAATCATGTCAAAGCCTACAGAGGATTGTAAAAAAGGCCATTGGATCTGACAGCTAAGACATCCTTAGTAAATTTGAAGAAAGCAGGAAGGACAAGGTCAGAAGTCAGAGGTTAAGAAGAAAGTGAGAAGAGAGAAAAGTGGGGGAACCTATTGTAAATTGCCTTTTTGAGGAGTTCAGTTACAAAGGGTAGAAGAGATATAACATGATAATTAGTAGGGATGGAAGGATCAAGTTGGGGGTTTTCTTCAGTATAGGGGAGATATAGGCACATTTGTAGGTAGGAGGGAATCAGATAGGAGACAAGGAAAGACTGAAAATAAGTGAAAATGTGGGGATGGCAGGGGGAAAATCTGTTGGAGGGGATGGGATGGAATAATTAGAGAGGTTAGTCTTGGTAAAGAATAAGACCACTTCATCAAGAGAGACAGAGGTAAAGGCAGTCTGTAACATATTCCTATGTAAATGTCGTGTACATTTCACACTCCATTGATTCTCAAATAAATCATGAAGACCTGGAAGGTGAAATCTGGTCATATCTCCACTCTAGCACTCAATTGCCATGTCAAACGACTTCTCTCAAGGTTCCTCCTTTCTCATCTTAGAAAAAAAAAAGTGGAAATTAAACCAAAGTAGGGATTCTTGAACTTTTTTGTGTCATGGACCTTGTTGGTGATTGATGAAGTCTATAGACAGATCCTCTTCACTGAATAATACTGTTAAGTACATAAAATAAAATACATAAATTTAAAAGGAAACCAAAAGTTAGTGAAAATAACAGTCTAATATTTTAACCTTTAAATTCATGGACCTCCTTAAATATATAGTTTCCTTGAAGGTCTGTGGAATATAAGTTAAGAACTCCTGAAGAACAGGAACTCTAAGATTCCTAAGATCTTGGACATAGTTAGAAAGATAAAGCAGATGTTTCCTTTCCCTCTTTCCTTCAGGCCTGAGCTCCATCTTTGAAAGGCATTCTAACCCCCCAAATCCTGCTATGAATTCCCTGCCTTTAGCCACTGATTGTTTACGATATCTGTAAATCCTGTGTGGCCACTTCCAAGGACATAGGTATTTGGAAACTTAGCTGTGACTGAGGAAGGAGAGATTTTATTCAAAGAAGAGTTCTAAATACTAAAACACTTTCCATTCTCTCAAGCTACACAATAGTCCTTTCAAGTAGCCAAGAGAGGAATATTCTTCTCTGTTTTACAGATGAAGAAAGAGAAACACAATCATAATTAACATTTCTATAGTGCCTTAAGGTTTAGAAAGGGATCTCCATGTATTATCTTATCTGATCCTCACAATAATCCTGGAAGGTACTTGCTATTACTACCCCCATTTTATAGTTGAAGAAACTGAGGCAAAGAAAGGTTAAATAAGATAATAAGATTTGAGGCTAGATTTGAATTCAAGTCTTCCTGACTCGTAACCTGGTACTCATTGTACCACCTAGCAGTACCTACCTAGCAGGGGGGTTGGAAGAATTTTTTAAAAAGGCACATACAGAGGTTCAAAGATTTAAAAATAGGTTACAAATGTAAGATATTGTTGGGATAGGCTACCTTTATTTTATAGAAATATGGAATTTTAGATAGCATGTAGCATATCAGAGCTAGAAATAACTTTCACTCACACATTACTAAATCTCAGAGATGTAAAGGACTTCAGAGGTTGTCTCTTTGATGTTAGCAATGGTTGTCTTTTGAGTTTGTCTTCCCTCTATATCATCTCTTAACCCAACTCTATGAAATATCTCACATTTATTCTCATTTCTCTATCATCATCATTAAAACTCTATGAAGTTTCCTAACATGGCATCTCAACTCAACTCTCCCCTGTCCAATATATATGACTTATGGTTGCCATATAGACTTTTCTAGCTGTCTATCAAAGGGAGGTCGGTGGTACAGTGAATAGAGATTGTTGGTCCTGGAGTCAGGAATCTGTTGTTTTTCAGTCACTTAGACATTTTTTCAATCATGCCTAATTTGTTGTTACCCCATTTGGGAAATTTTCTTGGCAAAGATACTGTCGTTTCTGATGAGGTGTAGGCTCTAGGATCCCCCTCCCCTCGAGCTCTCCTTGAATCTTTGAGGTACATGTTCTGGGAACCCCTTGAAGTCTGACTGAATCTTCTCACTTGATCAGCCATTTGCAGAGGCCATAAGTATTTCACTGTGGTTGGGCCCAAACTTCTGTTACTAGCCTAGCCCTCCATTGTCCATCTGCTTCCCACCCTGAAGCCTATCAAAATATCAATCCACTCTTGCATTGACTTCATTAACTCCTCCTGCAGACCCTCCCCAAATTCATTACTGGAGTTTGACCTCATTGACTACTCCTGAAAACCCTCCTGAAACTCCTCCTCTAGACCGCCCCTAGATACCTCTGTATATAAGTATCCCATCTTCCCTCCATGTGGTGTGAGAACACCACACAATGGCATAGCACAGTCTTGCTCTGTGTGAGAGCACCATAGACTAGCTTAGCAGAGACTTGCTCTGTAAGAGTCTACCTCATATCTTTCAATAAACTTTACTTTTTCCTTGGCTGAGAAGACTTGAGTGGAATTCTTTCAGTAGGACCCGGCATGTTGGTATTTTGGGGTCTCAGGCAGCCCTAACCCTCTTTGGGCAACCTCTTCATTTTTCTTCTCCAGCTGACTTTACAGATGAAGAAACCAAGGCAAACAAGATTAAGTGACATGCCTAGGATCACACAGCTAGTAAGGTGAAGCTGGATTTGGATTCATGAAGATGCATCTTCTTGACTCTAAACTTGGTGCTTTATCTAGGGGCATCACCTAACTGTCCCAACTTTAACATTGATCAGGAAGACCTCATCTCAAATCCAGCCTCAGACAAATGTCACTGTAACCTATGCAGGTCATTTAACTTTTGTCTTAGTTTCCTGAAGTGTGAAATAATAATAATAATAATAGCACCTACATTGCAGAGTTATTGTGAAACTAGAATGAAATATTTGCAAAGGTCTTAACACAATGTCTGACACATAGTAAGTATTTTATAAATGTTTCCTTCCTTCCTTTATTATGCATATATCTCTTGGGCACATCACGATTCTACTCAATACGCTTGAGTCTTAAATATTCAATCTCCCTCTTGCCAATACAGGAATATTCATTACACTTTTCCCTGCCATTCAAGGCTCTCTAATATCTGAAGCTGTCCAGTAATTTCATTGTTCTCTCCTTTTCCTTTCTTGCTCACATTCTATGATCCATTGAAACTTCATTGGTTTCTTCGCCTTTACACTCATAGTGACTTGTACCCATTTAATTCCTCTTCCTGGCCAACTTACATGTTGTCTCGCCCATCATGATCTGCCTGATTCCCTTTGGCCATCCATACTTAGCACTTTGCAAGTACTCAGTGTTTGCCTATTAATTGACCAAAATGACTTGTCCGAGTGATGAATGTTGTGGTAACCCATAAATTGTTGAGGTATAGATCCCAAAATACCAATACGCTGGGACCTGCAAAATGAATTCGACTCAAGTCTTCTCTCAGTCAAAGAGAAGCAAAGTTTATTAAAAATTCACCATTTTAGGTAGACTCTTAAGGAGCCTTGATATCTGTGATGCTTGCATTAGACAAGCAGGCCAGAATCATCTGATACAGAGTAAGTCTGTGCTAGCTCATTCTATGGTGCTCTCACACCACATGGATGTTTTTATAAACATGGATGTTATATAAAACCAAGCTGGGGGTTTTATATACACAAGGGTTGTGGGAGCAATCTAGGGGTGATCTAGAGGAGGAGTTTGAGGAGGGTCTCCAGGAGGAATCAGATGAGGTAAGACTCTAGTAATGAGTGATTAAGGGTGGGAGGTTGCTGGAGGCTACCTGGAGCTGACTGATAATGGTAGGTTAGGAGGCCAGTTCAAGGGTGGAACAGGAGGATCAAGTTTGGGAAATTGCTGGACAAAGGAGGGCTAAAGACTTGGGCAGAGCCACAGTGAAAGGCCTATGGTCTCAGTCAAATGCCTTAGTGGGAAGATTCAAGGAGAGCTCAAGGGGGCTCCCAGAGCTCATACCTCATCAATGAATATAGTAAAGTTGAGCCCTATCACTATAACTCTAGTTATTGTTGGGGGTTTTTTCCACTATATCAAAGTGTTCTGGCTGTATATTATATCAATTATGTATTTCTGAACACCAAACAGAGGGCTTTGCATACAATATAAAACTTAATAAGTTCAGGTGAACCATCATGCACCTGATGTTCTCCCACAAGACACACACACACACACACACACACACACACACACATACATGAGTTATCCAGCCTCTACTTGAAAACTGTCTTCCAAGGGGTCAGTGGACCCATCACTACCTACCAAAGCTTTCAGATCATAGAGTTTATGTTGGATGCCAAAGCTGAAAAGGAGTCACAGCATGTTTTGAGCTGTCATTTTTTTCCTCTATAAAACAAAAAATTGAGACTATTTAATCCAAAAGTCATGTTAGGACATAGAACCCATAATGTCACAGCCAAGTTGGAAGGGACATTAGAATGTAAACTGGAAGAGTTGGAAGGGATCTATGAGACCATCAGATTCAATCCTCTTAGTTTACAAAGTTAATAAAACTGAAGCTCAGAGAGTAATAGGGACTTTTTTCTCCCTGGACTTCTCTTTTTACCCTTTTCTTTGAGCTCTATTTTGTGTCATAATTATTTGTGTGTGTGTGTATATGTATATATATATATATATATATCCTTTATTTCCTTTCTTCCTTGCTCATTTCCCCATATATATTCCTTTTCCTCTTCTAATTGAAATCTTGAAAGTAGAACTTGTGCTCTATTTATCTTTGTACTGCCAACATTGGCCAAAATACTTGGTTGTTGCTTAATAAAAGTCTGCTGAATTGAATCAAAGTGAATTGATTGGATTGAAAAAAATTATCTTAGATTTCACATGGAGGCAGGGGCAGAGCTGGACCTCAGACTCAGTCTTATTCTAGAATCCCTCAGGAACTGCTCCAACTTCATTGTTGCTGTTTAATTATTTTTCAGTTATGTCTAACTCTTCACTATTCCTTTTGAGTTGTTCTGGTTTTTGTTGTTATTTTTGTTGTGGCAAAGAAACTGGAGTGCTTTGCCATGTCCTTCTCCAGCTCATTTTACAGATGAGAAAACTGAAGCAAACTGGGTTAAGTGACTTGCCCAGGGTCAAAAGGCTAGTGCCTAAAGTCAGATTTGAACTCAGAGAGATGAGTCTTCTTGGCTTCAGTAGTTAGGATTCAGCACTCTCACTGCCCCAGCTCAGGTTCAGTTCCCAGTCAGGGAACCATAAAAATGAGGAGGTTTACCCAAAGAGGGTTAGGGTTGCCTGAGATTCCCAAATACCAACATGCTGGGTCCTACGGAAAGAATTCCATTCAAGTCTTCTCAGCCAAAGAAAAGTAAAGTTTATTAGTTCATTAAAAGTTAGCCATATGGGATAGACTCTTAAGGAGCCAGTCTATGTTAGGTCATTCTATGGCACTTTCACAGTGTGTCTATGATAAAGCATTCTGTGGTGCTCTCACATCACAGGGAAGGGAGATGGGATGCCTATGGATAGAGGAATCTAGGGGAGGTCTAGAGGAGGAGTTTGGGGAGGGTCTTCAGGAGAAGTTAATTAGGTCAGTGCAAGAGTGGACTGATATTTTGATAGGCTCAAGGGTGGGAAGCAGATGGACAGGAGGCAGAGGGCCAGGCTAGTAACAGAGGTTTGGGTTCAGTCACAATGAAATACTTATGGCCTCTACAAATGCCCCATCAAGTGGGAAGATTCAATCAGACTTCAAGGGGTTTCCCAGAGCCTGTACCTCAAAGATTCAAGGAGAGCTCAAGGGGACTCCCAGAGCCTACACCTCATCACCAGCACTCTATTCCCTGTGTCTACTAGATTCAAACTTACTATTCTTGAAAAGATGTCAATCAATTGTTCTATAATTCCATTCATTTGAAATCAAATCCTTGTGATTTTCCAAATCAAAACACCCTTCCCTGGCCACTACACCACTTCATGTGTTACAGTCTCCTATTAGCTTATAAGTTCCTTGGAGACAGGGACTGTCTTATGTTTTGTATTTGCATTTGTACTTCTTAACATAGTACCTGATACATATGAGGGCTTAATGTAAGACTTTTCATTTACTCATTTACAATTCATTCACTCATTCATTGATTCTTCAAGATACAGTAAGGGTAATGGGACAGAGTTTCAGACAAACAGTTATCAGAAATGCAGCCTAAATGGTCCCAGAATGGCCTTATCTTTGGAGACTCAGTACTTATTAGAAAACTCATCCTTGCCACTGGGAGAGTTGTTCAGCCCTGCCATAGGACACAAGCTGTCTGGCAAAGATTAAAAGACCAAGGTACCCTGTGATTCCTTGATTGTCTCTCTTAGTCAGTCAGGGTACCTAGGAAGAGAAGCAGAGACTTGCTCTTAAAAGGAAAACTTTCTTTGCCCCACAATGAAGCTATAAAGGATCCACACCACAAAAAAGCCTCAGTGTTGACCAGCCCAATTATCTACTAGCAAGCTGTACCTGTCCCTTCCTTCTCTTTTAAATTCTCAGCTAGTGCAGCATCAGCATATCCAGGGGACAGCTGTGTAATTGCTAGCAATCTATTTCCCATGGTCCTCAGGTCTCCAGGACTAAAACCCTTTGGACTTTATCTAATACTTTCCATTGCATTGAGTTAAACAGAAAAAGGTTAGAAAAAAAACAGACTATTAAATAATAAAACACAAGTATTCAAATTCTGTCCCCTTCCATTAACACCACCTACCTTTTTTGTTTATGTGTGTGTGCGTGTGTGTGTGTGTGTGTGATGTTTCCAAGTGCATTGTTTTATTTTATTTTATTATGGCTCTAGGGGCCTTCATATCTAGAAGTGACTCCAGACTCCTGAGACCTTGGGGAGGGCCTGGAGAAGGGAATGAATGAATGATTCCAAAATTTATGACAAATCCATGATGAAAGAGAAGTTGTTTGATGCTTGGAGCTGACAATATTTAACATGGAATGAGACAATAGAAGATATAATTAGAAGATGTATTGCTTTGGCTGCTGGGGAATACATGCAGACACACAACTCCACCATTAAGATGAGCAGTAGGCTCTCAAACAAGAGCGGGCTAATGGATTGACTCAAGATTCTAAGGAGGAACTTGAGACTGCTTTGGGACATAAACCTTATGGCATAGTGGTGGAAGGGGAGCTATGAGACAGGGGCTCTCATTCCAGCTCTGCTACTGATAGGTTGTGCAACCCTGGACAAATGCCTTCTCATCTCTGGGCCTCAATTTTGTTATCTGCAATGTGAAAGAATTGGATAACACAGTTTCCAGATCAAAAAGGAAAAGATGAGAATTTAGCAGAAAGAGTGAATTTGGGGTTGGAGCCTTAAGTTCCAGTTTCTACTCACTCACTCACTGAATGAGTGATTAGAGGCAAATTTATTCCTGGAGGTAAGAGGGACTTTAATGAATGGGGACATGTGTGACCACTGTGTATACTGTAGACTTTATTGAATGGGGATATGTGTGATATAGTTAGATCTGTGCTTTAGGAAGATCACTTTGAGGGGATGGTACAGAGTGGGTGAGAGAGATTTGTGACAGACAGATCAACTAGTAGGCTATTTCAATAGTCCAGATGAGAGGTGATGAGACCAGGCAAGAAAGGGATGACAGTGTGAGCCAAGAGAAGGAGATATATAAGAGAAGTAATATGAAGGGAGAAACAAAAGGACTTGGGAACAGTTTGGCTTTGGGGTAAGGGAGAGGAGAAGTTGTGTGTGTGTGTGTTGGGGGGGGGGGGACAGAGAGGATAGCAGCCTTAGTGCCTATGAGCATGGTGGCACCTTTAACTGTATTAGGAAGAACAGGGAATCTCTATCTGAACATGAGATTAATACTTGTAGGAATCTTGGTGTAATACCAAATACACAGTGTACTTACACATTTGTAGCACAGCGACAGTACTACCTGCTTTCAATAGGAAGCATTTTGAGGAAAGACGTTTTCAGAATTTAGAACATAATTTCAATATGAGCTATTATTATTCTGGGTCACAGCACCAAGTATCTCTTGGGGCTGGTCTGGCCAGGGAAGGCTTCACAGGCCCTGAACTATGGGAGAAATTTGAAAAGAAATAAAGAGAAGTCCCTGGGGGTGAAGGATCAACTGGGTAAAGTCACAGAGATGGGGTTTATGAGTGAGGGGCAGTAGGGAGAGTGACTCAGCTGGAACAGAAGGCCAGGGTTTAGGAGCTAAGGGATACAAGACTGTCAGAACATAGCAGAGTCATGCAGCTGGCAAAGACTCAGACTGAAGTTGATGGTGACTCTAGGCTGCAAGATACAGTGAAAAGAACCCAGAGTTTAGGCTTAGACATTATGGGTACTAATCCCAACTCTGACATTAACTGGTGACTATGGTCAGGTCATTTAAACCTCTCAGTATCCGAGTTTACTCATTTATTTGACTATAAATTTTTGCAGTCAGGGACTCGGGTTCATCTAAACTTTGTATCTTCTACAGCGTACACAGCAGTCACTCAGCAAATATGTATTGTCAGAATGAATTTAATAGCTCAGGATACATTGGGAAATGTGTTTGTAAGAAAACTGAATATTATAGTGGATGGTATGAACAATAGAATACTGATGTTGTGAGGAACCACAGAGGGCCTTATCCCCCAACTTTACCACCTGCAATATTGATCTAAAATATACCTTGCTGTAAATGCTGTAAATGCTGCTCACTGCTCTTAGTTCTGTCCTCAAGGGCTAAGAACAGACCTGTATGATAGCCCTTCAAAGATTTCAACGAGGGGAGCTATTTTTTTTTTCTTGACGATTTTCGCCTAATGTGCCTAAAGATTATTCTCTTAGGAAACAGAGGAACTAGGAAGGAGTCTGGTAAGAAGTTGTTCTCCAAAGGAGCTGATGTCCAGCCTTTGTTTCAGCACTTTGAATAGTGGGAAGGACTCACATCTACACAAGGCTACCTATTCCATTCATCAGTGCAAATTTTGATGGTTATTTAAGAAGGACAATTATGTTCTTTTTACCCTACTTACCCACATCAGAATAGCACCCCCTTCTCAGAGTCATTATGAAGATCAAATTATGTATTCTGGAGTGCTTAGTGCAATGCTTAGCACATAGTAGGTAGGCATTTGGTAAATGCATCTTCACTTTCCTTCTCCTACTTTCTTCTGATGTGGGTAAGTAGGGTAAAAAGAACATAATTGTCCTTCTTTAGGCACATTAGGCCCCTATGCCATTGGTATCTGGTTGCACAGTAGTTAGAGTGCCAGCCCTGGAGTCAGGAAGACCCAACTTCAAATCTGGCCTCAGACACTTGCTCCAGGTATGCCTGGTTGTGACCTTGGAAAAAATTACTGAACTTTTCTCTGCATCAGTTTCTCAAATTTTAAAATAGAGACTCCACACTTCTGAGATTCTATGAGTACATGACCACAATTACTCTGGTTCTAAGAATCTATGAATCTAAGATTCTGAAGCTTTAATTCAGGGATCTAAAGAGTCTATGAATAGATGATTCTAAAATTCTCAAGGACCAAGTTCCAAATGGGGTAGGAGCTATAAATACCTACTCGCCCTTGCTTGCTTCCAGCCATCATCTGGGTAGCAGAGGCAGAGACGACAGGGAGCTCTGGATGGAGATTTCATATTCCCCTGACATTTCCTCTCCCTGTATTTACTTGGCCAGCTAAGGCCAGATCAGCTGGAAGACTATTCACTTTCTGGGCACCATTAAGCCATGATTAGATATACATCTTTGCTTCCTATCAGGCAGGTAGTGAATTGTGCCATTATGCAGAGGAAAGGGTGTTTTTCAATGATCACTGGGGAGAAAGGGGGATAAAAAAAAGTGCCAGGCGGAGAATCAATTTACTCTGAAGAACCCTTGGCCATCCATCTCTGTTTACTAGTAATTTAGGCCTCGGAAGCCAGGCAGACAGCAGCTCAAGAAGGCAGCACTCGCCAAGGCTTGGGCTGAATAATGCAGCTCCTGAAGGCCAGGGTCATTATCTCTTGGAAAGCTTCTCACAAGCAAGGGGGGAAAGATATATAGTGTCTATGCAAGAAGAGCAATATTTTCATTTCAAATGTGTGGGGAAAGGAGGTGGCGGGTCATAGATCCCCAGAGATGACATCATCATCTATTGCCTTGGTTGGACAGTGCTTTGGGTTGTATTCCAGTTGTGTGGTGTGGGCAAGGCCTGTCTGGTAACCTAAATCACTGGAGGGAAATAGCCCTGTAATCACCTAGGCCTGTGGATAGAGGCTACTGGCTCCAGAGAATACATTCTTGGTACTGATTAAAAGTGGTATATTGATACAAGAGTGGGGAGAGGGAAGGGGAATATGTCTTGTTTAATCTTATACCTCCTTCAATACCTGACATAATGTTTGGTACACAAGAAGGCAAAATAGACCAAAGCTGAAACTCAGTGCATCAGACCCATTTGGAGACAAGGCACACACATTTCTTGTGATTTGTTTTTTCTAAAGGGGGAAGGGAAGGAGTTTCAAGGAAGAAGTTACAATCAGACAAATCTGTCATTTGTCCCTTAGGTGCCTAGCATAGTCAATGACTAAAATGATCATCAGATCTAAGGAGAAAGTTCTCCTCAGGAGAAATGAATGAATCCAAGCCATGATCCTGCTGAGAACATAAACCAGAGGCTAAGTTTCATCAGGAATTAGAGTTGTAAATGAAAAACAGAAGTCCAAGGGTCAAAGCAGGAATAAGTACTGAGATTGGAGTGTGTTCAAGTCAAGGCAGCTGATTTAGATTCCAGGATTTGCTACTTACCACCTGGGTGTCACTGGGAAAGTTACTTCACCTGTCTGGGACACATTTTCCTCATCTATAAAGAAGCTACTTCTTGTTCTAAATACTTTGATTCCATTACCATAACTCAGCAGAGAAACAAAGAATTCCATTATCAAATAGAAAAATTACCATTATCAAATGGTAAAAATGAATATCTGATACCAATCCTTCTAGAAACTCTAGTCTTTTTTGCCATGGGGCCCATCCACATTTCTCTACCTCTCCAGGCAATGGCCATGTTTACTTTTACCTCAAACCTCTCATTTCCTTCCCACTCAGAATCCTAGGATCTAGTTCAAAATCCAAGTACCACTTACCTGTGTGACCTTGGATCAAGTGACAACCTATCTGGTCATCAGGTTCCTGATCAGTCAAATGGAGATGGGGTTGGTTTTGGACTATATGACATTTTAGTCCTACATGCTCTAAGTATACAGTATCATCTCTCTATAAACAATGGAGATGGAGATAGAATGGATTGTTGACACAACACCATTAGAGTCAGAGGCATGAGGAGACATTCCAAGATCATCTGAGTAGGACTCTCCTACTGGGTATCAAGTCAAAAGATCACAGTGTCGAACTCCTAAAGCTTCTCATCTAGACTGTACATAACTTCCATTAGAGAGAAAGAGAAGGAAAATGGAGATAGGCAAAGATGGAGATCTTCATGAGGTGGGTATTGCCATCAGGAACCCACCAATGGTGCCATATAAATTCTTGGGACAGAATTCCATATAAGGCAATTAGATGGTCTTTTCAGTAAATTTGATTTAGAGTTACCTTTTGTTTCCTGTTTATTTCCTGTGATCAAGATCTCAGGTAATTTATAGCACAGACTGATGCATAGGACTTCCTCATAAACAAGTACAACACAGGAAAATACACATTAGAGGGAAAAATTCCCAGGAACATTTGTGCCTAGCACCACATTTCTCTGCTAAATAGTGGTCTGACCTGTCTCTTCCTCTACCCTTCCATTCCTTCCTTTCCCTTTCTTTCCTCTTTTTTCTCCTGTTGTCTCTTTCTTTCTCTCTGTCTCTATATCTCTGTGTCTTTCTCTGCATCTCTCTGTCTCTGTCTCTCTCTCCTGCACCATGTCCTTCTAGCTGTCCCTCTACATTCTCCCTCTTCCTCTTTCTCTTGTCCAGACCCACTCACCAAATCCAAAAATCAGCTCTATCACTAGCAGCAAAATAAGAGCCAGCTGCTAGTAAACTCAAACCCAGAGTCATTCAATCTCCTCACTTTTATATCTGTTGCCTACGGACATCTTCAGAAATGGAGAGAGGTTGGTGTCCTCATTAAGGTTATTAGCAACAGATGCTATCTGCTTGCTCTCATAACTCAACAAATGTGGTGCCTGATGACTTATCATGGCAATATTAGGTGACTCATCACAGACCGAGGATGCAGCATGGTAGGACAGAAAGAGAGCTTGCTTTGGAGACACTTCTTAGTTTCATGAACATAGACACAAAGACAACAAATTCCTTCACTTATGTGAGCCTCAGCTTTCCCATGTGTAAAACAGGAATTATAATATCTCCCTCCCATGACTGGTATGAGACAAGTGCTTTGGTGACCTCAAAGTATTATAGAAATAGGAGCTATTATCACAGGTCTTTTGTTCATGCAATGTCCTTTGTATGGAATTCCCTATTTTCTCATACCCATCACTGCCTATTGATTTCTGATCTATAAAGCCAGAGATTCATAAATCCCTTATCTGGAAAGGTCATAGGAGTTCAAGACTAATCCATACTATCACAGAAAAATAAACTTTGATTTCCACCCCCTCAAATAGTTGACCTAATGTAAGCTACTTGAGAGATGAGACAATTTCATTTTTCCCCTTCATATCTCCACTACCTAGCACAACTCCTGACACATAGTAGATAGTAAATAAATGCTCATTCATTGGTAAATTAGGTGGTTATCCACCTTCCCCTTGAAGCCTTTCTGAAATTGAATGCTCACTATTTTATAAAGAAGCTTATTCCATTTTTCGACAACTCTGATGTTTAGGAAGTCATTCCTTACACTGAGCCATAATTTATCTCTCTGCAAAATCCTCCAATTGCTTCTAGCTCTGTTTTCTGAGACTAAACAGAACAAATCTTGTTTCTCCTTCCCATGACAATCCTTTGACTACTTGAAGATAGTCATCATGTTCCCCCAAGTCTTCGCTTTTAGAATTAATCCAGTTGCAATCCATTATAGAAAGTCTTCCCAAGAACTATGAACCTGGAGCCATATCTTGAACATGGAATCAATTCTTTCTCTGAGTCACACAGCACTGTCTCTGGGGTATCTTATGACCCTTATCATATCTTGCCACGTATTGTATTTATTTCTTCATGTATCTGTATCCTTGCCCATTACAATGAGTTCCTCGAGGGTAGGGATAGTCTCTCACTCACTTCTGTCTCCTGAGAAGCACCAAACACAGGATCTGAGGTTTACCAAACACTAAAAACACATTTTAATGGTTTAGTGTATGGGGAATGACTGAATGAATGATGCAAAATAAGCTAGCTTTTTTGCTTTGTTGTTCCTCCTCTTGCTTTTAGAAAGGAGCTTTGAAAACTGCTGCATGCAGTCTCTTGAACTAATCATAACTTTGGATCACTGGGGAAACCTGGCTATTCAGAGAATTGGAGAAAAAGAAGAGAAAGAGAGAAAACAGCTTCAGATACTGATGATGCTCTCTTCTCCTTGACTAAAAAGTCATGTAGAAATTCTACTTTTTAAGTTTAAGTTTATTAAAATAATTAAATATTTGAAGCATACATGATGTCCATGGTGTTATACGTGTATCTGCTGTCACATGTCCTAGCTTTTCCATGTATTAATAAACAGTTTTTGTGTGTTGTCACAACTGAAAAATCCATCCCTTGGCAGTCATTATTTTGGGGATGAGCAATTCTGCACATGGCCCTCCAATAGCACAGACACTAACCTCACACCCACAGCAATTGTACTTGAATCCTTCTAGTCTTGGTACATACTCTCAGAAATTGGCATGACATTGAGGAAACCAAGACCCCATGACTCAGGCCCATGCAAGCTCAAAGATTAATAGGGTTTTTAGAATCAGTAGGAACTTCGGCAGTCATATGTAATTCACTAGCCCTTTTAAGTCACCTTTTATATGAAAGAGTCTATTGCTGAGTTGTTCACTTTTTTTTAGAGGTTTAGGAAAAACAGTTACTCTGATGCAGAGTTCTGAGAGAGTAGTTTGTTTTTTAATGTGATAAACAATATACACCATACTGGAGAGATATGAATATTAGAACAGTTTGAGGAATAAGCAACATAGAGCTTCTCTAATTATAGGCTGAAGATGTGATATTTTTTATTAACCAGAAACTGGGGTGGGGTCATTTGGAGAAAACACCCACAGTGTGAACAGAGAAAGATAAGGAAGAGGTGAAAGAATAGGTTTCATAAATGTCTAAATTCAAAGTTGAAAGTGATGCATGCTATAGTTGTTGTTGAAAAGAAAATCCAACTGAGCAAAGGAAGAGTTTGTAAATAGAGAATAAGAGGAGCCACCTAGTAAATCGACTAGTTTGGTTGAGATGTCTTCTCAATTAAAGTGTCAAGTTTAACAGTTAAAATGTCTATTCAATGCAAAAATTAAGTTCATCCAGAAACTTTTATAGACAATTGTGAGAAAGCAAACACTAAAATGTATAGTACCAAAGTTGTGGGTTATCTTATGAGTACATAAATTTTTACTACTCATATGTCTCTTTTGTAGGGTTTTGTAGGTATGATTTCACTCTTCTTGACAGGCACTGAACACATTGGTGGAAGAGTGTGACTCAAGCTTAAGTGTGGAATGTAATATATATATATATATATACATATATATATATGTAATATATGTGTATATATATGTAATATATATGTGTATATATATGTAATATATATGTGTATATATTACATATATATATAATTTCTGCATTTACTTGAATATGTGAGTGTTCGTGAAGTTATTATTGCCTCTTTTACCTTATTTCCAAGGCAACGCTTATGTTTTAAGATACAAAAGTTCCACCATTGTGAGTCCCTGGTTTATATAAATGAAAACATATTAGTGGGGACTTAAGAGCTGGAATGGTGAGGAGGAGTACAGTCCCCTCATAACAGGATTATACCATAGGACTTTGAGAGAATCTTAGTGTAGCCAGGCAAAAGTAAACCTTTGAGAATGTGGACTTGTCTATATGAGAGTAGAATGTAGTGACTAAAGCAGTCCACAAGGACAAGAGGTGTTCACATGCCCCATAGGAGAAGAGTTAGGTACTATAGGGTGAGTGGCTACTTCATACACCAGATTACATATATAATCCCATCTGTAATGGAGGGGGAAAAAAAAGAATGACAATTCTAACATACTGAAAAAAACTGTCATCCAGCATCTATTTGAAGGCCTCCAATAGAGGCAAACTTCTTGTCTCCTGAGGAGACTCATTACACTTGTAGATGACTCTATAATTACACAGTTTATTTGTTTGTTTCCTGACATCAAGCCTACTACAGATATCTGTCCTTTGAGATTCAATGTAAGGTTTCTAATTACTCTTTTGCATGACAGGCTTTAGATAGTCTTCTGTTATCCTGAGGAACCATTCCCAATTCCTCCAATGGCTCATTTTATTTGGCCCTGTGAGCTTAGTAAAACTCTATCCTAGGTCTTCTTTCAGTTACTATTTTACACTCTGGTTCTAGGATATCAGTGCAACTTTCCTTGACAATTTCTTGAAAGATGCTGTCAAATCACACTCTCTCTCTCTCTCTCTCTCCTTCTCCTCTCTTTCCATTTCCAACATTTTCATAATATAATCAAATAAAAATGATGATTGGACTCAAAACTGAAAATCTATTACATACAATTTTCTATTCCTTTTAAATATATAATAAAATTATCTTGTAACTTTCTTTTCCCTTTTTTACCTCCCTCCTTGCCCTAGAGATGGCTACCTTTAGACACAAATATTTGTGTGTATATACACATAAACACACACATACACACACAAACAAGTGTGTGTATGTAAAACCATTCTATATGCATTTTTACTTATCAGTTCTTCCTCTGGATGCAGATATTGTTTTCCTTCATACATGCTTTGTAGCTAATTTGGGTATTTATAATAGTAAAAATGATTTATTCATTCAAAGTTGTTCTTAAAACTGCATTGCTATTAGTGGGTACAATGTTGTCTTGGTTTTGCTTATTTAGCTCTTCATTATTTCCTACAACTTCATCAATGTCTTTCTTGGTAAACTCATTAACTCTTATTGGTTCAACTATTATCACTATACAGATGATGTCTGGTCTGTATGTCTTCTTTCTTACCTGTAATTTAGTCATGAACTTCCAATTAACAAGTAAATATGTCCAACTAGATGCCCCCAAAACATCATTATTTCTAAAACTAAACATTCCCCCCCCAAAACCCACCCATCTTCCAAACTTACCTATTTCTATGAAAGACACTGTTGTTTTTCCAGTATCCCACATACATAATATTGGCCTTATCCTCAGTGCCTTATTCTTCCTTATTCCATATAGTCAATCAATTGTCAAATCTTGTCCTATCAATCAACATTACACTTCTAAATCTGATCTTTTCTCCACAGAGGCACAGCCACCACTATGGTGTGGGTCCTCATCACTCCCTGCCCAGATTATTACAATAGCCTCCCAAATGGTCCATCTATCTCAAGTTCCTTCACACTCCAATTCATCCTACATATTGATACCAAAGTGAATTTCCTTAAGTGAAGATAAGACTATGTAAGTCTACTATTCAATAAAATACAGCCACCCCCTATGGCTCTAAGGGGAAACATGTGTATACACATATATTTTAAGCTTCTGTATTTAGATTACATATATACACTTATAATACAAAATACACAAACATAAACAAAATATGAAATATTATATAAACATCCAATGCACATCTAAAATCTTTTGCAACCTGTCATTCTTTCTTTCCTGTTTCATTGTATGTTAATCTTCCCACACTCTGAAGTCCAAAGCAGCCTACATCCAATTCCTTATACAAAACACTCCATCATCTCTATCTATGCCTTTGCACCGACTGTCTTGAATGCCTAGAACTTAATCTTTGTTCCCTCCAGTTTCAGAAAATTCCTGTCTTCCTTCAAGTGTCAGGTCAAGCACCCCTTTCTGCACAAAACCTTTCCTGATTCCTTCCCAAAACACCTTTATTTATTTTCCTTCACCTACTGATTCATTAATTCATTTGCCTATCTATCATTCAGATTTATATGTGTATGTGTGTGTGTGTGTGTGTGTGTGTTTCCTTGTAGTACGGTGGTTACAGTGGTTAGAGACCTGGCCTTGAAAGCAGGAAGTTTTGGTTGAGATCATTCCTTTGACACATGACTTGTCTCTGGGACCATGAGCTCTGTATTTGAGTAAATCCTCTAAGACTATAAATTGAGAAGATCTAATTCTCAGACTTGCACACATGAAAAACTCTCAAAGCTAATGGTTCCAAGGAAATCTGCCTTCTTTGGCTAGAGGATCATATTCCAGCATCATAAGTCCTAAGGAATTCAGAATACACTCTCCTCTTCCCCTTGGAAGTTGGGGTTCATACACATTTATAGTAACCTCTCATGCCATGTTACTTACTATAGCACTTTTAAAACGTCTAGGCCTTTTTTACTCACTCTGAAACTTAACTTTCTGGTATCGGTTATCTCTTCCAATTAGAGTATAAACTTCTTGAGAACAGGAATTATTTTACTTTTCTGTTTGTACCTCAAATCCTTTGGACAGCTTGGCATATAGCAGATGATAAAGAAATGCATTTTCATTCAACACTTTTTCATTCAAAACGTAATGGTCTTCCTCCTTTCTCTCACTGGAAATCTTCAGTGTCTGGATGGCCACTTCTCAGGGAGACTGACTCCTGTCATGTAATTGTGTGGCGTTTCCAGGCCAGCCCAAAGTAGTTTCCTTCAAAAGCTCTCATCCAAGGTTGAAGAGTTTCTCATCAACCCTGCCAATACCCCTTTGGCAAAATAGACTCCTTCTTGCCTGCTGACAAATTATTATCTAGGGATCATTATCTGGAGAAGTCCCCATCTCCATCCCGGGTAGAGGAGCATAAGGGCCCTCAAATGAGTTTTAGAGTGAGTTGATAGCCATATGCCACTCTTGAGAATGAGTCACCCACATAGCATGTTCCATTTATAGCTGGCTGTCTGACTGTGCCCTCTTCCCACACAGGTGAAATTACCTTCTCTCATAAAGTCTCCTTCACAACATGGTGAAGAAAAAAAAAAACACCATTATATGGAGATCCCACCATATAGAAGCAGCTATATGCTACAGAGTCAGGAGACTTGTTTTTTACATTTAAGCATTGGCTCATTATATAAAGTTGATCATGGTCCTTTCCTCCACTCTATTGTGACTCAGTTTCCTCTTGTTAAAAATAAGAAAGTTGAACTTGATGGTCTCTGCTACCTCTTATGATCAGAAGTAATTAGATGGCAGTCTAGACAGAACACACACTCTCAATTTTAGGAAGAACTGAGTTTGAATCCTGCTTCAGATACCTACTAGCTGTTTAACCCTAGGCAAATCACTTCACCTGTTAGCATCTATTTCTTTAATTATAAAGTGAGAATAATAGTACCTACTTCACAAAGTTTTTGTGAGAGTCAAATGAGAGAGCAGATGGAAATTGCTTCATAAATCTCAAAGCAAATGATGATGACGATAATGATGGTGATGATGATGATGGTAATGATGATGGTTTCAGACTCTAAAACCTGTCAGTATCGATGGGATGGGGTTGGAAAAATCCCTGTGTGTTTCTCCTACTTCTCCCAGGAATAGATCAGTATTTTATAGGGTCTTTCTAAAGGTCATGCTCTTACCCTTGCACAATGCTATAAAATTTCAGAATCTCTGACTCAGATGGAAATTTATGATAGTTTGGTCCAGCTTGTCACCTCATGTAGATATTTCTTCTAATATCCCAACTGTGACATCACACATACTATTGATAGTCCCTTAATACACTCTATCTTCCCGGTTTTTTAACTTCCTCATTTCCCAAGACTTAGTCCTCCACTTCATTTCATCTACACAGAAAATGGTCATCTACAAGAAAAATGCTCATACCCTTGTCTTTGCCACCACCTTCATCCTTGCCACCGCCCTCAAGTATTCAACTTCCACATTCAAGAACAAAAATATTCTTTATCTGACCATATTATCACTACCCCAATCAATAAGCTCAGCTCAGATACTGTCTTCAGCTCCAGGCCTTCTCTAGTTCCTCTCCCTGTTAATGCCTTCCCTCTGAGATTATCTTTCATTTCCATTGTATTATATCTTCCATCTTATATTTCTACTGTGTATACATATACAAATACATAAATACATATGTACACAGATGTATACATAAAAATATGCTCACGTGTATATAAATATTAACGTATCTTTATTTGCATGTTGTTTCCCCCATTAGTATGTGAATTCCTTGAAGGCAGGGATCCTGTTTTTCTCCTCCTTTGCATAGTCATCACTAAGTAGAGTGCCTGGCACATAGTAAGTGCTTAATGCTGGTTTGTTAGTTTTTTGCCAAAAACATATCTCATGGACAGAAGGTTCTGAAGATTCTATTACTGAAGATACCCAGGGATGAGAACCTGATTTATCTACTGAGAGTAGCTCAGTTGATGGTAGGGCAGCTCAGAGGAGAACATTCTTTCATATATTCAGTCAAACTCTCCTCCCATTCCTTTAAGTTCAAGATACACAATGAAATGGGTGTAACTACTGATACTAAGAACTATTGGCATTAACAAATCTTTTTAGGACTTTTACACCTGTAAAGAAGGGAGGAAAGGAGGAGGACAGAAGCATGGAAATTACTTTGAGTACCATTAAAAAAAACTCTTGTTTACTATTCAGAAAATTTTACTTCCTGGCCTGATTCTACCTCCCAGAAATGTAATTGTGGTGGAGAAACATAGATATTGCCCCAGGAACTATTTAGTTTAGAGAGTTCATGCCAAAAATCTAATCCTCTAAGGTAATGTGAGGTGGGGAATACCTACGATTGCATAACTGGGAGGGAGACAGAGAGAAATAAAAACTGCAATATGGATTCTCCACATACATACATCACTAATACATCTTCCACATTCTGTGCAAGTATCCCTTGTCAAGGGACAATGTCTCTTCTCCATCAGGGGCTGGGAAGCTTGACCCTAAGTATATTATATTACAGTAGCTACCATTTATATGCTGTTTGAAGATTTACAAATTGCTTACAAATGTTCTCTCATTTTATCCTCACAACAACCCTAGCAAAAAGGTGCTATTATGTCTTCCATTTGTATGTATTTGTATGTATGTATTCCACGACTTCCATAGACATGTCTTCCACGTCTATCATGTCTTAGATATGGAAACTAAGACACAGAAAGTTGAATGACTTGCCCTATTAAGTATCTGAGGCATAATTTGAACTCACTTCTTCCTGACTCAACTGTGCTGCCTAGGTACACAAGATCTGTTAAAGCCCCAAGATTCTGAGGGCCTTTTGCCCACATCAAGGCAAGGAAGGAGGGATGGGGGTCAGCTCCTAATCTGAAAGGAAATCAATCCCTCATCTATAAACCTCTACACCAGGACCCCCATTGTTTTCTCCCCATCCCCTCTGAGGACTTTCCCAGGTTTAGTGGACGGATGGTACAAATGGGAATGAACACCAACTGGAGAATTATGAATAGAAATACCTCAATGCCTAACCACCTCAAGATGGAGTGAAATGAAGCACCTAAAGTACTTTAAAATATGCAACTGCCCTAAGTTTTCATCAGCTCCTAACTCAAGAGGGTATAGGTCCTTTGCTACCCCTACCTGGGGCCAAATTTTATCCTCTCATTAGTTTGAAAAGGGAGAGACAATTGTCTGGAGGTCACATCTGCATTCTGAGCAACCAGCGGTCACAGTGGAGAGAGCATAAGTCCTGGAGTCAGGAAGACTTGAGTTCAAATCTGCCCTCAGATACTTACCAGCTGTATGACCCTGGGCAAGTCACTTAAGTGTTTGTCTCAGTTTTCTTGTCTATTAAATGAGCTAGAGAAGGAAATGCTAAACCCATCTAGTATCTATACAAAGAAAATCCCAAAGAAGGGTCACAAAGAGTTGGACATGACTGAAATAACTGAACAACAACAACGAGTGTTGAAGAAAGTAAGAGATAAATGTATGATAAATAAATGTAGATGTGAGTCAACTCTATTCGCAGACCCCAACCACCATCCTGAAAGCCCTAGACAGACCTATAGTGGCTGAACCAGCACCTAGTTAGCAATAACATTTAATTAAAAATTAGAAACCACCAACTAATTAGCAGTGATCAACTTCTCATCATTGAACACCAAATTAGCCTCAGTACTCCCTGGGTTATGTCTCTCTATGCCTGCAACTTCTGTCCAAAGGGGAGAAATCCTAGTTATGGCTCTGCTACTACTAATTGAATGACCCTTAATCCCCCCAAAACTCACTTTTCCCTATATGTAAAATAAAATGAGACCAGATGATCCTCTATTTCTATATTCAGCATTTTTCTTTGCTTTTTTTTTGGAGGAGGGAAGGGAGGGCAATTGGGATTAAATGACTTGCCCAAGGTCACTCAGCTAGTAAATGTTATGTGTCTGAGCCAGATTTGAACACACATCCTACTGACTCTAGGGCCAGTGCTCTATTCACTGCATCACTTAGCCGCCTCCCACCCCCCACTTATATTCTGCATCTTAAAGGTCCCTTTTGGCTCTAACAACCTGGTTCTGACATTTCCTAATTGTATGTAACCATGGGGAGGTAATTTAACTTCTATAAGACTCAGTTTCTTCACCTGTCAAATGAAGATTAAAAACAAATAAAAAAGGAACTTGCTCTCCCTATACCACAGTGTTGTTGGGAATGCTTTGCTTTATAAATGGCTGTAGAAGTGGGAATTATAATGATAGTGCAGAGTTTTCTGAGGTCTCCTTCAGGTCTTCTTTTTGATTATCTCAATGTTACCTCTATCTATTAGTTTCTTGGTTTCCATTAGGACTCAGCTCACACTTTACCCTCCACACAACACTGTTTCTTGTCTTCCCTCCTCTACCCACACTGCTAATATCATCCTTCTGAGATTGAATTACATCTGTTCTGTATATATTGTATGCATCAATATATTTATATACTTTATATATTTTGTGACCCATTAGATTGCAAGCTCCTTGAGGACTATTTTTTTTTTACTTACAGAGTGCTACTAATTCATAAATGCTTAACAAAGATTTGTTGACTGACTACATGAAGCAGCTTGTCTAAGATTACAAATATAGAGTAATAGGTGTTACGTGCATGCCTAAACTGTCCAAAATGACATTACTCATGTGGAAAAGACTGAGGACCTGTTTCTGAGAGAAAGGAAAACCAACAAAAAGGTGGGTATTTCACATTGGCCTACTATGTGGTTCTTCTTTCATTGACTGTGTAGCTAGAATTGTTTGTAGCTTTAAAATTAACTGATTTAGTAGGCAGAGCCAAGATAGTGGAATACAAATAGGAGCTCAGCTGAATTCTCCCAACTTTGCCCTGTAAAGAACTTTAAAATAACACCTCAAATTGAATTTTGGAGTGGTGGAAACAATAAAAGGTCAGTCTAAGGAATTTTTTCCAGTCTAAGACAATTTAGGAGTTTAGAACGAAAAAGTCTGTGACATATGGGTGAGAGTTGGTGAGGAATGTAGTACAGGGCCTAGCAATAGCAGCACTGAGCCTTGCAGGTGCTTGTTACAGTGGTGGCAGCAGCTTTGTCAACTCTCAGGTCAGAGACTGTAGGGGGTCAGAAAATTGGGCAGAAAGAGATTATAAACAGTTGACTAGCAATGGGTTCAAGGCCCTATTGCATTTTCTATATGGAATTCTGGGTCACAGTTACAGGGTCAAGAGGAACACTAGTACTTTTAACCACAGGGGAACAAAGGAATCAGTCACAGTTCTGGGGTAGAGAAAATTGATTGTAGTTACCCACAAGGGAGCAAGGGCCCTAGTCTTAGTTCCAAGGCACAAAAGAACACTAGTGCTTGTGGCTTCAGCAGAACCTGATTACAGTTCCAGGAACCAGAGGAGCACTACCACTTAAAATTGCAGAGGAGCAAAATCCCTCCCTAGATAAAGACCAGAGCACAATCCAGGAGAGCAGTGACCATACCTCTCCATGGATAATACCATCTTGGAAGCACTCAACACATACAGATTCCCCCAGAACTAGCTCTGAAGACATAAGCACAAAAAGCCTGAAGCTTGAGACAGCACCTTATCCATTCCAGGAACAGAGTCCCAATTTAAGATACATTTAAAAGTCATTAAATAGGTTGGAAAAAATGAGCCAAAAAGAAAACCTGACCATAAAAAAAACATGACAACATGAAATTTACTGTAATAGGGAAGATCAAGATGTTTCAGAAGACTACACTGATGTAAAAATAGGTATAAGAAGAGCCTCAAGGGGGAAAAATGTGAATTGGACACAAGCAAAACAAGAATTCATGAAAGAGTTCAAAAAGATTTTTTTTTTCAAATCAAATAAAGGAGGTAGAAGAAAAATTCTCAAAAGGAATGAGAATGGACTTTACAGGGCAGAACCAAGATGGCAGCATAGAAGCAGGAAAACTCAGTGAGCTCCCCACATAACCACCTTAACTACCTATAAAATATGACTATAAACAAATTTTAGAGCTATAGAACCCACAAAGTGACAGAGAGAAATAAATCTCCCACTGAAGGCAGCCTGGCAGACTGAGAGGAAGGGTCCATCACAGTCTACTGGGAGCTAGGCCCAGCCCTACCTGAGCTCACAGTTTTAGCCCCAGGGTAGTCTGATCAGCACTGACTGGAGTGGACTTTGGGAGAGTAGATCACAAGCAGCTGTGGTGGTTTTCAGAAATATCAACCCATAAATACCAAAGACAAAGTAAAAGGTCTGTTGGAACTCGGGCTGGGGCATGGGGCGGGGGGAATGGAGCACAGTCTGGCCTCTGCCTCCAGAGTGAGAAGCAATGGAGGTGCTGCAGCCATGCAGCTGGCTCCACATGGCAGCTTCAGAGCTCCTGGCCTACAGATGACAGGGGGACCAAGCAAGCATTCAGAGGGTAATCACTCTTTCCTTAACCCACCTGGATCTGGATCACTGTCTTGGGTAGAGGTCCTGGGGTGTGACCAGTGAGCCAGAGTTTGTGGGGGGCTGCAGAGAGAGTATGCAACTAATAGCTACAACTGCTGTGAAAACCCCAGGAATTTGGGACAAAACTGTTCTCTCTGGAAGCAGAGTACTATTGTGGCAAAGAGCTAAAAAGTCAAGTAATTGAGTGGCAACATGATCAAGTGAAGGAAACAAAGCAAGCACAGCAATCAAACCTTAGATTCCTTTTTTGGGGACAAAAAGGATCAAAGCATGGGACAAGAGGAAGACAATGAAGTCAGAACTCCTGCACCAAAAGCTTGCAAGAAAAATATGAATTGGTTACAGGCCATGGAGGAACTCAAGAAGGATTTTGAAAGTCAAGTAAGAGAAGTGGAGGAAAAATTGGGAAGAGAAGTGAGAATGATGTAAGAAAATCAGGAAAAGAGAGTCAACAATCGGACTGAAGAAAATAACACCTACAAAAACAGACTAACTCAAGTGGCAAAAGAGGCCCATAAAGCCAGTGAGGAGAAGAATGCCTTGAAAAGCCCAAATTTGTCAGATGGAAAAGGAATTTCAAAAGTTCACTGAAGGGGCAGAGCCAAGATGGCGGCATAGAAGCAGCAAAGGACCACAGCTCCCACACAAACACACTAAAAACTCATAAAATGGGACGCTAAACAGATTTTCAAGCTCCAAAACTCTCCACAAGACTGAAAGCACATCTGTTGCTACAGGCAGCGCAGCAGGCGGGGCTCTTCGCAGCAGTCTGCGACCCCAGGCAGAAACCTCAACCTCGGCGGCTCAGGCCCTGGGGCATCGGGCGGGTAAGGAGAGCAGATCAGCTGCACTGGAGGCAGAGTTACCACATTTATCAGGCCAGAAGACAAAAAGGCTAAGAGAAAGGTCAGTGGATTTTGCTAACTGGGGAGGAGAAGAGCGGGTCCGGCCAAACTGCTCCCAGGGCAAGGAGGCAGCAGGAGGCGGCTGTACCAGCAGGACTGTCTGAGAGCCGC
>CM053594.1:71502605-71522267 GCA_028646575.1 Pseudocheirus occidentalis | reverse complement strand
GGAGGGGTCTTACAGTGTGATCAATGTTCTGGGCTGAGGGGTAGGGACAAAAAGGGGAGAAAATTTGTAACTCAAAACTTTGTGGAAATGAATGATGTAACCAAGAAAATAAATTAAAATTAAAAAAAAATAATAATAAAAAATGTCTTTATATGAAACAATGATAACAATAATTCATACTTGTAACCCACTTTCCAGTTTAAAAGTGACTTACATGTTCCCTTTCTCCAGTTTCCATAAAATTCCTGCAATGCAGGTAGAACAGTTATCATTAGCCCCATTTCACTATTAAGGAAAATAGGATCTAGAGGGGTTAAATAATTTATCCATGGTCACATAACTAGCAAGTGAAGATATTTCAACTCATGGAAGTTCTCTCCCAAATGGAAGAGTTCTTCCCACTCACTCCATTAAACCTTGATGTTTCTGAGAAGAAAAAAAACAAAACAGGCTTCCCAGGGCTTAGTTTTCTTTTCTTCCAGTCCTTCTTTTATTCATTCAAAGTTTAAGAGACAGTGATGAGCTCTCAGTGTTGCATTGCTCTCAGTCTAGGCTATTGCACCCTCTGGTTTTAAGATGGAGATGACTTCTGCAAAGGAAGAATCTAATAGCACCTAAAGAAGGTTTGTTGTCATGCTAACAGGCAAGCAATACATGGGGAGGTCTTTTAATAGGGTTGCCTGTGAGTCCATACTCCTGGGATCATATCCTAGTTTTATTATTGTCTTCCTTGGTGACCTTGAGCAATTCAGCTGAACTATCTGGGTCGCTGCTTCCCCATCTGTGAAATGGGGCTAATTATGCCATGCAGATGTTGTAAAGATTAAATGGCATAATGGTTATGAATGTGCTTCAGAAACCATAGATACAAGAGATTGTTATTATCTCTTAAGCCCACAGCCCATCATTTTCCTTTGTAGAGTGTGCTTTTTTCCCTCAAGATAATTAGTTCATCATTCTTATAATAATTTTTCACGGTGCCTGAGAGTTTACAAATTGCTTTCTCATCCATTCTTGCTGTGAATGTCACAAAAGTATTGCTAAGGAAGCAAGGCAGGAATCCTTATCTCAGTTTTCCTGGAGTAAAGCAAGACTAAGAAAAGGGAACTCACTTAGCTTCTTATTGTCCAAATCTGGCCTCAGACACTTACTAGCTATGTGACCCTGGACATGTCACTTAACCCTGATTGCCTCAGTTTTCTCATCTGGAAAATTGAGCTGGAGAAAGAAATGGAAAACCGCCCTTTTATCTTTGCCAGTATAATGTCAAATGGGATCATGAAAAGTCAGACATGCCTGAAATGACAATAACAAACAGGCTCATAGTACAGACTTCTTTTTTAGAAATACAACTATCTTGTTCTCCTCCATTCTGAAGCTGGGTATAAGCTCCCCTTTATGATTTTTATGAATTATATGTTCATTCCCTCCATTGCTATGTCTTCCACAGCATCACATTTTCTCCTTTGAGAATCCATAAAGGAAGAATTTGCTATTATCCCCTTCAAATGAGAGCTCCCAAAGGACTGCCTAATTCCACACATGAATTTCTCCTCATCAGTAGCTTTATCTTTCCCTCAGACCATTAGCTCCTTGAGCTCATGGACCCTCTGCTCAGATAGCCTTTCTGAGGTTGGGACTATGCCTTTTCAATTGGGTGCATGGATTTTGGAGATCACGTGTCTTGTTTCCTCTTCTTTATTTTCTTCATGTGGAGAAAGGGGGTGATGTGCTGTCCATGGTTCTGAGGAAGAGAGAGAGAGAGAGAGAGAGAGAGAGAGAGAGAGAGAGAGAGATGGATGCAGCTTTTTTATAGCCTTTATAAAGAAACATAGATACCAACTCTCAAGCTTATTCATAAAAGGCACTAAAGGCAGCTTAAAGGCAGCTGTCGTTCTCAAAGTCCTTCTTCCCAATAGATTTAAAACTCATAAATGCAATTGTCAGAGCCAAGCATATAAAGCAGAAAACCAGGTGTACTTCAGTGTTAACCACAAGCAATGAGGCCTTCTAACAGCTGTTATCCTCTTTCCAATACATTTATGAACTTGTCTTTTCCAGTGAGTCAGTCATTCTTCCTTCTCTACTTCCCTCACATATACCTCTGCTGCCCTGTGAACCAAAGTACAAAGCAGAAAGACTCTGGGGAATGGGAACTACAAAATCATGTAATTCTTAAGGTGGAAATGATTTTAGAACACACAACACAGAAGGACAGAACTGAAAGGAAACTTTCAGAACAAAGCACATGACATATCATAATGGGAAGGGCATTAGAACATAGAATATAGACTGTTGGAAATAGAAGAATTTTCAGAAAATAGGACTTCAAAGTTCAGGACTGGAGGGGATCAGGGAACATAAAGAATATAGTGTCAGAAAGAAAAACTCTCTTGGGAAATAAAACATAGACTTTCAGAGATGAGACTGATACTAAAATATAAAATGTTAGCGCCAGAAGATCTAGAACATAGGAAATAGTATGATATAATAGTATAATATGATATAATATAATAGCCTTTAGAATAGAGAAGTTTTTAAACAGAAAAAGTCCTTAGAGTTCAAACTCTATGAAATGTCATTGTCCTGTCATATAATGATTTGGTATGATCCTGGCTTTGCCATGCAACATATTAGCAATGCCCCACTGGACAAATGCTAGCCTAGTGTGGTCTGCAAATGTGAGAAGCATATGTGGATCATTTTTGGTATTGATAACTTTGTTGAACTGCGCAGTCAAGGACAGATCCTGAAGCATCCCATTAGAAATAATCCCTAAGGACACTGGCAAAAATAAACCTATTAACTCTTATTGTGAATATGGAAAGGGTATGGATCTGTGATTTCACTAGTGGAAGGACTACTAAGGTGAGGAAACTCTACCTCTCTTGGTAGTTTTGTGTTTATAGTCTAGTGATCTGCTGGCAGGCATGGGCATAAGAGATTAAGTTACTGGTCTATAGATTAAAAAACAAAACTAGTATGAGTCATAAGTCAAAGAATGAATTTAAACCCAAATCTTCCTGGATTTCATATTAGTTTTCTAGACTCTATAAAATTTTACCTCTTAATGTGATTAGCAATAGCAATCATTTATACAGCTTAAGGTTTATAAAGTACTTTATGTGTGTTATCTCACTGGATTCTTACAACCTAATTAGATGTCATTGTAATCCCCATTTTATAGATGAAGAAACTGAGGAATAGAGAGGTTAAGTGACTTGCCCAGGGTAAAATAGCTAACTATAGTCAAAGTTAGAATGTGAACTTTAAGTCTCCCTGACTCCAAGTTGAGTATTTTATCCACTGCTCTACCTTATTGCCTGCACATGATAAGGGGACTTTAATTGCAAAGTGTATGGGGTAGAGATGAGGATTGCCTTCACAGATATATAAAACTAGTGACCATAGTAGTAGTTATAAAGCAGGGAAATGAATAGCAATTGAGATGTCCAACAATAACGGGGGGGGGGTGAGGAAGTACAAGTATGAATAAATGAAGCACTCATTAAGATCTGAGAATACAGATTGGAAATATATATATAGTTTCTGTTCTAAATGATCTAGCTTTCAAACGGGGAATATGGAAGGTTTCATCTGTAAATCATATGGAAAGTCTCATGGTCCCTAGAATGTGGAGGCAAAGCAGATGCTGTTGTTTCTTCCTGAATGTCATTTCCACTGATAGAAGGAAATGAATTTCTGGTGTTGAAGCATTTGGCACTGGCAAGGACATTGATGGCAATAACTTTTTTTTAATTTTTCTGGATCTTTAGTATCTGTGACTATAACCTCTTCAAGATAAGTCATGAGCTGAATCTCTATGGTGCAGGCAGATGTCTGGGGGAAATGAGCTGAAAACATATTTCCAAGACTTTTGTGCTCATGGTCCTAGGCTGACTCCATAGGATCCAAGAAGAGATGATAGACAACGTGGCAGTGGTGGTTTGACTTTCATGGCACACATTGTCTCCCTTCTCTCTCTTAGGGTGGCTCTCTGTTTTAGACAGGCAAACTTACTTTCCCTATGTATGGTAATTGTTCAGTATATGGTCCACATGATTTGCCTCCCAAGATGATGGTTATGAAGGCAGGGCTAGAATCAGAACTGGTGATCTAGTGGATGTTGGCACTCCTAGGGCTCCTATCTGACTGTTAATGGAAATAAGTCAGTAGTTGTTGATGTTCATGGTGAGGAAGTTGGACCCCTTCTCCAAATTTATTTCTCCCCTTATTGACAGACATGGGGGCTAAGGTGGAAGTAAACCTGGTGTTTTTAGGGGGACTGCTATTCCCAAGGCTCAGGATTCTGAGATGTCTTTATTGGAGTTTTGAGGGTGGATGGTCAAGATGGCACTGATGGCCTGACTTGTCAGGTACCAATGTCTCCTGTCTTCTCAGTGAGCCTCACTGCTTCATCTAGTTGGCTTACCTGTCCTGTGCATTGGCAGTTGATTGACAGTTTGGGGCTCCTTTTCCAGAAGAGTTTCCTCTAGAGGTAATGGAAGGAACAATTGAATCCCTAACCTTAGTTGTCTATGTACCAAAGTATGATATATTGGCCAGAAGGAAAATTTGACTTCCCAATTTTCACTGAGACTTGGCAGGATGGGTTACTTGACTGGAATATGACTTTTATTTATTCAGAATACATTAGAAGAAGTGGCAGAGTAGCATTTTATTTTAAGAAACTATACTCATATGAGGTAATATAGAACTCAGAGGAAGTAAAGTATAGAGCAGCAGCGTCAAACTCAAAAAGAAACCGATCCCTGCTATACTCATGTTGACTTAGAAAACCAAAAATGGAAATTATCTCTATTGTATTATATGTTTATTTATTTTGTTAAACATTTCCAAATTACATTTAATCTGCTTTGGGCTGCACTTGAGAGTTTTGTAGGATTCAATGATCAACAGCAAAACAAAATTTGTATCATCACCATCACATAATCTTAGAGTTGAAGAGACTTCAAGGGCTATGTAAGCCCTTTCAAGTTATATATGTATGTATACACACACACACACACACACACACACATACATTCCAGAAGGGGACAGTTTGGAACAAGGACACCTATAAGAGTTTCTAAGACTGTTTGCAAAGAGTTTGGGAGAAGAAACACAGGAAAGATCAGGGGAAGGAAATAGGGTCCATGTATTTAGTGGCAGTTCTCCATTTTAAAAACATGTGATGAGATGATGGCACCAAAGTTTGTTCCCACTCTGTGCCCAAATCCCAGCTCTTTCATTTAGAGAGACTATGAGGAACAGCTGATCACCTCTACTGTGTGAATGATGTGAGGGTGAGGATGAATGCACCCTGTGGTGCAAAGGACCTGGACCATTGATAATTTCTATTGTTTTGACCCCAAGCCAAGGAGGAAGCCATGGTTCCCCAGTTCCTCTCTCCAGAGTCTAAATAGGAAATCTATATTCTTGCCTTGCAGTCAAAGATACTGTTATGTTTCCACTGGACTGTGTTGATCAACACTTTGGGCTTCCCTTTTCCCTAGTCTTTTCTTTCTTTATGCAGTATTGTTTATTCTAACACTACATTAAAAAACAAAACCAAAAATAAAACAACCTTAAGTCATTAACTTTTGTGTGTTGTTATTTAGTTAAATGAAGTGCAAAAGGTGAGGGCAGAGTAAGACTGGCAAGTACATCTATTTTCCTTTGCTTTTTCCAATTGGCAGTATGGGAGTAGAGTGGTGACAGTGCCATGAATTTTCCCCAGGAATGTACACACCTGGTAATGTTGCCTATGATAGATTTCTAAGGAACTAACTAAAAGAAATAAAGCAAAGACTGAAATTTGCAATCAAAAGTATTAATTCCCCTAGACTGGTGTGGCCGGCAAGTTATTTGTGAGAAATAAAAGTGGTTTTTGAAAGTCATGGTGTGGTGAGCCAAAAAGCCAAGACACAGATGTAAGATAAGGATCTTCCTGGATGCATGACCTCTATCAGGCTCATTCTCCCAATCCTGACTTCTGTAGCAGGTTGGATCTCAGAAGAAAAATGGTTATAGCTCTCCTCAGGGGTTGGCACTAATGGGTTCTTCCTAAATCATTGCTCTGGGGATCATTTTCTCCCTTTACAAAGTCCCCACAACATTTTAATAATATTATGGGATCATGAGAGAGGAATCACACACATTCCTTTGCTCAGCTGAGTTGGCTCAGCTGAGGTTGCCGCATCATTTCTGGGGTATAAATCTAGTATTGTTCTGGGTCAAGCTGGTCCTTTTGATGATATGTTTGATCCTTACTGGATTAGATGGCAGTTGCTACTGGCCCTGTGGGGTACTGATTATCAGCGGAACCACAAATGGCTTTGATGCATCTCCCCGTCTCACTAATAACCTTCTAAATCCTACCAGAACACTCATTTACTTAACATTAGGAAAGATTATCCACAATAGAATCAGGAGTGACAAGTATTCATGAACACATTAAAACTGGGTCAGAAATTGAACCCACTACCACTCTTTACCCACGTAGTTCATAGAAGTCTTCCTCACTGGAATGCTGCCAGGGAATAGGCGAGATTATTTGTTCCAACTTTTTCCAAGTATATTCATCAGCAAATTGGAAAAAGAAAAAAGTTGCCACATCGTAGGTTAACAGGAAGTGGTCAGAGAATGCATATACATGCTTTGTATTTGAAAGCAGGTCCCTTCCATTATGCAAGCCTTGAAGGAGGGTCACCAAGCCTCCACATGTTGGATTGAACCTGGACACAAGGCCAAATTACAAAGTGCTTTACAAACTGGGGCCTTGTCCATTACAGATGTTTATTCTAGTTCATGCCTAAATACTGATTTTTTTAATGAAAGATCCAAGTAGTCATAATTCAGTCATTCTTAAAGACACTCAAAAAAGGGAAACTTTCTGGGTCCTGAAATGATCCATTCCATTTATATTAACTCAATTTGTAAAGAAGCATTTTTGTATAATTTTTGTATATACATATATATAATTGGCATAATTATATATATAAATATATAATGTAATTATATACAAATATAATTTGCATAATTTTAAGTTTGGCTCATTACAACTTCTACCCATTGTTTCCAGTGTTCCCTTGCACATAAATTAAGTCTAAGTTTACTCTGCTATAACAACTTTCCAAATGCTTCAAGAATGCTATCATTCTTTTTCTAAGTTTTCTCTTCAAGATGAAAAATCTTGAAAAATTTCAACCGAACCTCAAATCACAAGAATCTATGGTGCTTCATCATTCTCTTCACTCTCTTTTGGACACTCCTCATCTTAACAATAACCTTCTTTTTAAATTAAGTTTTGTTTATTTTTATTTTACCTTCTAATTCTCTTCTTCCCTCCATCCCCTCTCGTAGCCATTGAGAAGGCAAAAAATATTAGATCCATTATACATATGAAGTAAGGCAAAACATTTCCACATTAGCCATGTTGCTTTAAAAAAAAAGGAAGAAAAGTAAGTAAAATTTTAAAAAAAGCTTGAATCTGTATTCAGAGTACATTAGTTCTCTCTATGGAGGTAGACAGCATTTTTTATGAGTCCTTTCCTTGAATTGATAGCAGTAGTTAAGTCTTTCACAGTTGATTTTGTTACGATATTGCTGTTACTATATATAATGTTCTCCTGGTTCTGCTCACTTCACTTTGTGTCAGTTCATGTAAGTCTTCCCAGGTTTTTCTGAAATGCTCTTTGTTATTTTTTATAGTATTATAGTATTCCATCACAATGATATGTGATTTACCATAATGTGGATATACCACAGCTTGTCAGTCATTCTGCTCAGTTTCCAAGTATTTGCCACTAGAAAAAAGCTAATATAAATAATTTTGGACAGATGAATCCTTTCCGTTTTTCTTCATTCTTTTTGGGATGACCTAGTAGTGGTATTGGTGTGTCAAAAGACATGCCTAGTTTTCTATCCTTTTAGGCATGTTTCCAAATTATCCCCCGGAATGACTAGATCAGTTCACATCTTCACCAACAGTCGATCAGTGTCCCCATTTTTCTTTTTTTCACATTTATTAATTTTTATTTTATAGAATAAAACAAGCATCTCCATAAAATAGTATACTAAAAAAGATGATTGCACATGGAACTGCAAATCTATTATACACAACTTGCTATTTCTTCTAAACAGATAATAATTAAAATGTAAATTTCCTTTTTTTATTCCTCCTCCCTTCGCCCATCCTAGACATGACTACTGTTAGACACAAATAGGTATATATATATGTGTGTGTGTGTGTGTGTGTGTACACATATGTATATATACACAGACATATACATGTATGTATACACACATACACATATGTATGTAAAGTTATTCTACATATACATCTATTTATCAGTTCTTTCTTTAGATGCAGAAAGCATCTTTCTTTATATGTCCTTTATAGTGAATTTTTCTACATCACTTCTAGCATTTATCTTTTTTTTGTTATCTAAGACAGAGTATTCTTCATTTTGAAGTAAAGAGAAGTAGGAGTGAAAGAAGGGGAGTAGAGAGGAAAGGAACAAAGGGAGGAGGAAAAAGTGATGACTAATAATAAAACTAATAATAATAATAATAACTAGCATTTCTATAGAGCCTGCTATGTGCCTGGGAGATAGGTGATGTTATTATGCTCATGTTTACAGTTGAGGAAACGCAAGCAAATGGGCTAAATGCTGACTTTCCCAGGGTCACACAGCAAGTGTCTGAAGCTGTATTTGAACTCAGATTTTTCTAATACCAGGTCACACTCTATTCACTGTGCCACCTAGTTGCCTCTCCAGTACTGTACTGACAACATGCAAGAAAAAGAAAATCCATAAGAAGGCTGGGGAACATATCACAAATCTGACTTTGAGGCTGAAGATAGTAGTGACAGGAACTTCAATTATCCATACATATTCAAGAGCTTTCTTTCTGCCAAAAACAGAGCAGTTAATAATTTTTTTTCTTTGAATTAAGGATAATTTCATTCTTCAAAATATGGAGGAAGTGATTAGGGGAATTGATATTTTGGACTTGGTTCTAAATAACTTGGAGGAAGAGGCTGCTGATGTAAAAATGACATGAAATATGGGGGTAAAGTAACCACTCTATTTTGTGAAAGAATAGAAGAAGGCCAAGGCAGGCTCTGCTCACGTTCAAGATTTGGGGAGAACACAGTTCAAAATATTTAGGGATGGAATAAGTAGGATCCAATCACCTAAAATTCTACAGAGAAAGTTATCCAGGGAAAGGAAGGCATCAAAATGAAATTCTGAAAATGTAGAAAAAAAGAAAAAATCTGATAAGGAGAAAAAGGAGTAACTATTTAAAAAGAATTATGTAGATGCATAAGGAACTAATCAAACAACTTAAATTTTTAAAAGGCACATTAGAATATGGAAACAAGGTCAGATAGTAGAAGATGAATTTAAGTGTGACCAAGTTCTGTAAAAATAGCTTCACAAGTGATAAAGTTTAGAATGAACTGGGACTGGAGAGGAATTCTAAGAATAATAAAAAAGGCTTTAAATATCTTCTTGGGGGGAAAAAAAGAGAAGGATCAAAGAATGGTTGAGGCCATAGCCAGGAGTGATCAAAATAATTATAAAACATGGCGAAGAGAGGGCAGACCTACTGAATTCATTTTGCATCTGCTTTCTCTACCAAGGGGAATAATACTTTAAATGACAAGTGCAGCTCAAATAATGTATGATAGGAAGTTGAAAACCAAAAAAGAAAAGGAAATAGAGAAAAGATTACCATGCTTTCCTCAAAGAATTCAAGTCACCAGGCCTAGATTAGTTACATCCAGTGTGTTGGAAAAAAATTTAAAAAAAAACCCTACCAGATGATATTGCTAAGACACTATCGACAATATTTGAAATATTGTGGATAATTACAGAAATACTGAAGGATTGGAAAAGAGAGAAGCAAAAAGTGATAACTTGTTATTTTTAATTTTTTAAGAGAGATGATTATAGTCAAGGGTCTTGACTTTGATTCCTGGGCCAAAAAAATATAAAATGTATGACTAATGAGATGATAAGTGAATATCCCTAAATAGAAGCAAAGATCACAGAGACAGTATCACCTTATCAAGAACAATTTATGCCAGACTAGCTTCATTCTCTCTCTCTCTCTCTCTCTCTCTCTCTCTCTCTCTCTCTCTCTCTCTCTCTCTCTCTCTCTTTCTCTCTCTCTGTCTCTCTCTCTCTCTCTTTCTCTTTCTCATTATCTGTCTATTGATTGATATATAGATATTTTAATAACAAAATAATTGGCAAAATTTCTCAAAATACACACACACACACACTTATATACATATTCTGGAGAAATGTGTGCTAGGTGATACTATAGTGAGTAGATGCATAACTAGTTAATGACCAAATTCAAAGTGTCATTAATGGCTCAATGTCGACTAAAAAAATCAGTCAGTCTAAAATTGTGCTTAGATAAGGGAATAAATGGCACACCTATGATATGGGCAGATAACAAGATGCTGAGAGGGATAAGCTATTATGTTTCATGACAGAGTCAGGATTCAAAATATGTAACTAGGTAGGAATGATTATCTAATGATAGGCTAAGCAGATATGATTTAATACAAATGAATTTGATCTATAACTGGGTTTAAAAGACCATTTCCAGAAGTTCAAGACAGAAGATAGCTAGAATTTATATTAAAAAGATGTTGGAATTTTGGTGAACTACAAATTCAATATGAGTTTTTAGTGTGACATAAGACATTGTGTTTCAAAGGAGAAAGATGATAATTCTATTGTCTTCTGCCTTCATCAGACTCTACCTAGAGTGTTGTGTTAGATTTGGGATGCTGCATTTTAGTAATAACATCAATAACCTAGATAATCTTCAGAGGAAGGGGACAGGGACCCCAGCAAGACTGCAGAATATTCAATTCAAATAATAATTGAAAGAGCTATGTATGATAAGTCCACAAAAGAGAAGACTTAGTATGCCCACAATAGCTATCTGTCTTCCTTTTTAATATTTGTATCCCCAGCAATTAGAAGAATGCTGGCACATAGTAAGCAATTAATAAATACTTATTGATGATTTCATCATCGGAGGTATTTTGGTATTTTGAATATTTTATTAAAGAAAAGGTACTAGATTTATTCTATTTAGCTCCTGAGAACAGAAGTAAGCCATCTTCTTTTGCTTCTGTTGCTCCCTCTCCAAGCTTGAGCATTGGAGACCACTCATGGAAGGAGCCAAATCACCAGGCTTCACACTCCTTAGAGCCATGTGTGCTGACCTTTGCACTAACCTTCTGTTCTGTCCCTCATTTCCCCCTCTTTTTGCCCACTTTGAGAACTAGAATGAAATCACCACTACTCCTTCCTCTGAAGGGGGTAGCAATGCATCATCTGAATTTTCTATTCATTATCTTTGTGACTTCCCAGAACATAACTCATTTCCTTGGCCACAGACCCTTGTGTTCCCTCTTACATTAGAATGCAAACTCTTTGAGAACTATTTTGCTTTCATATTTATATTCACAGAACCTAGCACAGTGCTGGCTGGTACTCAGTAAATATTTTTCATGCCTTCAGATTGCATAGAAAATGGCTTAAGTTTGACAGTCCTGTGTTAGCTGCACTGTTATCCTTGTGATAACAAGGGAAATCAAGGAAGGTCACTGGATTATAGATTGGACACACTATGTCATTCTTTTGGGGGATATGGAGAAGAGGTCCACAGGATGGGCAAGTATGGATGGATTGTGATCTGCTTCCTCAGACATTTCCTCATTTCTCACACAGTTTCATTTATTTTGATCTTCTCTGACTCTCCAACTACACACATTTTGGAATTTTTTTCCTTCTCTACCATGTCCCTCCACCAGGTATCTTTGCCCACTTGGCCTAATTTTTTCCTCTTTTTGTGTATTGTCTTTCCCTAATACATTGTCAGTTTTTGAAGACTGAGACTGTCTTCCTTTTTAGTATTTGTATCCCCAGCAATTAGAAGAATGCCGGCACATAGTAAGCAATTAATAAATACTTATTAATGATTTCATCATCGGAGGGAATATCCACATAGATGAGACTGTGGAGTAATGATAAGGAATGGGATGCCTCTGGAGATAGTGAGTTCCCTCTCAAAAACATATTTAAGTGGGGGTCCTCTCATCACTCTTCAAGAACATGGTAAAGTGGATTATTCTACAGTTATGAGTTGGATTTGATGACTGCTGGTTGTGAATATACTTCCATCTCTGAAACCCTATGATTTGGTGATATAGCCATTCCATCTCAGGCTTGCCATTACTTCTAATTCATCCTTTAATAATTAGAATCAAAATCAAAGCAACATTGCTACCTCCACCTTTACAAAGATCAGTAAGGATGTCATGAGTTTCTCAAATGCTCTATTTTTGAGAAGGGTGGGGGAGATACACATAGAGAGAAAGAGGGCTAGGGAAAGGAAGATGGAGAGAGAGAGAGGGAGAGAGAGAGAGAGAGAGAGAGAGAGAGAGAGAGAGAGAGAGAGAGAGAGGGATGGAGGGAGAGGGAGGGAAAGGGAGATGAAGAGGGAGAAGGAGGAGAGGGAGAGGGAGAGGGAGAGTGAAGGAGAGAAATATCATATGTGTGAATTGTTTAGGGCTCCTATCATTGTTATATCATGCCTTAGGTTAGGTATATGATCTATAGGAATACTTTATCAATCTCTTCTTCCCTTCCAGCCTCCAACTCACTTGCTTGTCTCTGTGGTATATTCCAACTATACTATGGCTTGTCTTTACCTTCACTAAAAGAATTCTGAACTTGGTGTCATGAATACTTTAGTTCAAATATTGCCTCTGTCACTTACTACCTGTGTGTGATCAAATAATGTAACTTATGTAAGACTTAATTTCCTCATCTGTAAGTTGAAAGGGTTGGGTTATATGACAGATGAGGTCCTTTTGGGCTCTGACTCTCTGGTCCTATGATCTGTCTCTGAATACCTGCCGTCTAGTATATTGATTTGCACAGAGGTGAATATCATTTCACTATTCACTGTGACTTAGATGACCTATTATCTAATTTGCTAAGCAGGGTATCTCTTTTATTTTCTGCATTATGATGATGATTTCCCCATCCTAAGTTTTAGCGGCCAACCCTGTGAGGCAAGAGCTGCTTATGTGAAAACAGAAAGTTCCCTGGGACTCTCACAAGTTGTGATTATGTTAGGTCTAGTTTCAATGCAGGCAGTTGTAGACCCTAGCCATGGTAGTGCTGAAGTGTTTACACTCCACTAGAATTATAGGGGGAAGAAAAAAAATACTGTGAAAGGCCTTCAAAAATGATACATGGAAGCAGAGGGTGCATTCATCAGGAAGACAGACTGTAGCAGAGATATACGAGGTCTCTTCTTATTACTAATGTGGAACAACTGAAAAGAACCAAATCATACTTACCAGTGCCCCACAGGAAAAAAATGGCCAAAATAATAATGAATTATATTTCTATAGCTTTTTGAAGAACTTAGGTGGTGCAGTGGATAGAATTCTGGACCTGGAGTCACAAAGACCCTATTCAAATCTGACCTCTGACACTTACTAGCTTATGTGACTTCAGGTAAGTCACCTCACCTTATTTATCTCAACTTCCTCATTTGTAAAATGATCTGGAGGAGATGGCGAACCACTCTAGTATCTTTGCCAAGAAAACTCCAGATGGATCATTAAGGGTTGGACGTGACCGAAATGACAACAAGCAAAAACAGTTCTTTAGAGTTTCTGGTGAACTTTCCTTATGACAAGACAATGAAGAAGGCATGCAGCTGTGATTGTCACCATTTTGTAGGTAAAGAAGCCGATCATCAGAGAGGGAGTATGACTCTAGATTTTCTCCACCATGTCACAGCACTGCGCTCACCCTAGGGCTTCAGTCAGTCAGTTAGTCACTCAAAAACGTATTGATCATGTGCCTGGGACAAAAAAAGTGCAAGTCAGTCTTTGCCCTCAGGGCATTCAAAATCTAATGGGAGATACAGCAGACAAAGAATTATGAACAAACAAACCATATACAGGATAAATACCAAATAATTAAGAGAGAGTAGGCCCTAGAATTAAGAGGTGTTGGGAAGGGCTTCCTGTGAAAGATAGAATTTTAATTGAGACTAGAAGGAATCCAGAGGAGGCCAGGAAAGCATTCCAGATATAGAGGGGACAGCAGAGAAAATTCCTGGAGTTGAAAGATGGAACTGAAAGGATACCCCTATGGCCCCTTCTTCTGATGTCTCAGTTACTCCTAGCCCATAAGTTTTAAGAAAAATGCCCAAACCAGGCAGGTATTTGTTCCTCTCTGGACTCCTCTCCTATTTTTCCACCCTCTCCTTTTTTCTTTTCCCCCTTACCTTTTAGTTCCCTTTCATGTATTGTCTTACCCCAACAGAGTACTTGCTTCTTTATGGCAATGACTATCTTTCTGATAGTATTTGTATTTCCAGCACTTTACAGAGTACGCAGTTCTAAACAAATGCTTTTTGGCTTGTTGACTTGACTTGGCAGATAAAGAAACTGAGAATCAAGGAGGTGAATGATTTGCCTATTGTATCAGCAATGTAGTATTCACAGTGCCTACAGTAACTATAAGTATGCTGATATGGTTATTAATCACAAAATGTAACAGGCTCTCTACATGAGAAATACAGCCAGAGTATTTATTCAAATACCAGAAAACTTAGTCCCAAAACCAAAAAGTCAAAGTCAACACCGTAGTTATGAAGTTGGCACATGTAGTTAAAATAGTAAACACTCACATTCTCAAGCCTTCAAAACAGATCAGGCTACCTCAAGCAAAGATCCCCCTCTCCTCACACAGGACAACTGCTCAGCATCCAGGCAGCTTGCTCCCAGCATCTCTGGCACCCCACAGTTCCTGTCCCTGGCAGTTCTCAGCAGGAGTCCTTAGCAGAGATTCTTGTAGGTTTAAAGAAAAAGGAGTTCGCACTGCTGCCGCTGCTTTCAGTCACTGGCCACATGCTAGCTTGATTCCAGCTTCTTCTTGCCCCACCCCTTCCCGCTACATCAGCAAGTTCAAGGGCCATGGAAGATCTTCAGATCCCAGTATCATTACACCTATAGTCACACATCTAGAAAACATTGATGTTAGAATTTGTACTTGGAATTTCTGAACCCAATACTTTATCCTTTATCTCTCACTGCCTCTCAAAGTGATTAAAGGTCACCTGTTCATAGGAGGAGGGGAATAGGATCATTTTGAAGGAGATGTGTTTGTCTATGATAAAGGGAAAAGATGTATGTGAAAATTTTCATTGGTATACATATATATATATATACGCACATACATACAATACACATATATATGTACACATACAATACACATTTATATATATAGACACACACACACACAATTTAATTCCCCCAACATTTATTATAATAGCTGGCATCCATGTAGTATTTCAAGGTTTACAAAGCATTTGACATACACCACCTACTTTAGCTTCATAATGACCCTCTAGTAGAGTTACAAAAGGGACCATCCCTGTTCTGAAGATAAGTAAGCAGAGACTCATTGAGATCAAATGACTTGTCCATAGTCATTCAGCAAATAAGTATCAGAGCAGCATGGTACTCTGTAAAGAACATTGGTTCTGGAATCACTGGTACTGAGTTCAGATCCTCCTTCTAAAATTAATTCTGTGACCTTAGGCAAAACAATTAGCTCCCTTGTACTTAGCTGTTCTCATCTGTAGAATGAGATATGTAATATCTTAGGTATCTTCCAGTTCCAGAATCTATGTTTCCATAATTCTATCTTATTGATAGATAATTCTATCTAACATTGTGGCATAGTGGAAGGAGTAGTGAAACTGGGGTCAAGAAACATGGATATGCATTTGAGTTCTCACACTTACTATTTATATGACCATGGAGAAGTCATTGGGTCTCATTTTTCTTCTCTGTAAAATGAAGTACAATGTTCAACCTCAAGAGATGAAGACCAAAGGTAAATGTAGATGGGTTGAGTTTGGAAAGGACAAAGATAATCTCCTCATTTAGATGAATGAGAGAGATAACCTGATATGATAAAAAGAAAGATGACATTTAAAACCAGGAATATGGGGTCATAAATGGAGAAGTAATTAATTCAAGAGGGAGAATTGACATGGTCAGCATGGGGATTTGTTTGACTTGACCATGAATATTTTCTATAAAGTCCTTCCCATCTATCCCCCATTAGAGATTAGGGGAAAAGTGAAAAGAAAATGTATTCTCATTAATTTAAAAAAATCTAGAAGTTAAAAAAATATGTTCTGTTCCTTACAATGTTTGTGACCTTAATCAAGTTATTCTATTCTTCAAGCCTGAGCTTTCATCTCTGTGAAATAAGGAGGTTGAATTATATGAAAAGGCAGTGTGGCACAGTAGAAAGGGTTCTGGTGGACCTGAACTCAAAAACCACCTTTGATACTTAGTATCTATATCACTTTAATACAAGTCTCTTGACTTCTCCTCATCTCAATTTCCTCATCTGTAAAATGAGGGGATTGGACTAGATGGCTCTGAGATCCTGTCTAGCTCTAAATCTATAATCTTTTGATCTCTAGGGTTCATTTTAGCACCAAATTCTAGGAACTATGGATGTAAAAGGCAAGGGAGAAAGGGGAGGTGAAGGATGATGATAATGGAAAAAGTTGAGCTAGAAATGGATCTGAAAGTTGATGAAGTAAAATCAAACAAACAAATGATACTTATATCACTTGACCAATATTGGTGGTTCTTTAAATAAACACTGGACCTACTGAAGCAGGGCAGGGATGGCCAAAGTTCAGAGATTCAAGTCCTCCTCTTTGGAATCATGTCTGTCACCAGCTGTCAGCAGTTCATTTCTCACATCTCCTTTCCTCTGCCAAAACCATCATCATCATAAACTAACAGAATTCTAAGTCACAAAGGATTGTAGACACCATTTTTGTTCAACCCCCTCACTGTCACAGAGGAGAAAATTGAAACCCAGATAAAGGAAATAGTTTGATGATATATTTAGTAAATAACACAGCTAAAATTTGAACCCAGCCCTTTTACTGCACCATCTCTTGATGAATAAATGAAAAATACCACTGGCCCTGATAAATTCCTTGCATTCCTGGAACTTAAAGCATGTGCAGATGCTTTCCAGATTTTATCTGACCATATCCTCTTTCCTGTGCGTCAGTGCAAGTGGGTAGCATTGGTGGGTGGGTTTGATGGATCTTGGCAGTCTCAGTATCTTATCTTGGATACTATTTGTGCCTGGAAGACAGCTCACCTCATTCACAATTAGCCATACTTGGTCTTTAGAGAAAGATTTTAAATCAAAGCTTTTAATTAGTAACTTGTACAATCCCAGTGTTAATGAATTATAGGATCTCAGAAATGGAAGTAACTTCAGAAGGAATCTAATGTCAGACCTGCATCAAAAAAAGAAATTTTTTATACAGTAATTCCAATAAGTGATAATTTTTGCTTGATGTATAGGAATGGTCAACACACATAAGTAATCTCTTGCCAAATAATGTCATTTCAACGTTAATAATATCTCAACTACAAATTCCCTCCTCTCAACTTACATAAGCACAACTATATATCAGTCCCTTATCTCCTCTCACTTGTCCTATTTTTAGGCTTCTTGTTGGTCTTCCTGCTTCAACCTCTGTGCAATCTAATCCATCCACCACTCAGTTGCCCAGGTTATTTTCCTAAATCTTATGTCTTCCCACATCTCCTCCTTACTCAATCACTACTAATGGTTCCTTATCATTACTAGATTCAACTATGAAGTTCATCGTTTGGCATCTAACACTCTTACTCAGTTGGCTCCATCCTACCTTTTTCAGTCTTCTTTATACTCTACCACTTTCCATGTACTCTAAAATCCAGAGACATTGCACTACTTTCTAATCCTAAATGACAATACTCCATTTTCCAACTCTATGCCTTTTCATGAGCTTTTCTTCATACTTGGAATGCTCTGCCTCTAATATCTCACACTTAGCTTCTCCAGTTTCATTCAAGATTTAACTCAAATATCATTTGCTCTAGGAGGCTTTTCCTGGTCTCCCCATATGCCAGTATCTTCCCCTCTGAGATTATCTTTGCTCTACTCAATATAAACCTGTGTATCTAAATGTTCATATATTTCTCCCTCAATAGACTATGAACTCCTTGAGACCAGAGGCATATGCCAGGTGTAGCACTATGACTAGAATATAGTAAGAATATTGACTGTTTAACTGACTATACTACAAAGTAACCTGTTCTACTTTTTGGCAGCTCTGATTATAGAAATGTTGACTTAGATTGGATGATAGTCAGCTTTCTTGTGACTTTACCCATTACTCCTAAAGTTTGCCTTATGTGGCTAAAAAGAAAAAATACCTCTTTCATAGAATACCTCTTCAAGGCATTTGAAGCCATAAACCATACCTACTTTGCTTCCTTCTCTTCTTCAGATTAATTATATCAGTTATCTATAATGACTTTTCATATGACAAGATCTCCAGTGTTCTCACCATTCTAGTCACTTTTTATTATATATCCTTTAAAACCTTTTTGTTTTTATGATCAATCTTTTATTTTTCTGCTCCACCCACTGGAAGGGAGTGAAAAGAAGAAGGAAGGAAGGAAGGAAGGAAGGAAGGAAGGAAGGAAGAGGAATTTTATATGAAATAAGCATATTTAGCAAAAAAAAAATTTCTGTGTTGGATGCTGTAAAGCCAAACATGAGCAGCTTTCCAGAGGACTACTGCTGTGAACAGCTTTCGAAGTTCTGATTACACAACATGGTGAACTGTCCATTTATTCAGTAACAAATTAAGGCAAAACATTCACAGAATATCAAATACAACATTCACCATGTCACAACTCAACAACTTAACACTAAAATGGCCAAGTAGTTTTCACCAAAGTAGTCACATAGGTTTAAACAAAGTACATTCATTGAGTAACTCAATAATTTAGTAAGTCTTTAATTCAATCACAAAGTACAAAGGTTAAAGTTCTCTTTTAAACTAAGTGCATTCATTTAGTCAATCACTAAGTCTGCCCCTAGGTCACACTGTCTGAATCTCTTCAATCAAAAAGTCTTCCTTCTTAAACAAAGTACACTTATTTAGTCAATCACAAAGTACAAAGGTAAAAAGTTTTCCACCCCTAGGTCACAACCAAATTATAATATCATCAGTTACCATTAAGTACCCTCTCAAGGGGCAGTGGAAAGCACAAAGGCCATCCACCCCTAAGTCACAACTAGGTTACAATATCATCAGTCAGTACCTAATTAAGTATCATTAAGTACCTCAGGAGGGATCTTTTCATCTTGGCTTGAGATAGGCTCTCAGCTTTCTGGTTCTCCTTCCCACAGTTTCTGTTGCTGGGAAGACAGAAGTTAATAATGCAACAATAACATTCATAAACGTTGCCAGTGTCCTCATAAACTCACTTTCTGCCTGTGAAATCAACATAGACCCAACAACAAGGTCTGAGGCCTCTATCTACAAACTATTCTAACAAAGTAACATCAAAACAGACAAAGTACTGGCACCACAGTCATGCATCTCAGTTCTCTGCAGCTCTGGCTGGCATTTCTCTCTCTCTCTCTCTCTCTCTCTCTCTCTCTCTCTCTCTCTCTCTCTCTCTCTCTCTCTCTCTCTCTCTCTCTCTCT
>CM053594.1:71485957-71502505 GCA_028646575.1 Pseudocheirus occidentalis | reverse complement strand
CATTCCACTGTGGGATTCATAAGGTCTGGGTCTTAACATTTAACGTGAAACCAAATGTTAGGTCCCTGTTAGCTTGCCAATACAAGAGGATTTTAAAATTTCATTACCATTACAGACGCATTCAACAATGAGTTTCTTATTCAACATATTATCCCAATATCTCTCTGTCATGAGTCAGGCAGTATTCTTCATTAGCCTTTTCAAATCATTATTGATTATTTAGTTGAACAAAATTCTTAAGTCTTTAAGACTTTTTTTTTACAATATTGAAGTTATAGTATAAATTGTTCTTCTGATTCACTAACTTCACTTGTCACCAGTTACTGAATCATTCCAGGTCTCTCTAAAAACACCTCTTTCTTAGATTTTCATGACATAGAATTATTCCATTATATTTATACATCAAAATTAGTTTAGCCATTCACCAATAAATGGATGCCCTATTATTTTTCAGTTTTTGCCACCTCAAAAGTGGAAAGAGGGTAAATCTAGACATATTAAATGCTACAAATTAATAATAATTAAAGAATTAAATATTAAATAAACTCTTTGAAGCCTTCTCTCATACACATCAAGCTGACAAAATTGGAAAAGAAGAAAAGAAGATGGCAAATATTGGAGGGCTTGTAAGAAAACAGGCACATTGATGTACTGTTGTTTTGGAAGAACTGTTAAATAGCCAAAGCATTTTAGAAAGCAGTTATGAATTATATTCAAAATGTTTGTATGTAGCATATGGTCTTTCACTTGCGTTAATACCCTTTATGTGTGGTGGTCATACCTGAACACTACTCCAAATAAGGTGTCATTAAGGCAGGTTAATAGAGGAACTGTTACCTCACTCTGGACATTGAATTTCTATTCATGCATTTTCTTTTGGACACTTCATCATACCATTAACTAATACTGAGTTTGGAGTTCCAGTTTCATATGAAGTATTTTGTAGCTTTCTCCTATCTTATGCTTGTAAAGTTGATTTTTTGAATGAAAATATGGGACTTTATATATGTCCTCATTACATTTTTTACCATTGAATTCAGCCCTGGAATTCAACACTTATTTAATTAATAGTTGATAACTGGAATTAGGGGAAGGGGGAACATGAATCTTTCATCCTATATGTTATCCATTATTCTCCAGTTTTGTGTCTTCCAGAAACCCAATAAGCATGTCATCTATGTCTTCATTCAAGTTATTGGTAAAAATATTGAATTGCAAAGGACAGATAATAGGTCTCTTGTCACTCTCTTCTGGAACCAAATTGTAATAGTTAACAATCACTCTTTGGACTAGTTCAGTTAATAGGTTCAGAGCTTTCCTTTCTTTCTTTTCTACATCACAACTTCCAACTGATTCCCATTCTATTGCTGATTCCCCTTTGAGCCCTTTTGACACTCATCCCTTTTATCTTTCTTCTCTAATTATTGCTTCCATTCTAAGAATCCTGTATCTTATTCAACAAGATGGAGCAAAAATAGCAGTTTTTAAAAGCATTTCATTTCTTATAGCCAAGAGACTTTCAGTTAAAGAAGGCACACATGATAATAATACTCACCATTTCATTGGCACTTTATAGTTCATAAAGTGTTTTTCCTCCCAAGAACCAGATGATATAGTTAGTGCATAAATTATTTTCCTATTTTACAGATTAGGAAACTGAGTCTGGATATATGAAGAGATACAAAGATAAGAAATGCCCAAGTCAGGAATCAAACATTGGGCTTCTGACTCCAAATTTATCACTATAATAACCTGTTATATTTTGAATCTGCTCAAAAAGAATGATACCATATTCAGAAATTTCATAAGAGAAAATCATTCTTAGAGTGCATAGCAAAGAAGATTTCCCCAAGGAACTTAAAGGACAAGTGAAAGCAGTTATGTAAGAAAATTTATCCAGGAACAAGACAACCCAGAATACCACTACTCAGGCATGAAAACTTCTCATACCTCCTTTCAAGTCCCGTCTCTCCCATTCTTTTCTCTCATTATTTGTCTTCTTCCTCTGAAAAATTTTTAAAATTCTTTTGAAGGACAAACAAAGATGATAGAAAAGGAAGACACAGTATAGCTCTCTTACCCTGACTGCCACAGGTCTTAAACACTGAGAAAAGGGACCATAATTTTGTTGCTCTAATCTTTATCTTCATAGGATAGAAAACTTGGATGTAAACTTAGGGTGAATAAAAGGGTCCCAATGTGGTACTTTGATCTCTGTCACTAGAGAAGAGGGGGTGAAATATGAGATTCATTCACCAGATGAACATGGCCTTAGCATGTTTAGTATGTACACTGGATTCCTTATTGCTCTTTTTTTCCTTTCTTTTTTATTTTTGGTTTTAAACATTCATTTCCACAAGACTTTAACTTCCTGATTTTCTCCCATCTCTCCCCTACCCCCACCTCAAGATCAAAAGCATACTGATTACCCCTTCCCCTAGTTTACCCTATTTTATACTCCCCTCTATCCCCCCTTCCTCTCTCCCCCTTCCTATCTTATAGGGCAAGTTGGATTTCTATACCCCATTGCCTGTATATCTTATTTCTTGGTTGCACATAAAAAACATTTTTTTAACATTTATTTTTAAATTTTTGAGTTCCAGAATCTCTCCCTTCTTCCCTCTTCACCCGTCCCCACTGGGAGGGCATCAATATAGGTTATACATGTGTAGTCAATGCAAAACATTTCCATAGTAAGCATGTTGTGAAAGATTAGCTATATTTCTCTCTCCTCAACCTCCCCCCACCCATTTATTTTGTTTTCTCCTTTGACCCCATCCCTTTTCAAAATGTTTGTTTTTAACTACTTTCTCCTCCAATTTGCCCTCCCTTCTATCTCCCCTCTATCATTCCTCTCTTATTCCCTTCACCACATCTTTTCCAATTGGGTAAGATACCCAGTTAAGTGTGTATGTTATTCCCTCCTTAAGTCAAATCCAATGAGAGTGTAGTTGACTTATTCTCTTTCACCTTCCTGCTCTTCCCCTCCATTGTAACAGCTTTCTTTTGCCTCTTTTATGTGAGATAATTTATCCTATTTTATCTCTCCCTTTCTCTTCTCCTAGTATATTCCCCCTCACCTCTTAATTTTGTTTTTCAGATGTTATCACTTCATATTCAAGTCACCCTGTTCCCTCTGTCTATGCACACACACTCACACACACACACATAAATACACACACACACACATACACACATAATCCCTTCAGGTATCCTTATACTAAGAAAAGTCTATTGAGTTACAAATATCACCTTTCTATGTAGGAATGTGAACAGTTAAACTTTAATTTCTACTTTAAGTTCAACTTATTACTTCTCTTTCTTGTTTACCTTTTTCTGCTTCTCTTGTTTCTTGTGTTTGAAAGTCAAACTTTGTGTTCAGTTCTGGTCTTTCCATCAAGAATGCTTGAAAGTCCTCTATTTTATTGAATGACCATATTTTCCCCTGAAGCATTATAGTCAGTTTTGCTGGGTTGGTGAGTCTTGGTTTTAATCCTAGCTCCTTCCTTAATGTAGAAGCTGCTAGATGTTGTGTTATCCTGATTATGTTTCCACAATGCTCAAATTGTTTCTTCCTGACTGCTTTTAATATTTTTTCTTGGCCTTGAAAATCTGGAATTTGAGTATAATATTCCCAGGAATTTTCTTTTTAGGATATTTTTGAATAAGTGGTGGATTCTTTCACTTTCTATATTACCCTCTAGCTCTATAATATCAGGGCAGCTTTCCCTGAAAATTTATTGAAAGATGATGGCAAGGTTCTTTTTTGATCATTGCTTTCAAGTAGTCCAATAAATTTAAAATTATCTCTTCTGGATCTATTTTCCAGTGCAGTGGTTTTTCCAATTAAATATTTCACATTGACTTCTATTTCTTTTCATTCTTTTGGATCTGTTTTATAATATATTGATTTCTCATAAAGTCATTACCTTCCATTTGCTCCATTCTAATTTTGAAGGAATTATTTTATTCAGTGAGATTTTGAACTTCCTTTTCCATCTGGCCAATTCTGTGTTTAAAGACATTTTTCTCCTCATTGGCTTTTTGAACTTCTTTTGCCTTTTGAGTTATTGTATTTTCTTTTTGGAAGGGGGAAGGCAGGGCAATTGATGTCAAGTGACTTGCCCAAGTTCACATGGCTAATAAGTGTTAAGTGTCTGAAGCCAGATTGAACTCAGGTCCTCCTGACTCCAGGATCAATGCTCTGTTTACTGCACCACCTAGCTGTCTCCAGTTAGTCTATTTTGTAAGTTGTTATTTTATTCAGTATTTTTGGGGTTCCTTTAGAAAGCTTTTGACTCATTTTTTGTTGTTTTCTTGCATCATTCTCATTTCTCTTCCCAATTTTTCCTCTACTTCTCTTATTTGATTTTCAAAATAATTTTTGAGCTACTCCATGGTCTGCAACCAATTCATATTTTTCTTGCAGACTTTTGATACAGGAGTTTTCACTTTGTTGTCTTCTTCTGGTTCCATATTTTAATCTCCTTTATGCCAAAGAACTATTCTATAATCTAATTACTTTTCTTTGGTTTGATCATTTTCCTAGCTAATTACTTGACTTTTGAGCTCTTTGCCATGGTAGAACTCTGTTTCCAGGGTAGAGAGTGTTCTGTCCCAAATTTCTGGGGTTTTGTGCAGCTGTTGTCAGAGCTACTTCTAGGCACCTCCCTCCAAACTGTGAGGAAGATTTCCTCTCTACAACTGCCACGAGCTCTGCCACATCAGGGCTCCTTCTCAGCCCAGGACTGCCACCTAAGACTGTGACCCAGACTCAAGCAGGACAAAGCAAGAGAATCCTGCCTCAGTACCAGCAAAAAGATTCCTTTAATTGCTCTCTCATCAGCCACTTGATCCCCCACCATCTGTGAGTCTCTATCCCCAGAAGCAGCTACTATTGCTACTGCTGCTGCTGCTGCTGCAGCCACTGCCACTTCCACTGCCCCAGGGGCAGGTATGGACACACCTCTTCTCTCATCTAGGTCCAACAGAGTTTCCCCACTTACCATTTGCTTTCTCTTTGACATTTGTGGTTTGAGAAACCTGTAAGCCAGCACAGCTGTCAGTGATTCAGTCCCCTGAGGTCTACTCCAGCCAGTATGTACCACAGTCTGTGCCAGCATGGCCTACATTGAAGTGTGCTCTGCTCCCAGGTTACAAGCTTACCAGACTGACTTCAGCTGGAAATGTATTTCACTCTGCCACTTTTGGGGGTTCTGTAGCTCTAAAATTTGTTTCAGTCATTTTTATAGATGTTGAAGGTAAAGCGGGGATTAGCTCAAGCAAGTTCCTGCTTTTACCTCCTTGGTGCTTTTTCACAACCCTTCCTTTCCTATTTCTAGGCATTTCTCCTGACTGTACCACATACCTAGAACTCTTACTGCTTTTCTCCACTTTTTAGTTTCCTTGATTTGTTCATATCTCAGCTAAAGTTCTGATCAAAACTATGAACTTTATTCCAAAGGATTCAAGATGAAATATGCTACTCACCTCTTGATAGAGAAGTGCTGAACTCAGTGTAAAGACACACATTTTTTGGACATCACAATGTGGGAATTTGTGTTGTTTTACTAGACATGTTTGTAACGCAGTTCCTCCTCTCCTATTTGCTTTCTCATTTGCAGGAAGGCAGATAACATATGTTGGGAAATAAAATAAAATTCAATTTAAAAATTTTATTTGACTAACTATACGTCTCTATCTATTTAAGCATATTTTGTATCTTGAATATGCATATACATATGTATGCACACAATGGGAGAGAGAATTATAACCAAGAATATACATACATATATATACATATATACATATATATGTATATATATATAACTGATTATAATCTTACAGGTGAAAAAATGAGCTTCAATGAAATAGATGACTTCAAGTATTTCTGTTGAGAAGACTAGAGCTGAATAGAAACTTTGAAATGTAAACATTAGAGTCAATAGAAACATTAAAAGGCAAATAGAATTGAACACTCAGAAGAGACTTAATAATAACAAACTGTTTATATTCTAATTTGGGGACAGATGATATGTGGGACTCTTTGGAACTATCATGTCATCAAGGGTAATAAAGGGAGGCAAATAAGATATGTCTTTTTGGTTATGTTATGTTCTGAAGAAACAGTAGAGTGGGAGTGGGACAGGAAAGAAATAAAAATATAAATAAAAATTTTTCTTTTTCAAAATACTGTTTGCTTTGAGGTTTACATTCAATAATGTATGAGCAAGACTGTGTAATGTATTACAGTATTTTCAATCAGGGAACTGAGTTCAATTTATCTAGTATTTACTACTTCTGCGACAACGGTTATGTTACTTGGCCTTTCTGGGGCTTGGCTTCTTTGTGATACAGAAGGGGGGTCCACTGGGTGGGTGCTCTGGTTTCTCCTCTGTTTCAATCTATAATTCTGTGATCCTTTTGAGACCTAAGCCCTTCATCTTGTGTTATCAAACTCTACAAATGCCAACTGCAATATTGTTATTAAAAAAATACTTAATGAAGGTATTAAAATATAGGAGGATAAAGTGATATTTAATATTTATTTAAACATATTGTGATATAATATTGTGATATGAGTGATATTTAAACATATCCAGTATCAAATATTCCTCCTCAATTATTTTGGGTTTCAAGAAACTGTAAATCATTAAAAATCATTAATCATTTGTGCTTTCACCTTCTTGGGTTGAAGACAGTCATATTGCTCAAGAAAATAGAAAGCAAACATAAGTCAGATCATGCTTTCTTCAGTTGCTATCATTCCATTCAAGCCAAGCTTCAAGTCTAGTAACTTTTCTGATTTTCCTTTTACTCCCACCATTGCTAAAAACAAAAAGAAAAGAAAAGCCTTTATTCCATTACTGTGGCTCTAAGTATTAATTGAAATGCTCAATTCCTATTATAGTTTAGTGTGTTTGGCAGAAACTCACCTTCTTCTTTTATATTCATCTTCAGTTACCCTCCCTCTTTCTCATTTTCCATGTATATTGTTTTTAGATCTGACCTCACCATTGAATTCTTTCAGCAGTCATAGCATTCTCAACATAAACAAAAACATTTTCTAACAAATATAACAGTAAAAATGGAATGTACTACTTCAATTAGGCAGAAAGAGACCTCACTTTCTCTACTGTCATTTAATCAGAGTTGGATCATCTGTGAGGAACACTGCAAGGGGTCTCTTCCTGGAATAGAATGTTAAGCTCTGGCTCCCTAAGTTCATAGTTTTTAGAGTGAAAAGGTTAAAGGGAATGGGACAACCTTATTCTCATTGAATTTGGCTTAAGGAGGGAATAACATACACACTCAATTGGGTATCTTTCCCTACCCAAAAATAGTGGGACAAGGGATAAGAGGGAGGATGAGAAAAGGGAGAATAGACTGGGGAAAATGTAGTTAGAAGCAAACATTTTTGAAAAGGGATAGGGTCAAAGGAGAAAATAGAATAAGTGGGGGGCATAGGATGGAGGGAAATATAGTCTTTCACAATATAACTACTATGGAAATGATTTGGGTAACTACTCATGTACAACCTATATTGAATTGCTCATCTTCCCAGTGGGGATAGGTAAGGAGGGAAGAAGGGAAAAATATTTAACATTTTTTAAAAATTGTTTTTTATATGCAACTGAGTAATAAGATATACATACAGGCAGTAGGGTATAGAAATCCATCTTTGTCCTACTAGAAAGTTAGAGGGGTGATGGGGGAGGATATAAGAGAGAACAGATTGGGGGAAGGGGTGTTCAGTAGGCTTCCTATTTGGGGGTGGGGGTAGGGGAAAGATAGGGAGAAAAACTTGTAACAAAATCTTATGGAAATGAATGTTAAAAACTAAAAAATTAATATGTAAATTTTTAAAAAGCAGTATATGTAATACATAATATCATTTCCTTGGTCAGGAAAACAAATGTAATATACATCCTGTGGTCATTGCACCTGGTTGCTCCATAATTGCAAATTTGATATCTCTTTCTGACCTAACCATACACCTTAGTTACACCTAGACATCCTACTTGGCAACTGCCCATGCAATCAGCCTGTTTTCAAATATTCTTGGTCCATTAGCTCTCCTCACATGTCTGTTTTGAGTCAGTTTCACCCCTTCCTTTTACCTCCTGCTGAGCGTTATTAGCCAAGAAGACAACCCCTCCCTGCTACAACCTGCACATAATGGCCAACAGCACACTTCCCACATCTTCTAGGTGCTCCTTCCATGTCAACAATGGATACGTCAACATTGTTTCAGGAAGGTAGGCCAGTCTGGGTGTGGAGTGGCAGAGCAGGAAGGGAAAGTGCCGTTCCTGACAATCTTTCCAACTGTGAGGTTTCCTGGAGAGAACAGATAAATCAGAGATGGCCTAGATCGTATGACTAATGTATGTTTTATGTTGGCCCTTTCTATTTTGTCTTCAAGAATGGGATGTTATTTTTTTTATTTGTTTGTTTTATGAACCCTATGGTCAGGCTGATGAATCTTTTGTACCCCTTCTTAAAATAATGTTTTATGCATATAATAAAATACATAGGAATGCAAAGGAAACCAATTACAATAAAATACAGTTAGAATATAAATGTTAAAAGTTCATGACTCCAAAATTTAGAACTCACGAGAAAGCAGAGCAATGAGAGGGGAATGAGGAGAGGGGAGGGAGTTTTGTGGAACTGTTCATAGATGACTTTTTCTAGTTGTCTGTACCTCTTTCTTCCTCCTGTCCCCCACCAGCCTTTTGCTTTGTGTTTCCCTGCATGAATCTTGTCAGTACCTTCATGGCGCAAACTGCCTATGACTTGAGCTCACAGAATACTGGGTCAGTCATCTCTCACCTATTTCTAGGTTGGAAGGAAAGAGAGTAGTCAGTATTTTTTCTCCCTTTTCCCATCAACTCTCCTATTTATCCAAATTTCAAAGAAAAGTAAAACCCTTGCAAAAATAAGACAAAAAGAAAATGATTTGTTCTTGGAGGTATGTTTCCCTTGCTTTCTCCAGGAGTCCCATTGTTTGTAAGATGAACTCAGGAATCATAGGGGACTGAATGGAATGAGATAGAGATTCATTCTCTCTAGTCTGGGGATCTCTGAGAGGCAAGAAGAATTGTTCCCTATATGTTCCTCGGAAAAGCCTTTCCTTACCAGGTAGCTAGCTACATATCTGAGGACTAGGTCATTTTCGTTCTACGAGAAAGGTCTTCATCATTACTGCTACCTCGACCACGTTTAAGGAAGTTGTACAAGCCAATTTCTGATCTCCCATAGAAAGCTAGAGAGGTTGCAGACAGGACTGGTTGACCCAGGTAATTTTGTGATGAAATAAGTTGTAATATTTTATTTCACAGTTTTTACAAATATCAATGTCTCTTTCTTGATCCTGCTGATAAAGCTGCTTACCTTTGCACAGAGAGGGAAATATCTTTCCCATTTTAAAGATGAGATCCTGATGTTCAGAAAGGTTAAGTTACTTGCCCTCAGTCACACAGAGCATGCTATCAGGAGCCCAGGCCTCCTGGTTCCCAAGACAAAATTAATTCCCTAAAATGTGAGGCATGGGGGTGAGAGCGCTACCTAAAATGAGACAAATCAAACATCTCTCCTCCAAAGTAATTTCCTTGAAGGTGCTTACTAGCCACTAGAGACTGAGAAAAAAAGGAAAAGTCTCCTCTTAAAGACAATCCTCATTTATTGCTTTATAGCTTTATAGCTTTGGTTGTGACTGAGGACTCAAATTCATATCCTTCTCTCGCTCCCCCCTGAAGTGATAGTCTTCTTAACCCACCATCATCGCAGCACACCAGAAATGGTACTGACACTAGTTTACAAGCTCATTAACTTCTATTTCCTCATTAAAAGGACAGAAGACAGTGCCCCTTGGAGCTGAGTGATTCATAACAGAAAATCTGTTCAGTGATGCACAGTTAAACCCAGTCCAGCATCAGAGTGGGTGGGTAACTTGGATGGTAAGTGACGCTATGCTAAAGAAATCCCCCCAGGACAGTGCAGTTGTCTGAAGGGGTGTTTATGCTAGCATGTATACAATGGTTTTCCATTTCTGCGAACCTTCCTTGGAATCACAGACAGACCAAAGAATATTAGAACACAGAGAGGCTTTAGTGGATAGAACACTGAAAGTCGGAAGTGGAAGGATCGCCATCACTCTCATGAAGGGGCAGCCTGAAGCAGTGCCATGCATGTTGACTGTTAAGTCACAGAGCTTGGTTACTAACACGGCTCTGATATTTACTGCCTGTATGAACACTTCATGTCTCTGAGACTGAATTCCCTCACTTAAAAAAATAGGGGACAGTGGACTAAACGAGATTTCCAACTCTAGGACTATGATGCTTCAATTATTATTATTTATTATTACCATTATTATAACTCACATTTTATAATGCTGAGAGGTTTACAAAGCACTTTTCTCACAACTACTTTTTGTGTGAGGGTGGGTGGTGTCATGTAAGTGTCATGCTGTCTGTTTCATAAAATGAATATTCAGATACTAAGTGACCCACACTGGTTAAATAAGGGCAACTAGGTGGCACAGTGGATTGAGTGTAATGGAGTCAGGAAGACTCATCTTCCTGAGTTCAAATACGGCCTCAGGGATCTGCTAGCTGCGACATCCTAGGTAAGTTATTTAATCCTATTTACCTCAGCTTCCTCATCTATCAAATGAGCTGAAAAAGAAAATGGCAAGCCACTCCAGTATCTTTGCTGAGAAAACTTTCAAATGGGGTCATGAAGAGTTGGACACAGCTGAACAACATCAGTGTGAAGGTAGGGCCCCTAGAATATTAAACATCAAAGGAGAGAGAGAGAGAGAGAGAGAGAGGAGAGAGAGAGAGAGAGAGAGAGAGAGAGAGAGAGAGAGAGAGAGAGAGAGAGAGAGGAGAGAGAGAGAGAGAGAGAGAGAGAGAGAGAGAGGAGAGAGAGAGAGAGACAGAGAGAGAGAGACAGAGAGAGAGAGACAGAGAGAGAGAGAGAGAGAGAGAGAGGAGAGAGAGAGAGAACACCTTCTCAATCAGGCAGTTAGTGAACAAGCAATTATTAAGTTCTTGTAATGTGTCAGGAACTGGAGATACAAAAAAAGACAAAAGTAGTCTCTGTCCTCAAAGACCTTATATACTAATAGGAGAGATGACATATAAATATGTGCTTCTTGTGAGTAGGATAATGGGTTTGAAGTTTCAAGTTACAAGGTTTATATAAGATGTGGAGGAAGACATTTGGTATGGCACAAAGAATTCAGAATTTAGAGTTGCAGAGCTAGCTTCCTCTACCAGCGGTTCTCAACCTATGGGTTGTGACCCCTTTGGGGATTGAACGGGGTCGCCTAAGACCATTGGAAAACACATATTTCAGATGGTCTTAGAAATCAAGACACCTCTCCTCTATCTGTCTCCAGGTGGGTCCTCACACATGCAGATAGAACCACATACAAATATTAAAGGGTAGCAGCATTAGGGAGGTTGAGAACCACCGCTAGCCCCACTACCCAAGGATCCGATCTGCTACATTTTATATCTTCCTCAAGGTTTTCTAGTGCTCTGAAAAGGTAGAGAGAATGGTTTCCATTAACTCTCTTCAATTAACTCTCAAGTCCCTACTAATTTTGTTCCCTTATTTTAGGAGGCCAAATAATAGCAACCCAGTCCTATTTAATCACCTAATATTATATTAGATACACAACATAATATTTGCTTCAAAGATATAGCAAGAACAAAATTGAAAACATTTTCTCCAACAACTGAGAGCAAAATCCAAACTATCACATGACTTCTGTATAGGAAAGGGGATTACATGACACTGAATAAGAAAATTAATTTAGGTAGATTTGTTGTTTTTATTATATTGACTCAACCTACCCATGAACAATTAATATTTTCCAATTATTAATATCTGTTTTTATCTGTGTGAAAAGTGCATTGTTATTGTGTTTGTTTTGGCAAGCAGTCCTCTCAGTTATTCTGTATTGTTTGCAGTTATTTTAAATGGAATTTCTCTTTCTCTCTCTCCCTACTGTACTTTTTTAATAATATACAGAAATGCTGATGGTTTATGTGGGTTTATTTTTTGTTGAGCAATTTTGTTAAAGTTATTGATTATTCCAATTAGTTTTTTTAGTTGATGATTTAGAGCTCTCAAAGTATACCATCATATCATCCACAAAGAGTGAACCTTTTGTTTTCTCATTGCCTGTTCTAATTCTTTCAATTCCTTTTTCTTCTTGCTATAGCTAATATTTCTGATACAATATTGAATAATAGTGTTGATAACTGGCATCTTTGCTTCATCCCTTATCTTATCAGAAAGGTTTCTACTTATACCCATTATAGATAATGTTTGCTGATTGCATTATATATAATATATATAATTATATACACTTCTTATGATTTTAAGAAAAGCTTCATTTATTGTTATGCTTTCTGGTGCTTTTTTTAAAGGAATGAGTATTGTATTTCATCAAAAGCTTATTCAGCATCTATTGAGATAGTCATATGATTTTTTGGTTTTGTTATTGTTGTGGTCAATTATGATAGCATTATTGTATTATCATTTCTCTATTATTGAACCAGATCTGAATTCCTGGTATAAATACCAACTAGTCATAGTGTATAACCTTTGCAAAACCTTGCTTTAATTACCTTGAAAAAATTTTATTTAAAATTTTGCATCAATATCCACTAGAGAAATTAGTTTATGGTTTTGTTTCTCTGTTTTTACTCTTCTTGTTTTAGATATCAGCATAACATTGTGTCCTAAAAGAAATTTGGTAGTAGTTCTTCTTTGCCTATTTTCCCAAATAGTTTATATAGTATTGGAATTAATTGTTCTTTAAATGTTCGGTAGAATTCATTTGTGAATCAATCAGATCTTTTTTTTTTTCTTTTTGGAGGGAAGTTGGGGTTAAGTGACTTGCCCAAGGTCACACAGCTAGTTTTTTTTTGTGTGTGTTAAGTGTCTGAGGTCGGATTTGAACTCAGGTACTCCTGACTCCAGGGCCGGTGCTCTATTCACTGCACCACCTGGCCGCCCCGAATCAATCAGATCTTGGGAAATCTTTCTAGGGATCATTTACGACTTGTTCAATTTATTTTCTAAGATAGTGTTATTTATTCTATTTTCTCTAATGCGAATCTGAGCAACTTATGGTTATTTTAAATATATTCAGCTATTTTACTTAAATTATTAGGTTTATAGGAATACAATTGGGCAAAATATCACCTAATAATGTCTTTAATTTCATCTTCATTGGTGGTACATTCAGTCATTTTTATACTGATAGTTTTGTTTTCTTCTCACTTAAAAAATCAACTTAATCAGTGTATTATCTATTTTATTGTTTTCCCCCCAAAAAAGTAGCCATAGGTAGTATTTATTAATTCATTTTTACTTTCAATTTTATTAATTTCTCCTTTGACTTGGGATTTTGAATGGCATTAAAAATTTTTTTCCAGTTTTAAAAATTGCTTACCCAATACATTGATCTGTTCTTTCTCTATTTTATTGATGTAAGCATTTAGAGATATTTTTTCCCCTAGATACTGCTTTGGTTTCATTACACAAATTTTGGTGTGTTATTTCATTGTTCTCATTCTTTTTAGTGAAATTATTAATTGTTCTTATGATTTGTTCTTTGACCCATTCATTCTTCAGAATTAGATTATTTAGTTTCCAATTAGTTTTTAATCTATAGCTCTATGACATTTTATTAGATGTAATTTTATTGCATTATGATCTGAAAAGACTGGATTTAATTTCTCTGCTTTCCTGTATTTTTGTATTTTTGTGAAGTTTTTAACACCCTAATACAAGATCTGTTTTTGTAAAGGTACCATGTATAACTCAGAAAAAAGAAATTTACTTATCTCTATTTCCATTCAATTTTTTTCCAAAGGTCTTTCATATCTAACTTTTATAAAATTCTATTCATCTCCTTAGTTTCTCTCATTTATTTTATGATTAGATTTATCTATTTCTGAAAGTGAAAATTTGAGGTCCCTTACTAATATATTTCACTCTCTATTGCCTTCTGTAACTTATTTAATTTTTCCTTTCAGAATGTGGATGTTATGTCATTTGTTGTATATATGTTTAGTATTGACATTACTTCATTGTCTATGGCACCTTTTAACAAAATGCAGTTTCACTAGCTGTCTCTTTTAATTTGGTCTATTTTTACTATTGTTTTGTCTAAAATCATGATTGCTACCTCCCCCTCACCCCCTTCTTACCTCACCTAAATGACAATCGATTCTGCTCTAACCCCTTATTTTTAATCTCTCTGTGAGCCTGTTTCAAATGTGTTTCTTGTAAACAATATACTGTGGGATTCTGTTTTCGAATTCATTCTGCAGTCTGCATCTGTTTTATGGTCAAGTTCATATCATCTCCATTCACAGTTGTAATTACTGTGCATGTCCCTCTATCATATTTTCACCATTTCTTCTGTCTCTTTTTATTCTCTCACACCCTATTTTGCTTCTGACCACTGCCTCTTTTATTCTGCCCTCACTTCTGTCACACTCCTTTCCTTATCTCCTTCCCCTCTTATTTCCTTGTTAAGTAAGATAGTTTTCTTTATCCAACTAAGAATGCAGGTTATTGCCACTTTGAACCAATGTGATGAGATTAAAATTCAAGCATTTCCTGCCACCCCACTCTCCATTTTCTCCTGCATTATAAAAGTTCTTCTAGTGTGCCACTTTTATGTAACATAGTTTCCCCATTATTCTCCTCCCTTTTGTTTTCTATTAGCATGCCCCACTTTTGTACTTCTTCATTTTTTGAGACCATTCCATTATAGTCAACTTAGACTCATGACCTTTATCTATGCATACTTCTAACTGTCCTAATAATGATAAAGTTATTAGAAGTTACAGGTATCTTCTAACCACATAGTCTTATGTAAAAAAATTAAATTTATTCAGTGCCTTATAATTTCTCTTTCATATTTACTTTTTTATGTTTCTTTTGAGTCTTTCATATGAAAGCTAAATTTTTTATTCAGCTCTGGTCTTTTCATCAGAGATGCTTGAAAGTTCTCTATTTCACTAAATGTCTATATGCTGTTTTTTTTCTTTCCCTGGGTTGGTTATTGATGGTTGTAATCTTAATTCCTTTACTTAATGAATTATCATATCCAAAGTCCTCCACTCATTTAATGTGGAAACTGCTAAATCTTGTGTGATCCTGACTGTGGTTCCATGATATTTTACTTGTTCTTTTTTCTGGGTGTTTGAAATACTTTCTTCTTTACCTAGAACTCTGGAATTTGACTATAATATTCCTGGTAATTTTAATTTCGCAACTCTTTAAGGAATTGATCAGTAAATTCTTTCAATTTCTAGCTTAGTTTAGCTTCCCATTCTAGGATATCAATGAAGTTTTCTTTAATAAATTCTTAAAAGTATGATTCCTAGGTGTATAAGCAATGCAGCATTCACAAAGCCTACAGTAACTATAAGTATGCTGATATGGTTATTAATCAAAAAATGTAACAGGCTCTCTACATGAGAAGTATAGTCAGAGCATTTATTCAAGTACCAGAAGGCTGAGTCCCAAAACCAGAAATTCAAAGCCAACACAGTAGTTATGAAGTTGGCACATGTAGTTAAAGTAGTAAATACCCACATTCTCAAGCCTTCAAAACAGGACAGGCGACCTCAGGCAAAGGTCCTCCTCTCCTCACTCACGGCAACTGCTCAGTGTTCAGGCAGCCTTGTGTCCAGCAGCTCTGCCCCTCCGCAGTCCTCTTCCATGGCAGTCCTCAGCAAGAGTCATTAGCAGAGATTCTGACTGGCTCAAAGAAAAAGGAGTTTGCGCTGATGCTGCTGCTGTCACTGCCGCCACTGCTGCTGCCGCTGCCTCCAGTCACCAGCATGGATGGTAGCTTGGTTCCAACATTCTCTTGCTCCACCCCTTCCTGCTACATCAGCAAGTTCAAGGGGCATGGAAGACCTTTAAATCTCAGTATCATTACGCTAGGATATTTTTTTTATCATGGCTATCAACTATTTTAATAATTCTTAAATTTTCTGTACTTGATCTATTTTCCAGGTCAGTTATTTTTCAAATGAGATATTTCACATTTTCTTCCATTAAAAAAAATTCTTTTGGTTTTGTTTTTTTTTTTTCTGATGCCTTGCAGAGTTACCAGCTTCTGTTTGTCCAATTTTGATTTTTAAGGAATTATTTTCTTCAGTGAGTGTCTTCTTTTTCCATTTGACCAGTCTATTTTTAAAGGAGTTCTTCTCTTCAGCATATTTGTGTACCTGTTCTACCATTTGGCTAATTCTTTCCTTTAAAGATTTTATTTTCTTCAGTATTTTATTCTCTTCAGTGAACTTTTTTTTAATGTAAATTTTAATTTATTTCTTGGTTATATCATTCATTTCCACAAGGTTTTGAGTTACAAATTTTCTCCCCTTTTTGTCCCTACCCCCCAGCCCAGAACATTGATCCCACTGTAAGACCCCTCCCACCATCTGTTCCCTTTTATGCCCTCCTCCAACACCTCTCTAGCTTTCTAGCAGGGCAGGGAGC
>CM053594.1:71469331-71485457 GCA_028646575.1 Pseudocheirus occidentalis | reverse complement strand
CTTAGGGAAGGAAAGACATAAATTCTAAACTTAGTATCTTGCCACACAGGAGAATAGGGGGGAGGGGAATGAGAGAGGGGTGATGGAGGGAAGGGCGGGGTGGGGGAGGGGTGCAGGAAGCATACATCTCAGTAAAGGGACAGGGACAGGGTAGAGAACAAAACAAGGGGGGGGTGCAGGATAGGAAGGAGGGACATACAATTAGCCTCTCACAATTTGCCCACCATGGAGATGTCCTGTGTAATTACACAGGTACAGCCTGTAATGAATTGCTGCTCCTCCCAATGAGAGTGGGTGACAGGGGAGGAATTGCAAAAATCTAGTATTTAAAGCTATACAATCAAACGCAATTGGGAAATGACATATACAGGGATGGGGGCAGGGAGCTCATCCCTGCCCTGCTAGAAAGCTAGAGGGGTATTGGAGGAGGGCATAAAAGGGAACAGATTGTGGGAGGGGTCTTACAGTGGGATCAATGTTCTGGGATGTGGGGTAGGGGCAAAAAGGGGAGAAAATTTGTAACTCAAAACCTTGTGGAAATGAATGATGTAACCAAGAAAATAAATTAAAATTAAAAAAAAAGAAACACTAGTGAACCGTGATAGGTTTTGCAGTTAGCAAAAATGAGGTTTCAGCTTTCATGCTTTGAGTTCATGGTTCGAGTTCAGCTTATGATCTGTGTTGCAGTTCAAGGAGAATGTAAGGATGTTTGTATTCACTAGATACAACCTTGTGTACAGCAAACCTTATTCAACATGTTGAAGGTCTAAAGTCCTGTTGACTCAGTTTCTATAAAACCCTCTCTTTTCTTTTAAGTGCATATAATTTTAGGTCCATTTAGCCTTTGATTAGTACAGAAAGAGCAGGTTGAGGAAAACAAGATGTCTAGATCTACAGGGAAGTTAAATGGAGAATTCACATAGGTATACAACTCCCTCTGTATTCCTAACAACAAGTAATATTTAGAGGCCATTCAGTTCTAGGAGAAGAAAACTTTCTAATAATTGGAGTTGTCCAAAAGAGGAATCAGCAACCTCCAGAGACAATGATGATCTTCATGCAATGGATGATTTTTTTTTGTATCATTCCCCACACTGATGGTCTTCATGCAATGGATGACTGTTGTTTTTTTTAATATCTTGTAGTAGGGATAATTTGGGGGTGTAGGCTCAACTAAGGTCCCTTTCAACTCTCAAATTGAGAAGGAACCTACCAAAGTGTCTTGCCACCTTATAATTCCTTTCATTTCAGGCTGCCAAGGTCCCTACCAACTCTCAAATTGTGAAAGAACCTATCACAATTTCTTTCTACCTTATAATTCCTTTCATTTCAGGAGCTTTGCCATTACCATTCAAAAGCTACCAGCTAAGTCATTATACCTTGCCTGCCATTAGAGAGAGAGAGGGTGGGTGTGTTTATATTTGCAGAAGAGGGGATAGAAAATCTGTTAACAATTAGTTGCCTCTCCATCTTTATTCTTAACTAATTAGATGATTAGATGCCATTTGAAAGAAGAACCTTGTTTATTTGAAGCTATTAATCCCCCATTGTGAATTTCCTCCTTTTGTTAGTGCTTGGGAATAAAATATATCTCGGCTTTCCAAATGTATTGGATGCCCAAATCTGGTTGGAAACAAATGCACATGTAAATGTGCTGTCTATCATTGGTACCATTTAATAGCATTTCCTGAATACCTGCTATATACATATGCCCAAGCCAGAAGAAATATAAAATTTGAAATCCTGGAATGTTTATACGAGTAGCATTGCTAGAGATTGGAATTGTTTTGCAAAGGACTTTGGTTTTAGCTTGGTATTGTCCAATTATTAGAATTTAAACTTGGATGACAGTGGAATTTGAATCAGAAAACTGATTTTAAATCTTGACTTGACTAGTTATTAGATTCTGGACTTGAGGATCAGGGAATTTGGAATCAAAGAACTGGATTTAAAACTTGGCCTGGCCAACTATTAGCTGAATGCCCATGGACAAGTCATTTGAATTCTTTGCGCCGCTGCTATCCATCTGTCAAATGAAATGGTTGAACTACATGCCATAGAAATCCTCTTGCAAATCTAAACAAATCTATGATCCTGTAAGCCAAAAGACCTTGACCAAAAGACCAGTCCTGACTCTTACACTAACTGGGTGATGTCCCATAAGTCAGTGTATTTCTCTGGGCCTCCATCTCCTTGCCTATAAAATGGTCAGGGAGGTAATGATATGTGCATTAACTACTTCATGAAGGAGCTGGGAGAAATTCACCTTGTGAATCTAAAAGTACTACATAAATATAAATATTTAATAAATGTTAATAAATAAATTAATAAATTTAATAAATTAAAGAAATATTATTGTAACATGATTTTCTTCTTTTTCTCCTGGGAAGGGAAAATGATTTGGCTATGGTCACACAGTGAATGGAATAGCTTGCATTTTCAGGAGGGTGTTATATTTTTGAGGAGATGAGAAGCACTTTAATTATATTTTGATTGTGATTGATAGGTGGTTAGGTGAGGATGCTGCTGATACCCTCAAACAAACAAAAGGCTTTCTGATTTACTGAGACTGAACAAGGAATTATAGCTTGGACCAGTGATCTTGGAGCCAGAGTATTTTTATAGGCATATTCCAGATCACTATATGGATTCTCTAGGAAGGATTCATCATTCTCTCTTGGTATCATGAGAGAACCTGCTATGTCATGGCTAGAGAGAATAATGGACTGAGGCAGACTTTTTAAATTTTATTTTGAAAGACTTGGAAAGTTTTGGTATCATCTGCTCTGAAAATGGGCAGTTTCTTCTGTTCTAAGATATTATGATCTTCTCCAGGGGTATTATTACTCTGATTGTATATTCTCTTCTTGTTTACTAATGCTTTACTAAATTAACCCGGGAAATCAGTCTTGTGGTTTGAGCAGTGTGGAGACATTCACTCACTCATTTATACAGGTTATAGTAAGAGAGAGAGATTGTTATTTTACCATTATATCAATAGTAAATTCTTAAATTGGTTATTTGCTCCTCTGTTTCTTCATTGGGGCCCAGTTCCTGTGGAAGGTCACTTCTGAAAGACATGACTTATTGAGATAACCTTTAGACCTTTAGAGTATAAACAGAAACCAATTGAGTGAATTCTTACCCTGAGGAAAAGCACCTGCTCTTATACCCCTCCATTAGAGGTTAGGGTGAACCACCTCGTGAAGAAGAAAATCAACCAGAGGGTCTGAATGGAGATGGATTTCCCTATCTAGATTGCTGGAGGTGGCTGAGTCTCACAATCAAGCCAGGTTCTTGGGGGGGGGGTGGCGCTGAAGACTTCTAGCTTACCTCCTCATTAAGTATCCACTACTCAGGGTTGATTTTTACTTGTCAGATGCATTAATTTTTTTTTCAAAAGTACTTCAGACTTTTAGACTCTCCATGGTTTTGTCTTTGGTTGCCAAGAGAAACCACTGATCATCAATTTATTGATTATAGCTAGCCCTAATTAATAAATTATTAAGAAACTCTGTCTCCTGGGATTTTTTATTTGTCACATAAGACAATAGAGAAAAAAGATTGCATGCATGATTCAAGTGTCTTCTTATAGTGGAAGCAGGCTCAAGACCCAAGAAGGTCAGAAGTTTTAGTTTTCGTTGTGGGAATTCAGAGATCAAAGATGATTTAGAAAATGTGAAGAAGTAAAAGCTCTAGGACTGAGAAGACTAGATTAATTCCTGTAATTTTCTGGAATCTCCAGAAACTCTTCGAGATCAACAAGTAAGGTCATAGAGTTGAGTGTGTGGAAGATAACTCATAGCAGGTCATTGGGAACCTTGGACAAGCTATTGCTTTATTGGAGAGAAGTTCCCTTGAAAAATTCTCTTTATATCTAAATTTTCTAAACCGATTCATAACAATGTTAGGTGATGGAGCACACTTTAAAGGAATCTTAGCATGAAAACATAGTACATAGAGCTATGGACCCAGACTCAAGAAGATGAGTTCAATTCCTGCCTTAGATACTAGCTATATGACTCTACTAGGCAAATCACTTAATCTCTGCCTGCCTCAGTTTCTTCATATGTAAAATAAGGATAGTAAAAGTATCTTATTAGAATAGTGGTGAGGATAACATAATATTTATCATTTTTTCAAATCTTAAAGCATAATCTAAATTCTAGCTATTTTTAGTAAATCTTTTTACAAATATTATTAAACTCTAACATGAGCATACTGCTTATTCTTTTTTATTTATTTAAAGTTCTTAGGGCGACTAGGTGGCGCAGTGAGTAGAGCCCTGGAGTCAGGAGTACCTGAGTTCAAATCCAGCCTCAGACACTTAACACAAAAACTAGCCGTGTGACCTTGGGCAAGTCACTTAACCCCAACTGCCCTCCAAAAAAAAGCAAAAAAAAAAATTAAGTTCTTGCACGCCCCTTTTCTCATTTAATCCTTTCATTAGTCCTACGGGGTAAGTTGAACAGGCATTATTATATCCATTTATGATTACATTTATAACAGGAAACAGGGTCTTAGAACTAATGGGACTTGCTGATAGGTACAGAAATGAGTTGATATACTTCTTTAGCAGAATCTTTGGCACTCTATGGAATTGCAAATATTAATCTCAAATATGTTATTAAAAAGGTTGTTTATGGATATTTATCTTTTTTCTTTTTTTTGCAGGGGGGAAGGCAGGGTAATTGGGGTAAAATGACTTGCCCAAGATCATACTGCTAGTAAGTATCAAGTGTCTGAGGTCAAATTTGAACTCAGATCCTCCTGACTCCAGGGTCAGTGCTGTATTTACTGTGCCACCTAGTTGCCTCTGTTTATGCATATTTAGAAAGAGATTTGGTGATTATTAAGAATTAGCACAGATTCAGTGTAATGTAACAGAACAATTCAACTCCCCCCTGCCCTTTTTTGATTGGGTTATTATATTGATAGGTTGGGAAAATGCCAAGAGTATAATATTCCTAGGTTTAACAAAATGTTTAGCAAAAACTCTCATACTATGTTTGTACAAAAGAATGAGAGATGCTGGTCAGATGATAGTATAATTATTTGGAATTAGAGTTGATTAAATAATGAGATCCAAAGAGAAGGTATTAATTGATTGATCCCAAACTGTGAAGAGCCTAATTAAAAATCCCAGGGATCTATCTTTGACCTTGTGCTAGTCAATATTCTTATCAGTCTGGGGCAGGTAGGTGATAAAGTGAATAGAGCACCAGCCTGGGAGTCAAGAGGACCTGTGTTCAAATTTGACTTCAGACACTTGATGTTTACTATCTGTGTGATGTTGGGCAAGTCACTTAACACCAATTATTTTGTCTCCCCCCCCTCCAAAAAAAACCGCAACAAAAAAACAAAAAAATATATTCTTATCAATCTCTTAGTCAAAGGTATAAGTGACAAACTAATTAGATTTATTTTGGCCTTTGCCATAACCCTTTGAGGCAGGTAAAGTAACTACGATCTCCATTCTGCAGATGAAGAAACTCCCTCTATAAAAGGCTAAATTCCTTGTCCAAGGTCACAGAACTGTTAAATTGTTGAGCTGATATTGAACTTTGATATTCTGCCTCTGGTTATAGGTCTCTTTTCACTAAGCAACACCTGTGCCATAACACCCTCAGCCACTCTGCCCAATTTCCCCTAGAGTTTATAGGAAGAGAACTAAATAGGGATGAGTAGGGAGCCTTGGAAACTACTGATTTTGGTTTCTCAGAAGAAAGCAACTGAGCCAACCAGCAGTCAGTCATTAAATAAACATTTAGTAAGTGCTCACTATCTGCCAGGCACTGTGCTAAGTGCTGGGAATTCAAAGAGGTCAGAAACCCTTCCTGCCCCCAGGGAGTTTACACTCTAATGGGAGAGACAAGGAAGAGACAAATATGCACAAACTATGTTTAGGAAATGAATAGGAAATATTTAAGAAAGAGAAGGCATTAGAATTAACAGGGATTGGGGAAGACTTCCTGTAGGAAATGAAAGTTGGAGATGGAGATGAGGAAGAAGAACATTCTAAATATTGGAATCATCCAGGAAAAATGCCCACAAATGAGAGACGGAGCATTTTTTTCATGGAACAGCAAGAAGTCCAGTGCCACTGGATCAAAGACTATGTGTTAGGGAGAAAGATGTAAGAAGACTCTGAAGTAGGAGGGGACTAGGTTATGAAAGAGCTTTGAATGCTAAATGGGACTGTTAAATTGTTGGGTATTTGATCCTGGAGGTGATAGGAAACCACTGGAATTTATTGAGTAGGGTGGTGACATGCTCTGACCTACATTATAGGAAAATCATATTAGTGGCTGAATGGAAATTGGATTAGAGTAAGGAGAGACTTGAGCCAGGCAGACCCAACAGTAGGCATTGGAATAATCCAGGTATGAGGTGATGAAATCTTGAGCTAGAATGGTAGCAATGTCAAAATTGAGAAGAAGGCATATTTGAGAGAGATTGCAAAGATGAAATTAACAGACCTTGGTGGCAGATTGGATATAGGAGCTGTGAAATTATAAAGAGTCAAAATATGAGATTAGAAACCATCTAGTCTAATCCTTCTTTTTACAGAGGAGGAAATTCAAGTTGTGACTTGCCCAGAGTTGCACAAGGATAGAGTTGGGATTAGAACTCAGTTCTTGTGACTCTGAGTTCAGTTCTCTTTTCAACAGACAGAGAAGAAAGGGAGACATTCTTGACAGCGGCAGCAATTTAAATGAAAGAAATGGGAATAACAGTGGAACACCTGGAAGATAATGAGCAGACCAGCCAGACTGGAACAGAGGAGACATATTGGGGGTAAAGAGAAGATTGGAATGGAGTCAGATTAGGAAAGGTCTTAAATGCCAGACTGAATAGTTTCAACTAGATGCATTTGGCAACAGGGATCCCTCTAGCTTCAGCATTCTTCACACTCCTGGAGGGGTCATCAATGAAGCATGCCTTTATTCTCCTACAGATGAAATTCATCTGCAGCCAAGGAAGTTATGGGTAAGTGAGAAAGATGGAGCCAGAGCTGGAGAAATTGACCCAGTCAATGTAATACAAGTGCGGTTGGCAGGGTTTTCAGTGTCTCAGAAGCAAACAAGAGAAGGCGGGGGATAGGAGGGAGAGATCGCTTTTGTATATATCACTTTTGTGATATTAACTGGTAAATAATGCATGAGGCTGGACGGTGTTTGGCAGAGACTTCTTTCAGTGCAAAATGTAGCAGCCAACAAAGTTTTATAAAAGGAGCAAGACAGCATCTTAGAGGAACAAAAGCCCAGCCTCTGCAGTATTTCTTTCCTTGCCCAACTGCTCCAGCAAGTTGGCAGAGGAGGAAAAAAAAATAAAGAACAAGAATCACACAAGTAGAGCAGATCTGGCTATAGTACCTCTTTCAAAGATAGCTAAATGGTGCAGTGGAAAGAGTGTAGACCCTGGAGTCAAGAAGAGCTGAGTTCAAATCTGATCTCAGTTTTACTAACCGTGTGACCCTAGGTAAGTCACTTAACCATTTTTGCCTCAGTTTCCTCATCTGTAAAATGAGCAGGCGAGGGAAATGGCAAACCACTCAAGTATCTTTGCCAAGGAAATTCTAAATGTGGTCACAAAGAGTTGGACACAATTGATATGACTGAACAATACCTCCTCTTTCAAAGCCTATCATTTTCTCCCCATTACCTACTAGGTAGAGTTGAACTTGCAACTGGCTCACTAATGTTAAATGATTTTACAATAGTGTCTTGTACTCTCTCAGCTCTTTACTTACACCTTTTCCTGCTCCTTCATTTTCCCCCTCCCCATCTTAACCTGTTAAATTCCTACCCATCTTTTATAGCCCAATTCATATTTTACCCACTCCTGGAACTTTCTGATTTCCCTATAGGAAATGGTTTTGATTTAGTTTCTCCTCTCCAAAGCACTTACCATGAACCATTGTATATTATTATTACTATTACAACAACCACCACAGCTAACACTACTGCTACTATTATTGATACTACTACTACTAATTCTGCTACTGCTACTGCTACAATACCACCGCCACCACCACCACCACCACCACCACTACGACCACTCCTCCTCCTCCTGCTCCTCCTCCTACTCTTACAACAACACAACAAAGTTCTAAAAGTGTATGGGGTAGTCTGATCATCCAAGGATGTGACTATATAAAATGCTAGGGTCATGGAGTCAATGGAAAAAGGACTGAGTAGGAAGTTGGAAGAACTGAATTCATAGAGTGACTGACACTTAATGACATTGTGATGCTTGGTAAGTCACTTCTCTCTGAGCTTCACCTTTCTTATTTATAAATCTGGTGCATTAGTGTTTGCTTGAGCCCCCTCACTGAAGCTCAAATGACATTCAAGTATACATAATTAGTAAGTTAAAATGCCATATAAAAATTATCATCATTGTTCCAAGCATTTACTTTCAGGGGTCTTTGATTTCACTCATGTATGCCTTCTTTCTACTGATGTAGTTCTCAACCCCTTCCCTCCCTTGGAAGCAGTTATCCATAAGTTTTTATAGACAAGTCTATCTCTTATTGGCCAACCCTGATGGAATCAGTGGTGTCTTAGTGCAGGTACTCTTTTCTACAAGAAAACTCACCTGCTTTTTGCCACTCCTTCCCCCGCCAAATTGCATCCACCCAGAAATTGCTTTAAATGTATTTTATGTTTAATTTTGTCTTGTTGTATTTTCTTAAATATACAATAAGCTCCTTGAGAACTGAGACTATGTAATTTTGCACTTTGTTTCTCTGTCATCAAGCAAACTTCTGGCACATAATAGGCATTTCATAAATGCTTATTGAAGAAATGAACAAATGAAAGAATGAATCAATGAATGAATGATCTCTATGCACTCTTGGATGGTCTTTGGTGTACATGTGTGGTCTAGCTCTGGGTCTTTCTAGCTTATTAAGAACTGTTAAAGTTTGTGGTCCTTAGTCATGTCCTTCAGGAGTCTAGTAAACCTTCCCTGTCAAAATGAGATAGTGGACATCCCATAATGAGGGCACAGAGATAGCTTGGGGGCATAGCAAACAAGTGTTGGAGTAAAAAAGAATTCAGTTTAAATTCTGCCACAGACCCTTACTAGCTGTGTGACCCTGGGCAAGTCACTTATCTCAGGGTTCTCATTCATAAAACAAGGATCCTAACAACAGCTATCTCATAGGGTTGACATGACGACCAAATGTGATCACATGTATCTTTGTCAACTTAGTCAGCTTTGTACTTTGTCAACCTTAAGGTGCTATGTAAATGCTGGAGATGACTATAATCATTAATATCCACACAGCATCAGCCTCATCATCCTGAAGGCTTTTGAGCTCTCATTTACACAGAATTAAGAAATCATAGAATTCTATGGGAATTTCTAAAAGAAATGTTCTGTGGGAAAAGAATCTTAAAGACCAACTAGTGCAACTTCCCATCTCAAGGACATGCAGAGCAAATCCAGAAATAGCTTTGTGGAGAGGCCTTTTTAAAGTTCGAAAAATAAATACATTCAAAGAGTCCCCCAACTGTGCAGTAAATGGGGAGCAATTTGGAGCTGATGTGCTTAAGTATTTATATTTAAGCTTAAGTCCAGTCCTTAATATGTATAAGTCTAAGGCTCAGACCACTAACCTAGCCCAATGCAAAGAGCGGGTTTAAGCAATGTTTGCTGAGAGCCTATTGGGGCATTTCAATACTCAATTATCAAAAACCAATCAAGGCTGCGGCCTAAACCTCTCCATCTCCCTCTCCCTTCTCTCCCTATTCCTCTCTTCCTCTTCCTTTCTCCTCTCTCTCTCTTTATCTTTCTCCTCTCTATTCCTCTTATCTCTTCACCCCCCACACACATGTGCAAACACACACACTCGCGCGCACACACACACACACACACACACACACTTGCACACACAGAGGCAATGTAGTAGAGTAGAAAGATCCTTGGACATGATATGAGGGGATTTTGATTCAGACCTTAGCTTTGCTACCTAGAGACTATGTAACCTTGAACAAGTTACATTTCCTTTCTAAGCTTTAGCTTTCTCCTCATTAAAATGGAGCTTTTCCTACTTTTGTAACCCACCTCACAAGGTTATTATGAGGCAAGCATTTTGCTCATCTTAAAAAGCACCATGCTAATTTGATCTCTAATGATTGTATAAGGGAAAAAGGCAGGGAGACAGAACGTGACATGGTCAAAATAATTTAAATTGGAGTTTAAGGCATGCAAGGGAGTAGGAGATAAAGATGGAGAAGTCAGCCAGGGCCAAATGGATGCAAGGCCTTGAATATCAGACTCAAGAGGACCCAAATAGAAAAAAAAATTAAAAACCCATTACTTACACAAGTCCTGGATTGCCCCCTTCCTCCCATGTTCTCCTCTTGGTATTTTGGATTTTAAGAGTACATTATGATAAAGGCAGTAAAAGAGACCTCAGGAAAAAGCTCTTTGTTGTTGCTCCCTAGATTTTCTTACCAGGCCTTTCCTGGAGTGGTGTAAATTACTCAAAGGAACTAAATTTGACTTCTTTCCCATCCCAACTTTGTTTACTGCCTTCTCCACATTGGGAACCCTGTTCCCCTTGAGCCATACTCACCATCTCTCAAAGTGTTAGTGACCACAGAGTGTCAAGACTTGAAAAGGACCTTTGAACTTTTAATGGAATGTCAGAGCTGGAATGCAGTTTGGAGTCGAGAAGAGATGATAACACGTGGAATAAAATAATGTTACTACAAAAGTTCCCTTAGGAAATAGAACAGCAGAAAGGGACTTGAGAAGTAAAACCCAGAACATCACACTAGGAGCGATCAGGAAGTGGGTCTGGCTTATAGGGAGATAATATAGCCTAGCGACAAAGCACTGTGTTTGAAAACAAATGATTTTGCTTCATTCCCTGCTTCTACTATATCCTAGCTGTGTGCCTGGCCATGTGGCATAGTATATAGAATGTTGCCCTTGAAGTGAGAAAGACCAGAAGTCGAATGCTCCCACAGAACAAAGATAATAATGCTGATGATAACTTGCATTTATGTGGTTCTTTGTGATTCACAAAGTGATTTATAAATATTACTTTATTTTATACTTACAACAACCCTAAACCATTTCTAAAAGCGAAAAACAAAAATCCACAAACTTTTTAAAATATATTAATTTCTCCTGTAGCTGCTGGTAGGAAAAAAAGTGTCTGGTGCAAATCAAAATGGACTACTACTCTCCCAAATTCAGACTGTCCGCCTCTTACCACACTTGTTTCATTACTTCATTCAGCAATCCACAGCATGAGGCTCATGTAGACTTGGCACGGACTTAGGAAGTAGGTTTTCTTATTTTCTTTGTTTTGTAGATGGAGAAACTGAGGTCGAGATTTTAGGCGGCTTTCTCAGAGTCAAACAGCCTAGATTTGAGGCTTGACTGCGAGTCTAATGATCTATCTATTGTGCCATCTAGCTGCCTTAGTAATTGAGTGACTCTGGGGCAGTCATTGTCTGTACCTTTCCAGCTTGGCAGGAACTTTCAGAATTCATGGTCCTCAGTCATGGCCTTTGAAAGTCCAGGAACCTTTCCATGCTATAAGAAGACGGCATGACATAAGGAGAGCACAGAGGCGGCTAAATGGCATGGTGGCTGAATATTGGCCTTAAAATCAAGAAGAACTGGATTCAAATCCTGTTACTGGTATTTAGTAGTTCTATGACCCTGGAAAGGTCACTTGACCTCTCACCATTTGATCTCAGTTACTAACCTATAGAATGAGGAGGTTACCGTTGTTGTCTGTACTTTCTTCCAGCGCTTATTCTATGATCTCATGACCTTGGGCATATCTTTTTACTTCTAGAAATCTCAGTTTCCTCATCTGCAAAACTTGGAACAGTAAACCCTGTGTTGCTTTTTCTGGCAGGTAAAATGATAGAATGAATGGAAAATCCTTTGTCACTGAAACACATTCCAGAAATGTAAACGGTAAGCTCTTATTAATTGAGTCAGCTTCTGGAGATGAAAGTCCATCGTCTCACTGCTCCTGATGAAAGAGCTGATCAAGAAAATAGCTCATCATTTCTCTGTCTTGATGGGTCCATTCTCCAGGGCTGAAATGAGGACCTTCCTCATTCCCTAGAGCTTGGCCTTTCTTCTTACAATACCTGTCACTCAGTCCCCCATATCAATATTTATCAAATCCTCTGAGAATTAGAACATGCAGGAGGGATTAAATCAATTTAGCCAAGATCTGAGCACTGCTTTGCATTTTGAACAGATTTAATATGTCCTCCCATGTTTAGGAGCTCGCTCACATTACCAATTCATGAAGTATCTGCTGGAATTAGTAAATCCCTTTCATTTACTTACTTAGGAGAAAATGTTTAATAGCTGCCACATGAAATTTGCAAATTGTGCACCATCTGAGGTTGATTAATAAAGCACCATGTAAAATACATCAGTCATTTTTGGATTTAAATTAGTACTGCATTCTCCTCAAATCATCCCACTTTGCCAAACTGATAACAGCCTCACATCTTCTTCCCCACCCTTTACTCTTCCTTATTTTTTTCTTTAATTTTTCTCTCTTAATCCTCCCTAAACACCACTGCAATATCTCAATTTCAGGATGCTGTATGTGTTTAGATTGGGGCTTGCAGTGAGGCTCAAAAATTATTTCTTTTGCTATTAGGAGTCTATTATGGCCACATGGATAGGCTTCTTATCTCCCCTCCAAGACAAACTCCTTCACAACCAGACCTCCTATTCATCTCTGTAAATCTTCAGAGTCCCAAACACAGATTCTGCACTCAGTAGTCAATAAATGTTTGTTGGATTAATAGATGGAATCATCTGTTCATGAAAAAATAAATTAGATATTGTCAGATATGAACAAGATTTGGAGATCATCAGTAAAAATTATAATTACCATCTGCACAATGCACACACAAACACATACATACACATAAGCAGAAATACCTATACACATACACATACAAATAAATCATGTAGGATTTAGAAAGCACTTAGAAGCCATCTAGTCCAAGCCCCTTGTTTTATGAATGCAGAAAGCTGAATGTAGATGGCCTTGTACAGTAGAAAGAACTTGGCTTCAGTCTCATGAGATGTGATTCAATGACTGTTTCTAATATTTGCTACTTCTGCATCCTTGGCGAGATTGCTTAGCCTCTCTGGTCCTTAGTTTACTTATCTGTAAAGTAAGAGGTTAGTCTAGATAGACAAGAAAGATCCTTTTATGCTCTTTATCTATGATGCTCTGTCTAGGACATTATAATCCTATGGTCTTCCTGGATAAATGGCGTTCATGATATTCAAGACTAAAGGAAGTAGGAGATCACTATCAGAAGTATAACTAGGATGATTGAATCAAAGTGCAGGACCCTTATCATCAGACCATTCTCAATACCACCATCACCATTGTGACTCTTCTCAACATTATAACTCTTCTCATTTACATCATTATCACCAGCATTGGTATCAATATCAATTCATATGTTCGAGAACTAGAACCTATTTTAGAGATCATTCGCTCCAAACCCCTCTTCACAAAGATGAGGACATTAAGACTCATAAAAGGGTTACAATTTGACCAAGTTTACACAGTTAGTTTGTGGCAAAACATGAACAGCAGAACTTGGTTCTCCCCATTCACAGTTCAAGACAATGTTTATTTTATTTTTTCATTTTTAGTCTTAGGTGATATTGAGGAGATAGACATCAAATCTCTCTCCTTATGGGTCTAAAAAGTATAGCTCACAGGGGCACCATAACACATTATTTGAAAACTACTGGTCCAGCTGGCAACAGCATCCAAAACCTAATTGTTAACAGATTTTACATTATCCCTTAAATCGCACACCCATTAGCAGCCAGCTCTCTTCATGATGAAGTCATTAAGGCATGACATTCCCAAAGTGATGGGGATTACAATTAGACCCTGGAGGCTGGTGGGAAGAAGGGTTTAATGAGCCAGAAGAGCTTAGAAGGGTTCATCCGGCCTTTCTCATGCCTCTGTTCCCCTTGTGGCCTTTTGTAAATCTATAAAAAAGAGGATGAATTAAGAATAATATTGGTTAGCATATTCAAAACGATTGACAGGCTCCATGGTATAGTGGATAGAGAGCCAGTCTTGAGTCAAGAAAACCTGGGTTTTATCTGAATTATATAACTATATAGTCCTGGACAAGTCACTTAACCTCTTGATGGTCTAGGAAACTCTCTAAAACAGTGGTTCTCAACATGTGGGTCGCGCCCCCTTTGGGGACTGAATAGCCCTTTCACAGGGGTCACCTAAGACAATTGGAAAATGTGTATTTCTGATGGTCTTAGGAACCAAGACATCACTCCTCTATCCATCTCCAAGTGGGTCTGCCCACATGCAAATACACCCACATGTGAGTATTAAAGGGTCATGGTATTAGGAAGGTTGAGAGCCACTGCTCTAAAACTATAATTTTTAGAGAAGAAACACTAGTAAAGAGAGTTTTCTCTTTTGCAATTTCTTCTTACCAATGAAATAAACAGATATAGTCCCTATCCTATTCAAAAAGGGTATTATACTGCATCAAGAATGGAGAACACGTGGCCTTGAAACTGTATGTGACATTCTGGGTCCAAAAGACTTCATCCAAGTATCCACAAGGCCACATGTGACCTCAGTACCACAGATTCCCCACCCCATGTGCTAGCTTTATCTACAAACATTAACAATCATATATCTGGAAGCAAACTCTTGTGCCAATCTTCTATTACATGCATAAATCACCTCATTATCATCCTAGACTGGTGGCCATCTTTCCTTTCTTCAAATATATCTTTTGATACGGAGCTCACTATAATTTGAGACATGCCTTTACATTTTAAGGTTAGTTATGATTAATAGGAAGTTCTCTCAAATACTGAAACAACATCTGTCTTTCAGTAACTTTTCCCTATTGTTGTCAGTTCTGACCTATGATTTAGAGAGATCAAGATTTCATTACTTGCCCTATTGCAACCCTTAAGCTAATTTTTAAAAAATCGAATAGTTTATGTTTACAAGTATTGACCACGCTCCTTTCCTATCCCTAACCAATTCTTTCAATCCTCGTATGGAGTTTCACATACTGAGTCTGCACAAACTAGATACTGAGTCCTCACCTTGACCCCAAGCTTAGCTTTGTCTCTAGACCAATATGCAACTGTGTCAGTGGTCTCATAATGAGCTCTGACGCTGATTTCAAATTGAACCTAATCTCCAGTGGAAATCTGATCCCCTATCTAAATTAGAGGTCTTTTATAATTAACATCCCACTTTTTCTTGGTTTCATTATTAGTCAATTTTATTCTATTTTTGCACCTCTGCCTTCTTTCCATTGTCATGTTCCTTTTCACCCTAAATATGAATCCCACCCCTTCTTTAATCATTCTCTTGTACTCTATATGACTTAAAATAATTTGTGTGTGTGTGTGTGAAGAAAGTGGCTAAAATGTCCATACCCTTTAACTTGGGGGTGCTACTGCTAGGTCAACGTAAAGAGGTCAAAGAGGGAGAAAGAAAGGCCAGATACATATCCAAGAATCCATAGTAGAACATTTTTGTAGTCACAAAGAAGTAGGAAAATGATGCTTGCGAGATTGGGGAATGGCCAAACAAACGGTATATTAATATAGTGTGCTAATCTTACTGCACTGTAGGAAACTATGACGTGAAAAATACAAAGTAGTATTGTTAGATTTGTATGTACCAATGCGAAAGAAGTAAGCCAAATCAAGACAACAATGTGTACAATGATTTAAATAATGTAAATGAAAAGAACTGATGGGAAACACCAAAAACTAGAGCCTATTTAATAATAATGATCAAGCTTGTACCAAAAGAAGGAATGAGAAAATGTATTTTACTCCTTCTTTGAAGACAAAGGGGTAATATGGGGTACAGAACATTTCATATTCTGTCAGACAGTTTTTTCTTTGTTATTGTTTTTGCTAACTTCTGTTTTTCCATCTTTTCCCTTCCTTCCTTCCTTCCTTCCTTCCTTCCTTCCTTCCTTCCTCTCTCCCTTCCTTCCTCCTTTCTTTCCTTCCTCCCTTCCTTCCTTCCTCCCTCCCTTCCTTCCTTCCTCCCTTCTTTCTTCCCTTCCTCCTTCCTCCCTCCCTT
>CM053594.1:71444475-71468831 GCA_028646575.1 Pseudocheirus occidentalis | reverse complement strand
GTCAACGCAAGAGCCCTTGGCCCAGATGGATCGCGTCAGCCCCCCTGCTATCTGCAGGCCGAGGGCCCTGAAGCAGCCCAGTGGAAGCTGCTGCTGCTCCGTTCCTGCTGCTACAGCTGCCTCCTGCTGCTTCCTTGCCCTGGGAGCAGTTTGGCCGGACCTGCTCTTCTCCTCCCCAGTTAGCAAAATCTACTGACCTTTCTCTTAGCCTTTTTGTCTTCTGGCCTGATAAATGTGGTAACTGTGCCTCCAGTGCAGCTGCTCTGCTCCCCTACAGATGCAGCTCCTTGCCCGATGCCCCAGGGCCTGAGCTGGCCCTGTTTCGGCCGAGGCTCCCAGACTGCTGGGAGGAGCCTCACCTGCTGAGCTGCCTGTAGCAACAGATGTGCTTTCTGTCTTTTGGAGAGTTTTGGAGCCTGAAAATCTGTTTAGAGTCCCATTTTATGAGTTTTTTAGCGTGTTTGTGTGGGAGCTGTGGTGCTTTGCTGCTTCTATGCTGCCATCTTGGCTCTGTCCCCTTCACTAATGTTTCTTAGACATATACACAAGAGGCTACAATGGTATGTTAGAAAGAGAGGAGAAAATCTTGGGTTCAAATTCTATCTGTATTCTTATTTGTCCTTAAAATGTCACTTACTCCCTTTAAATCTCAATATCCTATCTACGAAATATGAGGCTTGAGTAAAATGACTGCTGTAGATCTTCTAGATCTCAGTTTTGGTCCTGTAATAATATGAGAGCAGATCATTTAATGCAACCTACCCACACTATTGGAGATAACTCAAAATGTGTACTTTGCTGAGAGTAGGAGTGAATCCCCTTTATTAATTAATTCCAAGATATTTATTTTATTTAGTGTTATCATGTTTGGATAGTGTGTCTGTGTGTGTTGTGTGTTTAAGTTGGTGCCAATAATCAGTCAATGAACATTAATTTGCCTTTGTATGTAAGTGTATAACTATATATATATATACATACATATAAATACATATTATATATATATAGAGAGAGAGAGAGAGATATTTGTGTGCATGTGTGTGTGTGTCTTGAGTTTTTATTCAATTCCAATCAATTCAAGAAGTACTCCTTAAGCCCTTACTATGTGCCAGACACTATATTAGGTGGTAAGGATATGAAAACACAAATAACAAATTTCATGTTCTAAAATTGTTTGCATCCCCAGGGGAGGGCAAGAGTGGGGAGATAGAGGCATACAACACAAACACAAATGAATAAATGAAAAATATACAAAAATAAAATCAATATAAGTAAGAGGTGGAGAAAAATCATGGTTTTGTGTTTACAGTAACTAACTGTTGGTATGTATGTATATTATGTATATGGATGCATATATAAGTGTGAGCATGTTTGAGTTTGTGAGGATGTATTCATGTATCTGTATGTGTGTTGGTTTGCAATAAACAGAGCCTGTTACCATCATGTGACTCCGACTAATGCACAATTTGGCCCGCAATATGATGCTAATTGCTCTCAACGGTTGCTGACATTTTGTTGTGTTTTTTTTTTCTAAAAGCATTTTTATTTTATTGAAATACAGAAATAGCACAACATATGCTCTGGCCATCTTTGGTGCTAAATGAAGCTTTTGATGGGCCCCTTTGCATTCTCCTTGAAGAATTTGCATGGGAGCTGGCCGACAACTCAGAGAAAACTGCTTTTTTGCTCACGTCTGTCTTTTCCTTTTTTTTCCCCAGGTTAGTCTGATCCATTCTCCCACTTCTAGAAAGTCACATTTACTCAAGGCCTATTGAGAGAAAGCCCCCAGGCTCTCCTATCTCCTGTTCCCCCTAAAGTTTGAGTTATACTTTAATCTGGGTAGAGAATATTCTTTCAGTTCAATGGGTCCATCTTCATTTGTACATTTTGGATAATTTTGTGTCAGGGTATCAATCTAGAAGATGGACATATTCAGGAAGAGACATCAACAAAATCATGAGGTAAGACAACTTTGTCTCAACTGCCCTGCCTAAAACTTTCTTTGAGAGACTCTTCTTATCTTTAATATAAACCCTCCAACCACAATCTACTCTCCAATGGACCAAAAGTGAGAGTGGGGATAATAGTGGTAGCAGTCCTTATGGTGACATCCCCTGGAGTTACGTGTGACAGTGTTGATGGTGGAGGTATACAATGGAAAAGTTCTGGTGCAGGAGACAAGAGATCTGAACTCAAATAGGGTTTGGAGAGGTGACAGAATAATGGGGGGAAAAGAACCTCATTCAGAATTCAGGAAACGTGGGTTGAAATAATAGCTCTAATACTCATTATCTGTATGACCATGGACAATTCATGACACCTCACTAAGCCTCTATTTTCTCATACATAAAAGAGGGATAATTTGATTTGCCCTTTCCACCTCACATGGTCGTGTCAGGAAAGCACTTTGTAAAAATTAAAGTTTAACATAAATGTCAGCTATCATTATTTTGACATTGGAAACTCCTGTGATTTTAAATCACTCTCCATCTCTACGTTTCTGTTTATCTATTTGTATATGGAAGAGTTCAAGAGATGTCTCTGATCAAATTGGTAAGTTTTCCAAAACAACCCAGTAATGGAGTACCAGGTAATTTCCTCAACAACTAACTGAGTGGGAAGGAAGTTACAGAAACAACCTGACAAGAGCATAAACAACCTGAATATTTTAAAAAATATTGGCTATTGGGGGAAGGACTTGGTAACTGATAGGATACCTGATTATCTTACCATGATCTTGGTGACCTTTAAAAAGTCAACTGACCCCATCTTGAGAAATTTAAATTAAGGCAAAAACCCAGCTCTAGAAATGAGCTCTAGAGAAAAGACTGCCCTCGGGGAAGCTTTGAGGAGTTATTCTTCAACTTAATTCCCTATACATTATATAAAATGCAACAAAAAGGAGGGATTTCTGTCTCTTCTTTGCCCTTTCCTCCTCTACCATGGCAATAACATCATATAGATAAAAAACTTAGGAAGCATGTGCTTAAACAGAGCTCAAGAGTGGACTTCAGGAACATTGTTCAATGAAACCCAACTTTCTTCAGAAAAAAGGGAGATACTACATTCCTTAGATAATACAATCTCAAAATCTAGCTTTCAGATAGAGACAGAGAACTAGAAAGAGAGAACAAGAGAGAGAAAGAGGAAGTTAAGGAAGAGAGAGACAAAGAAAGACAGAAAGAAAGATAGAAATGGAGGGAAGAAGGGAAGGAGATAGAGAAAGTTATAAGTCATCACAAATATTGAGCATTGTCTCATGGATAATTCCATGTTCAAGAGTTCCAGACAATGTATATTCTAGAGAAAGTTGTTGTTGTTCAAGCATTTCAGTAATATCTGACTCCTTGTGAAACCATTTGGGGGTGTTCTTGGCAGATATACTGGAGTGGTTCGCCATTTCCTTCTCTAGCTCTTTTGACAGATGAGGAACTAATGTTAACAGGTTAAATGACTTGTCCAGGGTCACACAGCTAGTAAGTATCTAAGTCTAGATTTGAACTCAAGAAGATGATTCTTCCTGATTCCATACCTGATACTCTATCCATTGTGGAAACACTAGAAAGAATAGGCTTTCTCATTGATCTTTCTTCTTGAACAATAAAGAGAGTCTACGTGATTCTGCTACTCTCTTCCACTTTAAGTGTTAAGGCACTAAGAACTGTAGTGGTGCCACAGCAGCTGTAGACAAAGATATGGTCAAGTAATGGAACAATGTCTTCTGTCGAGAACTGGCTATGTTAGTCTTTCATAAGGCAGACAGACAGCTCATCTGTCAGGAACCATTGTTTCCTTTGCAGCATCTTATTTGGATTATGAAATCACAGGGGAAGCTTACCTAAACCAGACTCAGGAGCAAATGGAGATTAAAGACAAACTATGTCCAGAAGAGACCAGTAGATCAGTATCTATAAGAGGTTCTAAGGGCAAGAGCATCAAAAGCAGTCCAAGGATATCACCAGTCCTTTAGTTCTTTCACACTGGAGCTGTGAGTTTCCTTTGATCAGATATACCTCACTTACACATATTCCCTATTCATGTGCATCTTTACTCAACATGTATGTGTGTCTTATCTCTTTGGTCACGTTAGGAATATTTGTGGAAGAGTATTTCCCAGGCATACAAAGGAAATGTTATTTCTTACTATGCTATTTCAGCAAATGCCTTAATTTTGAGTTGATTATGTCTTCTTACTGACTACTGAAAGGTAAATGTATCAGTGGGGGCTCATGACTTACATATTTATGTGTATAGAACCACAGAGTACTTTAAAACTAGGGAAGCAATGCTGACGTGTGTGTGTGTGTGTGTGTGTGTGTGAGAGAGAGAGAGAGAGAGAGAGAGAGAGAGAGAGCGCTTCAGAGGAGGATGGTCCTGAGATGCTATATGACTATGAAGGAGTTGGCCTTTAGTGTCTCTTCTACCTTCAAAATTTTGTAATTTTGTGGTGGTCATGCTACTGCCAATCTAAATGGTAGTGTTAATCCCATTCACTGGAAATTTGGCTTGTTTTTAAGCCTTGGTATCTCTGTCTTAGCCTGAATGGAAGTGTAAGGGCCACTAATGGACCAGATCCCACTGTGATTATCAAGGGAGCTTTGATATATTCATTTCTGACTTAAACTAGTTGGCTTTTCTTTAGACAATCTTCCAATCACTGGCTTTTAGAGGCTCACCATTTTAGTGCTCGACTTAGTGAGGAACACCTAATAAACTTAATGCACTACAGTTCAGAACTCTCCAAGCCAGATGATCTGCCAACCTTAACCTTGCTTATAGCTACAATAATAGAAATGCACCATCATTCCCACTTCATTGAAGGTTTTCAAGAAAAGGGCAGTTGATCATTTTTCAGTTGGGTTATACAGACAATCTTTGTTTAGGTATAGTTTATATTACTTTATGTCTTAAGTCCCTTATATCTCCATCATTCTTTAATTTTTTTTATGGCAATGGAGATAGTAAGAGTGATGGTAATGATATCAGTGACAATGATGGTAATGATACTGCATAAATGTGAGATCCAAAGAAATTTAAGAACATTTAGTACATATTTCTGTGCTAAATAATCAAAATATCTAAACTAGGTGGGAAAAAACTTTAAAAAATATTGGTCTTAAAGAGGAAATGAAAATCATACAGGAACAAGAAGAGGTATTGTACCCATCAACCCTATAGTCATTTCTACTACTGAAGTTGTTTCAAGGATATTTTCAGTGAGTCTATGTGAAAAGATAAATTTACATCTTAAATAATTTTACTTAACTATGTAAAAAGATGTTTTATTTCCCTGTACAATAGTCTGTAGAACATTAAATATAGCAATAGCAGGAGACTGACTTATCGAAGGACTATTTCTATCTGAACACTATAAAAATGAGAATAGAATAATAACAGTAATAATAAATCAGAAGCTTACTATCTTTCATTAATAGATGACAACTCCCCACTACAACCAAAACATATCTCAAAATATCCTTGAAAATTCAACAAATGACCTGCTCTGGAATTAGGCTATTATCACAGTCAGAACAATTTTTCAAATTCTCCTAAAAATAACATTGATTCTCAAACATTTAAAAATTCTGTTTTAATTGCTGTCACCATGCCAAATACTCAAAATTTTCAAGCTATATAGGAATAAAAACTTTCAAAATATAGAGGCCCAGCAGAAAAAATCTAAATCATTCAAGGAGAAGATTCATGTCATCCTTGTCACCTTGTCAAACTGTTGGAGTTGTTCCAAAAATGCTTTCACTGATCCTACAAAAGATGTGTTTATATACCAATATCTCTGTTCAATTATCCACAAAAAGTTATTCTATACACATGTGTACTTATCTACATAACACTAAACATGAAAGATATTAACAAGATAGCAACTTGTACCAGGAGTATTTCTATTTGAATTCCATTGAAAATAATGATATAATACCACCCCCCTATTTATGTACTTTGTTTTGCAAAGCATTTCTGAACCATCATATACTTTCATCTTTACAATAACCTTATGAGGTAAGTGCTACTATTATTTCCATTTGATAAATGAGGAAATCAGTGTTTAGAAGTTCAGTGTGTGAACCAGGCTTGTGAGCATCTGAGGCTGACTTCAAACCCAGTTCTTCTTGACTCCCAGTCCCATACTCTATGACATATGACATGACATATAACACTTATAAGACATATGTCTTTTCCTCTTCCTAGACTCTGCCACCCCCTTTGCTTAGCACAAACCTGTGCATTCAGTAGATGCTTAATAAATTTATTTGCTATTATGTTGATGAATGGTGATTTCCTTGTTCCTGCATTCTCATGGATGTGATCATATTAACCCTCTACTATTTAATTGAACCAAGTTCAAATATCTATACTTCGAACTCACAGTAATTGGAAATGTAGTACAGTATCCTTTGCCTTTTGAAACCCCTCCGCATTATAACACAAACAAACTCAACTCTATATCTAGAGAGGTTAGATTCTGAATGATTTTCCAAGCCAAAGAAAATAATTCAGGCCTAAAGAGGGGTCATAAATAAGTTCTGTTTTTAGCATTTTGTGTTAAGCCAGATATCTGTCTTCCCAACTCCATCTCCATCAGAGGACTCTTTTCCCTAGGTCAGACACAACCATAAAACACCTAACATGTGAAAGTCAACATGACTCAATGATTCCTCCTCACCAGAAGATGAATCAAGGAGAATGAACTTCAAACTTGGAAATACCAAAGTGTTAGGTCTGTGAGAGAGACAAGGGCACCATATATGTAAAGGAGAGGATTCTGGAATGAGAAAAGAGTTGGCATCAGAGACAGAGACCCCCGGAGAGATGATCCTGCTTGGTGGTTGATCATACTATGCTTAGTGGAGGTGATGTGTGAACTGTGCCCCAATTTGGTCTAGCTTTGTAATTTTAGTAACAAGTCATCAGATTCTGTTCTAATCATTTGATGATTTTTAATTGTTTTGGAATTCCACTTCTTCAGAAAATTAAAATGCTTGTTCTGTTCCTGTCTTAAAAAAAAAGATGAATCAAGGATTTCAGCAGCTCTCCCAGTGATATACTCAACCCTTCAAACCAAGGCTTAATTCCAACTCAGAAGCTGGCTTCAGTCAGTCAGCGCTCCCTTTTTTTTTGGTCTTGTCATTAAAGATTTTTGTATGATATTACATGGGATGAGGATGCAGCAAGAAAAGAAAGGGAAATGGGAACTAGGTCATCACTTGGAGCTGTAAGGGTCTACCAGAAAATTCCTCTGAGGGACTGAACAGAGACATTTAATGAGAAACCTGTAGCCCTTCAATCCCAAATTTGTTGTACCCAAACCTAAATCCCAGGTTGCTACACAGCACCTGATTTGGGGCCTACCATTAAGCCCCTTTATATTTCTGTCTTTGTCTCTATCCTATACCCTGTAATAGCTTGAAACAGCTTAAAAGGCATAGTTCTGGGCATTGCCCAATGCCTAGTCCCCTAACCCCATCCTTCCTCAAATCAGCATTACTGTACATTTTCCCTAAATCATCAAAGTACAGGGTTCAGCCTAGGGCCAATGTACAAGACTATCTTATGTAGAGACCACCCTCTCTTTTGCTGACCAAGCAGGGTCCCCACACCATTTTCCCAGAACATGACTCCAGCCTATTCTGGGGAATTCCAGTCCCCCTTAACCCATAAACCTCCACAGTGTTCTAGAAGGAACCCCCATGTCACAGAAAGGTTGTACCCTTGTACCCTTGTGCCATATTCCCAAATTAGCCCTGAGCTGTAAATCTAACTAACGGCTGTTCTTTGCTTGTGTAAGTCATGCTTCTGGTAGCTCCCCTCCCTGATTGTGGTTTTTGTGGTTTTAGCCTTTTTAAACAATGGTCCTATGTTCAATGGACACTACCAATTTGAGCGAACACTCTGGTAGTCTTGCACTTACTCAATAAATCCACACCTAAACTTTACCTTGAACCCAGGTCTTGGCTCATTCTTATTCTCTGCACAACAAATTGAACTCAGAATTCCGAAGGAGAATTAGAAATTCACTAGACCAGAAATGTTTTGTAATCCAAGTCTTCGCCACACTCATGGTAATATATATGAAGGTATGAATGATCTGATATTTGCATAGAGTGTGGAACTCCTAGTGTGGAAACTTTCAAAGACTGTATACTCCTTGAAGGCAGGAGCTGTGTTGTTTTTGGTTCTGTTTTTTACATTTTATTCTAAGTACCCAGAACAATACCTGTAATATAAGCAAATTCATTCTATTGGATCTGTAATGTGACCTATCTAGTCGCCCCACTACAATATGCACATCACAGTTCACCCATACCTACATATCGTGTGTGTGTGTGTGTGTGTGTGTGTGTGTGTGTGTGTAATTCTTATTCGTATCTTCCCATATGTTCACCATGGAGAATCCACCTTTTAGCACCTAGTGGCCTTTTTCATTTTATCTTGGCATCACAATGATACAAGTATAGTGCTTAGGCTGTCCATCCATCATCCCTTACCCTCACCACAGGACCATTCTATCTTCTCTTCCTTCCATATAACTCCTGTTTTTCCTTGATTTTCCTCAATAATGAAACATTACAAAGAATAGGTACTTGATCAATACTTGTTGAATTAAATCACTGTGGAACTGAACTCCCCCTGCTTCAAATGCTATCTATTGTGAATGAATCTTACACAGTGATGTGCCCTATGGAGGTACATAGAAGCTAATGGACCCACCTAATGTCCAAAGCTAGTAAGCATCAGAGAAAGGATAAGAAACAAGGTCTTTCTAATTCTAAACCCAGTACTCTTTCCACAACAGTGACATAGAAACATGGACATATAAAACATTAAAACTAGAAGTTACTCCCAGGGTTCTCTTATTCAATATTTACCTGAGGAAGAATATCTTTTCAACATCCTCAACAACTAGTGGCCATTCAGGCTTTATTTGAGCTCCTCCAGGGGCGGGAAATATACTATTTTTTTTAAACTATCCAATTGTGGAACATCTCTGATCACTAGAAAATTCTTCCTCATATTAAATTGAAATTTGAGTTTCTTTAATTTCCCCTATCTGGTCTCAGGTCTGCTTTCCAGGGGAATGTAAAACAGATCTACTCCTTCTGTCATTTCAGATGCTTCAAGACACTGATCATGCCTAATTACTCACTGTATTGGTGAAACTGAATTCCAGAGAACTCAGGGTCACACAATGAACTAACAACAATGCCAAGCCTAGGATCTTGAATCTTAGCCCCATATTCTTTGCACCAAACCGCATTACTGCTTGCTGCCCTCAGCCTACATTCTTTGGAAGTAAGAAACAAAGATCATGGCTAGCCCTCAGAAAAGGTGGGGAATTGGACAAGTTTTCTTGGTATATTCTTTTGCTTCCTTCTTCATACTCTGTGGTATTTTGTTGTTGTTGTTGTTGTTGTTGCTACTCCATGAAGCTCTGCATTTGGACAGGTCCCCTCTAACTGTGTCCCATGCTCTGAAATCATTCTATCACTATTAAAACTCTAGTAGTGCTCCTATCTCCACTGGAGAATAAATAATCTGAGAAGTTGATACACCTTAAGGTTTCGATGAGTACCACTGTTATCTTTTTTTTAATCTTACCCCTCAAAATGTATTTGTATCCTGAAAGAGGACACCATATGGCAATAGATTTCCCAAAGACTGAAGGTCTAATGATGGAATTTCAGGATGGCAAGCTGGTGTAGGAGAGACAAGGTAGAATATCCTTATTACTACTACAATTATGACAAGTACTACAACTATTACAATGAGGACTGTGCCTATGCCTATGCCTATGCCTATAACTATGCCTATGCCTATGACTATGACTCCTACTACTGCTGCTGCCTCTGCTACTACTATGAACGACAAAAAAATGAACCATAAAAGCAATAGGCACATCACTTCACAGAGTAATAGTAAAGGGTAAAAATAGATATATCCTATTGAACTTAGTCAACCTAAGTACTATTGATCTTACAATGAAGGGAGCCTAAGAAATGGACTCAATCCAAGAATGTAAGCAAAAGAGTCTCCATAGATGCCATTTACATAAACTCAACCAAAGATATGTAGACAAAGAAATATTCAGCCAAAGGGTAAGTAGATTTATTTCTACAAATTGAAGGATTTGTGATAACCATGCAGGATCAGATCTTTACTGCCAAAAATTTCAAAAAAGATCATTCTCACAGAGCCCAGACTTATTGAGCAATACAGATTTTGCAAGTAAATGTTAGAAACAGTAAAAAGTATTGTCACAGTTTGCAAAATTTAGTGCCGCTCAGATACCTAGAAAGCTATGGTCAAGTGTCCAGAATTATACACCAGAGGTTCACTATTCTTCATAAACTAAGATGAAAAATCACTCTCTTGCAAGTCAAGTACAAACCTGAAAATATTGTTGAGAATCTAACAAATACATTTTACTGGAGCTGGAACATTATTATAGATAAAACTATTGACTATAATCACCCAGACATAACCCTGACCCACAAAAATTTAAGAAGCTTTTAAATAGATTTGTCATACTGAATACTCTTAACCTCTAAATTACATTGAATGAAAAATCTCTCAAAATATAGAATACTAGCAGAAAAAAAAATTGAAACCATGTGGGAACAGGAAGGAATTAAGTAACATCTCCTCTGTTGCCCTGTCTATTGCTGTAGATAATCCAAAGATACCTTTAGTGAAGATACTGGAGATGAGTATGTATCACCAAATATTAAACATAAAAGTATATAATAACATATATATCAGGATTTTTCTGAGCTCCATCAAAAAGAGATGAGAAGAAAGAAACAGCAGAAAGAGAAAGAATAAAGCATGTTTGTATCACTTTACAGTTTACAAAGTAAAGCATCTTCTTCAAAGTCACCTTGTGAAGTATACAGTAAAACTATAACCCCATTTTACTGATGAAGAAACTAAGGCTCAGAGTGCAAGTAATTTGCACATGGAATGGTGGCAAGGGTATTGACCTAATGTAATTGGGAAGCTTAAGTTTTATGAATAAGGATTTATAAGCACCTATGTGCCTAGCACTATGATCAATGTTGGCAGTTCAAACAAGGCAAAAAATATTCCCTATCATACAGGAGCTCATAGTCTAATATAACTATATACAAACACAGTTATGTATAAGTCATGTTGGAACTAGTCTTAGAAAAAAGGCACTAAGATTAAAGAGAACCTGGAAAGACTTCTTACAGAAGGTAAGCACAAAGAGCCCACAAAAAGGCAAGAAAGAACAATTATAATGATGGCAATTATACTATAAATCGCAAAGGCCGATAGAAGAAATGGATGGTGAGTTCCTAATGAAAATAACATATTGGACCCAAAGTCAAGATGGAATCAATCAATCCATCAGGCATACTTTATTAAGTACTTATGTTCCAGGCAATAGGGATAGATGCAAAGACAAAAATTAAACAATTCTACTCATTTACATTCTATCTGAGGAAACAGAACTTCCAGATAAAAGAGTAAATACAGTCATTCTTCAGCTTTCAGGGGGGTAATGTTCCTGGAAATGGTGGTAAGGTTAAAAAAAATGAATATTGATACATTGAACCTATGGGAAATGTGGGGTTAGGTTCTCACCACCATTAAAAACTGTAATCTCTCCCTAGAAATTGCTGAAAATAGAGTTTTCAGCACACAATTCATTATAACAAAACATTAATTCTGATAATACGCACCTTTCATAACACAGTAACCATGAAATAACCTATAAAATGCAGCTGAAGAGGCAATGCCTGACGGGACAGGAAGGGGCAGGGGCGATTATGTCAGAAGAACTCAGAGTTTAGAAAAAATATGAAAAGCGGCAACCTGCCATTTCTAAACTCCCTTTTACCTCAATGGATGTGTTCTCCAGTGAAAAGCACAGGCCTCAGAATGAGTCCCTGACCCCAATTAGGTCTCAGAACTCAAAGGCTGGATATGGCAGGGTCAGGTACAAGAGGCAGTGGAATGGGGGGAAGTGGAACTCTCACTTCCCCATGAGAGCATCTGAAAGATGGTGGGAAAGACCTTACCTCATTCGATCTCAAGCTTAGTTGCTTTCCCACTTTTTTTATCCCTTCTTCCTGCACTTAAAAAGTTACTTTAGCACCTACTAAAGAGGATTCACAAACACTTTTATTAATACTTTCTTCCTTTTTGTGGATATAACCCATTGCCAGGGAGTTCTTTATGCTACAATGGTAGGGTGAACCAGACCACTGAAGGACCTAGTAGAATGCCAGCTGCTAAAAAGATTTGCATGCATCAGGCTTCTCATTTTTTTTCTACTGTACATAGCCCTAAATGTGCACTGTTGCCAATGCAAAAGTGAAAATGAGGTTACTAATAAAATCAACAGAATGCATGAAGTCTCAAAAATTAAAAAGGCAAATGTTGAGACTTGACTGTACAATATACAGACGAAGCAAAATCAAAGTAATTTTATTTAGGCATCAGAAACAAGTCCTGCAGTAGCTGGGGGAGATGGGAATGGGTCTTATGGATGAGGTAGCTGAGATTTAAAGCATACTGGGAGGTGAGGAAGGAATGTGGGGCCATTGGTGCAAGGATTAGGGAATATTGTATGTAAAGTACATGGTAGATTTACAGTTTAATACACAATCATCTTTTTTATTGTACAATGTTGTGGAAATGCTTTTTTTCCCCTTCTGTGAATTGAAAATAAAGAGACATAAAAAAAGTAAGAAACAGAATGTAGGCTTGATGGGCTGAAACAGAGTGTAACTCCACCTCTAACCTGCTGTGTGACTAACCAGGTTACATAACCTTTCTGATCCTTTCTTCTTATGTTTAAGGGAAAGGATTAGAACACTGAGTAAAGGGGAAAAGCAATAAAGAATCTGATGAGTAGAAATCGGAACATTCCTCTTTCTCCTCAGCAGATAGGCAGAAATGACTAGGGCATAATTTTGGGTAAATTGTCCAACGGAATCATTGTAGTGGCCAGTTATATTTTATTTTTCTTTGTTATAAAGGAGGATTCAATTTGTATCAAAAGAAGAGGGAGGGGAAAATGGCACCTTTTTGAATTCAGAAAAGAACTATGATATAAAGACAAAAGGCATCAATAAAATATTTATTTTGAAGAAATGAATGAAAGACAAGTTGAACAAGAGCTTGTCTAAGGGTCATTTCCTTCTAATATCACATGATCCTTTATTTTGGAAGCTGAGAAGGGGGTTCAGACTTTCTGGAGATCATTTGATAGTAGAACAAGATTTCTATCCTACTTAGACTGCCAAAAGGGAAGGAATACATTACTATTCAAGGAAGGTGGTCGTTACTCCTTGGAAAATGGAGTTGAAAGCCTGAGGGGAGAAGGACTTGGGACTTGAGGACACTAAGAATTTTGAGCATAAAGTATTTATTTCTTCAGTGAGCTCGCTGCTCAGCTCTCTGAGGGGAGATTCTTAATTAACATTTCTTGATGTGTTGACTCGATTGTTGAAATCATCTAGCCCAATTTCCTTAGTTTATGGATAGGGCAATGGAGCCCAAAGAGGTGAGATAATTATTGTAGTTTCATGCATGAAAGCAGATCTTCTAAAGGTTAGGGGCTCTTTCCATTATACCCTACTGTCTCCTCAAAAATAAATTCATTTGTTTAATTTTCACAAATATCTGTAATTTGCCTACTATGTGAAAGGGTCTGTGCTTGATGTTTAGGTATATAAATATGTAAGAAAAAATTTCCCTAAGAATTAGAACTATGACAAAATGCAGTAGATGACCCCAGACAACAAATTCCCCAGCATTAAAGGTTTGTGGGGGTTTTTGGTGTTGTTGTTGTTATTGTTGTTCTGTTTTTTTTTGTTTTGTTTTACCAAATGTTAGATAACCAGTTTGGGGGAATTTGGTACAGAGGATTCTTGGTTGCATTGGATAAATTGGCCTCTGAGGTCATTTCCAACTCTGATCGTTTATGCCTATGAATGAAAACACAGTGGTAACAGGGGAAATAGCTCCTGCAACTATGATGGCAATTAGAATAAGTTCAAAAATATGATTTGATGAGGTACTTGGACTAAGAGACTGAGCTTGAAGGAACAAGTACATATTTCATGATGGTATTTGGATTAGGTCCATAGAGAGGACTCTAGTTCCCCCCCCCCCCCCAAATTGGTTAGGTCAAGGTAGTACCTTTGATCTTTGGAATTACTCTCCCAGCTACAGCTATGATTGCTATCTTGGGCACCCAGAGAAAGGCTCCTACTTACATATTCAAAGTCTAGGTGTATTCAATGGAAATGCTAGTTCAGTTGCTGCGAACGTCCTTAAAAGTCTGTGACCCGTACTCTCAGCTCATACAGACGGACTCCAGGGGAAAGTGGGCTCAAACCTAGAACAAATACAACAAAGTTCTTATAAATTATTTTTGTTGGAGTTCTTAACATATTTCCCTTAGGTATGTTGTAGCTCTTCTGTTGTTGTGTTTGTAGAGTCTGAAATCTGCATTTTCTGTTCCTGGTTTTTGAAGCAAACACTTTGATTGACTGTTCTAGGGATTATTTTTCAGGCAATGGGAAGATAGGAAGTCCTAAATCCTACAGATCCTTTTGAAGTTCATAAAATCAACCTGAAACAAAGCAGGATGGGGAGGAGATTGAGGCTGAGATAAAGCCCAGGGTTCTAGTCTTTCATTCCAATCATTTCCTTTTCAAGTGCTGAGCTGGAATATTCTCTTTTGTCTGTTGCAAAGTATCTCAAATTCCAATGAACTTTATGGTTTTATATAGGCCCCAGAGGGCATTACCAAATCTTCAATCAATCCAAACAGAGCTATCACCCCTAGGGAAGTGTTTAAGTCTTATTTATTCAAAGGAATAATCTATATATGTTCTAATCAAATGTATCTGAGCAAAACATCTTATCATTTATTTTAAGGTAATTGTTTAGGTTGACTTCCACCTTTGTAGTAAAATGGAGCATTAGGTCATGCCAAGATCAGCATCATTAGACATAAACTATTGATGTAGTGATTCTTTTATCTCTCATAAATGAAAGGACCTAGTACTGATCAGAGCTTGCCCCTAGAATGCTGGAAGCATCGAATTCAGAAATGGAAGAGACCCTAGAGATTTTCTAACCTAAAATTTTCATTTAACAGGCAACACCCAGTTACTTGTCTAAGGTCAAACAGTTAGAAAGACCACATACACCAAATTCAGACTCAATCTAGAGGCAGGTAGGTGGTATAGTAGATAGAGTTCTAGGCCTGGAGTCAGGAAGATCTCAGTTCAAATCTGACCACAGATATTCCCTGGTGACCCCAGAAGAGTTATTTAGTATCTGTCTGCCTCAGTTTCTTCAAATGTAGAAGGCACATAATAACACTTACTTTCTAAGGGTTGTTGTGAGCATCAAAGAAGATAATGTTTCTAAAGTGCTTAGCACAGTGTCTGACACATAGTAGGCATCTAATTAATGCTTCATTGAAAAAAGAAGAACCAGTTCAGAGTGTGTGACAGTTTAATTGCCTTTGTCTCACAGACCTAAGGTACACTACCCATCTGGGTAAGTGACAACAAGTTGGGGAGAAGAAGGGAGAGGGAGAGGCATAGTCAGGCTAGAGGGAAGGCTCAGAACTAGCCTGGCCATTACAGCATGGAGTGGGGTAAGGCTTAGATGCAGTAAAATAAAAAAGGATAGGAGAAGTTGAGAATTTTGTCCACATCCTCCTCTTCCGCAGGGATAGATCTGCTGGTGGGTTTTTTCACCTTAGTTCCATTAACACCTTCTTCCAAGTTTTACATTCCCAATCTCCTTCCAGACAAAAGCTGCTATTAGCTTCTCCCCGTAGGCTCTAAATCCCTGGTGCTCAGCAAAATTCCCTTCTGATTGAAGCTGCAGCGTTCAGGCACTCTGAGCCTTTCTTCAGAGCTCCTCAAAGCTGTTCAAAAGGAAGATTAACAGCTGCATCCCATCAGAGGTGGTATTGTAGCTCACTCCCTGCCTAAACCATGCCTACCAATCCCTGGAAAATCTTAACCATAGAATTTTAGAATGACAGAATCACAGAATGTCAGAAACTGAGAATCATAGCCATCATGCGTTACAATATTTTAGATTCGGAGAACACTCAAAATCAAAGAATCCCCAAACAACAATCCTAAAACAATAGAATGTCAGGATTATATTATTAGAATACTCATATGTCAGAATCAACGACATGGAATCTTGGAACTAGGATTAGAAAATGAGCGTGGTAGAAGGATAGAGTACAAGAGTCTCAGCGTCATCATTATAGAACATTTGAATTGTAAAATCATTCTGTTATATCCTGATATATTCTATATCATTAGATGTAGAAAAAGCCTTGGAAGTCATCTAGTCTAACCTCACACCTAATTCAGAAATCTCTTCTAATATGATATAATGTGATGCAATATAATGCAACACAGTACAGTAGAATATAAGAGATCACAATACAACACAATACATTACATCCCTGTCTAATGGCCATCAAGGTTGACCATGAATACCTCTTCTTATGGGGAACAACCAGTTTCCCATGACGGGGCTTATGCCTTTATGTGTCTGTGGCTTGGTGGATCTTTGAGTTCCAGGCAACACAAATGGCGAAGGGTCTGAGATGTGCCGGACCTTGTGAACTTCCATGTGTACTAGGGACTGCCTGGATGACTGGACAAGGACCTGGGAGCTGTCTACCTCTAAGGACTGGACGAGAACCTGGGAGCTGTCTGCCCCTGAAAAAAAAAACGCAGCTACCCTTTTGGGATAGTCCTGAGCATTGGAAAGCTTTTGTTCACCCTGATCTCCCATTCAAGATAGATTGAAAGATGGAAGAGCAGAAGAGTATCTAGGACAAGAACTTTGACCCAAAGTGCCAAAATTCAGGGTGCATTTATACATGTCTGCACTTGTGTTCCTTCCTTAAGTGGAAGTAACTGAGTTTAGCACATTGCAAAGATAATTAATTAAAATGAGATGCAACAAAACGGCTTCCTTCCTCCTTAACTCAAATGAGGTCTTCTTTAACTGGTTCTAAACCAGTTCGGTCTCAGATCAAAGGCTTTGCCATTTTCTGGAAGTCTCTTCTTATGGAGATTAGTATCCTGTTGTATCTGTTTCTATGAAATGAGACCCTGTGTCCCCTGATGCAAGGTCTCAACTTAAGGCCCAGCTCTATGTAACAGTAATTAATTTAGCAGATACTTAGCCATTAGTAGTAACTTAGGGCTCTGTCTTCTGTTGCTGACATCATAGGATGGGGTTGGCTGAGACAAGAGGCCAGTGTGTCTATATAAGAAGAGTTCCAGACGGAGAGACAGAATCAGGAATGTTCCTCCTGGTGGCTCCTAGTGGAGGAAACAGGATTGTCCCAGCATCTGGGAACTGGGCTGGCTGGACTAAGAACTGAGTTGGAGTTTTCTGGAGACCTGAATCTGGTGAAGGCTGCCTAGAAGTCTGAGAGGGCTGCTGGAAGGCCTCCTGGAAGGCCACCTGGAAGGCTGAGATTCCTTCTGGATCCTAGGGTCAGCTGAACTGCTGGAAGACTGAAGAAACGTGACAGGGATAAGCCTTTATGTGTCTGTGGCTTTGAATTCCAGGCAACACAAATGGTGAAAGGTCTGAGATGTGCCGGACCTTGTGAACTTCCATGTGTACCAGGGACTGCCTGGAGGACTGGACAAGGACCTGGGAGTTGTCTACCTCTAAGGACTGGACGAGAACCTGGGAGCTGTCTTCCCCTGAAGCCAGATGACTGGTGGACTCAGGTAGGAGCTGGGACCATGAAAAGGGATCCAGGGAATCAGAGAGACCACCCGGAGTCAAGATGAAGACAAGACCTTTTCTTTGATATAGAATGCCTGATGAAATTGAGGTTTGCTGGACATGGAGGGGAGGAGGTGGTTTCCTAATGATTGTATTTGGTGACTGATTACTAGATAAGCAACTGATTAAGTTAATCTACAGATGCTCCATGAGTGAAAGATTGATTATTGTATTGTGAATTGATTGAATGATTAAGTAAGGAGGGTTCCCCCTCAGGGAAAGCAGATAATTTTTCCTTTTATAGTGAAAACTGTGTGGCCATTCTAATGTAAAGCTGTTGTGAACACTATATTGTGATTTTCTGTGATAGGATGTAGTGTTGTGAACATTTTATTGTGATTTGTTGTGAATGTTTGCCTTGATTTGTAATGGAATAAATTGAGTGTTCACTATACTGTGTAATTAGAACCTTAAAAGGTGTTCACAGTAGTATTCTTTTGGGAATCTCCTTGTTCATGGCATTACACCCTAACCTCGACTAAATTTTATTTGAGGGATTTTTTTTATACTCTGGGCACCAGAATTACTCATTTGGGCTCTATGAAATAGAAGGAATGATAAGCAGTAATGGACAAATTATGAAATCTTCAAAATTTTGGGATGCTCATTCAACAATGCCAGGCTCCTAAGTTTTAATGAGTCTACATATATGGCAAAAATCCAGGTAGTTAGTCTGGGGAGACTTCTTGGATGAGGCATTGTTGACCTCGAGCTGAGTATTACATAATTGTTGCTATTTATACCATCTTGGACAAATCATTTAAGCTGAACTCCTATAAAATGACGGGGGGGGGAGTAGATAAGATGACTCAATGATTCATGGTTCTGCTACCTTGCTGTGTGTGAGATCTTAAGAACCTTCACCTCTCTAGTCCCCAGTTTCCCCCTCTGTCCCTTGAGAAGGTGGGGCTAAGTCCCCTTCCAACTCTAGAGTCTAAGATCCCATGAAGGGCATTCCCATCTGGAAACTAAGGCACGTTTTCCATGCAAGGGATCGCAGTACAAAATTCCTTCCTTTACAGCTTCACAGGAGGCATATCCTACACACCTGGATCATTAGAATCTATTGGCAGTTCTGCCTTAGTCCTGACGTTCTGCAAAGGAATCAACCAGGGCCATACTATATGATCCAATGCAACCCAACCTAATCCCTTCCCATCCCATCTAATCTGACAAAATATGACACTGCACAATACAATACAAGCAATACAAAATAATATAACATAACATGACCATACAGCTCAACAGAATACAACATAATGCAGTGCAGTACAATGCATTGCAGTTTAGTGTGGTATGATACTGTTTAATAAGATAAAACAACTCTGCAATATAGTCCAAAATTACACCTGCTCCGTAAAGAGCCCCATGTTCAGCACTAGGGGAGCTGCAGAGTTCAGATAAGATATGGTTTATGACAATAGATACAGGGAGAGTAGTTGGAAAAAGATCAGGAAACACTCCCAAAATGGGTTTCAGTTTAAAGAATGGATTGGCAACTGGCAAGTGAAGAAGACAGACTATTCTAAGAATAAGGGACAGATCAAGGAATAATCTTGAGGCAGGATAACAGAAGGTATTCACAGGAGATAGATCACTTTGTCTGGAATGCAGAATACATGAATAGTGATAGTATTAGATGAGACTGAAAAGGTAGAGGTGTTGCCATGTTGAAAGCCTTGAATGCCAGGCATAGAAGCTCCCAGTATGCCAAGGTAGTGTTTGCAGGATTATACAAGCTGTCACTGTCATGACCTACCTTTTTAATTTCCACATAAACATGGCCAACAGGATAGCAGCTGCTAGGGTACTCTAGATAATAAGACTTTGATTGCTTTCTAAAGTACCTTGGAGGGCAGTCAGGCTGAGGGAAACAGGAGCAGAAGGTTGGGGAAAACATCACAGCATCTCCACTTTCCCAGAGAGACCAAGATTTCATTCAAGGACTTTCTTGGATTGCCCTCTTCTTTTGAAATGCAAAATGTGCCCTGGGGCATATGGAACTCTCCCAGAAGCAAAGACCTCAGAATATGCTATTCCACAGAGCTGGCTTTTTTTCTGGCTGGCAACTCTGAGTGGGGTCACAGTTTTATTTATAGCCATGCAGAGGCAAGGCCATGACCCCCAAAATGACAGGGTTGCCATGAACTTGGACTCCGCATATTTTTATTGAGCTCTTTGTTCCTGGCTCAGTAGGAAAATGAAAACATTAGGGGAATTTGTCTCTGATATCAACAAATACTGAATCCAAAGACCATTGAATCTATCTTCAGATCACCATTTACAAACTGATCCTCACTCAGGTTCTGTCACCCTGAGTAGAATGTAAGCTCCTTGAGGTCAGGGATATTTTTTTATTTTATCTTTGTGTTCCCACCACTTAACATGCATCCTGGTACACAGAAGATGCTTGACAAACATTTACTGTATTTATATTAAACAGCAGCAATCTGGAGAACACCTAAAGCAGGACAACAAAGAGGGTTGGAAATTTCCTGTGAAAGAACTGAGGATATCTAGTTTGAATGAGAGAAGACTTAGGTGAGACTTAGCTGTCCTCATGTATTTTAAGAGTTATCACATGGAAGAAGTAATTGATTTGGTTGGCTTGACCTCAAAGGGCACAACTACAAACCACAAATTGATGGTGAAGGTAACAGATTTCAACAGGATATAATAAGGAATTTATCGATGAGAGGTGACCAAAAGAATAATAGGTGACCTCAAGAGGTAGTGAGTCCCCCATCTCTGTAGACCTTTAAATGAAAGCTGTATAATTGCTTTCTCGGGTTTACAGGATAACAAAAGTAGAATTGAAAGGGAGGTCATAGGCCAATTAATCTAAATAATTTTTTAAAGCTAGGGAGTTCAAGGGCTTTTTCCAAGGTCACATAAATAGCAATTTCCAGAGGCAGCATTTGAACCCAGGTCCCATGACTCAAGTTAGTGCTCTTTTTGTTAGCATGTTGTAGATGGAATACATATTCAGGTCTAGTTTGAATTACATGCTTCATAGGGTCCCTTACAGCTCTGATTCAAAGTAAAAATTATGCTAATTTAAGCCCAAAATATTGAAGTACTTCCTTATGATGAAAGTGGTTACACGAGGAAAATGAGCTTCTACAGCATGTCCACCATGCCTGTAATTCTCACTTTCTTCATCTCTATTACCTGGCTCCCCCAGCTTCCTTCAAGCCCTAATTTCAATCCCACCTTCTACAAGAAGACTTTACCATTCTCCCTTAATGTTGATTGTCTCTAATTTATCCACTATCTATATTGTTAATACATAGTTGGTGTACATTGTCTTCTGAATTAGAATGAGTTTCTGAAACCTGAATTTTTTTTCATTTCTTTGTATCTCCAGAACTTAGCATAATGCCTGGGACATAATAGGTGCTTAATAAATGCTTTTTAAGATGAAGTGATTTCCCCCTATCACTGGACTAATTTAAGCAGAATCCATACAATTCTTAAGGATGCTGCTTTGGTATGGGTTTGGCTATCCGTTTTTTGAAGTCCTTTCTAGTTCTGAAATTCCATCATCCTGGGAATCCGCATTTAATTTTTCAGTTGTATTTGGGAATACAAGTGTCATTTTCTAGGGAGGTAAGGAGAGTCATCAGGCTACTGTTGATTGGCGGCTTTAGGTATATGATTAGTGCCTTACCAGCTTCAGTAATTTGTAAGTACCAAGAAGCTTGAGGTAACAAGATGTATTCTATGAGAGAATGGATAGGAAGGGACTCTTTATCTGTCAAGGGTAATTATGATCCTTTCTCCCATTTCTATGGCTCTTTAGGATTTTCAAGGCATCTTTCCTCATAACGACCCCTTGGTGTGGGTAGTAAAAGAATTTTATCCACCAAAGATGACAAAACAGAAGGTGTTGGAAGGGCTGTGAGGAACAAGGCACAGGAATGAACTGTTGATTGAGCTGTGAATTCATCCAGCCATTCTGGAAAGTAGTTTGGAACTACATCATAACAGTCATGCAGAAATATTACTTCTAGGTCTACATGGCAAAGAAATCAATGAAAGAAGAAAAATATCCACATATATAAAAGTATTTAAAGCAACCCTTTCTGTTGTAGCAAAGGAGTGAAAACAAAGGGCTCCCATCATTTGGGAAATGGCTGAACTAATTATGTTATATGAAGGCAATGGAATATTATTGCTCCACAAAAAAGGGCACACTTTCTGAGACACCTGGAAAGAATTGTATAAACTGATGAAGAGTGAAATGACATGATTCAAGAGAACAATTTATACTCTATTAATAACACTCTAAAGAAAATCAACTTTGAAATACTTTAGAAACTTAAGAAATGCAATGGCCAACCAAGAATCCAAAAGACTGATGTTAAGCAGGTTACCCATCTGTTGACAGAAAGCTAATAGTCTCAAGGGGAAGAAGGAGAAATACATTTTGGAGCATGGAATATATATGGGTATGTCCTCCTTGGCTATGCTTTTTTATTTACATGACTTGTGTTTTTCTTCCCTTTTATAATGAGTGATTTGGGGGTGGCAGCTAACTGTAGTGTTGCCAAAAAATAGAAGCAATGAAAGAAAATTGGGTCATCAAAGCATTTTTTTAGTACACAGAAGAGAACAGAAGGAATTTCAGAAAGAAATACAGACAAGCAGAATGGCTTTGAAAGTAACATGTTGAATTTATTATAAATTTTTTTAAAGGCAAGCTGTATGTAATAGACTCATAGTTTCACATATAATCCTCTTTTCTGTACTATTTTTACAAAGAAGTATTATTTTTTGGTGTTCGTTTACTTCAGTATTAAAGAATTTAAAAAAAGAATTAATGCCCACATTTTGCAGAAAATGGGACTGAAGCTCAGAGATCTTATATGGCTTTGCTCAATGTTATAAAACTAGCAAGAGTAAGTCAGGATTTGAATCCATTTTTCTAAACTTCAAGTCCAGCACTCTTTCCAAAGTGCCAAGCATTTATGAGGAATTCATATCATCATCATGATAGACCTCTGTGAATAATGGTTGATTGACTGATTGGTTCAGCCATACAGGGGCCCTGGGATCTACTCTTGGTAGTTTCCCCTCCAGAGGCAAAGAATGGCAACATAATGAATCACAGTTCATTTGAAAAAAAAAAGTGCACCCCAGGATACTGTCTAACATGACTTTATTCTCCTGTAATGAGCTTATAATGGCTAAGGGGCCTTGAGCTGAAAAGACTCTTGGTATCCTGAAGCACTTGATGCAATTTCCTCTTGTTTAATGAGCAGCTGTTTTTCATTAGCATTGATGGCAGTTCCACAGCTGACCAACTTACACAGCTGGACACATCTGCAGTTATTCTGCACACATAACAGTCCAGGTGCCTAATTTTCAGGTTTCAGGTATAGGGAGCAGAGATGACAGCACCATAGAGTCATCAAGTATCTGATCTGGAAAGGACTTTAGAGCATAGAATTTCAGGGCTGGAAATTAGAACAGTGCTTCTCAAACTTTTTGGTCTCAGGCCCACACTTGAAAAAAATCAATCAGTCAATCAATTAATTTACTTTTAGTGTATAGCATTCAGTTCCACAAGCTTTTGAGCTCCAAATTGTCTCCCCCTCCCTCTCTGGTCCCCACCATGGCAGCATGCAATCTGACATAGAATCTACAAATACATTCACATTAAACATTAGTCAAATTGTAAAGAAGAATTATAACCAATGGAATGAATGGGGAAGAAGAAACAAAACAAAACAAAACACAAAAGAGAGAGAGAGAGCAAGTAGTTTGCTTCGATCTGCATTCAGACTCTGTAAATCTTTCTCTGGATATGGATAGCCTTTTCCATCATGAGTCCTTTGGAGTTGCCTTACAACTTTGCATTGCAGAGAGAAGTCCAGTCTATCAAAGTTAGTCCTCACAGATATAATGTGTCTGTAACTGTGTGTAATACTCTCCTGGTTCTGCTCCTCTCACTCAGCATCAGTTTATATAAGTCTCTCCAGGTTATTATGAAGTCAGTATGCTACTCATTTCTTACAGCACAATGGTATTTCATTGCATTCATATACCCACAACTGTTTTAGCCATTCCCCAATTGACGGGCATTGCCTTGATTTCCAATTCTTTGCCACCACAAATACAACTGCTATAAATGTTTTTCCACATACAGGTCCTTTTTCTACTTAGATTATCAATTTGGGATACCACCCCAAAAGTGGTATTACTGGGTCAATCAAGCCCACACTCTTAAACATTTTTGAAAATCTCTCAAATCACATGGGTCACATATATCCATATTAATTATACTAAACCTTAAAATGTCTTACTATTATTAGTAAAATAGTTTTGACCTCATAGACCCCCTTAAAAAGATCTATAGTTGCCATACCAATCAATCTACCAAAAAATTACTTTATAGAACTAGAAAAAATAGTGACAAAATTCATTTAGAAGAACAAAAAGCCCAGAATATCAAGGCAATTAATGAAAAGAAATGCTAGGGAAGGTAGCCTATCCATACCAGATTTTAATCTCTA
>CM053594.1:71421140-71443975 GCA_028646575.1 Pseudocheirus occidentalis | reverse complement strand
GAATGTGATGGAATACTATTGTGCTATAAGAAATGGGAAAGAGTTGGACTTCATAATAACCTGGAGAGGCTTATACAAATTGATGCTAAGTGAGAAGAGCAGAACCAGGAAAAATTTGTACACAGTCACAGATACATCATATGTGTGATGACCAACTTTGAAAAACCGGACTCTTCTCAGCAACACACAGTTAAAAGACAACTCTACAAGTCTCAGGATGGAAAGAGATGTCTACATTCAGAGAATGAGCCAGAAATATCAGAGTTTAAATGGAGACTGAAGCAATGCATGCTATCATTCTTTTCTATGTTTGGTTTTTGTTTCTCATTTCTCATTGTTCATTCCATTGGCTACAACACCTATACAACCAGACTATTGTACATTGTGAAAGAGTTTGCAGATCCTATACATAATTGTATGCCACCATGGCAGGGGTGCAGTGTGGGGAGGAAGGGGAGAAAAAATTTGAATCTCAAGTGATTCTGGAACTAAATCTTGTAAACTATAAATAAACAAACAAGTCAATAAAAATAGGATCTATGTGAACCTCCAAAGGTCTTCAAATCACATTTTAAGAACAACTGCTGTAGAACATAGAAAATTTAATATCAGAGCTAGAAATGACCTTAGAACAGTTGTTCTCAACCTTCCTAATTCCTTGACCATTTGATACTCATATGTGGGCATATCTGCTTGTGGGAGGACCTCCGTGGAGATGGATAAAGGATCTGTGTCTCAGTTCCTAAGAGCGTAGAAAATATGTGTTTTCTGATGGTCTTAGACAACCCCGGTAGACCCCCAAAGGGGTTGCTACCCATAGGTTGAAAATCACAGCCTTAGAATATAGCATACAGAATATAGAAAGTCAGAGCTAGAAAGGATTTTAGAGGTAGTTTACCCAATGCCCATCACTTTACAGATGAGAAAAATCATTATGCTCAGAAGCTCGAACCTTTGATTTCTCAGTCATTTTATCTTTCACCCATCAGATTTGCTGCTGCTGATCATCCTTCATTCTCAAAGAGGACAAATCACAAAATTGAAGCTCACAAAGGTTAGTTAAATTGCCAAAGGTCACACAGTTTGTAGAATGACAGAGAAGGGACTAAAACCAAAATCTTCTGACTTGACATCCAACAAAATTATTTCTGCTATTGGATGATACATCTCAAGAAGTTGTCAACAACCTTGCCCACAAGGACCTCTTTTTTAGGATGCAAGATTCAGACACACTAGACACTAAGAAGTATATGCCTGCCTAACAAATGTTGCTTGTATTCAAGGCCCAGTGACTGGCAAACAGGGCAAACCACCCTCATGGGCATGCAAACATTACCCAGACCTACAGTGCCAGTGACATGCTTACAGGAAGAAACTGGACCTTATCTAGTAAGGAAGATAAACATGTACAACAACTTGAGAGTAGTAGAAAGAACAATTGGTTTCAAGATCTAGCTTTACAGAGAAGACAGTCTGCAAACTATAGGTGCCATCATCACCAGAGAAAATTCTAGAACTGATTTTTAAAGAGAAAATTGGTGAATATCTAGGAAAGGTATCAATAATTTCAAAGAACAGGCATGGCTTGGTTTATTGAGAAAAGTGTTCACTGAGAACAAATTATACCAAGACTAACCCAGTTTCCTTTCTTTGGACAGGCTTACTAAACTAGTAGATGACAGCAATGATGTACTTGTAGTTTACCTAGATAGTAGAGGAAATATGGATCAAGTGCCTATACTACTTTTGTGAAGATGGGTATCTAAAAATTAGATCAGGGGTCAGCAAACTCTGGCCTATGGGATAAATATGATCCTGATATTGAATAAATATTAATAGAGTAAATGTTGAACTAAAATGTTTTCATATACAAAGTTTTATTGTATCAGAAAATGTAAAACTCGTACCTAGCTTTCGTATTCTACAAAAACAGGCAGTGAGACTGATTTGTGTAGTTTGTTGAACGCTGCATTAGACAGTCCCACAAGCAGATAAATTCAGAATAAGCACCATGGATAGTCATCAATGGAATATTATCATACCAAAAGAAGCAACAAATTGATGGTGTGAGAGGAATTTGAAAAGACATGTATGAACTGGTGCAGACTGAAATTGAGTAGATATGGGAAAAGAGTTCTAAAATAAAAACAACATTGTTAAAGTTACAGCTTTGAAAGACTTAAAAACTCTGATCAATGTAATAGTCCATCATGATTCCAGGGTATTGATTAGGAAGAATGCTACTTAGCTCCTGATAGAGGTAATAAACTCAACAAGCACAATGAAGACTATATCCTTGGACAGAGAATTAGCTTAGTTTGACTACATATTTTTTTTTGCTCTTCTTTTTCTTTTCATAATGGGGAGATGGATGGGATAAAAATAAATAATTATTAATTGAAAATAAATAATAGTTTCAAAAGTACCTATTAATAGTTCAGTGTCAAAATGGCCGGGAGTCTCTAGTGGAATACCCCAGAGATGCTTTGTCCTGTGCTATTCAACATCTTTATTCATGACTTGGACAAAAACATCAATGACAGGTTCATCAAATTTTCAGAAGACATAAAGCTGGAAAAGATAACTAACACAGTGTTAAGACTGAAATGAATGTTTATAGTCTAGACAGTATTGGACTTTTCAAGTCCCCTACTATAATGTGTATGCACGCATGCATGCATACATGCATGTGTGTACATACCTATTACACACATGCATGTTTATGTGTTCATGTATGCACATATCTTTCTGGTGCACATTTACCATAAAAATAACCTTCAACTACTCATTCATATATATGTGCACATATGTGTGTATGTGTGCATGTGTGTATGTGTGTGTTTGTATTGTATGTATGTATGTACTGGGGGTTTGGCATGAGTCTTCAATTCCCACAGCAGAAACCATGTGCTAAGGTGTGGGGAACCAAAGAGATCTAAACCAGGGCTCAGATAAAGATCTCAATAGTGTTCCCTAATTAGGACCTTTTTGTTGCATCCTGATTCACAAAACTTTTCTCTCAAAACTTTACCTCCTTCAGGAAAGTGGTTAAATGCTTGTTAGTCTGCCTCTTTGATCTGAGTGAAAAAAATTCCCTTTTTACTTTTCATTATTTTTATTAATTTTTTGACAATTTCCCACAATCAAATTTAGCCAGAGTTGAGTTGGAGGAAAGGAGACCCTTAAACCTTAAAATGTCTGTTCACATTCTTCATGCAAGCAATTTATTTTTTCTAATTTTTATCCTGATATTTTTTGTATATTTTTAGACTTGCTATGAATACTGTGTAAAGACAGCTGCATTATACCTAACTGTTTGTGCCACCTTTGTCACTTTCCTCTCTAATATAACACATATCTTTAATATATTCCATAGAAAAAAGGCAGAAATAGGGAAATGCTGGGTTCCTTTTCTTACTAAATTCTTAGTTATGTTTTCCTTCTGATTCACATTCGATTGCACCACCCTTTAAAAATCCAGGGCAACACACAAAATAAAACTCCTCTAACTGTCCCTTTATAATAACTAAATTAATCTTTCTTACATTGCTTTCCTTAATACTTGAAAATATTGTTCCCAGTCTTAGAACCCCGTATATTTGACCCATGGTGATAGAAAGCTTGAAAATCCTTCTATCAGCCTGGTGGAATAGAATGACTTAAGAAAAGATTGATTGAAATTAGTTCCCTTACTCTGTGACTTGTGATTTTTGGAGCTCCTTCTGCTTGTAAGGGTAATATCTGCTGTGGACCTTCCTTTCAGGTTCCTTTGTGTCCCACGTGGGTGCCAAATGTCGTGGGCCACTTGGGTACCAGCCCCAAGTGTGAGCAGAGATGTGAGAGAGAATTAACCAGGTGGGTAATTCTTAGGAAAGAGCTTCATTTAATGATGATTTGAACAAGATTTTTAAAGAGCCAAAAGATGAAGATTCAAGTATTCTCATCAATAAGCTTAGTTTGTCATATCCTGGGATATTATCATAGTTTTATCATTACAATAGTCTGCCACATCCTGGAAGTAGCTCAAATACAATCAGACTCCTTAATTCCAGGTGCCAAAAAGTCTTGGGAAAGGCAACAGGTCTTTGGAAAGTCAGTTAGCTTTTTTAAAGGCATAGCAAAGAGGATGCCAAAGAGAGCAGGCTTCAAAGCATCTAGGTTTGTATAGGTGCAATCATTGTCTTTAGTCTGTTATATCCTGGAACCAACATAAAATGGATAATTTGATAAGGGACATGTCTTTTTAGGTGTCTGAAGTTTGGGGGCAAAGGCCTTGATGTCAGAGTCTCAAACAAAAGTCTTTTTAAGTGTAACCCCAGGGGGTCCTCAGGGAGCCAGCCTTATGCAAAAAGTTGCTAGGCGCATCACCAAAAGGTCCTAATTAGGGCACACTATCAAGATCTTTATCTGAGTCCTAGTTTCAGCCTCTTTGACTCCCCACGCTAAAGGAAAAGAGGATGAAAGCCACCTCCTCTCCGTTTAGGTTATGACACCCCTAGAAATACACCTAGGGTTTGGATCTATTTTGTTTGTCTTTTTCCATTCTAAGTAGAAGGAGTAGAGACCCCAGTCTCAGATCTTGATTCATAGGAATTCAGTAGTCCAGGAATCTAGGCTAGGTGTTTCAGCCAGCCCTGCTGCTTATTTCTGAGGAGTAAAAGTCTTTGACAATAACTCAGGCGAGTTTCAGACTTGATCTTGTTGTGGTTAATAGTATACAGAAACTAGGTTCAACCACAAGCCTAATTCTACCCCCATTCCCTAGAGATCTACATATTATAAGGGGGATTATATACTCCTACGGTGTTTGGGAAAATCTTCATGTTTGGGGTGTGTGTGTGTGTGTGTGTGTGTGTGTGTGTGTGTGTGTGTGTGAAATATTTCTTAAAAGCTAATCCGATGTCAAGTCCTTAAGTGGAATTGATGTGCTAGTTAGTCACTGGACCACTGAAATGGAGGAAACCCAATCAGCAAAGGCCAGAGCCAATGACAGAGAATAAAATCTTCCCAACCAACAGAGGGCAGTGGAGAACTCTACAATACGGGAGAGGGGTGCAAAATGGAATAGATTTAGCCCTCAGACAGTGGTGCAAGAGTTCTACAGTTTACCTTTGTGTATTATATAAACGTGTATATACATACATATAAATACTTGTAACACCTTATTACAATGAGAGTCTTCATTTAAGCCTGGGGATAATATAATGACCTCTAAAGTTTACTTGGTTCCCCTCTTTTTGCCTTTAAGGAGTTTATTTTAGATACAAAGTTCTGAGTTGAGTCAAAATCACTCTGAGCCCCTAATCAGGAAAATTCCCGGTGCTAATATAAAGTTTGGGCACTCTGCCTAACCTTACATTTATATCTCTTCCTAGTTAACCCCTGATCTCTTTGTGGCTGAGACAAAATTCATTTTACTGGAAACATTTGGGTAATGAAGCAGCAGATTATATTATAGTGTCTATGAATAGACAGACATTGAGATGGGAAGAGGGGAAAGAGCTGAGTTTTTCTTGAGACTTTCCTTAGCCTGGGTCCTTCTCCCAGAGATGTCTTGAAAGAAAAATGAGTCTCCTCATTATATCTCCTCTCTGTAATGGTGCTCCTTTTACTCCTCAAAGGTGTCTAAAAATACCATACTTGTTCCAAACTCTTGAATCCAGATACTCAAAATCTCTTAACACTTTCTCCTACCCACTCCAGTGACTCAGTCTCTCGCGCAATGGCTTTGATTAATTTAAGGAGTTGTAACAGCTTCTGTTCATATTCAGTTCCATTCATTCAGTCAATAAGTGTTCTCATCTGCTCAAGGTTCCAAAGTCTAAATAGAGTAACTTCAACTCCACCCTATATATAGTTCCCTTATTAAGGAACCCTGTTCTCCTGGGAAACACACAGATGGTAAAAAAGTTCCAAGTTCTCCTAGATCTAAGAGCATTCCAATACTGGAGACCCAAATGTCACTTACCAATTACCAGACATAAGTAATTAGAAGCAAGCAGCCAGGTCAGATCACCAGCCATTAATCTTTATAAGCTACTTCCTTTATTAAGAGGAGTTAGAAATAGTGGTTCAGGTTGTGACATCCATTTAGTAAAAATATGGGTTTCTATAAAGAAGACATCATGTCCAGAAATAGAGTGGTCACTATTTAGGCATGCTTTCTCCTATCACTACTAGCATACTGTGTTCTGGAAAATTGTGTTCAACTCTGAACAGTACCGTTTAGGAAGGATAGTTATACTAGGTGAGAAAGGTACCCAAAGAAGGATAAACCCAACTGTGGGTTAATTAACCTGCCCAATACAGGAATCAGTTGAGGAAAATGAGAGTGGTAAGCCAAGACTTAGGGAAAACATGAAAGCTGAATTAAATCACTCAAAGCAAAGGAAGAAAGGAAAGAAGGAAAGAAGGAAAGAAGGAAAGAAGGAAAGAAGGAAGGAAGGAAGGAAGGAAGAGTAATTGGATGTGTTGCCAAGGAAGACTTTCTTATTCTCTCTCCAGTCTTTCCCTCCACAGCATAGGTTCTTGATCTTGGGTCATGGAGAGAAGATGAAGGGATGTAGATTTATCTTCAATATACGGGAAACAACTTAATAACCATAATTGTGCAAAAGAACTCAGTTGAGTGGGTCTCTGGCCAGGGATTATATGAAGGGGATTCCTGTACAGGTGGGACCTGATGGCTTTCGAGGTCCATCCCAACTCTAATTTTTGTACTCCCATCATTTTATGAGTTTTCCTCACATGAAATACCTTGACATTAAAAATAAAATCTGTTTTGATTTTTAATGTGTTTTTATCCCACAGTCAGTTCCCGATATACTCCTTCCTCATTGAGCCCTCATTTTTTAACAAAGAAACCAGTTAAGCAAAAACAACAGATATGATCTAATCTAATAGCATATGTAACATCCCACCCACATATTTCCCCACCTCTCTACCAAGGGGAAAGCAGTATATATGTCATCATCTGTTCTTCAGGACTGAGTTTGGTCATAACAATTAATAAGAGTTTCATTACTTTTTAGTTTAGTTTTAATTTATATTATAGTTATGGTGTACATTGTTCTTGCAGCTCTACTTTCATTCCTTTTTATCAGTTCTTATAAGTCATCAGTTTAAACATTAATCCCCCTCACATACTCTACAGGCCAACCAGACAGACTTTCTCGCTGTTACTCATACAAGATGCTCCACCTAATCTCTATGCACCCTTATGTGATATGTCCCCATGCCTAGAATACACTCCCTCCTCTTTTCTGCCTCTTCAAATCCTTAGGTCCTTCCAGGGCTGAGCTCATGGATTATATTCTACATTTTTCTTTTGTTCACACTCCACATATTTTGTTCATTTTCTTGTAATTAAAAACAAAACACTGTAGTCAGGAATGCTGCTAAACTATCCAGATATATAGGTGATTCCTTTCCATTTTGTTGCTATGCTCTGTAGAACACAAGGTCTTGCCATCTGCAGTACAGCAGAAACACATACATGTATACACCTATACATATATGGACACAAAAATGTACATACATATATGGGTACAGTATAGATATATCTATAATATATAAGCAATATATGTGTATATGGCATAATTATAACATGTATATATTTCACTATATATGTATATAGGGTGTATGTATGTATATCAATAGAGAGAGAGATACTATTTAAAAAACCTGTTCCCATGGAGGTCATATATTAAACTAGGGAGGCAGCGCGCGCGCGCGCGCGTGTGTGTGTGTGTGTGTGTAGTATTGGGGAACCACACACGTATATGCACATGTATGTGCATATAATGTGTGTACATGCTATATAACATATATGTGTTAATTATATGTATATGTGTTTTGTAATGTACATCTGTGTACGTACATACACACAAACTCCCCATTTTAAAATGTGACCTCTAAGGGAATAGGGTCTGTCTTCCTTTTTATATTCTGAAAACTTAAAGCTGTATTTGACACAAAATAAACAGACAATACATACACCCTCCCCCATTCAACTCAGTTTATATTTATCTTACACATACTTACATGGATACATATGCTTTCCACCAATAGACTGTAAGTTTCTTAAAGGTAGAAAATTTCATTTTAAACTTTGTATTCCAAGCTCTTAGCATGGTGCTAAGGACCATAGCAGATGTTTAATTGACAAATTATTAATTAATTGATTGAAGTTTTCCCACATTTCTCTGAATACCCTGATATCTTGGCTTTTTCTGACCACTTGTAATTTAGCTTCCTACTTGTCAATGTGCCACCATGTACCAAATAGTAATATTCCTCATATTATACAATTCTCTTTACTAACCAACAACTTATTAAGTGTTTTATTGTATAAACAATGAAAGGAATGCCTGTCATGCGGGAAAGCCAGAATTTGTGGCACAGGGATTCAGGGTAAAGGGGGCAGGGGGCTCAAAGCAACTTTGGGGTTTGTCACTTAAGACACAGCTGAGGCAATCATATAGTAATTCTCTAGTACAGACATACCAAATTAAATCATCTATCTATTCCACAATGGGGCATTCAAGTATAGAAAGAAAACCACGAGGTGAAGAGACCTGACTTCTAATCTCGGATCTGTAACTAATTTGTTGCATGGCCTTGGCTATTCCTTTCCTTGGACCTCAATTTCTCCATGAATAAAATGAAGGCTGATCTCAAATGCCCATTCTCGGGTTGATGTTCTATGTCCAAAGGTCTCCTCCAGTTCCAAACTTCCATGCTTTGTGTTCCGAGGTCCCTTTCTACTCTGAGCTTCTATGTTCTATGATCTAAGGTATCTCCCTGTTGGGGAATTCTATAGTTCTGTGATTCTCTGACCTTCTCTGCTCCCACACAGTGTCAGTCCCCGCCATTCTGATGTTCACATTGGAATGATGAGTTGTTCTCACAGAATCACGGCCTATTAGGAGAATTCAGCTTCAGAGGTTCCCTGGAGCCTCCCTCCCCCAGCCATAGTGACAGCTCGAAGTTTCACAAGCCATAACCACAGCACGACGCCATGGACTGGTGCCCAAGGTCAGCTCTGCAGTGGCTTTGTTGTGGTTTGAGCAGCAAACAGGCTGACAGAAGCTTGTCGGGATGCTGAGGGGGCCAATCAACTTCAAAAGCAGCTTAGCGAGTATGTCAAATGCAAAATAATGGAGTCAGGATGGCTGATGGCTGTTTGTTCATCCTCTCTTCCTTTCTTCTCTGGTTGTGGGAGGGAATTTTGCCCACTGTGGGAGTGGAAACATTAATAGATCAAATGAGATAACAGCTGTGGAAATATTTTTCAAAGAATAAGGCACTGTAAAAATGCTTTGTATTGTAATTCTCACAATATTCTCCTTTATCTCCATCACCATTATACTATCATGACTATTTTTATTTTAATCACCATAATCCAAATCAACAAACATTCACAAAGCTGCTAATATGCATTGTGCAGAGAGTTTGGGTCTAGATGAAAAAAATGACATAATCTTTACCCTCCAGGAGCATATCACCTAGCACAGGGTGAGACATGTAGATGAATAACTATGATGCTAAGCAGAATCATCATCATAGCTTGTATTTTCAACAGAATTCTTTGAGATAGGTTGTACACACACACACACACACACACACACACACACATATACACACAGCCCATTTTACAGTTTAGGAAACTGAAGTTAGAAGAGTTTAAGTATATTGCCTGGCTAGTAAGCACTGTGAGTCTATCACAATCACCACCACCACCACCATCATTAACAGTAGCAGGGCAAAGAGCAACGACTTTGAACTAGACAGACTGGGTTCGAATCTTGCTTCTGAGCATTTTGACATGTGTGACTTTGAATAAGTTACTTTCTCTGCTTAACGGCCCTCTTATGTAAAATGAGGGATTGGAATAGAGGGTGTCTGAACTACCTTCTGACTCCGGGTCTATGATCCTAGAATTCTCTTCCCCTTTCTTATAACACCCAATTGCTAACATTGGTGCCAATGCCTCTGAAAATAGAGAAGCCTCAAAAAATGGAAGTAGTTAACCATAAGTCTTTCATGAGTCACAAGTACGAATTAAGGGCCTAGTCTTTGGGAAGCCCAATCCCCCATTATGCAGCAGGTCAGCAAAGTAGAAAAGGAAGAAAAACAGCATCATTTACTATCATGGTTCTCCCAGTCTGGTTAAGGAAATAAAATTCACACACAATTAGAGAATTACACAAAGGATATAGGGCAGTAGAAAGGCACTAGACATATATGCGGAACCACTATAAACACAATCTTCCTGCTCTTACCTCCTCTACTTACCAGGCTTGTGATTTGAACAAGTAATTCAGAATCTCTGAGTCTCAATTTGCTTATATATTGAAAGGGATGGAGGTGGAGAATGTGCTGGTGAAAGAGGCAGTCTTGGCAGTGAATGTAGTGATGATGGTGGCAATGATAATCAAAACAGATGATAGTAATCATGATGCTTCCTTCTTTTTAAAGATTTCCCTTATCACTGTCCTCCAAGTTAATAATAACTTTTCCATTCAAATTTCACATGGCACTTTTTTATTACTTCTCCAAAGCACTTATCACATAATCTATACTGCGAACTCCTTGAGAATAGAGGCAGAGTTTTCTATATGTTCTAAACCTTTCCCAGTGCCTAGCATCACAGTTTGTGTACCATAGGTGCTCAATAGATGTCTGGAAGGAAGGAAGGAAGGAAGGAAGGAAGGAAGGAAGGAAGGAAGGAAGGAAGGAAGGAAGGAAAGAAGGAAGGAAGGAAGGAAGGAAGGAGGGAAGGAAGGAAGGAGGGAAGGAAGGAAGGAAGGAAGGAAGGAAGGAAGGAAGGGTAGGAGTGATAAGAGTGACAAAGGTGATGATAATTACATTGATAGTGTGATAATAAAAAAAAGAATTGTTCCCTTAAAGAAGTACATATTTATAACCCCACCTTCACCCCTTGTACTTTTGGGAAAAGACTTCCTTCTTTTGAAATGGAAACTGACAGTTTTTTGGTGGCAATTAATTTCCTGCAGCAATAGCTACCCCTGGTGTTTCATCAAGCAATGCCTTCAATTACCCTAAAGTCTCCCAAGTGTTTCCTCTCTTTTCTTCCTTATGGCCATTAGAAACAAATACACCCCTTCTATGCTGGGCTTACATTCGTCCAAGAACCATTTTTGTCTTCTGACAGGATTCAGCATCCATCTGAGGCTCCATATAGGATTAAACTCTCAGAACTAACTAACTGTTCTTCAGGGAGACAGGAGTTTCACTGAAGTCAAGTGAAAGCTTTCTTTCTGCAGTGAGGGATGTGGCACCATCTCTGAACTTATTCAAGGTTCCTCATTGTTCTGCCATTGTACTCTCCATCAATGGCTTTTGGAAACAAGTTCCAAGTCCACTTTCCTCACAAGGATTTAAAAGAATATGAATGTATCTACGGTGGGAAGTGAATGAAGGAGGTGCTAACAAGGTGATGGGGAATGAGAAACAATGGGATGCCCATGACCTGCTGTGATAATGAGGATTGTGCTAATAAGATTTCCTTAAAGGTAGTAGATTCGCAGGGCTTTTTAAATGATAAAATATTCTCTCCTCTCCAATGGATGCTGGTATCTCTATCTAAGTGATACTTTTAACCAGGGAACTACTTCTGTAAAATATCCATGATCTAATGGATGCTTTGTTTATATGTTGCTGTTGTGCCTTCTACCTATTGGAGGGTTCCTTCAAGTATGTGTCATTAGGAATAGGTCCCTTCCAAGTCTAACATTTAATGTTATGTGTTCTAACATTTCTCCTACTTCCAAGGTTCTATATTCTACATTCCAAGGTCCTTTAAGCCTAAATATTCCACGTCATTTGTTCTAAGGACTTGTCCTGCTTTCAAAGTCTATGTTTCTCTATCAGTCTGTCCCTAGTGACTTCTAAGAATTTTACACTAAGAGAAAAATGTCCTTCTTTAATTCTGGGTAATTATACTTCACTCATATGGGGATAAAAAGTCTTTCATGGTTTACTTTAGAAAGTACTTATGAAGAAAGTGCTTTGTAAACTGTATAGCATTATCAAAATATGTGCTATTGTTATTTGCCGTCCAAGCCTAACGGCCAAGATATGAAGTTATGTCTTCACCATTTGCTGCCAATATCTCCCATCATTTTAGATATTAATTACTCAGAGTTAGCAAAAGAAAAAAAGCAATCACCCACTTATAGCTGTACTAGAGGTGTGATTAAGCTGAACTTTGCTTTGTTTTGAGATAAAGGCTCTAGCAGGAGAGGGTATTTACTGTTACATGGCAGAAGTTGCAGAAAACCAATTAATAGATAAAAATTTCCATTGCTCCATTCCCAGGGACATCTATCTGTACTTGACTGAATCAGAATTGTCACCCACAGGAATATTAAACACCCTCAAGCCTGCAGTAGAGAGCTAAGAGAAAAACAGAAACTCAGATCTAAATAGAAAAGGTCACAGAATGGGAGGGGGGAAAAAAGAAGATAAAGAGATACATTTTGGTTGTGTGGAGTTATCAAAAAGACAAACTAAATAATATCAAATATACATAATTAAAAGTTTTGAACAAACAAAATCAATGCAGCTATAAAAAGAGAGAAATTATTGATTGTGAAAACCTTTGCATCATATATCTCACATGAGTGATATTTGAAATACAAAAGGAACTGACATCAAATGATAGTGCTCAAGAACTGAAATTTAACTAAGCATTTTTGGAATTGGGACAAGTGGCAGGCGCCAGGGTGATAGCATGTCATCTGGACAATGGCCAGTAGGAGGGATGAAGCACATCTCATGACTGAGTTTTTTGTCACTTTGTCGGGGGTCGGGTGGGAGAGGATTGACTGTTATTGTATGGGATGTGTGAGAAGAGAGGATTAGACCTGGCAAGGGAGAAAATTCAGGGAAAATTTCCCCTAGCATACCATACCATGAATGATCATTGGATTTTTAGTCTCATTTTTCAGGGGAGAGGGAAAGGATATGTGGCTGTAATGGTAGTAGAGATTTGAAGATCATCCCTGCCCCTTGTACTGGCAATCAAACAGGTACTTAGCACCTTGTTTCAAGTTCATGATTATATCAAGTATTAAGACTCAGAACTGTGAATACCACAGTGGGAGGAAGTTGCTGATATAACATGAAGAGGAGGAACAGGGAGGAGCTAATGCCAAATATAAGGAAAACCCCAGCTAGAGAGCCAGAATTTCTGAGAGGGAGAGAGAACTGCTAGGATGCTGAGAACTTCTGATAACTACTACTTATTGAGAACAGAATGGAGAGCAGAACCTGTGGTGGCAGAATGGAGAACTGAGAACTGAACTGAGAACTATGAAGAACTGAGAAGACAGAAAATCTGAGAAGAGAATTGAGAAGAACTGAGAAATGAGAAGAGAGGAAAATTAGGAGGAAGCATGATTGTGGTGCCAGTACTTTGTCTTTTTTGATGTGCTTTTTCAGATTCACCTGCTGATAGAGAACATTGCTGTTGTTACAGAAGTCCTGGGACCTTACTGCTGGTTCAAAAGCCCTGAAAGAGGATTTTCTTGTTGTATGTTTATAGAAATCCTTACTGATATTTTCAGAGGTCCTGGAACCATACTGATGACTCGTGTTGATTCTTCAGACCTTGTTGTTGGGTCTATGTTTAATTCACTGGCAGAAAGTGAATTGATGAGGATGCCGGCAATGTATATGAATGTTATTGTGGTTTGTTAAACTTTGTCTTCCCAGGAACAGAAACTGTGAAGGTCTTGAGGTGGACTAGACACTGTGAGCTTCAATATGGAACAGGAACTGCACAAGGAACTAGACAAGGAATTGAGAGCTGTCTGCCTTTGAATTCGGGTATCAGTTGGATAGATTCAGGCAGGAGCTGGAGCAATGGAAGAGGAACCATGGAAGTTGGGAGTCTGCCTTGCATCAAGATGAAAAGATTTTTCCTTGGGTATTGAATGCACACTGAGAAGATCATGATTTACTGTGGCCCTGTGGTGGAGAACTTTGACCTTTACATTTAGATGATTGAGTTAAGAACTTCTCAAATTAAGAAGAAAGAAAACTTTTTCATTGAAGAGATTAAAACAATGTGACCATGGGGTAATGACCTTTGTACTTTGTGTCCATTAAGGAAACAAGCCTCCTAAAGGATAATTGAATTAAGGACTTACTTAATGATTGAGTGTACTTCGTTTAAAACTGTGGCCACTTTGGTGAAAACTATGTGGTCATTTTAGTGACAAGTTGTTATGTCATAACATTGTGAATACCATACTTTGATTTCTGTCTTGTCTTAGTTTGTTACTGAATAACTAGAGAGTTCACTATGCTGTATAATCAGAACCTTGAAGCTGTTCACAGCAGCAGTCCTCTGGAAAGCTGCTCATGCTTGGCTTTAAAATAGTAAACAGTTGAGAAGTTATGGGAAATAATGTTCCATAATTTTCTATCTGCATCCCCTAAATATCCCATACAACAGAGGGGAGAAGTGTGCCCCAAAATGAGTCTGTTGCCAAGAGAGTGAATAGGTAAAGGAGAATCTGGAGCAAAAGAGCTATGTGCCCTAAGGTGCTATTAGCACCTTATACATTTTTTACCCTTGAGCAAAGCCCCAGTGTCTCCACCCCAATTATCTATCTTCTAAGAGTCATTTCTCATCAGATAAATGGTTAAATAATATGAAGAAAGTAGAAAATATAAACTATCAATTAATTAATTAAAAATATCATTAAAATGTTCCGAATCCTTGGTTAGTTGTTATCCTTCATGCTCAAAGAGAACCAAAATAACATCACTTCGTTGGGGTGAAGGTACAATTGTCTGACTATGATGGATCAGACCACTACAAGCTCAGAAGGCTTTACCACAGATTGGGAAGAAATAGTTCATATGAACATCTAGAGTGGATGTTTCTATATTTGTACATCTCATGTTTTGAGCTATTTTAATTCTGCTTTGCTCATAAAGAATAGCACCTTCTTTAATACAGGAATACCATGTGGGATATTTCTGTGCCAGTGTCTCCCATGCCTCACAATTGATTCCAAAGTTCTTCAGAGAGACTTTGACAGTATGTTTTTATCATTTCGTCTGACTTCCATGTGAGGTGGCCATGTGTGAGTTGTCCATAAAACAGTCTTTTAGGCAAACATATATTCAAACAGTATGATCAGTCCACTGGAGTTGCACTCTCTGCAGTAGAGTTTGAATGCTTGGTAGTTCAGCTTAAGAAAGGACCTCAGTATCCAGTACTTTATGTTCCCAGATGAGTTTTAGAACCTTCCTAGGACAATTGAAATGGAAGCAGTTCAGTTTTCTTGGCATGGGAGGGGTGGTGTTGTTTTGTTTTGTCCTAGCACATACACTGGATTTACATAAGACAGAGTTCCATGAATTGTTGACCTCACCCTCTCTTCTAGAGTCATCAAAGTCAAGACAATTGGTGATGGCTTGGGATGCAGTGAATGACCTTGGTCTCTTGACTATCTAACCAATTTCTAAGTGTTCCACAATGCCTTCTTCCACTGTCTTCATGGCACATTGGCACAAATTGTTCACATCAGCCTATTCCTCCTGTGAAGTCTTTACATGCTTGGGATAGACAACTTCCTCACTCAACAATGGGTTTGATTTCCTTTGGTTATCCTCAATTTAGTTTTGTCTGTGAAAACGGTTTACCAGGGTTTGGCTGCTGCTCATGGTACAGCTTCTTGGAGTCACACATAAGAGTTGGGTAGCAAGTGGACAGGCCTGAAAAAGGACTCAAAAGCCCTTACAGCAGAGGTATAAATCTTCCCACAATAACCATACATCTCTCTAAATCGTTAATAATAAAAGAAAAACAACTATCTCTCAGGTTTTACTCCATACTCCCAAAGCTTCCAAAGTTGATAAAAGTTAGAAATAAGCTATCTAAAGGGAGCTTTAGGAAGACACAGCTATGAAATAAACCTTTGAGAAAACAATTTGGAATTAAGTGAGAAAATTTGCTGAATTATGGATACTCTTTTATTGAGGCATCTCAGTGTCAGACATATCAGCCAAAGAGGTAAAAACAGAAAGTTCCCATATATTAAAAGATACTATATATTTACAACTACATTTTAAGGTTAGAAAAAAGGACCTGTATGCTCCCTTCTTATCAAATTTTGATATATTAATTAATATAATGTTTATTGTGGTATAAAAACAACGAATATGAGGAATTCAGAAAAAACACTTCAGGCAAAAGTTTGAATTGATACAAAAAAAGATTACAAAACCAGGAGAAAGACATCCACAAATATGTAATGTAAATAAAAAGAACATTAAAAAGCAGCTTGTAGTTAGATTATTTGGAATGACCAATTTTGCTTACAGATAACATATGATACAACATACTTCCCTCATCTCATTCAAGAGATGGGTGACTACAGGGTTGGGTGGAGAACATACTGTCAGACATGATTATTTTGTTGGCTGGTATCAGCTAGGTCTTTTCTTTTTTACAAGTTCAGTGCATAGAGTGCTAGACTTGGATTTAGGAAGACCTGATGCATATCCAGTCTCAGGAACTTTTTAGCAATATGACCCTATGCAAAATATTTCACCTCTGCCTGCTTCAAATTTCTCAATTGCAAAATGGAGATATTCATAACATCTACTTCTCAGGGTTATTGTGAGGATAAAATAAGATTTGTGAAGTTCTTATCACATTGCTTGGCACATAGTAAGTGATGAATTAATCATTATCTTAAGATTCTGAAGATCACCTGATATGATAAGGTTCCAGATACTGATGTTCTTTGTTGAGTTAAACTGACAAGCATTCAAACTCTATTAGGGGAAAGTACAACTCCAATGGATTGGTTATATTGTTTGAATGCCAACTGTATGTTTGCCTAAAAGACTATTTTATAGAGAAGTTAGGCAAAGCAAGCTCTCACAAAGGTCAGAAGAAGAAATGCAAGGACACTTCCAAGGTCTCTCTGAAAAACTTTTGAATCAATTATGAGACATAAGAGATAGCAGCACAGGACCTCCCAGCATGCTGTGTACACATTACAGAGGTTGCTTTTCTCTATGAACAAAGCAGAATTGCAGTAGCTCAAAAGAAACATGAGATGTGAAAATTTAGAAACATCTCCACTCCAAATATCCATATGTTCTATTTGCATCCAACCTGTGATAGAACCTTCCAAGCTCATATTGGTCTCATCAGTCACCCTCAGACACATTGTACTTTGACCCTAACATAATAATGCCATTTTGGCCCTCTTCCAGAAAACAACCAACCAGAAAGAAATGGTTAAAAAAAAGGAAGGGGTAGAGCTTTGTGCATCATATAATACAGGGGTAATGCCCTCTGCACCAGCTTTTCTTAATCTAGGGCCTTTGAATAGATTTCAGGGCATCTGTGAATTTGGATGGAGAAAAAATACCTGTCAATGTTGATATCATTGGTTTCCTTGAATTTGCATTTTATTTATCTTATGCATTTAATTTTATAAACTTTAAAACATTATTCCAAAGACATCCTACACCAGACCATTGTCATACCTGATCTTCAATATCTGATTAGATTCTGTTACAGGTGTTAACCCCACAAAGATTTTGGGGCTCAGTCCACGACTCACGTTAGGACTTAGTCTGTGGCTGAGATCAGGACTCAGTCAGTGATTCAGGTTAGGGCTCAGGCTGTAATACAAAAGAGTTTTGAGTTAGAAGACTTCCAGAGGCATCAAGAAAATAGTCAAGAGTCTCTGACTTATGAAGACCCCACCAACAGCATTTTTAAGGCCATATAATTTAAAGATTGTTGGCTCTGAGCTGGGAGATGCCACGTCTCTCCTAGGTTTCTTCAGGCATCACTGTTGCCTTTCAAACACCTACTTTTGGGGGGGGGAAGGGGAAGCAGTTCACATTTGTTGGCTATGTGGTCATCACTTGGAACCTAGTCTAAGTTGACAGTTTCTTTGCAGAGCAATCCCAAAGCAGAAATCCACAATTTCCCATGAAATACGTTTCAGGAAGATACCAGCTGAGCTTGCCTAGAGTCAGATATCATTTCACGGTATGCTAAAGCAGACTGAGCTCCAAGTCTGCACAGAGCCCTGGGTTCTACTCCTGACTCAGCTGTATCGGCCATAGGTCATTTACTTGCCACTTGCCATATTGTCTTGAGCAAGACATTGTTCCTCTCTAGTTCTAAGTTTTCTCTTGTCTAACACGGGACAATACACTCAACGGGGGTGGATGGAAGGGCAAGAGAATGGAATTATAAAGTTCTAGGCTTCTCAAAGTGTGATCTGGGGACCTCTGTGGCCTGTGGCAGGTGTTTATGAGGCCTAGAGTATTATCATAGTAATGCTAAAGCTATTTAATCTCTAATGTGGGAAATAGTGAAAGACAAAGCCTAATAAACACGTTCTAGAGCGTAGGAGAGCCCTGAGACAGTTTGATTTAGAACCGCTGATACCGTACATAAAAACACAATGGATAGAGGGCCAGTGGAGGAGGCAGGAATATCTGGACTCTAGTCTTTCATCTCAGGCATATGTAGCCCTGGGTAGATTACTTAACTTTTCATCATCCCAAGTAACTGTCTGACTAAGTTACAGAAGAGTTACACTATGTTTTATTGAATGGAATTCCTTATACTAATTAAATCACAGCTCCGGAAACCCAATGCTGTCAAATCCACACATTCTCATGGTGTTTGTTTGTTTTCATGGTGGCCCTGTGATGTAGGTAATGCAAATGCTGATATTTTTTAAAAAAATAGAGAGGCAGAGACAGAAACAGAAAGAACATTTATTAAGAACTTATTATGGCCCAGGTATGTGAGAAATTCCCAGTATGCGAATGAAAGCAAGACTCCTGTCTTCAAAAAAGCTTATATTCTAATGGGGGAATTATTTAATCAAAAAACATTTATTAAGTACCTATTGTGTACCAGGCAATAGGGATAAAAAACAAGGGCAATTTGAAACCGCCCCCTTCATATTTCTTACAGCACAGTAGTATTCCATCATATTCATATACCATAACTTGCTCAGCAGGTCTTCAGTTAATAAGGATCCCTTCAGTTTCAAATCTTTGCCCCCACCAAAAGAGCTGCTATAAATATTTTTGTTCCTATCATTTCTTTTCTTAAAAAAATCCCTTTGGGAACAGTCCTAGTAGTACTATTGCTGGGTCAAAGGGTTTAATAACTTCTTTCAGTTCTATTCCAATTTGCTTTCCAGAATGGTTGTACCAGTTCACAGCTCCACCAACAGTGAATTAGAGTACCTATTTTCCCACATTGTCTCCAACATCTATCATTTTCTTTTTCTGTCATCTTAATCAAGATTCATATAATTATTTGTGAATGTCAGAATACTGATATACTTAGAATCACAGACATTCCGAGTTTAAGGAACTCCAGAGACTAAAGCTTTATCCATTTTCATGTCTACAAAGAGGGAAACTGAGGCTAAGTGAGGAGAAAAAATATTTCTTTGAAATCACACTATCAGTGGCAGTTGTAAACCTAGAACCCCAAGGATAAAATAATAAATCTTCAAGTGAATTAACTAATTAAGTACCTACTAGGTGCCAAGCACTATACTAGGAACTGGTACAATGAAGACAAAAAAGGAAAACTTTCCTTGCCTTCACAGCGTATGTAATAGGTTATGAAGGGAGCAACATTTATGCTCCAAAGTTTTAAAAAATATAATTTTTGGTTTGGTGAGACTAGGGGGAACTAGGGAGTAGAAAATAGAGGGATCAGGATATGCCATGTGTTTGGGGATGATATTTAAGCTGATCATTTTAAGGTAGTCAGAGGTGAATAGGAAGTATATTGCTAGTGTGTATGACAGCTAGTCCAAAGGCATAGATGTGGGAGATGACATGCTACATATATAGGAATATGCAAGTAGACAAGCATATCCGAAAAGTAGAGTGTGTAAAGGAAAGCACTTACTAGCAACTTAACCCTGCTTGCATCTGTTTTCTCATCTGGAAAGTGAGCTAGAGAAGGAAATGGCAAACAACTCTTGTATCTCTGCCAAAAAAATCCAGATGGGATCACAAAGAATTAAACACAACTGAACAACAACAATAGCACTTAGTTTCAAAAGTTAAACTGAAACCAAAATGTGTAATGTTTTAAATCCCAAATATCTTAGAAGCCACTAGGAACCACTGGAGCTTTATAAGTAGAGGGATAATAAAGTCAGATCTGAGAAATATAATTTAAACTGATGAATAAAACACGGATTAAAAAAGAAGATAATTCTGGCAGAGAAACCGAAGTTCATAAACTATAGAAATAGCCTAGGCAAGAAGCAATGAAGGGAGTGGAGCCAAGATGGTAGAGTAAAAGCAGAATCTTGCTTGAGCTCCTGCTCCAAATACCTCTAATATCTATAAAATTTAACTCTAAACAAGTTTTAGAGTTACAGAATCCACAAAGAGACAGAGAGAAACAAATCTCCCACAGACGGCAGCCTGGCCAGCCAACAGGAAGGGTCTATTGCAATGGTCTGGGACCTGAATACAGTCCCATGTGAGCCTCACAGGCCCAGACCATTAGCAATGACCTACTGGAGAAGACTTCAGGAAAGTGAATCACTGGCAGCTGTGGTGATTTCCAGACTTCTCAACCCATAAACACTGAAAGAGAAAGAAAAAGGTCAGGGGGGAAACCTGTTGATACTGAGTGAGAGAAGAGCATGGTCCAGCCCCTTCATGCAGGGCAGCAGAGGTGACAGCAACTACTACTGCTGCTACTGCTGCTGCTTCTGGCTCCAGGTCAACAGATCACCAGAGGCCCAAGTGACTGCCCAGAAGGCATTTGCAGGAAGTCATCTGTTGGCACAGAGGCAGGATTCTCTTGTTTTACCCTCATGGATCTGAGGCAGTCTTTGGTGGTAGTCCTAGGGTGACAAGCACTGGTGTAGCAGAGCTTGTTGAGGCTGTGGAGAGAAAGTGCTCCTCATGGTTCTGAGGCAGGTAGATGGAAAAAAACTCTGACAACAGCTATGCAAAATCCCAGAAATTTGGGACACAGCACTCTCCACCCTGGAAGCAGAGTTCTACCATGGCAAAGAGCTCAAAAGTCAAGTAATTAGCTGGCAAGATGGGCAAACAGGAAGCACAATCAGACTATAGAATCCTTTTGGGGGGAAAAAGAGGATAAAAACATAGAACCAGAAGAAAGCAACAAAGTCAAAATTCCTGCATCAAAAGCTTCCAAGAAAAATATGAATTGGTCACAGGCCATGGAGGAGCTCAAGAAGGATTATAAAAATCAAGTAAGAGAAGTAGATGAAAAAATGGGAAGAGAAACGGGAATGATGCAAGAAAATCATGAAAAAAATGACTCAACAGCCTGACTGAAGAAAATAACACCTTAAAATACAGACTAACTGAAATGGCAAAAGATATCAAAAAAGTCAATGAGGAGAAGAGTGCCTTAAAAAGCCTAACTGGCCAGATAGAAAACAGGTTTTAAAAACTCACTGAATTGAATAATTCCTTTAAAATTAGATTGGAAAAAATTTAAGCTGATGATGTTATGAGAAATCAAGATACTATGAAACATATTCAAGCAAATGACAAAAAAGACAATGTGAAAGATCTCATTGGAAAAACCACAGACCTGGAAAATAAATCCAGGAGAGATAATTTAAAACATTATTTGACTACTTGGAATACATGATAAAAAAAAGCCTAGAAAACATATTTCAAGAAATTATCAAGCAATATTGCCCTGAACCAGAGGGAAAAATAGAAATTGAAAGAATTCACCAATAGCCTCTAGAAAAAAGATTACCCCCCCTCCCCAAACTCCTAGGAATATCATAGCCAAATTCCAAAATTCCCAGGTCAAGGAGAAAATACTGAAAGCAATTGGGAAGAAACAATTTGAGTATTGCAGAATCACAATCAGGATAACACAAGATCTAGCAGCTTCTCCATTAAGTGATTAAAGGGCTTGGAATATGTTATTATGGAGGTTAAGGGAGCTAGGATTAAAACCAAGAATCACCTGCCTAGAAAAACTGAGTAGAATACTTCAGGGAAAAATATGGTCATTCAATGAAATAGAGGATTTTCAAACATTATTTTAATATACATTTTTATTTGTTTTCTTGTTTACATCATTCATTTCCATGAAATTTTTGACTTACAAATTTCACCCCCGTCTTTCCTCTACCCCAACCCCAAAACAGCGGTCCCACTGTAAAGCCCCTCCTCTAACACCCTTCTAACTTTCTGGTACGGTAGGGAGGGTCTCCCTACCCCAATACCTGTATATCTTAATTCCTAGTTGCATGTATTGCAGAACTTTAAATTCTAGATTCTTTCAGTTTTTCCCTTGTCACCCACACCCACTGGAAGGACAGTCAATTCAATACAGGCTGTGCATGTGTAATTACACAGGACATCTTCACAGTGGACATATTGTGACAGTTTGATCATATGTCCCTCCTTCCTATCCTGACTCCCCTTGTTCTGTTCTCTACCCTATCCCTGTCCCTGTCCCTTTACTGAAGTGTGTTCTTCCAGCAACCCTCCCCCAGACCCTGCCCTCCCCTCCATCATCCTGCCTCTATTCCCAATCCCCCCTACTCTCCTGTGTGCCGTGATACTCAGTTTAGAGCTTACGTCATTCCTTCCCTGAGCCAAATTAAATGAGAGTAAATGAAAGTAAAGTTGTAACAGTTATCCCTTGCCTCTTCTATATGGGATAATTAACCCCATTTTGTCTCTACCTGTCTCCTCTCATTCTAGTCCTCTCCCACCTCAGAATTTCACTTTTAAAGTATCATCCTTTCATATTAAAGTGATTCTAT
>CM053594.1:71397909-71421040 GCA_028646575.1 Pseudocheirus occidentalis | reverse complement strand
ACATGTAGCCTCCTATATAGACATATGTGTAAGTATACATACATACATACATACATATACACACACATTTGTATTCCCTTCTCCTATCCTCATACTAAGAAAAGTTTCATAAGTTACTATTATCATTTATCCATATTGGCATGTAAATAGTTCAACTTTGATAAGTTCCTTATGATTTCTTTCCCATGCTTACCTTCTCATACATCTTGTGTTTGAATGTTAAATTTTCTGTTCAGTGCTGTTTTTTTCCTCAAAAATGCTTGAAAGTCCTCCACCTCATTGAATGACCATATTTTCCCCTGAAACATTCTGCTCAAATTTGCTGGGAGGGTGATTCTTGGTTTTAATGCTAGCTCCTTTGATCTCTGGAATATCATATTCCAGGCCCTTTTATCCCTTAATGTAGAAGCTGCTAGATCCTGTGTTATCCTGATTGTGTTTCCACAGTATCAAATTGTTTTTTCTTGGCAGCTTGTAATATTTGCTCCTTGATCTGAGAACTCTGGAACCTGGCTACAACATTCCTAGGAGTTTTCTTTTGGGGATCTTTTTCAGGAGCTGATCAATGCATTCTTTCAAGTTCTATTTTGCCCTCTGGTTCTAAGATACCTGGGCAATTTTCCTTGATAATTTCTTGAAGGATGCTTTCTAAGTTCTTTTTCTGATCATGGCTTTCAGGCAGTCCAATAATTTTTAAATTGTCTCTCTTGGATCTATTTTTGAGGTCAGTGGTTTTTTTCAAGGAGATATTTCACATTGACTTCTATTTTTTCATTTGTTTGGATCTGTTTAATAGTATCTTGATTTCTCATAAAGTCATTTGCTTCCATTTTCTCCACTCTAATTCTGAAGGAATTATTCTATCCAGAAAGCTTTTGAGATTATTTTTCCTTCTGGAAAATTTGACTTTTTAAGGCATTCTTCTCCTCATTGGCTTTTTGGGCCTCCTTTGCATTTGAGTTAGTTTATTTTTAAGGTGTTATTTTCTTCAGTCAGGTTGTTGACTCTCTTATCATGATTTTTTGCATAATTCTCATTTCTCTCCCTAATTTTTCCTCCACTTCTCTTATTTGGTTTTCAAAATCCTTTTTAAAGCTCCTCTATGGCCTGTATCCAGTTCATATTCTTCTTGGAAGCTTTTTGTGCAGGAGGTCTGACTGTGTTGTCTTCCTCACATTCCATACTTTGGTCCTTTTTATCCCCCCAAAAGGAATCTAAAGTTGGATAGCTGGGTTTGCTTTGCTTCCTGTGCCTGCTCATGTTGTCAGTCAATTATTTGGATTTTGCATTCCATAGAATTCTGCTTTCACAGGGGAAAGCTCTGTCCTAAATCACTGGGGTTTTCTCAGCTGCCAGAGCTATTAAGAGGCCACTGTCTCTGCAGCCCCAAGCAGCTTTGGCTCACTGAAAATGCACCTCAGGGCCACCAAAGGTGATCCTGATACAAGCAGCTCAAGGCAAGAGCCCTTAGCCTCCAAATGATTGTTTGGCCTCCCTGCAATCTCCAGACCAGTAGCTTCTGAAGCAACCATGTGGAGGCAGCTGCAGGGCAGCCACTTCAGAGTGCTTCTGGCTCTGGAGGCAGTTTGCCTGGACCTTTTCTCCCAAGTTTAGCCAAGCTCCACTGACCTTTTCCCTTTGTTCTTGACTCTTATGGGTTGGTAATTCTGGAAATCACCACAGCTGCCAGTGATCCACTCTCCTGAAAGCTCTAGATGTGGTTTCTCCTGGATGCCCTGTGGCTGAAACCACGTGGGGCTGTGCTTTACTCCCAGTGATGAGCCCTTTCCATTTGTCTGCTGGGCTGCCTTCAGCAGGACCTTTGTTATTCTGTCATTTTTGTGGATTCTGGAGCTCTAAAATTTATTTAGAGTCATATTTTATAGGTATTTGAGGTCAGTATGGGGAGAGCTCACAGAGTTCTCCTTTTTATACCCCACAATTTTGACTCCTCCAATTACATTTAAATATGGTTTTCAACATTCATTTTTTGCAAGATTTTGAGTTCCAAATTTTTCTCCCAACAAGCAATTTTGTGTCATACATGTACAATCATGTAAAACATATTTCAAAATTAGTCATGTTGTAAAAGAAGAATCATAACAAAAGGTAAAAACCACAAAAAGGAAACCAAAAAAGAGAAAATATTATGCTTCAATCTGCATTCAGACTCCATAGTTCTTTCTTTGGATGTGGATATAATTTTCCGTCATTAGTCTTTTGGAATTGTTTTGGATCATTTTATTGTTGAGAAGAACTAAGTCTACCACTGTTGATCATTTCACAATGTTGCTCCTAATGTGTACAGTTCTTCTGCTTCTGCTTACCTTTCTCAGCATCAGTTCATGTACATCTTTCCAGGACTTTTTGAAATCCACTTGCTCATCATTTTTTACAGCACAATGATATTCCATTACATTCACATGCTATGACTTGTTTAGTCATTCCCCAATTGATAGATATCCCCTCAATTTCCAATTATTTGCCTTCAAAAAAAGAGATGCTCTAAATATTTTTGTGCATGTGGGTTTTCCCCCATTTTTATGGTCTCTTTTAGATGCAGACCTAGTAGTAGTATTTCTAGATTTTGGGTATGCACAATTTTACTGTTCTTTGGGCATAGTTCCAAATAGCTCTCCAGAATGGTTGGAGAAGTTCACAATGCCACAAACAATGCATTAGTGTTCCAATCTTCTCACTTCTCCAACATTTATCATTTTCCTTTTGTGTCATATTAACTAATCTGGTAGTTCTGAGGTGGTTCCTCAGAGTTGTTTTAATTTGCATTTCTCTAATCAATTGTGATTTAGAGCATTTTTTTGTAGAGCATTTTTAATAAGAATACAGTTTGCTTTAATTTCTTCATCTGAAAACTTTCTCATATTCTTTAACCATTTATCAAATGAGGAATGACTTGTATTCTTGTAAATTTGATGCAATTCTCTATATATTTAAGAAATGAGACCTTTATAAGAAACATTGTAAAATTTTTTCCCCAGATTTATGTTTCCCTCTAATCTTGATTGCATTGGCTTTATTTCTGCAAAATCTTTTTTTAATTTAATGTAACCATAATTTTCCATTTTGCATTTAATAATCTATCTGTTGCTTAGTTATAAATTCTTCCCTTTTCCAGAGATCTGACAGGTAGTCTAGTCTTTGTTCTCCTAATTTGCTTATGTTCTCTTGTTCTTATTGTTCTTTATGTCTAAACCATATACTCACTTTGACCTTATCTTGTTATACAGTGTGAGATGTTGGTCTATGTCTACTTTCTGCCATACTGTTTAATATAAGTCCTAGCAGTTTCTGTCATTTATTGAGTTAAAGAAAAAACTTCTGTATCCAAAGCCTCTAAAACAGACCAATCAATACTGGGGGTGGGGGTAGGGAATGGAGCAAAAGAGAGAATTTCGAATTCAAAGTTTTATAAACATGTTAAAAATGTTTTTACATGTAACTGGAGGAATTTTTTTTAATGTGTCATAAAAGCAAAAGAAAGTCTTTGTAGAATTCAATTGTGAACCCATCTAACCCCTGGGTTTTTTTTTCACTAGGGAGTTCATTAATGTTTTGCTCAATTTCTTTTTCTAAGATGCAATTACTCAGGATATTTCCTCATCTGTTAAATAGGTAATTTATTTTTTGTAAGTATTCATCTATTTTACTCAATTTATCAGATTTATTGACATAAAACTGGGCAAACTATTTCCTAATGATTGCTTTAATTTCTTCTTCATTGCTGGTGAGTTTATGTTTTCACTTTTGATACTGGATAAACCAAATGGTTTTCTTTTTTAAATCAAATTAACTAATAGTTTACCTATCTTACTGTTTTTTTCCTTGTAAAACTATTTTCTAGATTTATTTATGAGTGCAATTTTTAAAAAATGTTCAATCATTAATTTCACCTTTGACTTCAGGATTTCCAATTTGTTACTAAATTCGGGCGTTTTACATTTGTTCTTTTCCTAGTATGTTTGGTTGCGGGCTCAATTCATTGATCTGATCGTTTTTAAGTTCTGTTGATGTAAGAATTTAGAGAAATAAATTTTCCCCTAATTATTTCTTCAGCTGCATCCCATAAATTTTGATGTGTTGTCTCATTGTTATTCTATTTAATGAAATAATTGATTGTTTCTATGATTTGTTCTTTGATCCCATTTTTCTTTACGATTAGATTATTTAGTTTACAATTAATTTTTAATCTATCGTTTTAATGCCCTTTGTTGAATTTAATTGAATGTAATTTTGAGTGCATTATGATCTGAAAAGAATATATTTAAAATATATTTAATATTACTGCCTTTTTACATTAAATTTTGAGGTTTTTATGCCCTATTATATGGTCAGTCATTGTGTAGATGCCATATGCTGCTGACAAATAACAAATATTCTTTTCTATTCCCATTCAGTTTTCTCTGAAGCTTTGTCATATCTAATTTTTGTAATGCTCTATTTATCTGCCAACATTAATATAGTTTTGTTGTCTTTTTCTTCCCATAACTCAGTTAATTTCTCCTTTATGAATTTTGATGCACCACTTGGGGCATACAGGTTTAGTATTGATACTGTTTGATTGTCTATGGTAACTTTTAGCAAGATGTAATTTCCTTCCTCATCTGTTTTAACTAGGTCTATTTTTGCTTTTACTTTATATGAAAACAGGACTGCTTTCCTTTCCTTCTTTTTTAATTTCAAGTGAAGCATAATATATTCTGCTCCATTCTCTAATCTTTACTCTCCATGTGTCTCTCTGCTTCAGATGTGTTTCTTGTAAACAACACATTGTAAGATTCTTATTTTTGATCCACTTTGCTCTCCACTTCTGTTTTATGGGAGAGTTCATCCCATTTACATCAACAGTTATGATTAGTAACTTTATTTCTCTCCATTCTCTTCTACCCCTTGTTTATAATTTTGTCTCTCCTTTCACCCTATCCCTCTTCACCAGTGTTTTGCTTATGACCACCACTTCCCTCACTCTGCCCTCCATTCTATCACCCTCCCTTTTTCTTTACCTTCTCCTCTTCTACTTCTCTATGCAGTAAGATCAATTTCTATACCCAGTTGAGTGTATGTTATTTCCTCTTAGAGCCCAACCTGTTAAGAGCAAGATTCAAACAAGGCTCACCCCATCCATAATTTCCCTCTACTGAAATATGTCTTTTGCACATTTTCATGTGCTATAATAAACCCTATTCTGCTTCCCCCTTTTCTCTTCTCACAGTACAATCCTTTATGCCACTTGTTTTTATATCATCATTTCAAAGTCAATTTATACCCATTCCCTATGTCTATTTATACTCCTAACTGCCCTAATAAAAATACAGTTATCAAGACTTTCAAGGGTCACCTTCTTGTGTAGAAATGTAAACATTTTAAATTTATTGAATAACATGTTTTGTCTTATTTTTTCTTTTCCATTTATCATTTTTGCTTCTCTCAAGTCTTGTATTTGAGGATTTAATTTTCTGATCAGATCTAGTCTTATCATCAGGAAAGTTTGAAAGCCCCCTCTTTTATTGCATATCCTTTTTCATCTGAAAGATTATGCTCAGTTTTGCTGGGTAATTGATTTTTGGTTGTACTCTAGCTCTTTTGCCTTCTGGAATATCATATCCAAAGCCCTCCATCCTTCAATGCAGAAGATACTAAATGCTGTGTAATCTTCACTGTGGCTCCTTTATATTTTAATTGTTTCTTCTAGCTTTTTTCTTTTCATTTACCTGATAATTCTGTAATTTAGCTACAATATTTCTGTTGGAATTTCCATTTTGGGATCTCATTTAGGAGATTCTTGGATTCTTTCAGTTACTATTTTACCCTCTGGTTCTACAATATCAGTGCAACTTTCTTTGACAATCTTTTAAAAGATGCTGTCTCTGTCTCTCTCTCTCTCTCTGTCTCTGTCTCTCTGTCTCTCTGTCTCTGTCTCTGTCTCTCTTTCTCTCTCTCTCTCTCTCTCTCTCTCTCTCTCTCTCTCTCTCTCTCTCTCTCTCTCTCTTTCTCTCTGGACTGTGGCTGTTAGGCAGTCCAATAATTCTTAAATTGGCCCCCTGGAGCTACTTTCCAGGTCAGTTATTCAAATTAGGTATTTTACATCTTCTACTTTTTCATTCTTTTTTAATATAATTTATCCTGTAACATCAATATTATAAAGATGAGCAATTTTGAGGACTTTTAGAAACTGGTTAAAATGAATTTAGCAGAACTATAAGAACAATTTATACAATAACAAGAGTTGTTGTATGTACACAAAAAAACCCCAGCATGACAAAATGTTCTACCGATTCAGAGAGGTGACAGATTTAGAGTATGGAATGAGACATAAATATTTTTGTATACAGTTATTGAGGGAATTTGTTTCCCTTGACTATGCATATTTGTTCATGGAATTTAATTTTTCTTTTCTTATCCTTTTCCCTCCAATCTATGCATGCATGCATGTATGTATGTATGTATTTTTTCACATGATATTTTTTATTTGTTTTCTTGTTTACATAATTCATTTTCATGACATTTGTGAATTACAAATTTTCTCCCCATTTTGCCCCTGCCGCAACCCTAAAACAGCAATCCTACTGTGAAGCCCCTCCTGTGCTCTGCTCTCTTACTTTCTGTAAGGCCAGGGAGGGTCTCCCTACCCCAGCCCCTGTATATCTTAATTCCTAGGTGCATGTATTGCAGAAATTTAAATTCTGGATTCTTTCAATTCCTCTCTTGTCACCCACCCCCACTGGAAGGACAAACAATTCAATACAGGCTGTGGATGTGTGATTATAGAGGACATCTTCATAATGGACATATTGTGACAGTGATCATATGTCTCTCCTTGCTATCCTCTTGTTCTGTTTTCTACCCTGTCCCTGTCCCTTTCCAGAAGTGTGTGCTTCCAGCATCCCTCCCCCAGACCCTGCCCTCCCCTCCGTCTTCCCCCTTCTCATCCCCATGCCCCCTAATCTCCTGTGTGGCATGATGCCCAGTTTAGAGTTTATGCCATTTCTTCCCTAAGCCTAATTCAATGAGAGTAATTGAAAGTAAAGTTGTAACAGTTATCCCTTGCCTCTTCTATATGGGCTGATTAACCCCATTTTGTCTCTCTTTGTCTCCTCTCATTCTAGTCCTCTCCCACCTGAGAATTTCACTTTTAAAGTATCATCCCTTCATATTGAATTCATCCTATACCCTCTACATACACATATACACATGTGCTCAGATATGTATTCATATGCATATATAGCCACCTATATAGACATATGTGTAAGTATACATACATATATATACATATATACATATATATATATACATACATACATATATATATACATATACACACATATATATATGTGTGTGTGTGTGTATACACATTTTTATTGCCTTCACCTATCCTCATACAAAGGAAAGTTTCATAAGTTACTATTATCATTTTTCCATACTGACATGTAAATAATTCAAATTTGACAAGTTCCTTATGATTTCTTTCCTATGTTTACCTTCTCATGTTTCTTGAGTTTGATTGTCAAATTTTCTGTTCAGTTCTGGTTTTTTCAGCAAGAATGCTTGAAAATTCTCCACCTCATTGAATGACTATATTTTCCCATGGAATAATATGCTCAATTTTGTTGGGTAGTTGATTCTTGCTTTTAATCCCAGCTCCCTTAATCTTCGAAATATCATATTCCAGGCCCTTCGATCCCTCAGTGTAGAAGCTGCCAGATCCTGGGTTATCCTGATAGTGCTTCCACAGTATTCAAATGGTTTTCTCTTGGCAGCCTGTAATATTTTCTCCTTTAACTGGGTATTCTGGAACCTGGCAATAACATTTCTAGGAGATTTCTTTTGGGGATCTTTTTGAAGAGGTGATTGGTGAATTCCTTCAAGTTTTATTTTGCCCTCTGATTCTAAAACATCAGGGCAATTTTCTTTGAGGATTTCTTGAAGGATGCTTTCCAAGTTCTTTTTTTTGGTCATGGGTTTCAAGTAGACCAAAAATTTTCAAATTGTCTCTCCTGGATCTATTTTCCAGGTCAGTCATTTTGTCAAGGAGATATTTCACATTGCTTTCTATTTTTTCATTTTTTTGTAACTGTTTCATAGTATCTTGCTTTCTCATGATGTCATTAGTTTCTACTTTCTCTACTCTAATTCTGAAGAAATTATTCTCTTCAGAGTGCTTTTGAGACTCTTTTTCCACCTGGAAAATTCGACTTTTTAAGGCATTCTTCTCCTCATTGGCTTTCTGGGCCTCTTTTGCAATTTGAGATAATCTATTCTTTAAAGTTTTGTTTTCTTCAGTCAGGTTGTTGACTCTTTTCATGATTTTCTTGCATCATTCTCATTTCTCTTCCCAATTTTTCCTCCACTTTTCTTATTTGGTTTTCAAAGTCCTTTTTTAGTTTATCTATAGCTTCTAGGCATTCTTCAAGTGTCTTGGAAGCATTTGTTGCAGCACTTCTGACTGTGTTGTCTTCCTCCCATTCCATGCTTTGATCCTTTTTTACACAAAAAAGGATTCTAGAGTTTTATTGCTGTTCTTATTTTGCTTCCTTTTCCTCATATCGGCCAGTCAATTAATTGGTTGAATTTTTTTTCAGCTTTGTGGAACTCTGCTTCCAGGGGGGAAACCTTTGTTCCAAATTGCTGGGGTTTTCCCAGCTGCTGGAGCTTTTAGGGGTGTGTTGCAGCCCCCCCCCCCGTTTTAGCTTGCTGAGAGCGCACCCGAGGACCACCACCCAGGACCACGATTTGGATCCAGGCCGCTCAATGCAAGAGCACTTGGCCCTGATCAATTGATTCAGTCCAGGGGCTTTGAGGGAGCCCAGTGGGGGCAGCCACTGGTTACTGCAGTTCCTGCAGTTTCTGCCCTTCCCCCACTGCTTCCTTGCCCTGGGGGCAGATTGGCCGAACTGCTTTTCTTCCCCCAAATTAAGTTTCAAAGTTTCACTTTCACTGACCCTCTCTAATCCTGGTTTGCTAGATGTGAAGATCCCTCCTGGTGCTGTAGATTTTTTCTGAAGTAGACTCAGCTGTGGTTTGCGAGGCTTGTCTCCCCCCGGCCCGTCCTGAGGCCTGGCCATGGTTTCAGTTTTCGGGCTGGGCTGGTGTAGGCTCCTGGCCTGCCGGCCTGTGGGATGAACCCCTCCAGCTGAGCTAACTTTCTCTAATCATTGTTTTTCATGCCTTACTTGATGTGGAGATTGCTGGACGTGAGGTAGATCTTCTCTCTTGTAGACTGGATGCACCTTGGCTCCTTCCAGACTGTCCTGAGTCCTGGCTGCGGTTTTGGTTTGGGGCTGGGTTGGCTTCGGCTCCCAGCCTGCTGTGGTGAGCCCCTCTTGCCAAGCTGCCTCTTGTGAGAGATGTGATTTCTGTATTTTTGCTAGTTTGAGGGTCCTTGAATTTGTTTGGGGGCATATTTTATGGGTATTTTGGGTGGCTGGGGGGGAGCTGAGCATCCTTGCTGATTCTACGCCACCATCTTGGCTCCACCTCCTACTTTTTTCATTCTTTTGATTTTGTTGGATTAATTCTTGATGTCTTGTAGAGTCTTTAGTTTCCACTTGCTCAATTCTATTTTAAAGGAATTGTTTTCTTTAGTTAGTTTTTGTTTCTCCTTTTCCATTTGACCAGTTCTACTTTTTAAGGAGTTCCAAGTAGGCTTTTTGAACTTGAGACAAATTCATGTTCCTTTTGGAGGTTTTGCCTGCAGGCATTTTGGCATTGCTGTCCTCTTATGATTTTTTGTTTTGATCTTCCTTGTAGCCATGGTAGCTTTCTATGGTTAGACTCCTTTTTCTGTCTTTTATTCATTTTAGCCTATTTCATGATTTTTAAAGATGAGCTCTACTCCTGGAGCACAGGCAGCACAGGGGCCTAGTCACTGGCTTTCTGCACTAGGGTTTCAAGTGCTAATAGTTTGCCTACTGGGCTGGGGTGGCCCACTGTAGTTATGCCCATTGTTCTGGGTCTAGTTGTTTGCTTTCTCTATTTGGGCTGAAGGTCTCACAGCTTATTGAGCCAGGACCAAGGGACCTTGACCACTGATCTATGCTATGGCTAAGAGCCTCCTGCTGGCTTGCCCAAACACCATCTGTGCTGGGCTGTAGTCCCCTTTTACCTGAGTGATATGGACCTTTCCTGAACTCCTTATAAGATATCCTAAGTTGAAAAATTGATTCAAATTATCTTTTTTATAGGTTCTGTCACTCCAGAATCCATTTAGAGGCTTGATTTAAAACTGGGGAGGTCTTAGGAAATTTCCTGTCTTCTTTTTGCCATCTTAGCTATGCCACCTCAATTCTTTTTAGAAAGTGATGATCCCGGGCTATCTTTAGTTTTAGATGGAAAAGTCAATTACTTTCACATGTAGATTATAGAGGTACTAGAGAACTGAAATAGTATGAGTCGTTTTTTTTAACTATAGATTCCTCTGTCTATATTAACTCCTTTCTTCCTTCTAGCCCTCACTCCCAATACATAGCCAACTTAGTTAAATTCATCTTCTTTCTACTTCCTTGGTCACTATCCTAATCTAGCCTCACATCACCCCTCACCTAACTAGCCACTCTGCCTCCAGTCCTTTAATCCTCTATAACCACATTATACCACCACATGCACATTGTTGCCAAAATAATCCTCCTAAAGCCCAGGTCTGACCATATTACTCTCCTCCTCCTAAACTCTCAATGGCTCTCTATTTTCTCAGCCTCCCTTTCAAACTGGTTAAAACCTAGTCTTCCAGTCTTATTGCACTATATCCCTCTTCATGAACTTTGTGATCTGAACAGACCAGGCTCCTTTATTATTATTCTACAGTTTTGTACATATTGCCCAAGAAATGCCCCATGGCTACAATCTATTTCTCCTCTTTTTATAAATTAATTCAACTGTGATTTTTTTCTAGGAAACCTCCCTTGATCTTCTCAGCTGTAAGCAACCCTTTCTTCTCTAAATCATTAAGGCTTCAATGTCTAGTCCTTCCTGCTTATGTCTGATCCCCCTGTAGTACCCTTTAAACTCCCTGAGGGAAGGCTTTACATAGTGTCTTACCACCATGTTCCTAATCCTTAATGCCTTAAGTATGAAAGTCACTTAATTGATGTTCACTGAAGGGAATCAGCCATATCTCCAAAATTGGAAGGGACCTCAAAGGCCATCTAGTTCAAACATCTCACTTTATAAAAGAGGCTTTATATGTCCAGGGATAATAAGTGACTTGACTAAAGTCACACAGACAGTAAATATCAGAGGTGAACATAGGTCTTCTAGCTACAGGTCGGTGGCACAGTAAATGCTAGACCTAGAGTCAGGAAGGCTTGAGTTCAAATCAAACTCCAGAAAGTCACTAGCTGTGTGAACTTGGACAAGTCACTTAACCCCATTTGCCTCAATTTCCTCATCTTTAAAATGAGCTGGAAAAAGAAATGACAAACCACTTTAGTACCTTTGTCAAGAAAACCATCAATGGGATCACAAAGGATCAAACATGACTGAACAATAACAACTTCCAGCAGCAGAGGCAGGACTCCTTCAACTATACCCATTGAATTAGACAAGAAGGTACTTTGAACCTTTGAGCTGAAGAGGAACTTAATCCCTAATACTTTAAGGATAGCCTATTCCAACTCTTTCATTTTACAAATTGGTGCCTAATTTAGTAGGTGGTTAATGATAACAGACCTTAGATTAAACCACATGACCTTTGACTATAAGTCCCAAGTTATGTGCGTTCAATTTCACAATCTCGACTTAATGGAATTAGCTGGAATTTTATTGGAGCAAGATAAGTCCCCAACAAGGGAAAGGTAAATAAGGCAGATCGATGGAATGGGAAAGGGTAAGATTTGTTTAAGGGCTAGTAACAACTGCCCTCCTTCTGCTCCTAACTAGGACTTTAGATTGTCTGCCTTCCTCAAATCTCTCTCCACTTCCATCAAGTCTCCATTCAGGCAACAAAGTGATTTCCCTAAAGTGTAAGTCACCCCACAGCTCTACTTAATGAACTCCAGTAGATCCCTGTTGACCAGAGGATAAGATAGCAAAATCCTCTGTTGGGTGTTCAAAGTTCTTCATAACTTAGCTTCTCCTACCTTCCCAGTCTTATTAGAACATGTTATCTGCCACATTCTCTCCAATCCAGTGACACTGGCCTACTGGTTGTTCCATGAACAAGGCACTCTATCTCTCAGTTTGGGGCTTTTCCTCTGGCTGTCTTCATGCCTCAAATGGTGTCCATCTACTAGATTCCCTAGTTTCCTTTAAGTCTTAACAAAAATCCCATCTTCTACAGTAAGTCATTCCCAATATTTATTAAATCTGGTTGCTTCCCTCTCTTAGTTCCTATTTATCCTTTAAATAGCTTGTTTGTACATATTTGTTTGTTTGTTGTTTCTCACTAGATAGTGATCTCTTTGTGGATATGGAGCGTCTTTTGTCTCCTTTTGTATCCTTAGTGCTTTGCACAGTGCCTGGAACATAGTAGGTGCTTAATAATTATTTATTGTCTGACTAACAAGTTCACAGGTTAGCCCTCTTCATATATCAGGTTTCCTCATCTGTAAAATTGGGATAATAATAGCACCTACTTCTCAGGGCAGTTGTGAGATTAAAATGAGAAGACATTTGCAAAATGCTTTGAAAATTTGATGTTTAATTAGTTTATTATTCAATGCCTGTCCACCAAAGTGAGACATAACAGAGCTTGTGTGCCACAGGAATAGACATAAAAAATTAGAGAAGAAATCTACTGGAGGTTTTTATTTTTATTATTAAAATTACATTTGTGCAATGTTACAAATTTGACCCACTTCCTCATGGCAAGGTTACCATGAATGATGGATTCACTCTGCTAGATACATAGGTGCAAAACATTTCCTGTGTGTACCACTTTTCTATTAGGAAACTTTGCATAAGTCCATATTTGAACCCAAGCTTCAATTTCCTCATTTGAAAAAATGAAAGATCATTTGTATGTCAGGTCTTCCTGATGTTGGAAGGGGTCATAAGCCTAAAGACATCAGAGCCGGACATTATCTTAGGACACAGAGAACTAGAGATGTAAGGGTCCTTACATCAAATTATGTCATAGTTGGAAATTATCTTAAAAAAGAGAACATCAGACCTGTAATGGACTTCAAAAATGTCTAGTCTCATTCCCTTATTTTACTGAGGCAAAAACAAGAGATTCAAAGCAAGAGAGATCCTTTCTAGTTTGAATATTAAATGGTACTAGACAGTCAAATAAACACATTGGCCCAGACATGACTGGGCAGGGAGGCTTTTTCTCTTTGGCCCAAGAAAGTTGTCATTAAAAAGTGCCAAATGCAATAGGCGTCAATTGAGCCCATTACCCTGTTGGCTGTGAGCAGAGGATCCTGCCCAATTTGTCTCCACTGTCTGTCTCCATGGCCTTTCCATCTGTCACTCTATTTTCATGCACAATTCAATTCAACTAGTATTTACTGAGCCATGATTATAAGATTGGGCCAGTGTTGGCCTCCAATGGGGAGGAGGTGGATGGATGGCATTCAGAGTGCAATAGAAAAAGCAAACAAGCAAACCCAGTTCCTCTGCACAGGAATCTTTTGGTCCCAGTGAAGGTTTCAACCTATCTCTTGTGTGATTATTATATGTCTTCCATAAATACTGAACAGTAGCCTATCGAATAACCTAAAGCAGGCCATATGGAACACTTACAGCTTTGTCAGACACCAAAGGTGCCAAGGTCATCTACCATATCCTGGACCATCACCAGTCATCTTGACTTTGGTTTTGCCACTGAACTTTGATGAATGGAAAAGAGAGTGAGACTGACAAATTTGTGTGACTTTGATTCACTTAAAGATTTACTTAAATCCAATTCATATATAAGTAAAACCATGACTCCAAATGTCGTTGATACTCTTTGAAAACAAAAGATGAATAACAATAAATATTAGCTGTGGTTGGACTAGCATATTTTCCACATGAAACCACTCTCAAGATTTGATTGACCTGAGGAACCAAGGCTCAAACAATTAACAAAGCTTTCCAGTTGCCTAAGTCATAAAAAGCTCAGTGCTTGAAAAGTCAGGGATTAACATACCCTTATGAACAATGGCGGGTGTACAAGCGATATGAACAGTGCTAAAGTGAATCAGTGTTGCTTATTTGCTGAATGTCCTTCCCGTGTGAATATTAAATATACTGCTTTTGTTATATATCATATAATCAATGAGTATCCCAACTTATTCCATTCCTGAGACTGAATAGCTGGACTGGCCTCAATATGACCTGGCCTATATAATTTCTCATTAACTTTTCTAGTGATAGATCATTTTTGCACTTCTTTTAAGCCATTTCTTTTGTGTAAGACACAATTGGAAAGAGGTTATGACATAGTCATGCCCACAATATATGTCTCCATTGTTCTTTGGATGATCACCAATTTTGAATACTCAGAAATTTCTCTATCCAATGATTCTCAGTCATATAACATCATGTTATTGTTAATATTGATGCTAAAAATCATTTTTTTCCCAGAGAGGTTAGTGTCATTGAAAGTGCTACATAATTTCAAACTATGTACAAAGGGCTATAAAGTTGTGCATACTCTTTGATCCAGGAATACTATTGCTAGATCTTGATCCCAGAGACATCAAAAAAAGGAAAAGAACATATGTTTACATAAACATTTATACCAGCTCTTTTTGGGACAACTTAGAATTGTAAATTGGAGGGATGTCTTCAATTGGGGAATGGCTAAACACATGGCAATATGACTGTGATGAAATATTATAGCGCTGTAAGAAATTACAAGCAGGATGATTTCAGAAAATCCTGGAAATATTTACATAAACTGATGAAAAGTGAAGTGAACAGAACCAGAACATTGTACACAGTAACAGCACTAGCGTATGATGAGGAATGACTTAGCTACTCTCAGCAATACAATGATCCAAGACAATCCCAAAGAACTCTTGATGAAGCATACTACTCACCTCCAGAGAAAGAACCGATACTGTTTTAATATTGATTGAAGCATGCTATTTTTCACTTTATTTCATTCTTTTTCTTTTATTTGAGTCTTCTTGTACAAAATGAGTAATATAGAAATTTTTTGCATGATTGTACAAGTATAATCTATATCTGATTGCTCGCCACCTCAGGGTGGTAAGAGGATGGAGAGATAAAACTTGGAATTCAAAACTTTAAAAAAATATTAAGAGTTGTTTTAACCTTTGATTGGGGGGAAAACAAAATGCATTTTTAAATAAGAAAGTGCTGAATAATTTCCCAGAAGCAATATAGCCTACACTACTACCCCTTCTTATTCAAGTCTATCCATTTCCAGTGCCCATTCAAAGTGGAGGTGCTGGTGGACTAGCTTTCTAATCTGTCTGATTAACTGAATGCTATATTTTGGACAATAGACATTCTGTATTAATTTATTTTTCCCAGCTTAGATAATTTAGGCCAAATTATTTTGAAAGGTTGAACTTTTCTCTTAAAAGACAAAAAAGTCAATCAACAACATTTATTATGCATTTGTTTTGCACCAGTTACCACGCTAAGTCTTAAGTTTACAAATAGCAGCAAAAAGAAATACAGCAGCTACCTTCAAAGGGTTTACATTCCAATGGGAGTAGATAACACATAAAAAGGAAGCCAAAAAGCTTTATGATGGTGTTGAGGAATAAACAAGGTACTTGAATACAGGTATGGGGAGAACAGTTTGCCTGAGCCCTTCCTTAAAAGAGAGCTTCCTAGAATTCCCCAGTGGGACCAAATTCAGTCAGGAGACAGCTGAGGCCTGGTGGTATAGTTTGGAGAATGAGGGAGGCTAGTCTAGGGCTTTGCTAAAATGGAGGCTCTGAGAAAAAAAATCCCCATTTGGAGAATGGACCCAGAAGAATCTGAAGTCAGTTTCAAACTGGTGCATCTATGAATAGGAACACCTTGAGGACTTCTCCATTTACAGGGTATCAACTTCTCTTCCATTTTTGGGATCGCATTGTACTCACTCCATAATAACAGATAAATTGAACTGGCATCTCTCTTTATTCAAGTTTCACATAAAATTAATCATGAGAAGATTAACAAGCAAAGATATCTCTGTTAGCTTATCCACCAAGGAATCTTGTCTGATTTCAGTACATGAAAAAGAGACATCCTGTTAGCAGAGAATCTATAAAACAGCAGGTTACTTTAGGAAATCAAATATGTATGTGTTTTTTTATAGACAAGAAACCACAAACTCAAAGAAATAGGATTTTCTCTTTACCTCGAATTCAGGCAACTGTGTGTCTATAAAGATGTAGTCTATTGCAAAATGTTGTTTAGAAAAGCTTGTTTATTTCCTTCTCACATTATCATCAAGGTCAGTCATTATATATGTACAGATTGTTCTTATAAAGATTTTGTCGTTCTGGGAGAGCAGGAAAGTTGAAGTTTAATTTTAATTTCTTATATTTGCTCAATTACCTTTTTATGTTAATATATTTTCCCCAAGAATAAGATATCTCAGTAATTTATTTCTTACCATTCTACATATTGGTCACCTTCAAATATTGGTCACCTCACCAACCTTCTTTTGGTATGATACAGGAACTGGTAGACAAGGGGAACAATAAATGATTGAAATATAGTATAAAATTTTAGCAAAGTTTATCATGAAGCATCTCCTATGTACTTGGAGAAAAATTAGAGTTATGTGGACAAGATAATAATTCGATTAATTGAGTTAGAAATTTTTTTTTGCTATTGATAGAGTTAGTATGCTACGGGGAGAATGCTACATTTAAAAACTTTAAGACTTCAGTTTGGAACCAAGCTTTACTACTGACAATTTTTTTTTCAGTTGGGAATTAGGAGGCACAGTAAATAGAGTGTAAGGCCTGGAATCAGAAGGATGCGTGTTTAATCACAACCCCATGCACTTACTAGCTGTGTAACCCTGAGAAAGTCACTTAACCCTGTTTACCTCAGTTTCCTCATCTGGAAAATGATCTGGAGAAGGAAATGACAAACCATTCCAGTATCTTTGCCAAGAAAACCCCCAATGCACTCACAGATATGTGGACACAACTGAGACAACTCAACCACGACTTTTCAGTTCCATGTGCCACAATTTATGAAAACCATTGATGAGTGTAGTGAGTGCAGAGAAAAGCATTTAGGACTGTTAAAAAGTCTTGAATCCATGTCATATAAAGATCATTCAAATGAAATGGGGATGTTTATCCTGCCAAAGAGAAGATTCAGATTAGGCTTTTGTCCAGAACTTGCAAGATTTTCCTAAGGGAAAGGGACTAGACCTCTTTTGTCTGATCCCAGAAGGCAGAACTAGAAGTAGCTACTCCAAGTTGCAAAAAGGCAAACTTCCTAATAATTGAAGCTATCCATAATGAAATGGACTGTCACAGAAAGTAGTGAACTTTCTGTGATCAGAGAGCTTCCAACAGATATTGGGTCAGTTATATTGTAGTGGACACCATTTTAAGGTGGGTTGGATTGCATGACCACTAAAACTCTTTCAATACTCCATTATATGATTTTGTGATCCCATCTTCTGGTACAGCACATTGGGGACTGTGGTGCTAGAAATAGTGTCATAAAATATTCTGGTTCTGTTGTCATTCATGCAGAAAATTGTTTGTTACAATAGCAGTGCCTCCCTCACACATTACTTTTTCTTGTTCATTTATTTTTCTTTAAATCTCATTGTTAAATACTCTTGGGACAATTGTCCCAATAGGTTTTCTAAATTAGTTTTATATAAACCTATTTCTCTACTATTTCTTATTTTGTGAAGCAACACTACTTCATCTTCTTTAATCTTCCCCTCGAAGATTTGACTAGTCAGTTTTATATTCTAAGCTAGCCTTACTCTTAGCCATTCTTTCTGTCCCCTTGACTAAGAAATTAAGCATTTGTTGACGATTGTAGTTGGTAGATCCCTTTGTCCTCCTTATTATGGCAATTGGTTCACATCAGTTTAATTTCCTTAGGAAATGTTGATTGTCTAATTCTGATCTCCATTTCACAGTTTAAGACATCAATAGCTTTTTAAAATATGTTAAATTATAGGTGGTTTAATTGTATACCATATTTTTTCCTTCTTCTAATTTGATATTGATTTTGATCTTTGCTCTAACAAGTTGATTGCCTGAGTATACACAAACAGCAGATTCACAAATGACTTCCATGTTGGAAACCAGCTGTTTCCTATCAGGATATAATTAATTTCTTTATGTGTATGAATGTGAGGTATTGCTCACCATGCCCAGAGACTCCAGAATCATTTTTTCAAAAAGTATTCATACCATGGAGACTGGAAATGGCATTTGGCAAATGGTAAGTATATATAGTCTATCAGCCTTTGGTTCATTCATTTCTTACTCGCTATATTTTCTAACATATCTATTGTTATACTTTCCTATGCCCACATTTGCATTGATGTGTCTGAGTATTAGAGAGTTGGTATTAGAGTATTAGTAGAGGTAGGGAATGGGAGGGGATCATGTGATTTCATTGGTATGAAGAACTTTCAGGTGAATGGATTCTCTCTACCAATGTAGATCATCACCTCTCTGCAACTTCTAGTATTAGAATGAGTTGTAGTGGCTGTTGTTTTAATTTGCAGGGTTTTATTGCTTCAAAGAATACTTCTTCCTCAAAAACATCTCCAAAAAGAATAGAAACGTAGGTGTACTTTTCCTCATTGTGGGCTGTTTCCAAATGTCCTTTTTGAGTCATGCAATACAACATGACCAAGTGGTACATTAAGTAGTCTTTGCATAACCTTTGGACACTTTAGTTAAACCATAACATAAAGTATCCCAGTTTTTAAATTTGCTTATTTGAAAAGAACCTGGAATCACCTTTCTATTCAGTTGCAACTTCATGTTGTATTCTGGTTTCATTTTTAATGATAATGCCAATATTCTTATGATAAAGCACCTCTGGTGGCAGGACAACTAATTTGTTATTGGAAGAGAATCTCATGTTTAGAATATCAATAGATATTCCAGTTTTTATGACCCTTCCCCCATCTCCTCTTTTCTATAACTCTATTAACAGCCTCATAGAAACAAAAGTGGCTTACACAATACCCAAGATCATTTTATTCTTTGTTGAACAGTTGTCCATGGCCAAGCACTTAGTCACATAATAGCCAGCCTACCAGTGGAGAATATCTCCCCATTTAGCAAGGATGGTTTTGGTAATAGCAGACAGTGTCTAAGACTTGTCTTCCTCAAACATTTATCTACTTAGATAACCCAGGGGAGGTGACTCAAAACCAAATTCTAATTAAGACATCTTTTAAATGAAACCTCTTACCAAGGGAGTAGTGTAGTTTTGCTACTAATGTTCTTGTCTGGTCCTGAACATAGAGAATACTTCCTAAGCTTGTTTAAAAAAATGAAATTGGTCAATCAATAAGCACTTGTTAATTAATTCCTATGTACCAGGAATTATAGCAGTTGCTGAAGATTTGGGGATACAAATACAAAGAATGAAGCAATCCCAAGTCATATGGAGCTTCAATTCTAATAAGAAAGACAAATGCCTAAGTTGTTGCTGTTCAGTCATTTCCAACTCTTCCTGACCCCACTTGGGGTTTTCTTGGAAAAAGATACTGGAGTGGTTTGCCATTTCCTTCTCCAGTTCAAGTTACAGATGAGGAAACTGAGGCAAACTGGGTTAAGTGACTTGCCCAAGGACACAAAGCTAGTAAGTATCTGAGGCCATATTTAAAGTCACAAAGATAAGGTCCTGATTCCAGGCTCTCACTCTATCCACTGCACCACCTACCTGTCCTATGTACTATGGAGTGTGGATAAATATCATATTCCCTGAAGATTCACTGAAGGAGAGCTTCAGAACTGTGTCCAGTCTATTGTCAATGAATCTAAAGGTAAAGAAGCTCCAGGGATTCTGAGGAAGTTACTTATTCTCTCCTAACATAGTAGCTATCAATGTAAGGGGTACATATGTGGATGCAAGGAAATTCATATGAGAAAATATGGGACCAACTTCTGGTCCCTCTAAGGAATAATTATAGAAATCTGCTATGTGGGTCACGGTTCCCACAAACCAACCCCTGGGCTCTCTCAGAGAGAGGGGCTCAAATATAAGTGATCTTTGAAAGTAATTTTCCTATCTGATTTGTTCATCCACCCCCAGAACTAACATTGCAGATGTGTGAAGTTGATTTTGGTCTAGGAAGGCACTTACTAAGCTAACAGACCCAGGTAAAGAACATGGTTGAAAAAGTAAAACACTTAATTAGTACAGAAATGAATGATAAGGCAACAACAGCAACGACAAAATCAGCCACATTCCCAAATGAGGCAAATGTTGTTCTACTTCCTCCCTCTCCCCTCCCAGCCCTCCAAGGTAACTCAGAAAATTAGTTCCTCCAAGATTCATGGCTCTGGGAAAGGAAGGCATTGACTCAGTCTTTTTCTACCATTGGTCTTTAGACTGCAGCATAGTATGTGGTCTGAGTCTAGAACCCCCTGCTTTCCTTATTAATATCCTATAATACACCAAATCAAAAACCTGTCTTTTTCTTCCTGGCCCCTAGACAACCCATCTCCATGAAGGTCTTAGCTTGGTTTTCTAAGACATTACTCAGCAATTGCTTATTGACTGTCTTTACCATTTTGCCTCATCTTATCTCTCCATTTCACTGATCATAAACCTAGCAAAGACATCCATCTCTGTTACATCTTAATGAGCACAAAAATCACATTTTTCCTGGATATTTCATTGAAATAAAGGGATGAGAGTTGCTGGTCCTCCTCATTTGCTGAGAAGGGAATGAAGTCTTCTCTACTCCTCACTTATTTTAGTTGAATCTTTCTCTCTCCTGGGAAAAAGGAAAGGGGAAGATGTTGTAGACAGGCTTCTCCTCTGGTGTCTATTCATCATTCCTGTAAATTTCTAAACCACAATACCCCTCCCCCCTGGCTACCATATTCGTATGTGTATTTCTCCCTATTAGAATGTGAATTCCTTGAGGGCAAGGACTGTCTGCTCTTGCACTTGTATCCCATGCTCATGCTGTAAGTGATTGACATAGAGTAAAAGCTTTAAAAATAAATGTTGTTAGTTAATTTATTTATTACCTTATGAATCCATTCATTCATGACACATAGGATTGCTCCCTTTGAACTCTGAGATTCTGCTTTCCTAGAAAGTATGCACAATTATTGAATTCCCCAGATCGACTAGAAGGAGTGCCTAAGACAGGATCTAGGGATCCTGTCCAGTTTTATTTGGTATAGGTAAGAAAGTTTTAGGGAGCCTTTGGCTATCTACCTCTACATTAAATTGATATCCAAAGTTCATAGACACAGATGATTATGGAAATAGCTACAGTGGTTCTACTTAGGCAGAAAGTATAAAAATCTCCCTGTGGGGTGTTTGTAGGAACAGGAATTTGGAATATGATCATATGCTCAAAATTAAGACCCCAGTCTTCTGGGATATCTGGTTCCCAGATTCTATGAACCCTTGAGGATCAGAGAATGAAAACCCCAGGGGATGGAGGCTACCTGTGTGATCCCTTGGATAATGGGGGTTATCTGGGATGCCTGTGGAGTCATAGAAATAGTCTGGAAACAAGTTCCAAGTCAGTTTTCATCACTATGGGAACTGTCCACTCAGCTGCTCAACACACTGAGATGTAGCCAGATGGAAAGGGAAAAGAGATAGAGTGGCAGTGAAGAGACTTTGGAGTCAAGTTCAGCTGCTGAGGATGAGGCCCTGCCTGTCTTTCTGTCATTGCTACAATTCTTCTTGGGATTGTAATGTTTTTCTCCATTACCATGGCCTTGAGGTAGACTCCTCCCTTCATCCCCAAAGACAGAGACTGAGACCTTCTAAAAGATTTTGCTCACTGAACATTAACATAAAGTAGAAGTTGAGAGCCAAAAATTGTTGAGTGATACAGTGGCAGAATATGCCATCAGCCTCACCTGTGAGCAGTAACAAGGGCATGGTATCTTGGTCTATGCCCCATGGTCCAGGAATTAAAAAGATTCATAAAGTGCTTGAAGTGTTTCAAAAGTATAGGAATGACTTAACTAGTGAGCAAGAAATATTAGTTGAAAGCAATTGGCAAGCTTTCTGTTCCCAGGAGACCTATCCCAAGTGGTCTTCTCCTCAGCATACTTGACCAGTTCCCTTGTCTCTACCCCTTCTTTATCCTAGGAACATTGAGAGTACATTGCATTTTCTCCAGGAACATTTTGTGCTACTTTCCCTAGGAGTAAAAACTGCTATTCTAGCATTTATTCAAATACTTTCTGATTCTATTCTTGGGTTCTGGAATTAAGTAAGTCTAGTTCTACCTTTGCCCTAAACAACTGGTTTCCTCAGATAGGAATGAGCTTAAACACTTTCAGCAACAGGGAACCAAGAGTCGAACAATGATAGAATCAACAATTTCTGACTTGAAAGGAACCTCGAAGGTAATCCAAGCCAATTCTTATGTTAGAAATTATTCTCACTGAAACAGAAGATATGAGTAAATTAATTTCCCTCCTTTTTGGAGTTGGGGACTATAGTTGCATGTTGGTGGAATACTACATACACTATTTGATGTGGTCAAAGGATTCTGCTGATTTTTGTTTACTACCTATTTGTATGAGGTGGCTTATAGCTCCAACTAGACTCTGAAAATGATGCCAACCTTGGCTGAATGAGGCCTCTTAGAAATTATCATGTAGACGCAGAGGATGTCTTTGAAGGTCTGAAACCTAGAAAAGGTAGAAGCAACCACAAGATCAATGTAGATAATCAGAAGAGACAATTGCAATGGTAAATGAAGAAGAGATCCTCTGTAGAGAAAACTGGGCATTCATCTGTGAGCTGGGATAAAATGCTTAGCATAATTTAACATATAGCTTTCTACCACATAGAATTAAAATGGGCAAAGAAAAGTAATACAACATCTGTATCCAGTTTTTCTTATCTACCCTGAGGAAAGGGAAGGTGGAGGCTTTTACCAATCACTGAATTGTTGTGAGTGGTCCATGTAGTACCTGGAGAGAGAGAGAGAGAGAGAGAGAGAGAGAGAGAGAGAGAGAGAGAGAGAGAGAGAGAGAGAGAGAGAGAGAGAGAGAGAGAGAGAGAGAGA
>CM053594.1:71376988-71397809 GCA_028646575.1 Pseudocheirus occidentalis | reverse complement strand
CATATAAGATACATGCAGAATGGATTAAGATAATCTGAAAGGAAAACTCATTATTATGGGTGGAGAATGGGAATCTTGGTTTATAGAAAGTGGGATTTGAACTGAATTTTGAAGGAATCTAAAAGGCTCAGATAGGGGAGCCAGAGGATTCCAGGCATCTGGGACAGCCAATGCAAAGGTGAAAAGATGGGAGATAGAGTGCTGTATTCCAGGGATTGCAAGCCAGTCAGTGTAGATATAGCATATGGAATGTTTTGCAGTGGTTCTGAACCTTCCTAATGCCACGACAATTTAATACAGTTCCTCATGTTGTGGTGACCCCCAATCATAAAAATTATTTTCATTGCTACTTCATAACTGTAATTTTTTCTACTATTATGAATCTTAATGTAAATATCTGATATGCAGGATGCATTTAAATTGAACATAACCTACAGGTTGAGAACTGCTGGTTTAGAGGTAAAAATCTGGAAAGAAAAGAAAAGAGAAGAATATGAAGAGGCAAGCCAAAAAAGAGGACTTTATATTTAATTCTGCATGTGATGGTTGGTTCTTTTCCTTTGTTCTCACAGAGAACCAAAATATCATCATTATACTAGAGTCAAGTTTCAGTGTGTCTCACTATGTCTGATCAGACCAATATGAGCTCAGAATGTCCTGTTAGAGTTTGGGCACAAATGTCCATGTGAACATTTGAGGTGGATTCTCTAAATTTGTGTATCTCGTAGCTTCCTTTGGGCTACTTCGTTTATGCTTTGGCTACATAGAGCACAGCACCTTCTCCGCTGTGAGCACACTATACTGAGTGGTCTTGTGCCAGTGTGTCTCATGTCACATGATCAATTCTAAAGCTCCTAAGAGAGACCGTGAAAGTGTACTTGTATCACTTTTTCTGACCATCATGTCAGCACTCGCCCTGTGTGATTTCTCCATAAAACAGACTATTTTAGCAAGTGTACATTTGGCATTCAAACAACACGGCTAGCCCATCAGAGCTGTGTTCCCTCTAGCAGAGTTTGAATACTGGGCAGTTTAATTTGAGAAAGGATCTCATTGTCTGGTACCTTCTCCTGACTAGTGATTTCCAGAATCCTCGTAAGACAATTCAAACAGAAGCGATTCGGTTTCCTGGTACGATACAGATAGACTGTCCGGGTTTCACAGGAGTACAACAATGAGGTCAGCACAACGGCTCTGTAGACCTTCCGTTTGGTAGTCAGGCTAACACTTCTGCTGCTTCATGCATTCTTTGGAGCCTCCCAATCACTGTGCAATGCATATGTCAGCCTCATTCACATTGTGTACATCCTTAGAAAGGACACGGCCAAAGTAAATGACCTTTTCCACAGCATTCAAAACTTTTCATTTTGCTGTAACCATTGGTTCCCCTTATGGATGCTATGGTATTGGCTGATAGAACACCTGTATTTTCTCGGTGTTAATTAGTCTCAAATTAGCACAAGCAGCAGAGAATTGATTCATACTTCATTGTATCTCAGCTTCAAAGACTGCATTGAGTGCACAATCGTCTGCAAACAGACACGCGCTAACATTTCCTCCACTTTAGCCTTGGCTTGTAGCCTTTTCAAGCTGAGGAACACCATCAGTGTGGTAACTGACCGTCGATGCCACATTTCTTCTCATTGAAGGTGTTTGACAACATGACTGAAAACATCATGCAGAAAAGCCTGGGATCAAGTACACCATCTTGTCTCACTCCTTTGGTGACTGGGAAGCATGAGAGCATGATGCATCCATTATGCAGTGCTTGTGATGAGAAGGTCACAAGATACACAAGTCTGGAGTAAGTGACCATTTCTGTTGCTATTTCCATTTCCAACTCCATACTTCTTTACTATTCCCTGTCAAGTCTGGTAGTCTGAGCCTATGCTAGCATTAAATTTTAAAAAATCAAATTAAATTAAAAACCAGAATTGTAAGCTTGTCCTGTTTTGGCACATTGACGATAAGGATCTCGAGGTTTTCATAGCATTTTTCTTTGACCTCATCAGGGTTTGTCATGGTAGGATGATGGTGCCATGGCATTTTCCTGAGAGGGCAAACACATTGTCCTGAGTGTCATTTACTCCTTTGGGGAAGCATACAAGCTTGTTGACTAGATTAGTCTTGATCACAAAACTATACTAGCTTCACAGCACCCCTACACTGCAGCCACTCCAGAAAAAAGTGTATACAGCTCCGACCAGTAAGCTGACCTTCATTTACCAGCCTTGTTTCACTCAGTGCTGCTATTTAAATGCAATACCTGCTGAGTTCTCTCACACCAAGAACTGTTCATCTTTCAGGTCTATTAAATTTTGTGTTGTCTGTAAGTGTGTCCACATCTAGTGTACTAATGGTAAATGGAATCATCTTTGCAGAAGTTTTTGTACATTGTGTGTGTGTGTGTGTGTGTTTCAACACAGAGTGAGATTCCCCACCTGCTGCCATAATTAAGCCAAGGTTGGGTAAGCAGACAGATTTTAGGGCACCTTTTCTAGCCCTTTCCTCCCATCAGGAGGTGAGCATTGTGATCCTTAAAAGGCTGCTCAGACACTCAAGGGCTGCCAAACTCCACCACTGCTTCCAGGGGAAAAATAATACTGTGGCCTGGGGCCAATTGTATTCAGGCTTGTCACTGCAGCTATCGGTGCATCCTCCCCTGCTGTTTCTTCACTTGCCTATCACTGCCTGGCTTTAAGATAGGTTTAATGGTAAAATGGTATGGCTGATGTCTTTTGATTCGTGCATAAATTGGATTAAAGTGAGGAAAAAGCATCTAAAATTATTGACCTTACTCTGTCCTCCAGTATAATCACAGTCCAGTGACATGACAGACTCAAGATGGTTGGTGATGGCTCAAAATGCAATAAATGACCCTAGCATTTTAAATGTCTAACTAATCTCTAAGCACTCCACAATGCCTTCTTTAGCTGCCATCATGGCTGTTGGAACAAATTGTTCTCATCCACCCATTCCACCAGTGGAAGTCTTCACAAGTTTTAGATAGACACCCACTAACTCACTTATATGTTGAAACCCCTCAGTTACCCTCAATCTGGCTTAGCCTGTCTGCTAAAAGGGTTTTCTGGGGGTGTGGCTGTTGCACAGGCTACAGTTTCTTGGAACCACAGGTGAGAGCTGGGTGGAACAGGAGGACCCCAAAAGTGGAATGCAGCCCTGAAAAGGGCTCCGCAGTCTTCACACCAGTACTAGGCTTCCCTGAACATACACCTTCCACCCTAATTCTGCATATAACAGAGAGGCACTGAAGCTCATTGTGGGGAAGTAGGGTAACGTGATCAGATCTACACTTTAGAAAAAAATCACCTTGACAGTTAATGGAAGGACAGACTGGAGTGAAGAGAGAATTAAATCAGGGAGACCAGGAAAAAAAAAAGTCACGAAGGACCAAACTAAGGGTGTTTTGTTTGTGTTTTGTTTTTATTTGGGGTTTTTGTTTTTGTTTTTGTGACCATATGGATGGAGAAAAGGGAACATAGAAAAAGGAGGCTCTGAGTAAGAAAAATGTAAGTTTAAGTCCCTCTGCTGTTACATATTTGCTATGTGACCCTGGGCAAGTCACTAACTTCTCAGTGATCTCAGTGATCAGAGAAATCTCTGATATTGGATTGCTATACACACTCCAATCGGCATTGGTAGATAAGATTTCCTCATGGAAACCTCCCACCCTATCTAAAGCACAGGTATCCTCTCCTGTCCATCTTCCTCTCAAAAAACAAACAAAAAATACTTCCACCTCTAACATTCTATATTTTGAGGCCTCTTCCAAAACTGATATTCTGTGCTCCAGCATCCCTTCCAGCATTGACATTATGTGCTCTGAGGTTTCTTCTCTCTCTAATGCTCAGTATTCTAAGACCCCTTCCATATCTGACATCCTATTTCAAACATGAATCTATGGGGTAAATTCTATTGTTATTTGCACAAGATACAGTCCTCAGTTTGTATACTTGTTGTCATAAGAAACAGGGGAGGAGGCTCCTGTCAAGGAGAAGTTATTGTTGAGTTTCCAGGCAACAAACTTGTCTGCCAGCAACAAAAGGAGCAATTAACTTCCCTATTGTGTAGCAAGCTGAGCCTCTTCAAACCAGGCCAGCGCAGAATGGAGGTTGGCAGGCTGTTGGGGAAAGGGGTCTCAGGAAGAGGGAGTGCAAATATAGACTCAAGAAGGAAAAACCTTTCTTCTGCTTTAGGGAGAGTTCCCTTTGATACGGCGGAAAAGAATTCCAAGGAAGTGAGAAGAGATCTTGTCTCTAACCCAAACTATCATAGAATTTGAGTTAAAAGGAACCTCAGTGCCCACTTTCAGTTCAACTCACACACCCAAGTTGGACTCATAATCTCCTGAACAGTCAGTCCATTCATGACACTTTGGAAACAGTTCTAATTGTTAGGAAGTATTTTTGTTTTATTTGTTCTAGTAACATCAAATTTCTTTGAAACTTTCACATACAAGGCTCCTGGTTCTACCCTCTGGGGTCTAACAGAACAAAATTAATTAATCCATTTTCCTCTTCATAGCCCTTCATATATTTGAAGTCAGCTACCATGTGTCCTGTCTGAGTCTTCTCTTCAGCAGGCTAATCACCCCGATACTGAAAGCAATCCTCCGATGCCATGGACTCAAGGCCTGTCATCATCCTGCCTGCTCTCCCCTAGGTCCTCACCGGCTTGTTCATGCTCCTCTTCAAATGCAGTGGCCCCACATGAATATGGTATACTCTAGATGGAGTCTGACCAGGGCTGATTACAATGGGACTATCACCTCCTAAATCTTGGGACCTTGGCTTCATCTGGGGATGTGGAATAAATACACCTCCAGATCATATGGCTTTTTTACAGTTTTCACATCATCCTGTTGACTCATTTTGCGAATACAGTCCACTGAAGTCCCCAATCTCTTTCAGAAAATCCGTAATCTAACCACGCCTCCCCCCTTTATTAATTTAGAAAAGGTTTTTTTGTTTGTTTGTTTGTCTGTTTGTTTTAAATACAGGTGAGACAAGCAGCCACAGGGAGAACTTGGATGAGCAAGATGACTTTCCTGTTGGCATGAATAGCTCTGAGCCCAGCTTTGCTAGCAAAGCAGCCATTAATTAGCATAGCATCAGCCTGACATGATAATGAGAATGAGTACAGGCACCACTGTAATAATAAACTTTTCATTTGTGTGGAACTTTGGGGACCAAATCAGCAAGTATTTATTAAGAACCTACTATGCGCAAGGCAAAACAATTGAAAATGATGCAGCTTACAAAGCTCTTTCACTCTAATAAAGGAGAATGATCGAGAGGATGATGGTGATGGTGATGATATAAAGGATAATGGTGGTGGTAGAATAGCTACGTATCTCAGGACCATTTCCATCTAGATTCCATTGAATATAAAATGAAAAGAAAGGGGAGGATAATAGCAGCTCAGATTACTATGGCACTTTCTAAAAAAAAATTAACAAAAAAAAATATCCCATAAGGGAGATAAGACAAGTAGTAAATGACAGGGCTGAAATTAGACAGGTATTCAGGTTTTCCACTAGAGCACTCTGCTTCCTCTTAGCCAATTTGATCCTTCACACCCTGAGAGGAAAGAAAGATTCCACTTCCTACTTTATTTTTTAAATTTAATTACTAAATTTACTCTTAGTTTACAACATTCAGTTTCAGAAGCTTTTAAGATTCAAATTTTCTCCCCCTTCCCCCCCTCCCCCTTTCCTCCCTATGGTGGCATGCAATTCTATATAGGTTCTAAAGATACCTTTCCATTAAACATTAGTCAAATTGTAAAGAATTATAAGCAATGGAATGAAGAAGGAACAAAACAAAATGAAAGAGAGAGAAAGAGAGAGAGAGAGAGAGAGAGAGAGAGAGAGAGAGAGAGAGAGAGAGAGAGAGAGAGCAGGTAGTTTTCTTCAATCTGCATTCAGACCCTAGAATTATTTCTCCAGATGTGGATAACCCCTTCCATCATGAGTCTTTTGGAGTTGTCTGATACCCTTGCATTGCTGAGATGAGTCCAGTTTGTCAAAAGTAGTCATCACAGATACCATATTTCTGTAATTGTGTACAATGTTCTCCTGTTTCTTCTCCTCTCATTCAGCATCAGTTTATATAAGTCTCTCCAGGTTATTATGCAGTCTGTCTGCTCCTCATTTCTTATAGCACAATAGTATTCCATTACATTCATATGCCACAACTTGTTTAGCCATTCCCCAATTGATGGGCAACCCCTTGATTTCCAATTCTTTGCCACCACAAAAAGAATTGCTATAAATATTTTTGTCCTTGTCACATTTGTATGATCTCTTTGATATATAGTCCTAGAAATGATATTGCTGGGTCAAAGAGTATGCACATTTTTAAAGCTCTTTGGTCATACTTCCAAATTGTTCTCCAGAATGATCGAATCAGTTTTACAACTCCACCAACAATGCATTCTCCAAAATTTATTTTTTTTCTTCTTTTTCCATGTTAGCCAATCTGAGAGGTGAGATGTGGCACCTCAGAGTTGTTTTGATTTACATTTTTATAATCATAAAGAGATTTATAGCATTTTTTTCATATATTTATACATATCTTTAATTTCTTCCTCTGAAAACTGTTCATATCCTTTAACCATTTATCAATTAGGGAATGACTTCTATTCTTGCATATTTGACTAAATTCTTTGTATCAGAGACTATGTATCTTTATCAGAGACACTGATTGTAAAAATTCTTTCACAATTTTTTGCTTCCCTCCTAATCTTGGTTACATTGGCTTTGTTTGTACAAAACTTTTTTTCAATTTAATGTAATCAAAATTATCCACTTTGCATTTCATAATGTTTGCTATCTCTTCATTGGTCATAAATTCTTTCCTTCTCTGTAAATCTGAAAGTTAAACTATTCCTTGCTCTCCCAGATTGCTTACAGTAGCAGCCTTTATATCTAGATTGTGAACCCATTTAGACATTATTTTGATATATGGTGTAAGATATTTGTCTATACCCAGTTTCTGCCATACTAATTTCCAGTTTTCCCAGCAGTTTTTGTCAAATAGTGAGTTCTTATTTCAGAATCTGGAGTCTTTTTGTTTATCAAACAGTAGATTACTGTATTCATTAACTACTGTGTCTCTTGTACCTAATCTATTCCACTGATCTGCTACTTCATTCTTCAGTCAGTACCAAGTAGTTTTGATGACTGCTGCTTTATAATACAGTTTAAAACTTGATATGGATGGGTGACCTTCCCTAGAATTTCTCTTAATTAATTCCCTTGATATTCTGGATCTTTTGGCACTAAATAGGTAAATCAACTGAAGTAAAATTGTCATTTTTATTATATTAGTTTGACTTTGCCATGAGAAATTGATGTTTTTCTGGTTACTTAGATATGATTTTATTTGGGTGAAAAATGTTTTGTACATATAGTTCTTGGGTTTGTTTTGTCAGGTAGGCTCCCAAATACTATATAATGTCTATAGTAACTTTAAGTGGAATTTCTCTTTTCATTTCTTGCTATTGGTCTTCATAAAAATATATAGGAATGCCAAGGATTTATGTGCATTTTTTATATTTTGCAACTTTGTTAACTTTATTATCTCAAGTAATTTTTTACTTGCCTCTCTAGGATTCTATAAGTATATAGTCATATCATCTTCAAAAAATGATGAGTTAGTCTCTTCTTTGCCTAATCTGATTCCTTCAATTTCTTTTTCTTCTCTTATTGCTACTACTAACATTTCTAGTACCAAAGTGAATAACAGGGGTGACAGTGGGACATCCTTGTTTCACCCCCAAACTTATTGGAAATGCTGCTGTCTTAATCTCCATTACATATAATAGTTGCAGATGGTTTAAGATAGATGTTACTTATTATTTTAAGGAAGATTCTATTTATACTTATGCTTTCTAGTATTTTTAATAGGAATAGGTTTTGCCTTTTGTCAAAAGCTTTTTTTTGCATCTATTGAGGTAAAATATTATTTCTATTCATTTTGTTGTTTATATGAATGATTATACTGATAGATTTCCTAATATTGAACCTGTCTTGCATTCCTGGAATTAATCCTACCTGAAAAAAGTGATTCTTGTGATAAATCACTGTAATCTTTTTGCTAATATTTTATTTAAAATTTTTGCATGTATTTTCATGAGAGAAATTGGTGTATAATTTTCTTTCTCTATTTTGGCTCTTCCCTATTTAGGTATCAATGACATATTTGTGTCATAAAAAGAATTTGATAGCACTTCTCTAATTTTCTCAAATAGCCAATAAAGTATTGGAATCAATTGTTCTTTAAGTGTTTCATAGAATTTGTTTGTAAATCCATAGGAAAAATCCATAGGAAAAAAATGAAAAACTTCATTGATGGCTTGCTCAATTTTTTTTTCTGAGATGGGGTTATTTAAGTATTTTTATTCCTCTTCAGTTAATCTGGACAACTTACATTTTTGTAAATATTCATCCATTTCATTAAGATTGTCAAATTTATGGGCGTGAAATTGGGCAAAATAATTCCTAATTATTGTTTTAATTTCCTCTTCACTGGATACAACTTCAACCTTTTCATCTTTGATACTGGTAATTTGGTTTTCTTCTTTCTCTTTTTCAATGAAATTGACTATAGGTTTATCAATTTTATTGATTTTTTTCATAAAACCAGTTCTTAGTTTTATTTATTAGTTTAACAGTTTTCTTAATTTCAATTTTATTGCTCTTGGCTTTGGTTTTCAGTATTTCTATTTTATTTTTTAAATTAATTAATTAATTTTCTTGTTTACATCATTCATTTCCATGAGATTTTGAGTTACAAATTTTCTCCTCATCTTTCCCCTACCCATCACCCCAAAACAGCCATCCCACTGTATAACCCCACCCCCAATCTGCTCTCTCATATGTCATCCCTCCTCGCCCCTCTGACTTTCCAGTAGGGCAAGATGGATCTCCCTACCCCCAGTGCATGTATATCTTAATTCCCAGTTGCATGTAGTTAATAATAATAATAATAATAATAATAACACACACACATATATTACATTTGATTATAGAACTTGAAATTCTAGATTCTTTCCCTTCCTCCCTCATCACCCACCCCCACTGGAAAAACAAGCAATTCAATACAGGCTGTACATGTGTAGTGACACAGAAAATTTCCACAGTGGACATGTTGTGAGAGACTGATTATATGTCCCTTCTTCCTAATGCAGCCCCATTCTATTATCTACCCTGTCCCTATCCCTTTGCAAAAGTGTGTGCTTCTAACAACCTTCCCCCCAACACTTCCCTCCCCTCCATTATCCCCCTTCTTGTCCCCTTCCCCCCTACTCTCCAATGCAGCAAATTGCCCAGTTTAGAGTTTATGTCATTATTTCCCTAAGCCAAATTCAATGAAAGTAAGGTTGATCCTTTCCCTTTTGCCTTCCTGTCCTTCCCCTCCATTGTAACAGTTATCTCTTGCCTCTTCTGTATCAGATGATTAATCCCATTCTGCCTCTCCCTATTTCCTCTTATTCTATTCCTCTCCCACCACAAAATTTCACCTTTTAAAGTATTGTCCATTTCTATTCAATTGATCCTGTGCTCTCCATGTAGACATATATACACATACTCAGATATGTATTCATATGCATATGTATACCCTCCTATATATACATATGTGTATGTATATATACACATATATACATGTATATATGTATATATACATGTGTGTACATATGTATACATATACATTTGTATTCCCTTCACCTATCATCATACATACTGAGAAAAGTTTCATAAGTTACAATTCCCATTTTTTCATGTTGGCATACAAACAGTTCAACTTTGATAAGTTCCTTGTGATTTCCATGTTTACCTTCTCATGCTTCTTGTGTTTGAATGTCAAATTTTCTGTTCGGTTCTGGTTTTTTCAGGAAGAATACTTGAACATCCTCCACCTCATTGAATGACCATATTTTCCCCTGGAATATGATACTCAAGGTGGTTCTTGGTTTTAATCCTAGCTCCTTTGATTTCCAGAATATCATGTTCCAAGCCCTTGGATCCCTTAATGTAGAGGTTGCTAGACCCTGGGTTATCCTGATTTGTTTCCACAGTATTCAAATTTTTCTTCTTGGCAGCTTGTAACATTTTCTCCTTTGACTGGGGACTCCAGAACCTGGCTATAATATTCCTAGGAGTTTTCTTTTGGGAATCTTTTTCATGAGGGGATCAGTGAATTCTTTTAAGTTCTACTTTGCCCTCTGCTTCTAAATTATCAGGGAAATTTTCCTTGAGAATTTCTTGAAGCATGTTTTCTAGGTTTTTTTTTATCATGACTTTCAAGTAGTCCAATAATTTTTAAAATGTCTCTTCTGGATCTATTTTCCAGGTCAGTGGTTTTTTCAAGGACATATAACACATTGCCTTCCATTTTTTCATTTGTTTGGATCTGTATTATAGTATCTTGATTTTTCATAAAGTCATTTGCTTCAATTTGCTCCACTCTAATTCTGAAGGAATTATTCTCTACAGAAACCTTTTGATATTCTTTTTCCATTTGGCAAATTCTACTTTTTAAGGCATTCTTCTCCTCATTGGCTTTTTGGGCCCCTTTGGCCATTTGAGCTAATCTATTTTTAAGGTGTTATTCTCTTCAGTCAGGTTTTTGACTCTCTTTTCATGATTTTCTTACATTATTCTCATTTCTCTTCCCAATTTTTCCTCCACTTCCATTATTTGGTTTTCAAAATCCTTCTCAAGCTGCTCTATGGCTTTCAACCAGTCTATATTTTGCTTGGAATCTTTTGGTGTGGGAATTCTGATGGTGTTGTCTTCCTCCTGTTTGATGCTTTGGTCCTTTTTCTCCCTAAAAAAAAGGAATCTAAAGCAGAATTGCTGTTTTTATTTTGCTTCCTTTGCCTGCTAATGTTGCCAGTCAATTACTTGACTTTTTAGCCCTGTGGAACTCTGCTTCCAGAGGGGAAAGCTCTGTCCCAAATCACTAGGGTTTTCACAGCTTCTGGGGCTAAGAGTCTGCTGTAGCCCTTACCAGCTTTGGCTTGCTGAAAATGCACCCCAGGACCATCATCCATGACCACAATGCTGATCCAGGAAGGTCAGGCAAGAGCACTTAGCCTCTGAATGATCACTTGCTCCCCCTTTGGTCTGCAGACTGGGAGCTTCTGAAGCAACCTATTGGGAGCAGTGGCAGGCCCACCACTTCTGCTGCTTCTTTGCCCTGGAGGCAGTTCTGTTGGACTCTCTCCCCCAAATTTAGCCAAGTTCCACTAACTTTTCACTTAGTCTTTATTTCTTATGGCTTGATAATTCTGGAAATTGCCACAGTTGCCACTTATCCACTCTCCTGAAGGCTCCAGCTGTGGCTTCTCTTGGTGTCTCTGGGGCCAAGCCGTGGTTTCAGGCTAGGCTCGCTTCTGCTCCCAACCCACTGCAATGAGCCCTTCCTGTCCTACCTGCCAAACTGCCTTCAGTGGGAGATATGTTTATCTATAATTTGTGAGTTCTTGACCACTAAAAATTGTTTAGAGTCATATTTTATAGGTATTTGAAGTGGCTATGTGGGAGCTGTATAGTTTTCCTGCTCCTGCACCACAATCTTGGCTCTGTCCTCCAGTATTTCTATTTCAGTATTTAATTGGGGATTTAAAATTTGTTCTTTTCCTAGCTTTTTCAGTTGCATGCCCAATTCATTGATCTCTTTTTTTCTCTATTTTATTCATGTAAGCATTCACAGATATAAAACTTCCCCTAAGAACAACTTTTACTGCATCTGATAAGTTTTGGTATATTGTTTCATTATTCTCATTCTCTTGAATGGAGTTACTGATTGTTTCTATGATTTGTTGTTTGACCCACTCATTCTTCAGGATAAGATTACTTAGTTTCCAATTATTTTTTAATTTATCTTCCCCATGACCCTTTATTACAATATAATGTTTATTGTGTCATGATCTGAAAAGAATGTATTTAATATTTCTCCCTTTCTGCACTGGACTGTGAGGTTTTATGCTCTAGTACAGGATCAATTTTTCTGTATATGCCATGTACTGTTGAGAAGGTATATTCTTTTTTATCCTCATTAAGTTTTCTCCAGTGGTGTATCATATCTACCTTCTCTAAAAATTCTATTCATTTCTTTACTTTCTTTCTTGTTTATTTTGAGGTTAGATTTATGAAGTTCAGAGAGGGGTAGGTTGAGGTCCCCCACTAGAACAGTTTTGCTCACAGAGGGGTAGGTTGTGGTCCCCCACTAGAACAGTTTTGGTATCTATTTCTTCCTCTAACTTCCTTAACTCTAAGAATTTGGATTCTATACCATTTGGTGCATACATTTTTAGTAATGATATTGCTTCATTGTCAATGGTGCCTTTTAGCAAAATATAGTTTCCTTCCTTATCTCATTTAATTAGATCTTAGTTTTTTCCGTTTCCTTTGTCTGAAATTAGGATTGCTTTTTTTGTACCTTAGTCGAAGCATAATATATTCTACTCCAATTTTTTACCTTTAGCTTGTGTGTATCACCCTGTTTCAAATGTGTTTCTTGTAAACAACATATTGTAGGATTATGGTTTTTAATCCATTCTGCTATTTACCACCATTTTATTAAAGATTTCATCCCATTCACATTCACAGTTATGATTACTATGTATGTCTTTCTCTCCATCCTATTCCCTCCCCTATTTATGCTTGTATTTTTCCCTTCTCCCTCCTGCTCCTTAAGAGAATTCCTTTTGACCACAGGCTCCCTCAATATTCCCTCCATATAAGCTCCCTTTCTTTTCCTGTCCTTTTCCCCTTACTACTTATTCCCTTCCTTCTAACTCCCCCATTTTTCTTTCCCCTTTCCCTACCTACTGCCTTGTAGGGCATGATAAATTTTTATATTTAACAAAGTAAGTTATTCCCTCCTTGAACCCAATCTGATAAGAGTAAATCTCAAACAACATTCCTCTCTCTCCCTTCTTTCCCTCTACTATAATAAATTATTTTGTGTGTGTCTCTTCATGTTAGATTCCTATACTTAACTGAGTATGTCATTCCCTCTTTGAACCAAAACCAATGAGAGTAAAGCTCTTACGCTGTCTACTTTATAGATGGTGTGAGTCCCAGAGAATGGAAGCCATTTCTCCCCTTCAGGAGTAAGACTGACAAAAGGAGCTTAAATTGTCCATTGAAAGAAAACTCTTTACAAACTCTTCATCTTAGAACCACCCTCCTTCCTCAAAGAAACTCAGGTCATACTGCTTCCAAATTGTCCAGAGGACATCAATGACCCTTTATTAAGTTCTTACTATTTCCCAGGGGTACAAAGCAAAGGAGTAACATGATCTCTTTATTCATTCACACTCTAACAGAAGAGACAACATACAAACACTATTAAGAACTGAAAAGGTCTCCTAAAAATAATGAAAAACCTTCAGAGAAACCTAGAAAGACATATATGAGCTGATGCTGAGCGAGGGGAACAGAACCAGGAGAATATTGTACACAATAATAGCCACAGTATATGAAGACTTATTTTAATAGACTTAGCTCTTCTCAGCAATGCAAGGACCTATTTGGACATATAAAGGAAACTGCCAGCCACATTCAGAGGAAGAGCTATGGAGTTGGAATGCAGAACGAAGCAGACTATTTTCTTGTTTTGCTTTCTTTCATTCTGTATTTTTTTCCTTCTCATGTTTTTTTTTCCTTTCATTATAATTCTTCTACATACCATGACTAATATGAAACTGTGTTTTCTAGGAATGTATATGTGCAGCCCATATCAGATTGCAAGCCATCTTGGTGGGGTGGAGAGGGGGAGAAAATTTAAAACTTATGGAAGTAAATGTTGGAAAATAAAAATAAATAATTTAGTTTTTAAGAAGTGAAGTACTACTGCTTCCTTGTAAAGAGGAGGAAACCAGGGTATAAAGAGTTAAAATTATATGTGTAAGTTCACACAGGAAGTGTTTAGAAGAACTGGAATTCACACTCAGGTCCTGTGCCTTTAAATCTACTAGTCTTCTTGCTATATGATACAGGACTTGGGTCATTCAATCAATAAACATTAATTAAGTGTCTCTAGTGTACCAAGCTCTGTAGACAGAAAAAGCAGACACAAGACAGTCCTGCTCTCAAGGAGCTTGCGATCTAATGGGTATGGTACCAAATAGTGAATGGAGTTGTGAATATGGAAACATTGGGCCTAGCACTATTGTTTACTATATGTTTGACCTTGAACATGTGACATTCTTTATGGGCCTCAATGTTCCTCTCTAAAATGAGGGTTTCAGATTAGAAAACCTCTGTGGTCCATTCTAGCTGTAAATGCTATTAGTCTGTTCCTACTCTCTGTCTTCTCTGATCCCACTTTATCTATTAGCCACACATCTCTAGCCACCCCTCTTACCCTCAGCAGTTTCACTGGATTTTGCCTTTGAATGTTGATGTCTTGCTTATCTAAGCATTCACCAGAGCCTAGTGAGTACCTGCCCTGCCTATGGCTATGCTCCAGCCTTGCTTCTGAATAGATATTATCAACGGTTAGCAAGCTCTAGGGACCATCCCTAGTCAAGACCTGGAAAGCCCAGTTTGAAGATTAGAATGAGGCCAGAGATGATAGTGAAGACCCTCTGCCTCACCTTCTTACTGGACTGTGGGATCCTAATCCAGTTGGAGATAGCCTGACTCACAAAGAGCCCCAAACTGCCAGTTAATTGAGAAGTGATAGAATGAACAATGAACTTGAAGGCAGGAGACTCAGGTTTCATTTCCTCTTCCAGATCAGATGGTGGATAAAGCAGTGATCCCGGAATGTGGGAGACTGAGTTGAAATCCAGCCTCAGGCACTTAATAGCTGGGTAACCCTAGGTAAGTGACAATCTCAGTCTGCCTCTATGATCATCTGCACACTGGGAAGGGGAACAATAGTAGCACCTACCTCCCAGGCTTATTGTGAGGATCAAATGAGAAAATATTCATGCAATGCTTTGTAAACCTTAAAGTGTTATAAAAATGGTAACTATTATTTCATTGTACACTCTTGGACAAGTGACCTTATTTTTTTTAGCCTCGGTTGTATCCCCTTTAAATGAGGGGCTGAATTAAATGAACGCTTAAGCTCCTCCCTAGATCTGACCAGATTCTGTTTTCCTTAGATCTCTTCCATCCCAGTAACATTCTTTGTACAGTTTGTTAGCATTTTAGGTAGCTAGTATGTACTGTTAGCTAGTTCAGGCAGCTACATGGCACATGGATAGAGTGCCAGACCTGGAGTCAGAAGGATCTGAGTTCAAACTTGGTCTCGGACACTTACTAGCTGGGTAACCCTGGGCAAGTCATTTAATCCTGTTTGACTGAGTTTATCCTTCTGTAAAATGAACTGGAGAAGGAAATGACAAGCTACTCCAGGATCTTTTCCAAGAGAATTCCAAATAGAGTCATCAAGAGTTTGATAAAAATGCAAAGGGATGAACAACAACAGTTTGTTAGTATACGAGCCTGATGTTACAATTACACTGAATCTTTTCCAGTCACATATGTTCCAATGCCTTTACTGACCAGAGGTACTTAGACTTTTGGATGTGTATCCTGAGATACCTTTGATAGACCAAAGAAGCCTTGGGAGCCCTTTAGAATAATCATTTTTTCTGACTAATTGAGGAAATGCTATATTTCAGTGCTATATAGAAAGGTATTCAAGTTTTCAAGTTCACTCAGTGAAATCTATCCACTACCTTTTTGTGTCTCAATACAAAAACTCTCATTCTACCATGATTCATGTATTTCTTGTAGCAGTAAACAACTTCAAACAAGTTAATTAATTGCTTCAAGATTTAATTTTTTAAAAATTCATTTAGTGAAGGGCATGGATTACAACCATAAGCTCTTATCTAGGTGTGACATTCATAATATTATAGGATCATGGCTGAAAAGTTGGAGGAGACCTTTAAGGTAATTTCTTCCATCCTCTTTCATTTTACAGATGAGAAACTAGGGTCTAATTGGTCCAAATAATACAGGTAATAGTAAGTAAGAGAGCATGGGGATGGAACCCTGATCTTTTGACTTCAAATTCATTATTCTTGCTATTGTAACCCATTGCCTCATCCACATTCTAGGTTTTGAATATTATCTGTTCTAAGGCCCCCAATAGTCCTGATACTGATGTTCTATAGTCTTGGATTTCTTTGTTCCAAGAATCCTTCCAGCTCTAACATTTAGTGATTTTGATAATCAGGCTTTCAATAAATGGGGCAACTATTTGCCTTTGGAAAGTATCTAAACAGATAAAGAAATAAACCAATACCAGGCACTTGACTTTCTTAAAAAGACAATTGAGTTTTATTTGTCGGTATTTGACCAGGAACATAAAAACAAATCCTTTCTGAGGCCACGAGTGGGACTAAGGCTTAAGCTAAGGAATGAGCATCTCACGAAAGGAGAGGGGAAGCCTAGTGAGGAGAGAGAATAGACAGTGAGTGTCAGCAGCCCTGATCAGGATAGACCCTCAGAAATCTAGGGAAGATCTTCTGAGAGTGACTCTCTTATTGTCAGCAAAAATTGTCTGGAATGCACATACAATCTCTATTTGTATTTAATACTAGCTAACATTCATATAGTGCTCAGTCGGTGCCAGGTATCCTGCTAAGCACTTTACAGTTATCATCTCATTTGGTCCTCACAACAATCCTGGGAGGTAGGTTCTGTTATTATCCCCATTTTATGGATGAGGAAACTGAGACAAGCATAAGTTACAAGACTTTATGCCCAGGATCACACAGCTATTGCCAGAGACTAGATTTGAACTGAGGTCTTGGTTTTGGTTTTACTTATTGTTTCTTTTTTCTATTTGTTTATTTTGTTGTTGTTGTTTCATTGTTGTTGTTTTTTTTTGCTGAGCCAATGCTCAGTTTGAACTTGAACTTAGTAGGTGCTCATTAGAGGTTTGTAAATGAAAGGCAGGTTTAATTTTAATTAGATTTAACTTAATTTTATTTAAAAGAGCTCTGGACTTAGAATCAGATCAGTGTTCACATTCCAGTTCAGTTCAAGTTCAATGAGCCATGTGCCTGACCTTGAGCAATTCATCCTAGAATGTGGCATGTCTTTCAGATTGGAAATCAGACCAGGCCCCAGGAATCCCTGCTGGTTAATTGTCACCTTTTGGAAGCTCCCAGAATGGATGAATTTAAGATTCTTTCTAGATTGAGAAATGTCTTTCTAGATCTCTAATATCTTATGTTCTAGCACCACTTTCATCTCTCTGTGACTTAGTATTTTTTTTATTTTTCTCCAATTACATGTAAAAATAATTTCAACACTCTCACAATCTGAATTCCTTCTCTCTTTCCTTCCCTACCCTACCCTGCCTCTGGCCAAAAAATTGAGAAGGCAAGCAATTTGACATAGGTGATACATGTTTAATCAAGCAAAACACATTTTAATGTAAGTCATTCTATAAAAGGAACATAGACAAAAAAAGAAAAATAAATTAAAAAAAGTATTCTTCAATATGCATTCAAATTCCACCAGTCCTTTCTCTGGAGATAGATAGCACCTTTCATTATAAGTCCTTCAGAATTGTCTTGTATCATTGTATTGCTCAGAATAGCTAAGCTATTCACAATTGATCTTCTTACAGTATTCTTGTTATTGTGGACAATTCTCTCCTGGTTCTGCTCATTTCTCTGTGTATCAATTCATGTAAGTCTTTTTCAGGTTTTTCTGAGAACATCCTGTTTATCATTTCTTATAACACAATATTATTCCACCAAAATTATATACAACAGCTTGTTCAGTCATTTCCCAACTGCTGTCCATCCCCTCAATTTCCAATTCTCTGTTATCACTAAAAGAGCTGCAATAAATATTTTTGTACACATAGATTCTTTTCCTTCTTTATGTCTTTGTGATACAGGCATAGTAGTTGTATTTCTTAGTTGAATGGTGTGCATGGTTTTATAGCCTTTGGGAACAGTTCTAAATTGCTCTCTAAAATAGTTGAATCAGTATACAACTTCACCAAGAGTACATTAGTGTCTTAATTTTCCCATATCCCCTTCAAGATTTGTCATTTTCCTTTCCTTTTCTTTCCTTTTCTAGACAATCTTATAGATGTGGGGTGGTGCCTCAGAGTTGTTTTAATTTGCATTTCTCTAATCAATAGTGATTAGAGAATTTTTCATATGACTATAGACAATGTTGATTACATCATCTGAAAACTGCTTTTTAGTATTCTTTGACTGTTTATCATTTGAAGAATAGTTCTTATTTCTATAAATTTGACTCAGTTTGCTATATATGATGTCTTTATCAAAGAAATATGCTGTAATTTTTTTTCACAGAAATGATTACTACGTATTTCCCTCCATCCTGTTTTTCCTGTCTATCCTACTTTCTCCTTCCCCCTTGTCCATTCTCTAGTGTTTTACTTCTGACTTTTACTTTTCCCAACCTGTCTTCCCTTTGTTAGCCCCACCTTCTCTTATTCCCTTCCCACCCTACTACACTGTATGGTTAAATAGATTTTTACATCCAATTGAATATGTATGTCATACGTATGGCTCTTTGAGCCAGTTCTGATGAGAGTAAGGTTCACATGCTTCTCCTTTTACCTTCTTCCCCTACACTGTAAAATTTCTTTTGAATATCTTTTATGTCAAATAATTTACCCCATCCTACCTCTCCCTTTTCCCTCCTCCCAGTGCAGGCTTCTTTCTCACCCCCTAATTTTAGATAATCATTCCATAATATTCAACTTATACTAAGGCTCTCTGTCTATGCATATTCTTTCTAACTGGCCTAATCAAAAGAAAGATTTTTAAGAATCACAAGTATCATTTTCCTATGTAGGAATGTAAACAGTTAAACCTTACTTGGTCCTTTATGATTTTGCTTTCCTGTTTACCTTTTTATACTTCTCTTCAGTCTTGTACCTGAAAGTCAAATTTTCTATTTAGCTCTGATCTTTTTATCAGGAATGCTTGAAAGCCTTCTACTTCATTATATGTATCACTTCCATCTCTTAACATTTGAAATCTCATGTTTTAAAATTCCTGCTGACTCTAAAATTATTTTAAGGCAACTTTTATTGATATTTGTTGTTTTTATACAACAGAGTTTCTTCTAGGCAGAAAGTTAGGGCAGTGGAGAGGACCCGAAGTCAGGAAGACCTGAGTTCAAAGTCAGTCTCAGATACTTACTATCTGTACATCCCTGAACAAGTCACTTAACCTCTATCTGCCTCAATTAGGAAACATCTTCAAAATTGGGATAATAATAGTGCATACCTCTCAGGATTGTTGTGAGGATCAAATGAGATAATAATCATTAATTGCTTAGCACAGTGCCTGGAACATTGTCTGTGCTCAAAAAATGCTTCTTTTCTGCCTTCCTTCTTTCCTTCCCTGCCTTTATCTCTCTCTCCTTCCAGATAACCTTTTTATTTAACAAAGATTCTTTTAAAGAAAAAAGAGTAACAGGAAGGGGAAAATCAGCAAAACCAATTCATAGAAGGAAATCTGACCATCAATGTAATGTTTCACTTCAATGGATTGTACACACACACACACACACACACACACACACACACACACACAGATGCTCTGCATAAGAGTGGGATGGAAATGTCCCCTCCTAGCTCTTCTCTGGGCCACCTTTGTTATTTCACAATGGCCAGTTTCAGTTGTTTGGTGGTTGTCATTCTTTCCATTTCTATTGCTGTAGTCATTATGTTTATTGTTTTCTTGGCTTTGCTTATATCATTCTGCATCACTTCATGGAAGTTTTTCCCTGATTCAGCTCTAACATTCTATGTTCTAACATCACTGTCAGCCCGAATATCCTCTAAAACATGCTCTCAAATCTCTGCCACCTTTAACATCCTAGGATTCTACTAACAGACTTTCTCCTATTATACAAATCTAATGACTCAAATCCACAAGGGAACCAGTCATTCTTGCTCTCTCCCTCTCCTTCTCTCTCTCTCTCTCTCTTTCTCTTTCAACTGGGATTAATGTTGTAGTTCTTAGAAGGCAATTTCCAAAAATGCTTCCTAATTCAAAGAGTGCTTAAAATCCTGATCACAGCCTTTCAGGCTGATCAACTGACAGAAAAGCTGAACAATCATAACCCTGTATACTCCACTTCCCCCATCTCCTCCTGGAACTCTGGCTCTTATTTCTGACTTGCCCAGATGTCTGAGGTTATTCTCGCTTTCTCTGTTCCTGTCTTTCTCTGTCTCTCTCTCTGTCTCTCAGTGTGTCTGTCTGTGTCTCTGTCTCTCTTTTGTTCTGTCTCTCCCTCTGTGCTCTCTCTGTCTCTATCTGTCTCTGTGTGTCTCTGTCTCTTTCTGTTTCTCTCTCTCTTTCTTTCTCCATCTTTTGGTCTGTTTCTGTCTCTCTTTTTTCTGTCTTGCTCTGCATGACTCTCTGTCTCAGTCTTCTCTATATCTGTCTCTCCTCTCTATGTCTCTCTGTCTCTCCTCCTCTTCTTCTTTCTCCCTTCTCTTCCTCTCTCTGTTCTCTCTTCTGTTTCTGTCTCTTCCTCTCTTTTGCTGTCTCTACATGTCTATCTCGTTCTTTCTGTCCCTATCTTTTGTCATATCTCCTTCTGTCTGTATCTCTTTTTCTTTCTGTCTCTATGATTGTGTAGATATAGATATAGATATAGATATATAGATATAGATATAGATATAGATATAGATATAGATATAGATATAGATATAGATATAGATATAGATATAGATATAGATATAGATATAGATATAGATATAGATATAGATATAGATATAGATATAGATATAGATATAGATATAGATATAGATAT
>CM053594.1:71342847-71376888 GCA_028646575.1 Pseudocheirus occidentalis | reverse complement strand
AGAAAGAGAGAGTCAGTCCAGGAGAAATAGGAATACCTCCTGTCCTCTGGTTTGCTTGCATCCCAGACTTTCATACCAGTATGTGGCCCAGAAAATTCCTAAGTGCTACCCAAACCACATTAGAATGTAATGGGGAAATGTTTAACAAAAGAGAAATACAGTACAATATAGATCATGTTAATATGTGGTTTTCTAAGTATCACAGGGTTCTGTTTTCATCTGAATTTGACATCACTGTTTTGGACAAAAATAATCTTGGGAGTATGAGTGTATTAATTCACAGTATTTTCTCTCCTACATCTCCATTATTCCATAGTAGCATCATATTGAGGTATGTCTTCTCTTCCCATTCCCCTAGAAGGTAGTTGCATAAAGTAAAACCAGTCAGGGTTAGGGTTCTGTTATGATATTGAGAAAGCAAATGTCAAGAATGAAATCATGCATAATAGAGTTAATTCTGAGTTACAATTCAGCTCAAAACAGAACTCAGCTTACACACAGCTGTAACCTCTGCATCACACCCACCTCTGAGCCTGGTCACAAATGAGCTGTAACCCCAAAGATGAGCTAAAGCCTAATTCTGGCCACAGATTAATTTGTAGTAATGTCAACAGATTGAACTTTATTCCTAATCCATGACTCACTATGCTCACTACCAGCCTTCCTAATCTGTTACACAGTCTGAGCCAAAATCCTGGCCACAGACTTACATGGTCACAATAGGGACCAGCTAAGGGAGTATAGATGTCTCACTGCAGCCCATCCCCATTGCTAAAAACATGACAACCTATAGTCTAAAGATACTCACTCCGTCTACAAAGTGCCTAGCCAGGAGTTAGAAATTTTTCTATTTCCAGCCAAGATTCCCTGAGGTACAGTGAGAAAATGAGATCTATTTCTGTATCTCCTCCTCATCCTATCCCAGAATGTCTGTGTGTACTGAGAGGCCCACATTTTGTAGGAAGTACTACACAAGGGTCATTAGCTTTCCAATTTGACTGCATCAGATGGTTTCACAGGAGGGGATGTCAATTCAGTGTCAGTAGGCAGCTGTCTCCCCTTGTCTCTAAGCTGTCTGGGTCCAGCATCGCTGGGGTCTGAGAGACCTTTATTCCAGCATAGGGACCTTCAGGTCTAAGAACTCAAGATATCCTAACAGATAGGAGAGAAGAAGGAAAACTTAGTGAAAGGTGATCTCATATTTTTAAAAAAAGGTTTGAATTTGGGATATATTGGGATGTATAGATTTAATTATTGGCTCCTTAATTAAGTAACTGGATGACTATGGTAAGTACTTTCTAGGCTCAGTTTTCTTTCTCTTTAAAATGGAAATACTAACATTTGGACTTCTCTTCTCACAGGATCATTGTAAAGGAAGCAATTAATAAGTCTCAATGTGCCATAGAAATGTGAGTTGTTATTATCATTCCCACTTAATAACCTCATATACAAATAGTACTATAGATTAGTGATTTAATGCAATGAATCCAACACATAAGAATTAAACATCTACTATGTGCAGGACATTGTGTTAGGGAAGATGATGTATGGTCCTTTCCCTCATGAAATCAACCAATTAGAAGAGTTCATATGTGTGAATGAATGCATGAATGAATGGAGGAATGAATGCAAAGTTTTTGCTAAGTGCCAATCATTTCTTGAAGCAATAGAGACACAAATACAAAAGTCATCATATCCATGTACTCCCAAAATTTATACTTTAGTGTGGGAGATACCACATTCGGGGCAGTTGTGACCAGGAAGAGAGTTGGGCTTTGAGAGGTCATAGAGATGCTGAATGGAACAGTAAATAAGTTCACTGACGTTTTCTTTCCAGGAGCAATTAAATGAAGGTGTATTTGGGGGAGAGGAGTAGGGCAGTGGGTTACAGGTAATAATGACACAATGGGAAATGGCCATGGTGAAGAAAGGAGCACAGTGTTCCAGGGCGGGCAGAGCTCAATGTCCAAACTGAAGACATGGTCTTCAGCAATAATATATATTATGGAGCTTTGTAGCATAAACTGTAATGATGAGTATATATAACAAACATTCATAATTTATGTAAAATGTGAAAGGTATTTTACCAGCCACTGAGTAAAAAAAGACAGAAAGAGAAGCATCTCTATCCTTAAGGAATTTTGATTTGACAGAGGGGAGACAATAAACCAATAAGTTTGATCATTTGTGCAAGTCTAGTTTAGTCATCTTTCAAATATGTCTGACTCTTTGTGACCTCATTTGGGGTTTTCTTGGCAAAGGTACTGGAGTGGTTTGGCATTTCCCTCTAGAGCTCATTTTACAGATTAGGAAACAGGCAAACAGGGTTAAAAGACTTGCCTAGGGTCACCCAGTTATTAAATATCTGAGGCCAGATATGGACTCAGGTCTTAGGCAAAAGCATGGAGATGGAAGAGAACATCAGGGTACAAAATAGGCCTGAGACTGGATTGCAGTGGGTATTGAAGGAGACCCTAAATGGGCCCAACAACCCATCAGTGCTCTAGTAACTCCCTAAGACTGCTAGTTGCCAACATCCATTGGTAGAAGGAGTTTCCTCATCTGGACTTGCTTTATGCCAGTGAAATCAAGTGTCTAGTCCTCACTTCTTATCTTCAAGGCAATAGGAAGTCAATGGAAAATTACATACCACTTAAGAGCACAGAACTAAGGAAGTTGGGGACTTAGTAGGTATTTCATAAATGTTCTTGTTAAAATAATTATTATAATAGTCACTGATTAGGCAATACTAAGAAAGTCATTTTTTCCTTTTCAGGATTCAGTTTGAGTCTACATTATCAAAGGGCTAGACTAAAATTGGCATTCTATCTAGCTCAGACATTTATGTCTTGTGTTCTAAAGTCCCCTCCAGTTCTCACTTGGTCAGGGCTCTAATAAATCACAAAACTTTCCCTCAGCAAATCTGTGAAATAGTCTTTGTTTCATTTGGTTTGGTTTGGTTTAGTTTGGTTTGGTTTGGTTTGTTGTTTTTTGGCGGGGACTTGTGGCAGAGTTGGATGGGTTGCATATTACAATGAAATGAGAGTTGCATCTGAAGTCATAAGACCTAGCTTAAAGTCTCAGTGTGATATTAACTAGCTGAGCAATCTTAGATAAGTCACCTTTTCACTCTGGGCCTCATTTTCCTTGACTGCAAAATGAGGGGATTTAAACAGATGATCCCTGGGATTCTCTTAAGACACATTCCACTGATCGATCTTCTCAGACTGAATCTAATTTTTCTTTGAAGTCCTTTAAATTCCTCTCCAGGCTGGACTCTGCACTTTCTTTACCATGTTCCAACTCCTGCTACCATCATTCACACCCGGATCCCCCTCTTCCATCTCCCATTTATATATTGTCTTGCCTTGTTAGAATGTAAGTTCCTTGAGGACAGGCCTATCTTTCTACTTCTATTTGTATTCCCATTGCTTAGCACAGTGCATGACACATAATAAGAACCTTGTAAGTGCTTGTTGAATGACTGTCAGAGGAGGAAAATGAGACCCATCAGAAATCACCAATGTACTTCAGACTAACACAGCACTATTTAACCATGACTTGTTATTTTTATTGTTTCTACTTTTTTATATTTTACTTTTATTGGTGTACCTTTCTCATTAGCACCAACTCAGCAAATTGAAACAAAGCTAGGGCCAATTAGAAAATAATCAATCACATTTCTCTAATGTCTTTTGATTTTCCCATAGAAAAAATAATAAAAATCTTTCTTCACAACAATATAATTATGCCATTTTATCGATCAGCAAGGTGAGTCTCCAAGAGAGAACCTGACATCACCTCGTTCACACAGCTAGTTAGCTTTTGTACCTGGGATTCAAACCCAGGTCTTGCCTCTCCCCCCACATTTTCCATTTTGCCATGTCATATCTCTGGGAAGTGAAGACATTACAGAAGATGACGGAAAAGATTCAGGTCTAGGAAAAAGATTTCTTTTTCACCTAGACATGGAAGAATTACATAAGTTCCCCAGCCTCCCTCCATTTTCAACCCCATATAGACAGGACAGAGCAATCCCCCATGGCCCGTGCTCTGGGGTTTGCTCCTCCTTGAGCATCTGGTCAATTTCAATTTGGAGAGACAGAATCTTTGATTCATTCTCCTAATTAACTCCAGCCATTTGGCTCTATCTTACAAGCCTCCAACTGAGGAAGAGAGTTAACTGGGATTCTCATTAGTGAATAATAGCATCATATAGTAGATAGAAAGTTGAACTCTAAGTCAGAAAGATTGAAGTTCAAGCCCCACCTCTCAAACCTGTGTAACCCACTCAATGCCTCCCAATCTCCCCCCACTAAGGAGACAAGTTTCAGGGAAAGTGATAATCTTCATTTACTGAAAAGATTCCTTACCGACACCTCCCTATGCTGAAATAACTGATATGATAAGAATATAAGGCTTATATACTACTACAAATAATATTTCTATGGCATTTTGTAGTTTACAAAGTGCTTTTCTCACAACAACCCCCTGAGATGGAGAATGAATCAATTATTATCATCTTCATTTTACATATGTATCAGGGATGATTGGCAATAGACATCAATTGGTGTCAGGCTCTTTCCCCCTTCTCTTTCCTACATATTTTCTGATTTTTAAGCTAGGGCATTTGAATAATCTTGCGCAGCTTATTAAGGAAAGGTGGGAGTGCGGATAGAGAGATAATCAGGGAGAGAGTTTGATTCTTCTTCATGCACGTATCTAAAAGCTTTAAACACTGCAAGAAGTGCTGAGGCAAATTGGAAGGGTGCTACCCAGGTTATGGGCAAGAGCAGAAGGAAAGAGTGATTAATCAATACACATTTTATGAAGCTGGGGAGAGAACTCCCTTATTAGATGGGATAGGAGATAGCTCCTGAGAGGCCACTTGTGATTAAAGCCTGGGATGTGAGTTCAGGTGTACAGAAGAAGGCTTCAGAATAACATATGTACTATGAACTGGAGTTGAATCTTTGAACTGTAAACACACCTGAAGTCATGTTCTACACAGACCAGTTAAGAGATCTGGTCCCCTGGGAAAGGAAATAAGGGACCTCTTCTGGAGGATAAGGAGGACATCATAACCACAGACCCATAAAGGACACAGAAAGAGGACTTTAGAAGAAAGTCCCACCACATTTAAAATGCTGAGGGATATTGCCAAATGTAGAACTTCTGAAATTCCTGTATCACACAAGAAAAGATGACAAGTTAAGGAAATGAAAAGGTTCCCACAATTTACCCAGGGGCTTCATGTCAAGAAGGAGCTTCTGTCACACATATGAGGTGCTTGAGGCTCAGAAAGACTAAACGATTTAATCATCATCACACAGGTGTAAGACTTTACATTTATTACCAAATATACTTCATACCTTACATATTTTATATGTTATATATTATTGCATTTTTCATATTATTAGATGTGTTTCAACATTCTACCACATGTAGCTCCTTTGCACACTGTCCCCCACTATTTTAGCTATCCTTCCCAGCTTTCTGTTGTCTACAATGCATCTTTATCCATGTCATTGATAAAAATGTTAAATAGAATGTAGTCTGTCACAGATCAACGATCCACTTCACTAGAAACCTCTAAATTAGCCTTAAACCTTTCTAGAGAAGTAGAATGGATGTTTATCAGAGATGTTGTAGGGAAATTTCCTGTTCAAGTAAGAATTGAGGTGGGCTGCCATCTTGGACCATTTCCATCTTTGAGATTATATGGAGAGATAGAGACAGAGAGACAGAGAGTGAGAGAAGAAGAAAAAGAAGAAGAAGAAGAAGAAGAAGAAGAAGAAGAAGAAGAAGAAGAAGGATGAGGAGGACGAGGAGTATGAGGAGGACGTGGAGACAGAGACAAGAGGAGAGGGAGAAGGAGAGAAAGAGAAAGAGAGAGAGAGAGAGAGAGAGAGAGAGAGAGAGAGAGAGAGAGAACAGAAAACATTTTGGATTCTATTCTGTCTTTCTATTCTGGGGCATTTATTGCAGCTCTGTGTAATTTTTGAACATTTATATAGCACTTTAGAACAGTTACAATGTATTTTGGTCGTTGAACTGATACTCACCCATGAGACTGCCATCATAAAGGCTGGAATGGAATCCCAGATTCATCAAGTTCTTCTTTATAAATAAAACAGCAGTATCAACCAGCCAATAGTGATGTCAACTCATATTTACAGAAGGCTTTGGATGGCAAAGTATTTTGACATCTCATTGGAACCTCACTGTAGCCCTACCAGGAAAGATGGGTACTAGGCTCCTTGTAGATTGAAAAGTGTGGTAGAGAGGGGGAAATGACTTAACTAAAGTCACATGGCATATAATTATCAGTTAGAATTTTAACCCCTTTTTAAAAAAATTTCTTTTCAATTAACAAAAATAAGTCTGGAAACATAAGATGGAGTCATATTACAGAGGGTTTTATTTTTCAAAGTTACAGTTTGAAGTTTATTATAGGGGCCAGAGGGAGCCACTGAAGCTTCTAGAGTATAGATGAGACGGTCATTCTAGAGATGGTCAGATGTATGCTTTAGGAATGTCAATTTGGTAGCTGTGTAGAGGATGGATTATAAAGGGGAGAATAGAAACAAGGAGGGCAATTAGGAGGTTATTGTGGCAATCCAGAAAGAGTTGGTGAGGGCCTAAATTAGAGTGGTTGTGTTAGGAGCAGAGAAAGGATTGCTACAAGGGATATTATGGAGATGAAATCAACAGGAACTGGTGACCAATATGGGAAGGTGAGAGAGAAGAGTCAAGTGAAGAGTGAGTGACTGGAAGTCTGGTGGCATCCTCTACAAAAGTAAGAAAGACAGTAGAAAGGATAGGTTTGGGGAAATAAATAATGAATTGAGTTTTATATATGTTGAATTTCAGATGACTATTATGTATCAGGTCGAGCTTTTAAAGATGATGAACTTGGGCTCAGGGAAGAGACAAAACCAGTATGTATAATAATAGCCAGCATTTATATAATGCCTACTCTATCCAAGACATTGTGCTAGGCCCTTTACAAATCTTATCTCATTTGGCCCTCACAAAAATCCTGGAAGATAAGTGCTGTTGTGATCCCCATTTTACAGTTGAGGAAACTGAAGTGAAAAGAGGTTAAATGACTTGCCCAAGGTCACATAGTTAGTAAGTGAATGAGGCTGGATTTGATCTCAGGTCTTCTTGACTCTAGACCCAGTGTTTTATCCACTATCTCATGTGAACTTGAGAGTCATAGGTGTAGATGATAATTAGGTCCCTGATGAGAGTGGATGAGATCACTGAGGAAAAGATAGTATAGAGAGGGAAGAAGAAGCATACCCAGGATAAAGACTGAGGGCCACCTACACATAGGGGCTGAACATGAATGATGAGCCTTCAAAGGCGGCAGAGAAGAATCAGCCAGAGACCATAGAGGAACCAAAACAGAGAAGGGTCAGTGAAACCTGGAATGCAGAGAGATTTGAGGAGGTGGTGATGGTCCATGGTGATTGAGAGCTTCAGGGAGGTCAAGAAGGATGGAGACTGAGAAAAAACCTTTGGATTCGGCAAGAAGAAGAACATCGGTGGCCTTAGACAGAACAGTTTGCTTTGGGCGGCAAGCCAGATTGCATAAGTTGGAGAAGTTAGTGGGAGGTGAGAAAGTGGAGGCAAGGTGTGCAAACAGTGATTTTTTTCCCTCCAGGGAATTTGGCGATAAATAGGAGGAGAGAAATATGATAATAACTCGAGGGGATGATAGCAAGTCATTTCTTCTCTGTAGGGCACAGTTGCCCACATCTGGAAGATGCAAAGATGGTGTTTTGGGTCCCATCCAAGTTTATGACTGGATGCTTTCCTAAGTGTCTTTTCCAATTCTCAAAGAAACAGCCAATTATGTAAAGTATAATTTTAGTTTTCACTTTATTTGAAATCTTTGGAAAATGCAGATCTGCACATAGCATCAGAATCAAAAAAATCTCTAAGGTAAGAGATCTCCAAGCTCATCTTGCCCAAACCAGTTCTGAGTAGGAATCCTTGCTACCTAATCCCAACAAGTGGTCATTCAGTTTCTGCCTGAACATTCTCAATGACAAGAAGCTCACCACCTATCTAAGGCAGCCCATATCACTTTTTTGGATCACTATAATTATCAAGAAGCTTTTCCTTATAGAAAGAAGGCAGGAAACAAACATTTATTAAGCACCTACTACATGCCAGGCACTGTGCTAAGTACTAAAGACACAAATTTGGAGAAAAGGAATGGCAGTCCCTGTACTCAAAGGCCATTCTACTGTCCCTCATTTTAATGGAGAAAGACAACATATAAGAAGGAGCTGAAAAGTAAGTTTGTGTGTGTGTGTGTGCATGTGAGCACACACATGTACACAGGGGGAGTAAAGTATAGAGAGTCAGAAGTAGAAATAGGAGAAAAATGAAAGATAGTCAGTTTGGGAAATGGACACAATGATGGGTGTGGGTGGGACACACTGATGATGAAAGTGAACCAGAGAGGTATGCTCCAGAGTCACAAGGTAAAGGAAGTTGAGTTATTGTAGCACATTCCAGGGAATCAGAAGCAGAAGTAGGAGGAACATAAATTTATTTTTTTTAATTTATCCCCACTCCTCCTAAGATCTGTCAAGGCAGCAAAGCAGAACACACCAAGGAATCTCTCAATTAATTAGTATTGTTAACTTAATATTTCCTCAACAAGACTAAGAAAGAGAGGATTTATTGTAAATAGCTACAAAAATATCAAACAATTTTTGAGCTAGAAAGGACCTTAGAAAACATTTAGTTTAACCTCTAATAAACTAATTAACAAATGATAAACTAATGCCCAGAGAGGCAAAGTTACAAAATGAGTTAATAACAAAGTTTAGTATAAAACTTATATCTTCACCCTGACCCAGGTTTTCCCCACCACATCAGCAAGACTGTATGTCTTGTCCTATGTCATAAAGTCCATCCAGGGAAGAGAGACAGAAGGGAACCATTTTTTCTTTGTGTATCTAGGTAAACGTGGGTCATGGAAGCAAAGGTCAAAAAAGGATTATAAATAAACAAATTCATGGACAGAGATGGCCTTGTTTAGAAAAAAATCAATGAATCAGCAAACATTTATGAAGGATCTTCTATATTCTAAGCAAAGAGAAAACTGTCTTTGTCCTCAAAGAACTTATCTTCTATTAGAAGTGAAGACATATATATATATATATATATATATATACATACATAGATACATTACTATTTTTATGTAATACTTAATATATGTGATATATAATACTATGTGTAAAATACTATACATATTACTAAAATGAACACTGCTGTAATATTTATAATATTATAAGTATATAAATAATGCTTAATGCTACTTATATAGCACATACTATACATCATATAACACATTTAACAGTATATTTTACATTATACAGCATGTATATATTAAATTGTACTACTACTATTAACTACTACAGAGTACATATACCATATACTAGTATATTTCATACTGTGCAAGATACACATACTATGTTATTGATCCATTATATACCATATGTGGTACTGTTTTTATTTTAATACTATTACATAATATTTTATATACTATATATTATAATGTATATATGTATGTGTCACATATGTATGATAAATAATCACATATATATGTGTAGTATTTAGTAACATATATAATATAGTATATAGAAAACCTATATATAGGATGATAAAAGTTCGTGTTATAGCATTGTATGTGTGATAGATACTATATAAAATATTAGAGGAGATAAGTGGTACAGTGGAGAGAGCGCCAAGCCTGGCATATCTTCTTGAGTTCAAATCTAGCCTCAGATATTTAATAGCTATGTGACCCCAGGCAAATCACTTAACCAGTCAGCCTCAGTTTCCTCACCTGTAAAATGAGCCGGAGAAGGAAACAACAAATTACTCTAGTATCTTTACCAAGAAAACCCCAAATGGGGTCATGAAAAGTCAGACATGACTGAACAACAATAGCAATGTGATATATACTATTTTGCAAAATATTAAACAGCAATAGTACTAATCTATTAATAATACTTACTATATATCATATGCTAAATAATATACTGTATAGAGCTATCTATACCTATATATCTCTTCCTAGAATACAGAAAACTTTTTATAAATGTTTACAGATTCATTGAGTTCTTCTAGACCAGAACCTCTCCTTCTCTCTGTCTCTCTCTTTATATATTTATGTGTCTATGCATGTATATTACATATGCATGTATATACATAGGTACATATAGAGAGACAGAGAGAGCCTATATATTCACATATGATGTTTATATGTTTTAGAGGGAAGTTTTATATACACATAGAGTGTTTATGTGTAATTAAACACATGTGTATATGAACCTGAATGTTATGCACATGCATAAATATATATCTATATACATACATAAGTAGACTGTATATCATATATACTCTACTGTACATTTACACATGTATATTGCCAACCCTTTTCTCACCCATATTTGTACATGTACGTTCCTATATATGTGGATGCATGTATAAGTATAGTGTGTGTGTGTGTGTGTATATGTATGTGTGTGTGTTTGTTTCTATAGCATGCAAGTACAAAATAAATATGAGGCACTTGTGGGTGGGAGACCAAGGCAGGGGCATCTGGGTGGATCAGGAAAGTCCTCATGCAGCAGGTGACACTTGCCTATAAACCTATCTGCAGGGAAGGCTGAGACAAGTGGACTGCTTAAACTCTGGAATTATGAGCTGTAGTGGACTAAATATATCAGGTTTTCTCATTCAGTCCGGCATCCATGTGGTGAGCTCCTGAGAATAAGGAGCCACCAGGCTAATTTCAGGGGACAGGAGACTGGCTCAGGTTGAAAACTTAGGAGGTCAACGTTCCTGTGACAATCAGTGAAGCCAATGAGGAGTTGCAGTACCTCTTATCAGAGATGAGATAGGTAGACCCCCCCCACTGAAAAAGAATAGTGACTTTTGATCTCAGCTTTGAAGGGAACCATAGATTTGAATGTAAGAGGCTAAGATAAAGAGGGAGTGCTTTTCAGGCATGGGTAACAGCCTATTCCACAGCACCCAAAGGGGAGATTTGAGATGCGTGAGGACATCCTGGAAGAACAGTTTTCAGGGACCAGAGAAGGCATGAAGAGGAACAATGGACAATAAACACAAGTATGGAGTTGAGAGTCCTGGATTAGTATCAAATTTGATGATCTGACCTTGGGTAGTTCCTTCTCTCACTCCTGACTTCACTTTCCCCAACTACCTTTATGGCTTCATAGGGCTTTTTTGAAGTTAAAATGAGAGAGTAGGTAAGAGACTACTTTGAAAATTGTGTGTGTGTGTGTGTGTGTGTGTGTGTGTGTGTAGGAAGTACCATATATATGCAAGATATTATTAGTGTTATTAAGTACTAAATTGAGTGGTGCAAATGGCAAGTATAATTTTAGTTAAAAGAAGAAACAGATTAACTTGGGCCTCCGTAGGTACCCACAGTTGTAATTATATCTATCCTCATGCTGAGCCCTAACTCCAAGCATAGGCTTAGCCCTGACCCTGATTACAGAAGAAACCGCTATTTTATCACAAACCCTGACCAGGGGTCATAAGGCTAACCACAGGAGGTTGTTCAGATGGTGTAATGCAGTTCCTTCCCCTGCTGCGCCCAAACCCTGTGGCTGATGTAGCTTTAGAGCTCTTCTCAGTAAATTGGCTCCCATCACCTACCTCCAGAGTGCTCTCTCAGGGGTAGATGCCACGGCCCAATTTATTGTCACGTGTGGATTCTACTTCATGAGGTCCTGGAAACAAAGAAGATTCCTCTCAGTCATAGATGCCCTCTCCCTTTTTGACAAAAGATGAAACACTGGCCCTGGGTCCCAAAACATGTAGGACTGGGATTATTGTCAAAGAAAAGATATTTTAGAATCCAGAAAACTTTCCCTTGCTCCCAGTGGGAGAGTGTGTCAGTGTGTCAGGACATCTCTGTCTCTCAGTGGCCAAAGAGAAGAATTCATAAGAAATTTAAAAGAAGACTAAAAACCCTGCTGATAGACATCCTGGTCAAGAGAAAGAAAAAGACTGAGACATAAGATCTATAAAAATGTCCAAAGTAATTAATCAGACACATGTTCAGAGTGGCTTCTAACAATATTTGGTGGTGTTTTAATACATTCTTGGCTATCTTGGAATGGAAAATAAAAATCACCATCATTGTAATTATATATAATTATATAAAATTATCATCATCATTATAATTAGCAGCAGTAGCATGTTAGTTCATAGAGAGGTGGCTTCAGTACCAAGAATCTTGGGTTAAAGTGCCACCCCTGACACATAGTGGCATATTGTTTAAACTCTCAATGTTCTAGACCATGGTCTATCAAACTATAGCCAGAGGGCCAAATCTAGCACCATCTGATTCTTTATGGCCTAAGGAATTAAGAATAGGTTTTATATTTTTAAATATAATGAAACTTTATTTAAAAAATGTAAAAACCACGGCAGTCTTGATTTGGCCAGTGGTCTAGGCAATTCTCCAAGATTCTAACTTTCAGAGATGTCACTTTACATTGGTAGCATCAGCTTCTTTACCTTGGAGTTCTCTAGTTGACGGAATCAAAGGTCCAGACCCTATTTCTATCTCTATCTCATTTTGAAAGAGGTAGGAGTTGAGTTAGGATTTAGATCCAGCTATCTCTGCACTAGGTAGGGTAGCTAGGAGTTGCAGTGGACAGAGAAATGGGCCTGGTGTCAAGAAGACTTATCTTCATAACTTCAAATCTGGCCTCAGATACTTACTGACTGTGTGACCCTAAGTGAATCACTTAACCCTGTTTGCCTCAATTTCCTCATCTGTAAAATGATTGGGAGAAGGAAATGACAAACCACTGTCTTTGCCAAGAAAGTCCCAAATGGAGTCACATATTGTTGGACATAACTAAAATGACTGAACAACAACTATACTGGTTGGAAGTACGAACCTCAATATGTTTTCCTCCACCTCAATTTTCTTATTTAGAAACTGGAGAGTTTTCCTAGATAGGACTTGGTGACTTATTCTGTGTGGATGGAAAAAAAAGGGGGAAAGAGTCAAGGCTGACTATAATTTTGGATGATTGACTGGGGAGAGAATGGTGCCATAAAAAGAAATATGGTGCATCAAGAAGAACAAATATGGATAAAAAAGTTTAGTTTTGGGACGGCGAGGTGGGGGGCAGCTAGGTGGTGCAGTGAATAGAACACCGGCCCTGGAGTCAGGAGGATCTGAGTTCAAATCCGACCTCAGAAGCTTAACACAAAAACTAACTGTGTGACCTTGCGCAAGTCACTTAACCCCAACTGCTCTCCAAAAAAGCAAAAAAAGAAAAAAAAATTTAGTTTTTTATAATAGTGACATGGAATAGGGTAGTGGTGGTAGGAATAGGAATAAAGAATAGACCTGAGATACATGTTGGAGGAAGAGTTCATGGGACTTGGGCCCTAATTGGTTTGAAAGGAATGAAGGAGAGCAATGAATGGAGAGAAAGAAGTCAAAGATCATTTGGTTTCAGGGTTTAGACCAGGAGACCAAAGAAGCTATTGGTATATCTAGCTGATGGAAGAGGAAGCTGACTAATGATGCACAGGCCCTATCTAAACAGAAAATTCGGTTCAATTCAATAAACATTTACTAAGCAACTAATATGGGTAAGATGCTGGATAAAAAGCACAAAAAGAAAGACAAAAATAGCTCATGCCCTCAAGAACTTTCATTCTATGTTCTTCTTTGTAAAGGTGAGGGGGGAAGAAAGTTTATACACAAATGAGAATGGTAAAAAGAAAATCTAAGAGAGGGAAAAAACTGAGAATTTGAGGCATCAGGGAAGGTTTCATATCAGGAAGTGGCAACTGAATGTAACTGAAGGAAAAAAAGTATTTTTCATAATAAATGTAAATATTGGAACTTAAGTAGAAAGTTAGAAAGAAATGAAAGCAAGTCATGAGCATAGCAGAACATGAGAGAGTATTCAAAATATGTAACAACAGATTTTCATTTCAAGAAAGCCTGTATGATAAACAATACACATTGTATTGACAATTGTCCATCTTTTCTTTGCTTCCTTGTAAGTTTTCTTTTGTTCTCTGGTGTGCACTTTTTTACTTTGTTCGTTTTTTTCCCTCCCCCCAACCTTTCCCCCAGGGTCACAGTAAAGGCCACAATGAAGTTTAGATAGGTTTTTCTACATCTATAAATATATACATACCCACCCCCACCCCCAGAGGCTACAATAAGGCTTAGACATATTTCTCTATAGCTACATATATATTCATACACATATGCATATAGACATACATATATTGACACATACTTTCCCAAACTCATTCTGCTCCTGAGTGTTGTTTTTATGTATGTGCATGTGTCTTGTTGAGTATTCTGAGAAGTGGTGATGATGAGGAGGGAGTGCACTGCTGGCATGGAGAATGGATTATGTAAGCACATAATGGCAGGAGATGAAAGACCAAGCTGTGGTTTATAATGTAAGAATAGACCAGTTGGAGGGCAGCATGAGTACTAGACTTGGGAGTTTATATTTTATCTTATAGAAGGTGGGAAGCCATTGAAGGTTTTTCAACAGGGGAGAGATACTAGCAGGAGCAAGAAACTATTATTATATTATATCTTATCATGTTATATTATTCTAGAAGAAAAATTATGAGAGTCTAATGTAAGGTGATGTGCATGTAAATAGAGAGAAGGTGGTGGATCTGAAAGATATGAGGATAAAATTAGCCAGATTTGGCAAGTAACAGGGGAGAGAGACAGACAGAGACAGAGACAGAGACAGAGACAGAGACAGAGACAGAGACAGAGACAGAGACAGAGGCAGAGGCAGAGGCAGAGGAAAAGTATTGTGGAGTCAGAAGCTACATCCAAAGGGATTGAGAAATGAGTGGGTTATGAAGAAATGGAAGTTGAAGTGCAGATGATTTTATCTCAGAGTTTGGCATTAAGAGGAAAGATATAGGATGATAACTTGAGGGGATGGCAAGGTCAAAAGAGGGTTGTGTTAAGTTTGGAGTAGATTTGTACAAGGGGTTAGTAAATAAGGAGCTATTGAGGATGGGACAAATTGGCAAAATGACCCTGGACAAACTCCAGGAGGAAAAAGAAGGAGAAAATGAGTTTTTTAAAACCTCCTAATATGCTGGTTATTCTTGGATAGGAAAAAAAAAACTCCCTTCATATCCAAATTAAAAAAATAAAAGAGAATAAGGAGAGGGAGTAGTTTTAAAGTATGGAGTACAAAGGTAGAGGGAACTCAGGATGGATGGTTATCACTTTATCTATAAATTAATAGGCAATGGCTGAACACGTTGTGGTATATGAATGTGATGGAATAATATTGTACTGTAAGAAATGATGCACAGGTGGATTTTAGGTAAACCAGGAAAGACTTACATGAACTGATGCTAAGTGAAATGAGAAAAACCAGGAGAACACTGAATACAGTAACAGCAACATTGTGGGATGACAAACTTTGATAGATTTTGCTCTTCTCAGCAATACAAAAATCTAAGACAATCCCAAAAGACTCATGATGGAAAATGCTATCCCATTCAGAGAAAGAATTATGGAATCTGAATATAGATTGAAGCATATAATTATCTTTTTTGTGTTTTTTTCTTTCTTGTGGTTCCCCCTTTTATTCTGATTCTTCTTTCACAACATCACTAATGTAGAAATATGTTTAATATGATTGTACATGTATAACCTAAATCAGTTTGCTTGCTGTCTTGGGGAGGGAGGGAGAGAGGGAATAATTTGGAACTCATAATCTTATAAAGTTGATCATTGAAAACCATCTTTATATGTAATTGGAAAAATACTATTAAGTGGGAAAATAATAAATGATTATCTTTTGAGTGTGAAAACTGGAGACTTTAAAGATTTGAGAAGTGAATGGAAGAAGGGGAAAATTTTCACTGGAGAAGAAAACAAAAGAGACTATAGAATCTGAAATGAGCTTAGAGAACACCCATTCAATGTATAGAGGTGGAATCGAAGGATCAGAGTGTCAGCATCAGATGTAGAACTAGTATCAAGGTCTCCAGATTCCCAGTTCAGCTTTGGGCATGTCCCCCATTCCCACCATTCCCACCATTCCTTATCTTCATTAAGCTGACCCTGTTCCTTTTACCTCTATATATTTCCTGTCTCCAAGACCTAAGAACATATTCCATCCCTCCTTTCTGTCTTTCCAAAGGCTCAAATTGCTAGATAAATAGCCAAAGTAATAGAGAATGGTAGACAGGGAGGGTATAGCAAAACTAGTAGAGTCTCTTTCCTTCTCAGGGCTTTTTTGTTCTGAAAATGATGAGGCTGAACTGTGTGTTTCCCAGGTACATATGAGGTCACCATTTTCATTGCTGCCTGAGTATAGTTGGGTCAATCATGATCAGAAATTTAAGAGATTTTGTGCTTTAGTTCTTATTTCTAGAGCATTTCAAAACAATTCATTTTGATAAGAACTTATTAAGTGACCATTCTGTGCAAGGTCTTCTGGTGAGCCATAAGAATATAGAAAGGGAAAGCAGCATAGCCCCTGTCCTCAATAGACTGACAATCTACTATGAGATGTGTATATGAATGGGTAATAATGACACCACTGGCAATAGGACCATAGATTTAGAGCTATAAAGAACTTTAGGAGTCCTCAAGTCAATTTCCATTTACAGATAAGGAAACTGAGTCACAGAGAGCTTAAGTGACACGTTCAAAGACATACAGCTAGCGAGTTGCTGAAATAGGGGAACCCAATTTCTTTTCCTTTGAGTTACTTGTACTTTCTACTTCTTCACAGTATCTCCTAGCACTTATAATCATGATGGTAATAATAACAATAGGTTACATTGATATATAACTCTAAGGTTCACAAAAAGCTTGAAATAAAAAAAAAGGCTACAAGCTAGAATGGGATAAAGACAGCATAGAGACTTGGGCCAAAAACTCTGAGAGGGAGAGCTCACCTTCCTATGAGGAAGGGAAGAAATCAGGGTAGACTTCTGGGAGAAAGTGGTACCAAAGCTAGGTCTTGAAGACAGAGCAAGATTTCTACTGGTGGAGCTAAGGAGTACAGGCATGACAGCCAAGGGAGGTGGAGACTGAACTCTGCACTTGAAAATTTCACTCAGACCCCTAGCTGGCATTAATTTAAAAGGGGCGGAGTGCCCTCTTCCTTGATTCAAGAGACAAGAACAAATGTTTGACTCTATCTTTCCATTTCATTCAGGTCCAGATGATTTAAGGGGCCTCACTGCCTCTCCCCATTCCCAAGGCAGCTGCTAACAATTCACTGATTCCCTTCATCTTTCAATTTGGCTCAAGAATGTGATTGGCTTTCCCCCAACTCCTCCCTCCCCACAACCTCAGCCATTGAATTCTTCTTATCTCAGTCTCTGCAAATCTGAAAATAGATTTCTTAGGGGGGAGGGAGGGAGGAGGCTGGACTCTCGGATTAAATTCGCTCTTTTTTAAAAGATGATGCCCTTCCCTTGATGTGACAATTTTCTCTATCCCCTAATTAAACAGAGGGCTCAGCCAGTGGGGAAAGGATGATGGGGTGGAGGGCTTTTGGGGTGGGGAAGGGTACACAGAATTTAGAGTTAAAGGCAAAAGCCCAGCAGTACAAGGCTTTCCATTTACTATTTAAAAGCGAGCTGTGTGCCTGCTTCTCAGAGATATGAGTGTACAAGGAAATGGCATTTTTTCCTCCCCTCCTACCATCTCCTGCTGGGGAAGGCAGATACATGAAATACATTGAAAGGTTTCTTACCAAGCCCCAGAAGGGACAGGAAGAAACCAGGGAATCTCTAGAGGAAAAAAAAAAAGTGGAGGGTAAGAAATAAAGGGAAAAAAATCCACAATGAATCTGCTCCTTGTTGTTGGTGGGGTGAAATATGTTTATGTGTGTTGAGGGACATTTAAGTTATTTAGAAAAGGGAGGGATTAGCCTAGGAAAAAAAACACCAACAACAACATCTAGTCAAACCTTATCTTACTTTTAAGCAAACTGAGCCACAAAGAAGGAAGTGACTTGGATACATCTAGAAACAAAGGGCTCCCCCCCCCCCTTGGCCCAGTTTACTCTTTTCACCATACTTCACCTTCAAATGTCTGAAGGGCTGCCACCAATGGGACAAAGAAAAGAACTTTCCCTATGGCCCCAGGGCAGGAAAATAAAGGATGGTTGAAATTAGAGGGATGAGGATTTCTAATTAATTAATAATTCATTCATTTATTCATTTAAAATTTGTATGTACCCTGTGATTTCATAAGCAAGGGAAACTTTCAGGTAGGGAAAGATCCATCACTAATTCAGGTCGATATCTACCTGGCAACTTAGTCTTTGAGAGTAGACTGGAGACACCGACAGGTTGAAAGACTTACCCATGGTCACATAGGTAATGTATGTCAGAGGCAGAATTCAAACACAGACCTTCCTGGCTTTGTGGCAAGCTGTCTATTTACTCCATCATGCTGTCCCACTATAGAATGGGCTACCTCAAACAAGTAATGAGATTTTTATAACTAGAGATATCCAAGGAGAGGGGATCAGATGATTATCTGTCAAGGATTCTATGGAAGGCAGGACTGCCCTGAGGTGGGAGATTGGATTTGATGTTCCCTGGGAGAACATTTTCAGTTGGATATTTTGAAGTCCCTAAAAGTCATCACTGTATTTGCAAAAGGCAAATGTCTCAGAAAGGGGAAGGAAGGAGTATGGAAAGCAACAAACTATCTGATAGTACAGACCCCTATTTGATGGCTGAGATAGTGTGGTAGAAAGAAGGCATCTGGAGTCAGAAGGCCTTGCTTCAAAATCTCCATGAATAGGATGCAATGTTGAAGACCAGGAATCAAAGATGATATCAAGGAATTCTATGATAGGAAGAGAAGATGGGCACATGGCCACAAGTAGAATATGTTCCAGTGGTGCCATCTTGATATCAGAAAAGACTGATGAACACCCCAGCATGACGGATGGACCCCTTGGTCCATCTTCCCTTGCAGGAAGACATGCACTGGAGTTGTAAAGGATGGGCAAGTAAGAATGAGTTGTGATTTGCCACATTAGAAGAGAATTTCTGAGTCACTGAAATTGCAACTTAATTTGAATAAGTAAATTTGAACAGGTAACAACCTTTTTGAGTCTCAGTTTCCTCATCTGTAAAATCAAGATGCTGCACAGGGATTCTTAACCATTTTGTGTGTCATAGGCCTCCTTGGTAGACTACTGAAGCCTGAAGATCCCTTCTCATAATATTTCTTTTTGCTCTTTGGAAGGGGAAGGGCAGGGCAATTGGGGTAAAATGATATGCCCAAGGTCACATGCCCAGTTTTCCTGTTAAGTCCCTGAACTTAGGTCTCTGCATTTGAACTCAGGTCTCCTGACTCTAGGGCTGGTGCTCTATACACTTCAGCACTTAGCAACCCCCATAATATTTTTAAATTCATAAAACAAAATGTATAAGATCACAAAGGAAACCAAAGGTTAAGGAAAATAAAGATGAAAGATTTTCTCTCCCCTATCCAAGCACAGGGACCCCTTGAAATGTATCCACAGGTTCCTTCATGGCTTCCAAGACCTCTTTCTCCTTATAACACTTATCTATATAATTCTTCCATGTGGGTCCTCTGAATGAACCTTATTGATCCATTCAATAATGCCTACCATACTCTAAGCCAATCAGGATGCATCTGTAGTTGTTTGTGGAGGAGAAAGGGAGCGTTCTGCCCACATTACCCAATGAATGATGTAATGTCTATCCTTCCTACTCCCTCTCTCAATCCAGGGAAAGACCAGCAAAAGCAAACAGACTAAAATAAAGTTCACATCTTTCCTTATTTGAAAATACTCCTTAAGAGACAACCCTTTCAGTAACAGGGTCAGATACAAACCTCGGCACCTCATCATCAAGGAATATATCAGTCTTTCTTGGGAGCAAATGTTGATAAAACAGATTTAGCATCTATTCTAGACCAAAGGTAAGAGAAGTATAATGAGGATTTTTCCCACCCTCACTTCAGTGATTGCAAATGACCCAGATTTCTTTATTGAACCAATCAATCACCCCTGCCTCTCTAATGTGAACACAGAGGGCCTAGACATCTCTATCAAGTCAATCAATCAGAGGCATAAATTGGATGCAAACAAGCCCATAGTCAATTCTGGAGGAGTAAAATACTTTGGAACACTGGATTAAAAAACAGCTAATGACATATAAGAAAACTTATTGGGATTGGTAGAAATAATTAGACAAAGCTTTGGGTTTGTTGGTCAGAGAAGGATTTGAACAGGAAATTCAGTCAAGGTTTGGAAGTGCCTTGGACTTGAACCAAAAGAAAGCAAGGGGGTGGGTGAGCGAATGAGCACAAAAATATTATACAACATCTACTGCTCCTCCCATCTCCTACAACTGATCATATTAACAGAGAGACTGTAACAGATAATGCATCCAGCCAGGAACTAAGAGAGGATGCATGAGATATACCAAGGAAAGGGAGCTTCTAGGCAGATGACCTCTTTGTTGTTGCTTTACGGTTGTGTCCAGTTGTGTCCAGTTGTGTCCAACTCCTTGTGACTACATTTGGGGTTTTCTTGGCAAAGACATTGGAGTAGTTTGCTATTTCTTTCTCCAGCTCATTTTCTAGATAAAGAAACTGAGACAAACAGCATTAAGTGACTTTCTCAGGGTCACACAGCTAGTGTCTGAGGCCATATTTGAACTCAGGACTTCCCAACTCTAGGCAAGGCACTCTGTCCACTGCACCACCTAGCTGCCTGGGTCACCTCTTTAGGGTGTCTACAACCCTAGGCTCCACACAGGCATTGACCATCCATACCTATCAAGAGGTATACCTCTGAACTTCCTAAGAACTCCACAAAAGTAGGGAGAAGAACTTCCCATAACCAGGAATTCTAATTTTGTCTGTACTGTCCCTGTAAAATTTGTGTGTCCTTGTGGAAAAATGTTCCCCAGCCTTTTGGGGGCATGTTTCTGTAAAATTATCTATGCAATACCTACTTAGTAAATACCTCCCACTAAAAGATAAATTAAGAGGACAGCTAGTATTTGAACTAAGACCATCTGAATCAAAGCCTCATCTGTTTTCCCACTGTAGCATGAGGACTCACTTTTTCTTACATATCCTTGAGGTCCATCTAAAAGCTAAATTAGCTAATTTAGGTTGACTAATAATAATCAGTGTGAAGCCCCTGGATGGGAATTTGTGAGTTACAACTAGGTAAACTCCCCACGCCCTCAGGGCTACCCCTAGAACCATGACAGGAGCAGTAAGCACTGACTTCTGGTCATGCAGGAGACTAAAACAAATTGGGGTTGGGAAGTGGCTCTGGATGGGATGCTACATAAAAAGGAGCTAATACATTTCTCAGACCTCTTTTTACCTTCTCCCACTTCTGGGCACTCACTTCACTGGACTCACACACATGCCTGCAATGAATTTCATTCTCCTTTCTGATTAGCAAGTGGTAATTAGATGGGATATGTTGAATCAATAGGAGAGGGGTGGGAGAGTGTAAGGGCTCTGAATGCCTGGGAGAAGGGAGTCGAATGCAGATCTTGTGTGACCATTCCATCCCAGTCCCCAAAACAAGCACTGATGACTTCAACATTTTGTTACCAGTCAGGTCAATGCCTCCCAATTAAGAGTATTGTAAAGAGGGCTTGAATATGCAGCTGGGGAAAGACATCATGGAGGCCAAGAAGATCTCAAAAAGTAAGCAGCATGAGTTAGTATAAATGGAGATAACATGGTCAGAAGGCATGGATCTGAGTTTTGAATCTCTCTCTTATTGGCTGTGTGATCTTGACCAGTCACTACCCCTCTCTGGGCTCACTCTATCTATGAAACAGAGTTAGGGATTTGGATGAGTGACTCTCTGAGGGCCTTTCTGTGCACAAGTATTTTATGTTCTATTTGCTTGATAAGCATCTTACCTTTTTTTGCTCCCCATACACTTAGCCACTTCCTGGTTCTTAATAGGCACTTAGTAAAAGCTGACTGACTGAATGACTCACTACCATGCTAATGGGAAGGTAATGCAGCATGTGTGTGTGTGGGGGGTATGGAAGTAGAAAGGAAGCTCAAAAACTATAGAGGACTATGAGTAGGATACCCACATCCCACCAGGCAATCAGGAAGTTTGCTGACTGACTGAAAGCAAGCCTGTGATGATGGAACAGATGAATGAGCCTTGTGCACTGGGCCCAGATGGGCAAATCCTTAGGGCCATTCTCCTTTAGAGTTAACTGTGGGCTAAGCCAGGCCTGAGGAACTGTAGCTAAATACAATAGAGGTTTAGTGTTCCACAATCTGAGTGAATGCTTGTATTTCATACCGATTTCAAATGGTTTTCCTGCAATGTATTCTGAATTTATCTATTCTCTTTCTATTTAATCCTAGAAGATATACTGTTATGGTCTCAGATATATAGTGATAGAAGATAAGTGAGAAGAAGGAAGGAAGAAAGGAAGAAAGGAAAGAAGGAAGGAAAGAAGGAAGGAAGGCAAGGAGGGTGAGAGGGAAGGAGGGAGAGAGGAAAGGAGGGAGGAGGAAGATAGGGAGGGACGGAGGGAGGAAAGGAGGAAAGAAAATAAAGAGCACTTTATTAAACATTTGAGAAACAAATGCAAAAGCTAAGAAACTTATCAGGGGAGATCGTATAGAACTTGGCACTTTGATCTTTCAAGTTATACAGTCTTAATAGGGTCACAAAGGAGTAAATTGTCATACATACATCTTCCAGAAACAATATCAGAAGTGATTTGATCATGGTTCCAGAACTGAAGAGGAAGGATTGAGGGTAGGTACTGGGCTGCTGGTAAATCTATGGGGAAAACCATGATGAGTGCTTACGTGAAATAGTGGGCCAGATGAAGTAGTAACTAACCCAGAGTGCTCAAGTCATCCAAAGGATGAAGAAGCCAAAATTGGGGAATGAAAGACAGTGACAACAGTAAAAGATCATTAGTATCTGGGTACTCCCACTCTCTGACATGAAGTAGACAACTAGACCCAGGATTCATGAATCTCAGGAGTTTCCAAGCTCTTTGTTGGGTGTTCGGGGATCAAGGAAGCAACAAAAGGTGAGAGACAGCACAATGGAATAGAAAGAGGTGGCATCACAGTCAGGGACACTTAGATTTCATTTTCCCCTCTTGCACATATCAGCTATGTGACCTTGAGTAAATCATTTAACTTCTTTCTGCCCTAGGGAGCTCTGTAAGACTACAAACTGCAGCACAAATGCTCATCATCAATAATAGAGAAAGGTCTTTACCATATCTCCTTGCACAGATGAAATCACAGGTCAAATACAAAAGGCATGTGGAGTGAAGGGAAGGGAAAAGGAAGTCCCATAGAGAAATACAAAGGATTAATTCCAAGTGGAATAACTCATGTCCAAGGAAATGGAAACCTAAGTCCAATGGCTTTTTTCTGAAGAGAGCCTTTTTCCTTGTTCCTTGAGACCAAATCCATAGAATAGCACCAATTTCCCAGTAAGTAGGCCTGCTCTAGACCAAGCCCAAGTTGTATGTTTGGTTTCCCATGCACTGGTGCCCTTGACTTGTTATCATCCACATTTCTCAGCCTCTTATAGATGACATTAGAGCTGGAAAGGGCCTTCAGGGTCATCTAGTCCAACAACTGCATGGCACATGTGTGAGAACTGAAACCTGAGGAGGTTTAGAGACTTTTCCCAAATTAAATAGAAAGTCTGGTCAGGGATCTGGAGGAAGAGAACATCTACATCAAAACCTAGTCTTTTCCCCACTATTTTAGGAGGAATCACTTTTTTCTTTCTTTTTTTTAACTTTTGTTTTACTTTTAGTTTGCTTAATTTCCATGAGATTTTGAGTTACAAATTTTCTCCCCGTCTTTCCCCTACCCACCATCCCAAAACAGAGATCCCACTGAATATCCCCCTCCCCCAATCTGCTCTTTCCTATGTCTTCCCCCACCACCACTCAGACTTTCTGGTAGGGCAAGATGGATCTCCCTATCGCACCTGTATATCTTATTTCCCATATGCATGAAAATAATAATAACAATTACACACACACACACACACACACACACACACACATATATATATACATATATAGATGTATACATACATTTTTAACATTTGATTTTAGAACTTTAAATTTAAATTCTTTCCCTTTCTCCCTCATCACCCATCCACACTGGATAGACAAGCAATTCAATATAGGCTGTACATGCGTATTTACACAGAACATCTTCACAATGGACATATTGTAAAAGACTGACTATATTTCCCCCTTCCTATTCTAGCCCCCACTTGTTTGATTCTCTACTTTGTCCCTGTCCCTTTACAGTCCCTTTAACAACCCTACCCCCAACCTTGCCCTCCCCTACATCCTCTCCCCTCTCATTCCCTTCCCCCTACTCTCCTGTAAGCCAAGATACCCAATTTAGAGTGTATGTCATTCCTTCCCTAAGTCAAATTCAATGAGAGTAAAGTTAATCCATTCCCTTTTGCCTTCTTGTTCTTCCCCTCCATTATAACAGTTATCCATTGCCTCTTCTGTATGAGAGGATTAACCCCATTCTATCTCTCCCTGTCTCCTCTCATACTATTCCTCTCCCACCTCTCAATTTCACCTTTTAAAATATTATCCCATCTTATTCAATTGATCTTGTGCCCTCTGTCTATATATACATATATACACACACTCACATATGTATTCACACACATGTATACCCTTCTATATAAACTTATGTGAATGAATACATATATATGTATATATACATACATGTACATATATATATACACACATACATTTATATTCCCTTCAACTATCTACATACTGAGAAAAGTTTCATAAGTTAACAATTATCATTTTTCCATGTTAGCATGTAAATAGTTCAATTTTGATAAGTTCCTTATGAATTCTTTTCCATGTTTACCTTCTCATGCTTCTTGTATTTGAATGTCAAATTTTCTATTCAGTTCTGTTTTTTTCATCAAGAATGCATGGAAGTCTTCCACCACATTTAATGACCATATTTTCCCCTGGAACATTATACTTAATTTTGGTTGGTAGGTGATTCTTGGTTTTAATACTAGCTCCCTTGATATCCTGGAATATCATATTCCAGGCCCTTAGATCCCTTAATGTAGAAGCTACTAGATCTTGTGTTATCCAGATTGTTTCCACAGTATTCAAATTGTTTCTTCTTGGCAGCTTGTAATATTTTCTCCTTGATCTGGGAACTCCTGAACCTGGCTATAACATTCCTAGGAGTTTTTGCAGCTTCTGTGGCCATTATGAGGTTGCCGTCTCTGTAGCCCCCACCAACTTTGGCTCACTGATCACACACCTCAGGACTACCACCCAAGACCACAATCCCTATCCAGGCAGGTAAAGGCAAGAGTGCTTAGCCTCTGAATGATTGCTTGGCCCCCCTGAAATCTACAGGCCAGAAGCTCTGAAGCAGCCACATGGCAGCAACTGTAGGAATGCCACTGCTGCTTCTGGCCCGGGAGGCAGACAGCTGGACTCTCTCCCCCAAATTTAGCTGAGTTCCACTGACCTTTCACTCAGTCCTTGTTTCTTATGGGTTGATAATTCCTGAAACCACCACACCTGCTGGTGATATGCTCTCCTGAAAGCTCCAGCTCTGACTTGTTCTGGCTGTCCTAGGGCTCCAGCCTCAGGTTCATGTGGTGTTGGTCTGGGCTCCTAGAGCCCTGTGATGAACCACTTCCCATCAGACTGCTGGGCTGTCTTCAGTAGAAGCTTTGTTATTCTGTAATTTTGTGAGTTCTGGAGCTCTAAAATTTGTTTAGAGCCATATTTCATAGGTATTTGAGGTGGTTATGGGGAACAACCACTGAGTTCTGCTTCTAAGCAGCCATCTTGACTACAGAATCACTTTTTTCTTAGATATCCTTGAGGTCCATCAAGCCATTGTCTGTCTATACTCTGCCAATGTCATCTTCTGCCCTGAGCTGTGATAGTCATAGATTACCAGAGTACCTTGACACTGACTACCTACCTGACTGCCTACAACTTTGTTCTCCCTCTCCTGCTTTCCTGATCATCTGATGCTATTCTCACCAGATTCATTCATATCCTCCTGTTCAATTCTACCTCAATGACACCAAAAATGACTTTCAGTTATTTCTTGCCAGATGCCATTGATGCTAATGCTCTATCCTCCTTTGAGGACTTCCTACTCTTGCCCAGGTCAAGGACCATTCTGCTTTTACTTGTCTGCTTTGTATGGATGAATTTATTTAGTCTCTGTTTTCCAGTTCAACTTAATAAACATCGTTTATTGCCTATTCTACAGATAGGCATAGAATCTGACATAGAGTTTCTCAGGTAAGAAAACTCTTTGTACCAATGCAGGTTGGCACTTTTGCTGCAACTTCTAGTCTTAAAGAACTGCCTAGAGTCCAGTGAGGTTAAGTAATGTGTCATAAATAGGTCTTGAACCTGAGTTTTCCTGGCTTTGAGGCTGGTTTTCTATCTATTATAATATGTTGCTAGGGATACAAAAATCAAATGAGACACAGACTGTCCCTGAGGTGCTGACAAACTAATGATAGAGAGAACATGTATTCAAATAACCATTATACAAGATTGGGTGGGAAAAGTAGATGAACCATGATTAGATTTATTTTCACTTTCAAAATTTGGGAATTTGGTTGCATTACCAGAGAAGGATGGAGAAGGATGAAGTAATACTGAATATCTCAACTGTGCCGACACGAAGAAGAATATTAGATTTTAAGTCAGAAGACATAGGGTCGTACTCCAGCCCTATGTCTGATCTTCAAAAAGACATTTCAGCTCTCTTATCTGTAAATTAAGGAAGCTGGAGTAGATGACTGCTGCGGTTTTGGGGTCAGGATGTATAGGTCTCCCCTATACCCTTCCTCAACAGGCTTCGGGCATCCCTGGCTCCCTCTTACTCCGGGAGAAACAGCTGCATAGAAAACTCAGGACACAGGACTTGCTTCTAGCTTTTACTGAGAGTACATTCTCTATGCTGGGTGTGGCTGGAACTCCCTCTGCCTCCGGGTAGCCTGTATTTAAGTCCTTTCTCCAGGGCCCCTTAGGGCCCCTCCCATGGCGTGCATCACCCCAAAGGTGGAGAGCTAATCCTGCTTATTGCGAACAGGTGCAGCCTTCGCATTCCACCCCCAGGTGATCACATGCACTCCTGTTAGCTGAGGATCTGTTCAACCCATCACCTCACCCCACGTGAGGTATCAGAGACCCAACAAGAGACCCAACAGATGACCTCTATGATCATTTCCTTCATTGAAATCCATGATGAAGTAAAAAGACACAAAGCATAAAAAATGTCAAAAGAATTTTGAGGAGAGGGAGATTAGGTTTAGATAGGGGGAGTCATAGAAGACTTTATGTGAAGGGTGGCCCATCAGCTTCATGTGGAAAGAATTACAGGATTTCAAAAATACAGGTGGTGTGGAAGCAGGGGAGACTATCTCTGGAATAGGAATAAAGTATGAGCAATGTCATTAAAATAGGAGAGGGTAGACAAGAAATTGGGACCCCTCATACTCTACTTTAAATAGAACATAAATTATAGGAGGACTCTAATGCTAGGGGGAAAAAGTAATCAATACTTTATTTTAAGCAATAAGGAACCAGTAAATATTTTCAGGTAGAGTACTTATATATAACTAGAGTCTTACATTAGGAAGATGGTAGTCAGTGTGTGGAGACTGGTTTAGAAAATGAAGAGAGTGGAAGTGAAGAGACCAATTAGGAGGCTATTCTAGCCATCCAGGAGAGAGGTGATGAGAATCAGACCTGGTTTGTGTTCATGGTGATAGAGAGAAAGTAATTGTATGACACAGATATTGTGGATTACTTTTGCGATTGATTGGATATAAGGCTGAAGGTATAGGAAGAATCAACAAAAGGAAAAAGTATGAGGCATCAGGATTGGACAATCTGAAATAGAGATGTCAACAAAAATAAAGTAGTTGGAAGGAAGGAAATTTGCAGTGGAATGGACGAGTGAGGGATATGGGGAATAATAACTTTGGCTTTGGAATCATTGAGTTTGAGGTTTTGATGGGACTTCTAGATAGAGATATTTGGCCAGTATTTGGAGCGATCAAACTGGCACTCAGAGGGAAAGGTTGGAGTTGGACATAAAGATTTGAGAAGTATTTATATAGAATAAATGATTAAAGAAAGCTGTGAGAGTCAGTGGTAGAAAAGCAATCATCCCTACTCTGACCTGACAACTATCCTTTGAGGGCTAGGAATGATAGAGATGTAAAATTCCTGTGTGTTTTCCTGTGTCTTCTAGAAGCAATCATAAGAAACTATGCATCCCAGGCCACAAAGGACCTAGATCTAGATAAAAAATAACTCTGGCTGAAGTCAGTGTATCAATAATAGAAGTGAATAGTCTCAACAAGACAGTCTGACACTGAGAAACAAAGAGCATTCAATGTCCACAGGATCTTTAATTTGGAAGAAAGAAAGAAAGGAAGAGTCCTAACTCAATTTCCCTTCCCCCCAAAATAGTAACACACACATATGCATACACACACATATATGAACTTTCCTCATAGGACCCAAGAAGAACTTAACAAGTATAAAACTGTTAAGGCCTAAATGGAAAATCTACCATTGGGGTTCTAAAAAATCAGCCTCACAGAATAGGAGAAAGTATGATGCGACAGCATTTCCTGTGGCCAAAACTAAAACAAAACAAAAACAAAAATTGGAAATTTTAGTGGACTTCAGAATCAATAAGGGCCAATGCTATGATACAGCCCTTGCTGGGAAAAAACAAACAAACAAAACATAACATTTTTCCTAGACTACATTGAGAAGTACAGCTTGCAGAGGGATGGAATTTTTCCTTTGTTCTTTTCTTTGATCAGACCACATCAGGAAGGCTGAGTACAATTCTAGGCATTACTTTTTAGGAAAGTCATAGACAAGATGGAACTTGTATAGGAGACAACAACTAGAGGGGCAAGAAGAGAACTGGAGAAAATATTGTGTGAGAATTCTTTGAAAAAACTAGGGATGTTTGGAATGGAGAAGAGAAGATCTACAGTTGAGTGGGTGTGACGGCCATCTCCAAGTATTTTGAGAGCTGTCATGTGAAAGAGGGATTAGGCTTCCTGTATTTAACCCAAGGCAGCAGAACTGGCAGCAACAGTGGGTAGAAATGGTAGAGAGACAAGTTTAGATTATATGTGTATAATTATGTATATGCATGTACATATTATGCTATTATGTTATCCTATATTTTATTATGCTATGTTATCTTATGTTATATTATATAATATATCGTATTATATCACATTATATCATATTACATTATGTCTATACACACAGGATGGGGAACCAGTGAACATTTTCAAGTACAAGGGTTACATATTTAAAAGTCTTACATTGGGAAGATGGTAACATACTGACATGATTAGAAAAAAGAAAGAGTGAATGGAGAGAGATGAATTTGAGGTCCTTTTAGTCATCCAGGTGACAAGAACCAGACCTAGAACTTGTGTTTTAGTCAGGGTAATGGAAAGAAAGTGACTTTATAAGAGAGATATTGGGGGTGATTTCACAACTGATTAGATTCTGAAATTCTTTAAGACCTCTGATGAGTCCTATTGATTCTCAACAAGCAGGCTCCCCAGAAGCTGGGAGTGTCTTATCTAGGTGGCAAAGGGGAAAAGAGCCAAACTTCCCCTTAGACCTGGTGTCAGGAAAAGTTTGAATCTGGCCTCAGACACTCAGTAGCTGTGTGACCCTGGGCAAGTCACTTGGCTTCTCACATTCTCAGTTTCTTCATCTGTAAAATGGGGATAATCATGGTACCATATTCCTGGGGCTGCTGTGTGGATCAAAGAAGATACCATGTGTAAAGTGCTTTGTGAATGTTAAAGTCCATTATAAATGGTAGCTATCATCAAGACATTGCTGTTGAAATAGGAAGTAATGAAGATCCCAGAAGGCCAAACTTCATTCCCTCATTACTGCACTTTTGACTTTCTCATGCATCTAATGCACAGCTCCTGATGTCTCTACTATGGCAGCCACCTTCTCCCATGGGTAAATTCATCTGCCATTTTGGAGAAGCATTGGAGAGGGCTCCAGTACAATCATCTTTCTTTCTCCTCCCAACTCTCTACTTCTGACTTCAAAATGATCCTCAACCAGTCCCCAGCACACATACACACACACACACACATACCCCCTTTTCAGATTCCTTTTGTGTGTGATCATTCCCCATTAGAATGTAAGTTCCTTGAAGCCAGGGACTAGTTTTCTTTTTCTTTTATTTGTATCCACAACTCTCAACATAGTGCCTGGCACATAGCAAGTACTTGATAAATTCTTGTGGCTTGCTTATTTGCTTGCAAACAACACCTGCATCTCAACTTGGCCCAATTTGGTTAGGTTAAATAAATATTTATTTGAACACCTATCATGTAGGAGAATACATACTGGTCTTGGTAGTGGAAAAAGCTTCCACAAATGCAGGAAAGCATCCCAAAGCTCTGACCAGAGAGGCCTCCAAGCAAAGCATACTGGGCAAGTCATGTTTGCCAATCCCTCTTGGAGCCACCAATATTTACTAATTGCAGGGCTGGCATTTGGATAGTGCCAGGTGCTGAGGGCCTGGCCTTCACCCAGCCCCACACAGAGCTCATCAAACTCTCATTACTGAACCCACTGGATTGTGTTGCCAGTAGCCTCTGACTCCAACATTATGGTCCTTTAAAAAATTATATCCCACTTCCAGCTCCTCCAAGTCCATCTAACTGAGGGAGGTGTCCTTTGCTGCCCACAAATCCCAGGATCCAAGATCGTTGTAGTGCCAGAGCTGGCAGAGCCCTTAGAGACTACATAGAACAATCCCTTTCATTATATGGAGTAAAAAGCCAGATTGCAGAAAAGGTATGGGGTTTGTCCAGGTTTATAACAGTGAGTCAGTAGCAGATTTAGTCTCCTGACTCCTACCCCAGAGTTCTTTCTACCATGTCCTAATTGACCATTTTTCTATTCTCTTCTTTGAATAGCCATGAAAAGCTGCTTGTATCCACTGACTCCAGTTGGTTAAAACAAATCAGGCCTTGTTCCTCAAAAACAAAATAAGACATTCTCCCTCACTATTTTTTTGAGTTTTCTTTGAGGTTATATATCTGGGAAGAACTGGGATATTTTGCTTCAGGAAAAACAGAAACACCTGATAAGGTTGTCTGATGTTCTTTGGAAGAGACAATAGTGCTGCCTTCCTACCCTGGAGAGAGTAGCCTATGGATAGGAGTAGGAAACCAGACCATACAAGCTTTTCCTATTTCTCTCTCTTACCTCCAAGCCTGGGGCTAGGTAACCTTTTCCAAAATAAGCTTTTGGCCCCACCAGCCTTGGAGTCTGGCCTCATGCCACTGGCCCTGGCATTGCTTCTGCCATAGTATATTTTTGTCATGTGCTAAGGACAAGAGGAATGGGACTGGCAGGGGAACAAATGCCTACTCCAAGCTCACAGCCCCATAAATCAGGTTGTTTTCTGATTTCAGACTACCACTGTGGGCACAGCCAACATGAAAGATAGGACACAGCCTCTTAGGAAGAAGGAAGCTTGTTTCTATCACTTTCCCCTTCCACCCACAAGATAAGTTTAATACAAACCCTGTAAATGGTTTAAAGTCCCTAATATTAGAGTTCTTCCTTTCAGACAAGGCATTGATGATCTCCAAGAGTCTATGATTTCATTCAAAATCTGATGTAGAGCCCATTAGAAAAAGGTGCTGAATTGGGAGCCAGAAGCCCTAGGCTTAAATCTTGGCCACTTGCTACCTATGTGATAGTGAATCAGTTATCCTCTCTAGACTTCTTTTCCCTGCATGTAAAATGAAGTGGTTAGATTAAAATATTTCTAACATCCCTCCCAATGCTACAGCAAATCTATTTTAAAATGTCATGTTGTTAATATTCTGATTTTAAGCATCTATGTTTTGAAATTTATTTAATTATAAAGCTCTAATATTTAGTGAATCTATGATTAGATAATTCTAAGATTCTGTCATTCAAATAGTCTATAATATTAATGTAGTAAGAGTCTGTTTCTAAGATGCCACAAAATATTATTTGGAAGAATGACAAAATCCCAGTGTATCAGTCTTGAAAAGAACCTCACTGTGATCTAGTTAACCATTGGTACCTGCCAATAGTTAACAAGAACCTCACCATAGTATCTCTGAGCAAGGGTTATCCAGCATCCAGTTGAGGACTTCCAGTGTTGAAAAACCTCTCCCACATTTGAAGACCTTTATCTATTAGTATTTTTATATTAAATTCAGAACATGTTTAATCCCTTTTCTACAAATACTCTAAGATAGGTATCAAGTCTTCCTTATATCTTCTTGATTCTAAGATAAACACCCACAATTTATTTTAGTAATCCTTTCATCCAGGGTCTTCAGTTCCTTTACCATTCTGGTTGCCTTCTTCAGGGCATGCCTTATTTGTCAAGGCCCTTCTCTTAAAATGGCTGCTGGATGCTGGAATGTATGTAGAGAAATAATGTACATTAATGTACTACTGGTGGAATTGTAAACTGGTCAAAATATTCTGGAGAACAATTTGAAACTACACCCAATGGGCCATAAAACTGTGCATACCCTTTGATACAGCAATAACACAACATTATCCCAAAGAAATCAAAGGAAAAGGAACTAAATAAAAAATACTTTAATATAACTAATTTATTTATTTTTTGTTTTCACCATTCACTTGTATAAGATTTCGAGTTTAAAATTTTCTCCCCCTCCCTGTCCTCACCCTTCCTCAAGATAGCATGCAATCTGATATAGACTTTACCTACATATTCATATTACATTTATTTTCACATTAGTCATGATGGAAAGAAGAATTGAAACTAATTGGAGGAACCATGAGAAAGAAGAAACAAAAAAGAAAAAAAAAAGAAAAGGAGATCAAATAGTATGGTTCCATCCATATTCAGACTCCAAAACTCTTTCTTATGATGTGGATGGCATTTCCCATCATGGGGCTTTTGGAGCCATTTTTGATCCTTGCATTGCTGAGAAGAGCTAAGTCTATCAAAGTGAGTCAGAGCACAATGTGGTTGTTACTGTGTACAGTGTTCTCCTGATTCTGTGCATTTCACTCACCATCAAATCACATAAGTCTTAACAGGTTTTTCTGAAGTCTTCCTGCTCATCATTTTTTTATAGTACAATAGTATTCCATTACATTCACATGCCACAGCTTGTTCAGCCATTCCCCAATTGACATCCCCTCAATTTCCAATTTTTTGTCACTACTAAAAGAGCTAGGAGGAATACGTTCGTACATGTGGGTCTTTCCCCCACTTTTATAGATCTAGAAATGGTATTACTGAGTCAAAGGGTATGCACAATTTTATAGTCCTTTGGGCATAGTTCCAAATTGTTCTCCATAATGGTTGGATCAATTCACATCTCCACCAACAATACATTAGTGTTCCAATTTTCCCACATCTTCTTCAACATTTATAATTTTCCTGTTTTGTCATGGTAGCCAATCTGATAGGTATGATGTGGTACCTCAGACTTGTTTTGATTTGCATTTCTCTAATCAATAGTGATTTAGAGCATTTTTATATGACTTTAATTTCTTCTTCTGGAAACTTCCTGTTCATATCTTTGACCATTTATCAATTGGATAATGACCTATATTCTTATAAATTTGATTCTGTTCCCTATATGTTTTTAAAATGAGGCCTTTTGGGGGTGGTTACATGGCTCAGTTAATAGAGCACTGGCCCTGGAGTCAGGAGGACCTGAATTCAAATCTGGCCTCAGACACTTAATGCAAAAAACTAGCTGTGTGACCTTGGGCAAGTCAATTAACCTCAATTGCCCTACCTATCCCCTGTGAGAAAAGAGAAGAGAAGAGAAGAGAAGAGAAGAGAAGAGAAGAGAAGAGAAGAGAAGA
>CM053594.1:71317692-71342347 GCA_028646575.1 Pseudocheirus occidentalis | reverse complement strand
TTTAGCCCCCTTTGTTCTAATAGTTTCCCACCCTTGAACTGGCCTGGCTCACCACTGTCTGTGGTCTCCAGGTAGCCTCCAGCAACTTCCCACCCTGAACCACTCATTACTGGAGTCTGACCTCATCTGACTCCTCCTGAAGACCCTCCCCAATCTCCTCCTCTGGACCACCCCTAGATTCCTCCCACAACCTTTCTGTATATACAACCCCATCTTCCCTCCACGTGGTGTGAGAGCGCCATGGGATAGCTTAGCATAGACTTTGCTCTATGAGAGCGCCTTAGAATGCCCTAGCGCACAGACTTGCTCTGTGAGAGCACCTTTAAATGGCCTAGCACCCCACGTGGTGAACTTGGACTTTCAACAAACTTTACTTTTTCTTTGGCTGAGAAGACTTGAGTGGAATTCTTTCAGCAGGACCCGGCATGTTGGTATTTTGGGGTCTCAGGCAGCCTTAACCCTCTTTGGGCCACTCTTCAATGTGATGGTGATGGTGTTGATGATGATGATGATGATGATGATGATGATGGCAGTGGTGGTAGTGGTGAGGATGAGAAGTCTAGAATCAGTGCCAGGTATAGTTATGCCTTTATTCTTTTATTCCCAATGTAAACTAAGCCCTCACCTATCTTCCCCTACTCTCCATTTCTGCAGCATCCTCTGGACACTTCCTCTATTGTGGTGAAGTGGAACAGTGGATGGGTTTAGAACTAATGCACCTGAGTGGGAGTTGTTTTCTAGTTGAGACATATATTTACCTTAGGCAAATTCCTTAACTTTTCTGTACTTCAGTTTCCTTCTTTGTGAAATGAGGAGGTTGGATTTGATGGTCTCTAAGTATAATGGTAATGGAATTTTAAAATTCCCCTGTATGGCTTGGTTTTCAGATTGAGTGTTGAAACCCAGAGCTTGTGAGTCCTACTTGTGGGATGTACTTGTTGATTTGAAGACAGAGAGCTGAACTGGAAGGAGCTCGGGCTGGGGATTTAGATGGAAGCCCAAGCAGAGAGAAAGCCCAAGAGGAGAAGGCCAGAAGGACTTTTGGAGAGCAGTATCATGTAGGCAGAAAGGAGAATTGCCAGGAGCCAGAGTTGCTGAAAGACTGCTGAGGGCCAGTTGGAGCTGCCCAGGAATTTTGAGAAGTCTTGCCACCCAGAGCTGCCAAGAACTGAGGAGGCATGGCTGTGATGCCAGTATTTTATCTGTCTATTGAAGTTGTTTTGCCAGATTTGTCTGTTGGTGAAGGACAGTGCTGCTGTTGTAGAGGTCCTGGAAACTTGCTGTTGCTTCAGAAGGCCTGAAGGAGAATTTTCTTGTTGTATGTTTATAGAAGTCCTGGAAGAGGGTCTCGCTGTTGTTTTCAGGGGTTCTGGGACTATTATTGCAGGCAGAGTGTGAATTAATGAAGACACTGGCAATGTATATTGTGGCTTTGTTAAGCTTTGTCTTCCCAGGACCTGAGATTGCTGAGAACTTGCAGGACCTTTCCTTGAGTTTTTGATGCTGTGATAATATCTTAACTTTGTTGTAGCTTAAGGGTAGATGGCCTTTTGTGTTCTCCTGCCCCTTTTGAGAAAGTACTTGGCATTAATGGATGGTATTCAGTTGTGATCCAGGGGTGGGAGACTTTTGACTTTTTGTGCTCTTTGACTGAACAAATGAATGTACTTTGTTTATGATTGGAAACTAATCTCCATTTGAGAAGAGAGACTTTGACTAAATGAATGTACTGTCCAAGGGTTGAGTAGTACCTGGATTGAATTGAGAATTTACTTGCTACATGAATGAGTTTATTTTGATTTTCTCTGTTCTGTGAATGTTTTGCCTTCATCTGTCACTGAATAAATGGAGTCTGCTATTCTGGTATTCCACACCTTGGAAGTTACTTTTGCTTGGTGTTACACTAAGGTAACTTCAGGCTCAAAATCTATGATCCTAATGCCCTTTCTTAACATGTTTTCCATCTTGTGGGGCTTGGTTAAAACCTAAAGATCTGTCTCTCTTGAGGAAAGACGTGTTTTTCCAAGGTTATCTGCTCCTTCTCTCACACTCTCTGACATTCAAAGCCAGGATGAGTTGCTCCCTACTACTTGTTCTCCACTAATTCTTTCAAATTCTCCTTCTGAGATTGTCACCCAGCAATCATCACACCTCTATCCTCCTCAGATCTTTGATTTGCTCATCTGTGGACTTTGAGGAGCTTTGTGTCCTCTCCAATAAGTTTAGTCCCTGGTTATGACTCCTGATACTTTTGAGTAACTTGGGCATCCCAAGTTCTTCACTTCCTTTACTTCCATGACCTCTATCTCTACTTCAACCACACACGATAATGGTCTTCTTTTGTATTTTCTATCCCTATAACCACCTGAGTTCACCCTAGGAGCAAGAATTATGTATTATATGACTTTTGTTAGTTTGGCAGCTTGGTAGGCAATAGATAGGAGAGGGCAGTAATTGGAAGCTTGGAGTCCAATTAGGAGGGTTGCATTATAGCCTAGAAGAGAGATAATGAGGGACTGAACAAGAAACTAGATGAACTCCAAGTTCTGACATTCTCAAATTCTACAATTCCTAGAAGTTGAAATTAGACAGGAAGTAGAGTATATCAGGAATGTAACTTGTCTCTCCATTGGGAATCTACAAGACCCCTTTCCCTACCCTGTACTTTAAGTGAGGTGGGCTAGGTTTCCCTAGTCTTTAATGGCTTATGTGAGCCATCCATCCCAACTGTCAGTGACCTCAATTTCCTCATCTGTCAAATGGATGTAATAATCCCTGTCTCAACTCTCTTACAGGGGCTTTATGAGACTCAAATGAGAGAATGGTTGTTAAAAGTCTGAGAATTATAGTCCTACATAGCTGGAAAAAGGTTATTGCTCTTCATTGAAGAATGTGTTGTTTTTTGTGAACCTTAGAGGTGACCTCTGTGTCTAAGTGAAGGGTTCTAATGGTGATGGGAAATGTCAGATTTATTGATTTGCATTTCTTATTTGGCTGATGGTGGGAGGCAATTTAACAAAACCTTCAGTTAGTCGGGGATGATTCAATAAACCCAGCTGCCCTATTGGCTAGGAGTGAGTTGTGCATGGAAGAAAAATGTCTAATCCATTTGGTGTGGAGAGGCCAATTTGGATAGACCCCAAATCTGGTTGTAATGTATTTTTAGCAGAAGAGGGACATTCCTGGGCCCACGGACAATTAGGATGCCAGACCTAGAGGAATTTCTTAACCACAAAACCGTTCAAATGGTAATGGGCTGCCTCTGAAGGCAATGAGTTCCTCTTATTGGAATCCTTTGAGTAATGTTTGGATGTCACTTCTCAGGTATAAGTGTTTGTGAGTTGGCACTTAATAAATGTTTGTTAATTAATAAAGAAAAATGATGGTAAGTCTCAGGTGTTTCCAAACATGTATTCTGACCTAGGCCTGGCATACTGCCCTTGATTTGGCACACTTCTCCCCCATGACTTTGATACTCTACCTTTTTATCTCCCCTTCTAGAAATCTTCAATGCTTCTTCTAAGATGAACTCACTTCAAAGGCCACCTTTTAAGGTGAAGTCTTTCTTGAACCCTCCAATAGTTGTGTTCTTCCTCTCCAAATACATTGTGTGTATTTTGTATTTGTCTGTATCCACATGGACTCTTGTAGTAGAAAGAGAGCTCCTTGAGGGCAGGAAAAGTTTTGCCTTTGTCTCTATAACTTCAGCACCCAGCATAATTCCTGGCACATGTTGTTCAGAAATTTTTTGTGACCAGCTCTTCCTGACACCATCTGGGGTTTTCTTGGCAAAGATACTGGAGTGATTTGCCATTTCCTTCTCCATTTCATTTTGCAGATGAGGAAACTGAGGCAAACAGTGTTAAGTGACTTGCCAGGGTCACACAGACAGTAAGTATCTGAGGCCAGATTTGAACTCAGGAATTTGAGGTTTTATATATGTATGTATGCATGCATGTATATATAGGTGAATATATACATATATGTATATGTGTATATATACACATACATAAATATATACACATATATTTATATATACATATATATTCATATATATACACATATATTTATATATACATATATGTGTGTGTTTTTGTATTTTTAAAAGTACAATATCTCATTTTAACTTCATAACTTTGTGAGATAAGTGGTGGCATGGATATTATTGTTCCCATTTTATAGATGTGGAAACTGAGCTTCAGAGGGGTTAGGTGACTTGTCCAGGATCACAATTTCATAAGTAGGACTTGAACCAGGGTCTCCTGGTACTCTTCCCACTCTACCACACTGATTTTAGGTGGAAAGAAAACACACTCATGAATTGACCTACAAGGAGTAATGGGTATCAGTCATTGGCATGAGTTAGCCTCAGCCACTTGTCTTTCGAGTATCTTCTTTTACTTCCTTTGGTTGACAACAAAGACATCTGCTGCCCTGCTACCCACTTCCCTTATGTAGAGCTCTAGGTGACATCTGATTTGCAGCAAAAAATAAAACAGACTTCTGGAGAACGTGGGTCAGGTCTCTCTGGGATAATGTGATCTTCATCTTAGCCACTTTCTGTCCTGATACTATCCATCCATGTGTTCTTTCTCCCTCCCCCTTTCTCTCTCTCTCTCTCTCTCTCTCTCTCTCTCTCTCTCTCTCTCTCTCTCTCTCTCTCTCTCTCTCTCTCTCTCTTCCTCCCTCTCTCTCTCCCCCTCCCTCCCTCCCTCTCTTTCCTTTCTCTAACAACTATAACCAAAGTGCTATCGTTGCCTCTAGAATACCTGTCAATGCATTTCATAGCGCAACATCTTTTTTACTCACCAGAACATAACTCCCTTCCCCTTGACTAATGCTCCCCTATATATGTTACCTTCCCCAATAGCATATGAACTTTTTGAGGGCAAGACTTGTCACACTTTTTTATTTGTATTCCTAGTGCTTAGCACAATGCTTGGCATGTTGGAAGACCTCAATAAATGTCTTTCATTTTTTTTTAACCAGCTATAATATGAACCCCATTTATAATGCTTGGTCTCTAACTGGCCCTGTGTGTCCTCTATAATTTACCCACCTGGAAGGAAATTCACAATGTTCTTGGCTCATAGAAATTATTCAACCCAGAAGGATTCCACATGACCCTGCAATGTGGTCTTCATTGTATATAATCTAGCAGGGTCAGCTGCCCATCGGCCCACCCTCTACCTCACAGAAAATAAGTTCTTGGAGAAGGTCAGAGGGTAGTCTGAGGAGTCCAAGAAACTTTTAGATGTCCTCTTCGAATTTGAGATTACCACCTAACAGATTAGTTGGCTCCCATGAAAGCTGAGGACCTTGGCAGAGGAAATCAATTCCTTAGGGACCACAAGTTAGGACTCAGCATGGACTATAGTTCCTTGATGGGTTATTTTTAGAGGATTTGACACCACTTATTTGTGAAGAATTAGCCCAAGTGGACATGACCAGCCACTTACCTGAGCTTATCTGGCTATGTCTGCTCAGAGTTCTGATCAGCCAATCAATAATATATTTATTAAATTCTAGACACTGTCTTAGTAAGGATACAAGTACAAAGAATGAAACACCCTTGCCCTTCCCCCCAGTCCCTCATTGTCCTTTGTACTCCCTTAAGACATTGTCAGGCAATGAGCTGATACAGTGAATAGAGAACTGAACCTAGTTGGGAAGATTTGAGGTCAAAAATGGCATCAGATGCTTCCTGGCTTTGTGACCCTAGGCAAGTCGCTTTACTGCTGCCTGACACAATTTTCCTCATCTGTAAATTGAGGACAATGATAGCATCTGCTTCTGGGTTTGTTGTGAGGATGAAATGAGATTGTATTGGTAAAGCACTTTGCAAACTTTGAAAACACTATGTAAGTGCTAACTGTTTATTATTATTAAGGAGTTCACATGCTAAGGGGGAGACAATAAGCACATCTGCATCTACATATGTAAACATAAAGTTAATAAGCACAAAGCAGTTAAACATGGGGGGGAGGGCTCAAACAACTGGGGGGATTCTGATAGCTGGGTCACTGTGGTGTTGTTCCAGGGTATTTAGATGGCACCCACAACATCTCTAGTCTTTCCATAGCTTAACCACAGAGCCCAACAATAAGCTGGCAAGAACAGTTAGGTAAAAGAGGAAGCTACCAGAGGACAGGCTATGCAGTGGTTCTCAACCTGTGGGTTTCAACCCCTTTGGGGGTCGAATGGGGTTGCCTAAGACCATCGAAAAGCACATCTTTCTGATGGTCTTAGGAATAGAGACACCGTTCCTCTATTCATCTCCAGGCAGGTATGCCCACATGCAAGTATGCCCACACATGAGTATTAAAGGGTCACGGCATTAGGAAGGTTGAGAACCACTGGGCTAGAGAGAGTTCATCCCACCCCATCCTGCCTTTCCTGTACCCTAGGGCCTTGTGCTGAAGAGTCTCTGCTTTGCTTAGATGGGGTGGCAACTTGCTCCTGCCCATCCTCACCCAGCCATTAAAGGAACAGTCTGGGCCAATTGCCCCAGGAATGGTTTCAATTAAAAAAAATAACAAGCTTTAATTAACTAATGATAATTACCATATCATTTTATAATAATATATAAGCAATGTGTTATTAGTAAAATAGAATACAAAAAACTTAATGAATTTTAATTAATTAATTAAACATCTACTGTGTGCCAGGTTTTGTGTTAAGTTCTGGTGATACAAAGAAAAAAAGGAAATAGTCTTTTTGTTTTAAATTCCAGAATTTGTTTATTTTTACTTTTCAACATTTATTTCCACACATTTTGAATTCTAAATTTTCTCCCTATCTCACCCTTGCCCCCCACCCCAGGATATCAAGCATACTGAATACTCCTTCCCCCAATTTGCCCTCTCTTATATCACCCCCATCTGTCCTTCTTCCCCCTTCCCCCTTACTTTCTTGTAGGGCAACATAGATTTTCCTACCCCATTGCCTGTATATCTTATTTCCCAGTTGCATGCAAAACAATTTTTTAGCATTTGTTCCTAAAACTTTGCGTTCCAGATTCTTTCCCTTCTTCCCTTATCACGCACCCCCACTGGGAAGACAAGCATTTCAACATAGGTTATGCATGTGTAGTTATGCAAAACAGGGAAACCGTCTTTTTCAGGAGAGTTGTCATTCTACTGGAGGGGATATAACATGAATACTAAAATTCCCAAACCTTCAGATGGATGCATGTTCTCTGAGGTGGGTGAACCCCTTACTCATGCAGATAGTTGCTCCTTCATGATGACTACCCTGCACAACTTTTTCACAGTTGTTGTTTAATTGTGTCTAACTCTTTGTGACCTCATGGATCCTACAGTTCATGAGGTTTTCTTGGCAAATATGCTGGAGTGGTTTGTTATTTCTGTCTCCAAGTGGATTAAGGCAAACTGAGGTGAAATGACTTGCACAGGGTCACACAGTAAGTGTCTGAGGCTGGATTTGAACTCAGGTCTTCCTGACTCCAGGTCCAATGCTCTATCCACTGAGACACCTAGCTAATTTTTGTACATATCCTCTCCTAAATATAATGAAGAAAGCTTATAGTGGGGGTGGGGCTGCCTTGATTTTTTTTCTGACATCCTGAGATTACCAGTGGCACAAAACAGAGTATTTCATCCTTTCTCCCTTGCTCTTGTCTGTCTTCTTTTTTGATCATATTTTTCTTTGATGAGCTCCTTTCCTTGGGCTCTTCTTTGTACTTCTTTATTTGTCAAGTAACAAACTGTGTAACACATACACAGATAAGTGAATACAAAGTGTCAACAAATTTTGTGGTACTTAATCCAGGCAAAAAAAAATCCTTCAGTTTCTGATCAAATCTTGCCTTTGTTCCCATTGAATGTATGGCAGTATCTTCAGGCTAGATGGGGAGGGGGAGAGTAGTGAAGTTTAGGGGTACTGTATCTCACCCTCACAATGAGCCACCCAGGGGTCAGCCCTTTTGCTACTGTGTATAATAGTAACTGCTAGCATTTCTATATTCTTACTATGTGCCAGGTGCTGGGCTAAGGGCTTTACAATTATTATCTTATTTAAACCTCACAATAACCCTAGGAGATGGGTACTATCAGTATTCTTATTTTACAAAAGAGGAAACTGAGACAAACAGAGGTTAAATGACTTGCCCAGAGTCACACAAGTAATAAGTGTCTGTGGCCGGATTTGAACTCAGATCTTCCTGATTCCAGGACCAGTGCTCTTTCCAATGAGTTGCCTACCTGCTGAAGGTCCTACTCCCCACTCATTTCCATAAGAGCCAGTTTTCACAATCTATTCCACAACCCACCTATTTCTGCTGCTTCGAGCTGTCAGGTCTGTGGGTCTTTTCTTATTCCTCAAATTATCTTGTTACGTACTTATCTATTTATATGTTTTGTTTCCCAGGGTCCTTGATGACAGAAACTACTTTGCATCTCTGCCATTGTGTCTCCAGCACCTAATTTAGTTCCGTGCACACACTATGTGTTTGACATGTTTGGTAAAATTAATAAATTGAATTTATTGGCCACAAAACAAGCTGACAAAAATATATTCTTGATAGAAATCAAATTTACCTAGAATTGGTTGTTAAGAGTATAGTACTTTTGCTCCAGTGTGGGTTGGATATGTCCCATTTTGCTTCTAGTTAGAATGGTAGTAGAAGGGAAAGAAATAAATAGGTTCTGGGAAAGGATATAGTGATGGCAGGAGAAGTGGATGGTGAATAAATGACCAAAAATCAGGACCCCACTGAGTCTTTGAACTCAGGAAACCAACCACAATCAATGGCTGAGGTCACGGACCTCATGACTTCAGTTTTGGAGTTTAAAGAAGTTTGGGACATGAAGTCTTAGTGGCCACTTGCAAAGTCCCTTAACCTGTCTCCAAGAGTAGGAGCCAATTGTCTCATCAATCTACATCTTGGAGAGACTACAGAAGCCATTTCTTCCAGCTTCTTCATTTGAAAGATGAGAAAACCAAGTCTCAGGAATGTTAAATGATTTACTCAAAGTCACACAGATAATTAACATCAGAGGCGGAATTTGAACATAGGTTCTTTGACTCCAGAGTCACTATACTTTTCATTCCACCATACTGATTCTGCCCTGTGGACCCTGATTGTGGAATGAGGCAGGCTTGAGGATTAAGGCTGGTTCTTGTCATCTTCTCTTTGTCAACCATTGTCTTCTAGTGGGCATCCTCAAACACCAGAACACCCAGAACAGGTCAAATGGAACTCATTTTTGGGTCCTAAGACCTTGAAAAACTTTGTTCTCACCTCTTAAAAGGATACAGTGGTGTCCCAGAGAAAATAAAGTTCCTGCCCCAGGACTTACCCAAAGAATATGCTCCCTGACTGATTTCTGCAGGGATCTAAAGTGGAGGGCAAACCCTGCTTCTTTCTTTACTCCCCTCTCCTTATCTCCAGTGTTTCATCCAATTTCCCCAGTGAACATTGGGAAAGTTCAGAGCAGTGTTGCATGTTTAATTAATTGCTATTACAATCTTCAAAGGAAACGGTGAGATGAAAGTTGTTTCTAATTACTGTGTTATGATGTCAGCATCATCGCATGCCTATGCTCTAAATTGATTTTATTAGAGTGGTGGATGAGGAATTAATTGAGTTGCTGTATGGTTCTACTTTATTTCCCTCCCCTTTAAGCAAGAGCAGCATTCAGGGACAATGAAAAGAAAAAGCCTTTTGCATTGGAATAACAATGAAGGTTGGGGGGAAGGGTAGAGAGCTGGACTCTTTAATAAAGACCTCAAGAGCATAGCTCATAGACTTGGATTCTTTCCCAGGTGAAATCCAATAGAATCATAGAAGTTGAGAATTTCTAAGCTGAAAAGAGACCTTAGGGGTCATGCAGCTCAAGCTCTTACTTTTTTTTTTTTTTTTTGCTTTTTGGAGGGCAGTTGGGGTTAAGTGACTTGCCCAAGGTCACACGGCTAGTTTTTTGTGTTAAGTGTCTGAGGCCGGATTTGAACTCAGGTACTCCTGACTCCAGGGCCGGTGCTCTACTCACTGCGCCACCTAGCCGCCCCCAAGCTCTTACTTTTACAGATGAGGAGACTTGAGCAAGGATGTGAGTTGTCCAAGGATAACACAGTAGTAGAATGCTATGTCCCAGGTCTGGAATGCCTGCCTTCGTAATTGCTACCAGTTGACAAAGTTATTCATTTTTAAAGGATGAGTCAAATAGCTCTTTGTTTTTTTAACCTTGAGCCTTTCTCTGATCATCCCAACTTTAAGTGACCTCATAACACTTTGTACTCTTTTTGAACATTCAATGTATTTTACAGGGCTGAATCAGAAAATGATTTGGTGTCTATAGAGATATAACTAATAATTCTAACACTTGGAGATAAAATTCCCAAAAATGCCACTGTATCAAGGAGTATGACAAGTTCTCTAAAATCAGCTTTTCAAGTGAGTTCCCTATGCAATCACATCTCTCTGTTTAGAAACATCCCTGTTTCTCTCCTCTTCAGAATTTTCTCCCATCTTTCATTCTTGAGAATTTGCTATCCCACTTTATAGAAATTTGGTTGAAGGACTTGTCCTTCCTATTCTTTCTCTAAAGCCTTTGAAATCTATTCAACAAAATATAGAATGCAGGTCATACTATTTTTGGCTCTTCTTTATTCCTTTATCAACAACTCCAGGACAGAGTATACACTTTCTCCCTAATTTCCCATTGTTTCTACCATATCATCCAAGTTCTATTTAATGTAGAAAATCAGATCCAGAATTATGTTTCTTCTTGTTACTTCTTCTAACTTTTAAAAGATGAAATTACTAAGTTAAGAAGCTATTCAATCAATCAATGAGTGACATATATCGATCAACAAGTTTGTTGACCAGTCAATAACACATTAAATACTTATCATATGCTAGGCACTTTCTGAGGTACTGGGAACACAAAGACAAAAGGAATACTTTTTCTGTCCTCAGGGAGCTCATATTTTGGCTAGGAAGATGTACACACACACACACACACATAAATAGATAGGTAGATAGATAAAGATATATATACATACACATATACATACATACATACATATATATGTATTATAATATATGAAAACATGAAAAAAAACAGATAAAAGATTACTTTGAATGGATGAAGGCTATTTCAGTAGACCAGGAAATAGATTGATGACTATGCGACTTGAGAGGAAGGGGTATGTATAAAATATTTAGAGGTAGAAATAAGATTTGGCAATTGTTTAGATATGTAGGGTGAATGAGACTAAGGAAATTAAGGTGATACCAAAGTTATAACCTTGAGTGATAGAAAGCATGGTGGCCCTTATAGGGAGCTTTGGAAGGAGGGAGGAAAACAGAATTTATTTTAAATATCTACTATGTGCCAGGCATTCTGCAATGTGCTTTATACAAAGAGCTTTACAAATATCTCATTTGGATTTTGAGAAAAAAAATGATAAATTCTTTTTGAGTGTGTTTAGTTCAAGATACCCATGTGACATTCAGTTCAAAATTTCCAATGCAGTTGTTGATATGATACAGAATTTTGGCAGAAAGGCTAGGGCTAGATATATAGATCTGGGTAGATCTGTTTGGAAATAGTAATTAAATGGAGGGGATTGAAGAGGTCACTGAGTGACAGGGTGTAGAGATGAAAAAGAAGAGTGCCCAGGGGAGATCCTAGGCCTACAAGCTGTTAGAGGGTGACCTAAATAGTAATACAATAAAGCATATTCTGGAGGAATAGTTGGAGAGGCAGAAGGAGAACCACAAATGCAGTATAAAAAGTTAGGAGTATCCAGGAGGAAATGAGAGTTCGTATTGATAAATGTTATAGAGGTCAAGTAGTATGAGGATTGAAAAAAAGGCTAGTAGATTTGACAAATAAGAGATCGTTGGTAGCTTTGTAGAGAGCAGTTTCAGATGAACGATGAGGTTGGAAGCCAGACTACAGAAAATGAGATGAGGAGAGGATTAATGGAGGCAATGAGTTTAGGTAAGTTTTTTCAAGGTTGGTTGGAAAAAGGAGGGAGGGATATAGGATAACTAATAGTAATGAGGTATGGCAAGGTTTAAATAACTTTTCTAAGTGTGGGGAGACTTAGTCATGTTTATAGGCCATGGGGAGGGAACTAGTAGATAGAGAGAGATGACATTCTTTCTGGGACCAACATCTTGTAGAGTACACAACCAGCACTAGAAAGGATGGCTAGAAATAAAATGTCATGTCTCTATAGTGCTTGGAAATGGAGGAACCATGAGAGGAAGAGACTTAAAATGAATGGGAAGCTTATTATGGGACATGAGTTCCAGAGGGCCCAATGGAAAAGGTAGTTAGATTTGGAGACAGTCACTGAAAAAGGAGGGTCAAAGTAGATGAAAATGGGAGAATAAGCAGCAGGACTTGGAAGGGAGTGGTGGGTTATGATTTACTCTTATGTATCCAGAGATTTAGTGTCATTAAGATTAAGAAAATAAGACTGCTAATCATGGGTAATGAGCCCAACTTTAATTCCATAGATTGGTACAGCTTTAGTGATGAAGGCAGATGAGTAGAATGTTTCAAGTCATAGCTCCTCAATGAAGTCTCCATGGGATAGTTGTAGTTTCTATACACGGAGCTGCAGAGCTCATTCTAGTGAAGAAGTTATTCACTTCTCTCATTTTGGTAGAGAGAATTCTAGTGTACATGCAGATAATTGCAGTCACCTATATTATGCCTTGTGTCAGGTTTGTTATCTTCTTCCTAGATTTACCTGTTTCTTCTTTCCTTCCAATTAGTTTGCTGGATGTACCAGTGGTAGTATTGTTCCTGTTTTTGTCTTCAATGATTCTCCCTCAGATGTCTTTTACCATGCTTCCCTGTTTTGGTTTCTGAATTTCCTCTGATGGTTATAATCTTAACAGACAATTCTTCCCTTTCTTTTGCCTATCATGTTTCTTTAAAAAATATTTATCCTTCTAGAGTCATGTATTAGTCATTTGTTTCTTCCCACTGAGTCTCAATATGAGGTCAAATTTACCTTCTTGCAGTAGGATCCTTAGGTCAGTTGTCTGGCTAACCATTCTTTGTGCGTTGGTGTATAAATAACTGCAGTCCTGCATTATTGACTGGTTCCCTTCTTGGATTTGATTCCTGTGACCTTTTGGATGTTTCTGTTACTGCTGTTTTTTCCCCTACACGGTAACAACCACTTGTGGTATTCTAGATACTAAGGTATTCTAGATCCCTTTATCTTGTAATGTCAAGGTCTCTCTGGTTTTTAGTTTGGCCCTCTTAGTTTTTTTGCTGAAGCAGGTATGGAAGAGAAACCTCACAAGGCTCATGAACCAATATCGAGAGTGAAAGGATTTCAATGCTGTCCTCCCAGGGCCCTCAGTATTACATTGCCTCCCAGAATTCAGTATTTTATATCTTCTTGGGAAGCAGGGTGATTTGGTGGAATAAACAGTGGGGTGGAGAGTCAAAAGACCTGGGCTTTGGGCCTTACTAACCTTACTAACTAGGGAAGTCATTGAACTTCTCTCTTCCTGTGTGTATAATGGAATAATTATACTTGTATCTCAGATGATTACTTTGAGGAAAGAATTTCAGAAATCTCAAAGTGCTATAAAATTACAAATTAATATCAAATACATAGAGCTCTTTGGAGACCATCAGAACTGTTAGCAATCTTCCTAGAGGGCTGAGAATTTTAGGCTAAGCAAGCAAAGGGATTTATTATGTATTAGGTCAGTAAAGAAAGTATATTTTCAGTGAAACAGTGCCCCTGGCTTCATCAGTCAGCTAGCATTTATTAAGTGCCTACTGTGTGCCAAAAGCAATATTACCTACTATGTGCTAAGTGCTAGGAATATATAGGAATGCAAAAGACCATTCTTGCCCTCAAGGAACTCACAGCTAAATAATTACATTGTATAACTAGCTACAAAAGCCTCCACTTCATCCCTCTCTTAATCTTTGAAGGGTTTTATTATAAGAAAAAATTAGGTGGAGCAGTAGATAGAGCACTGAGTTTGGAGTCAGGAAGACCTGAGTTCAAATGTGGTCTTAGACACTTAGTGTGTGACCCTGGGCAAGTCACTTAACCCTGTTTGCCTCAGTTTCTTCATCTGTAAAATGAGCTAGAGAAGGAAATAGCAAACCACTGTGGTATCTCTGCCAAGAAAACCCCAAATAGGATCGTGAAGAGTTAGGCATGTGTAAAATGACTAAATAACAATGAAATGGGACTTAGCCCTGGTGCTAAAAGCAACCAGGGGAAAGTCATTTTGCTATACCTGCCTCTTCCACTTGGTTTTCAAATCAATAAAATGTGGATAGGCCAGACAACTGACCTAAGATAAAACTCTTCTACTTTATCTACTTATTTGAAACTTTGTCCAGAACTGCTTTAGTGTTGAAAATGTTTTATGAGATTCCTTCATAATTCCATGTGGCAGAGTAGGAAAGAATTTGAGGCATAGAGTTGGGAATACCTGAGTTCTAATGTAGCCTCCCTTACTTATTAAGTGTGTGACCCTGGGCAAATCACTTAATTCTGCCTGAGTTTCCTTATCTGTAAAATGAACTGGAGAAGGAAATGACAAATCACTCCAGGATCTCTGCCAAGAAAGCCCTAAATGGGGTGATGAAGAGTGGGACTGAACAACAACAATGAGAAAGCTGAACTAGGGGTGGAGCTAGAGGGCCCTTCCTGCTCTGACTTTCTATGTTCTCAGGCCTCTTCTAGCCCTGATGTTCTAGGTCCCTGGGCCTCTTCTAGCCCTGACATTCCATGGCTCTTAGAAGCTGCCCTCTCGGGCATTTAGGAATCAGTAACTAGAAGAGGACCAAAGGCAGAGTTTCAGACCCCAAAAAACTGAACCGATACTGACGAGGCTGAACAGCTTCTGGGTCTTTAATTACTAATCTGTAATGAACGCTGAAATTAAATTAAAATGTGGAACTGATACTAGGCGTGTGTTTTCTTTTGTTGGAGCCTCTGGAAAAAGGGTAAAAATGTGAGCGTTGATGGGAGGATAGGAGATTGGGCAGTAATGAGACCCATGGCGCCATTGGGTTTCATAGACACAATGGAGGTAGTCACGTAAGAGAAACATCATGGTTAGCTTTCTGGCTTCCAGACTTTCTTTCCTCTCACCCTCTCATTCTCTCCAATGTCCCCACAAATCCAACAAAACATTAATTGATAAGTAATAATAACAAATGGCATTATCTAAACGATTTAAGATTTACACAATGTTTTATATACATTGTCTCATTTGATGCTCACAAAAACGCTGGGAGGTAAGTACAACAGATCTTAGATTCCCATTTTACAGAGAAGAAAACTGAGGTTCCACGTGGGTAAGGGACACAGCTGGTAACCATCACAAATGGGATTTGAACCCTGAAATCCTGTTAAACATTTTTCTCCACCATTCTGCACTTCCTCTTGTGTGTGTGTGTGTGATCTCATCCCACTGTAGGGGAGAGGGGAGAAAATGACATAGGCTCTGGACTGGAGGAATTCTCTTGTCTAGGGAGACAAGATTTAGACATAGAACAGTTCAATCTAATTCACATTTATGGATTAAGTGTCTGTGTGCAGAGCATTGTGCTAGTCCTAGTTTAGAAAATATGAGATTTATGTCATTTGCCAATACAAAATGAGCCAAATGAATCTGACATTCCCATGGGAAATCCTTTAAGGGGGCATGAGCCAAAGAAAGGGATTTGTGAGAATTCCCTTTAAGACTGAATCCAGATCATGTAAACACTTAGAGCTTCAATTCTGGGCCGCAGGTTACATTCTCATAAACTCTTCATACATTATATGCTCCTGCGAAACTTGAACTCAGAGTTCCATGTCCTCCTTTCATGTATTTGTACAAGTCAGTGTACAAGCCATTTTGGCTTAGGTGACTATTTAAAAACTGCCCTTTTTGGGGATACTTGAAATAAAGAAGTATATATTTCAGCTCCTCTTTGATGCTTTCTCTTCTACCTCAAGCTGTACCCTCCTGGGTTCAGGAAGACATTGTCCAGTTGTTGTTGTGTCCAGGAAGATGTCTAGCTGCTGAAGCCAGCCCTATCTAAGCAATACTCAAGTAACTCTGATATTCATGCCTTTACTTCCATAGCTATCTGTGTTTTTTTGTTTTATTTTATTTTTGACAAGATGTGCATTGTAGAAAAATCTGGACATAACAGATATCCTAAGACCTGTTCCCAGATGTATACAACACACTTAGATCAAATGTAGTAATATTTGTAAAGTGCGTAGCATAATGCCTAGTGCACAGTAGGTATTATATAAATACTTATTCCTTTCTTCCCATAGGGGGTATGTACCACTTTCTAAACAAATGTGTGCTCCTGTTTGGCTAATGAGAAATTGGAGCAATCTTGCCTGTTTTTGTTTGTTTGTTTCATGACATGCACCCCCCCTCCCCATGTCACCTCATCCTACTTTTTCCTCTACTTCTCAGAATTCTCTCCTTTCAAAACTCTATTCAGGTATCACCTCCTCCATGAAACCTTCTGTGATTCCTTCAGTTGTTAATGTTCTCCTTCCTTCCTTAAATTACTGTGTTTTAGCATATACTTTGTTATTATCTTTAAAATTTATTTTGACACTAAAGGTTGTTAAAATATGAAAGAGGAAGGAAAAAATGATTTACAAAAAGACATTAGTACATTTAACTAACCAGAAATTGTAAGGCTTTTATATAGCTTTTATATAGTTATGACTTTTAGTTTATTATGTGTTCTTAATTCTCTTGAAAAATGGAAACTTTTGCATTGACTTTATATATATATATATATATTTTGTTAAGACACAACAACTTCTCACCAGTAAACATCAGTAATATTCAACCTATACTCCCCCTCATAAAACTGTTAAGCAATATCTTCTTTGACAGTGATTGTGGTTGATAGCATATGGAACATTTGGATGAACATTTCTTAAAAGAAAGTTAGGAAGTATGCTTGAATAAGCATTTATCAGATCACCTTCCCTGGCCATTGTATTAACCTTGAATTCTATTTATTTATTGCTGTGTTTGGTTTTTTCTACCTTTTATAGGAAGATATATATATATATATATATATATATATATATATATATATATATATACACACACACTTATATATACATATATATCTGTTATTCTATTTATAAAAGATATATACATATATATATATATAAAATATATAGCTTGTGTGTACATATTTGTTTGGATCTTGTCTCCTGTATTAGATTGTAACCTCATTGAGGGAAGGGACTGTCTCTTGTCTCTTTTTCTATGCTGCATAGTACAGTGACAGTATGTGCTTAGCACAGGACCTGGCACATAGTAGGCATTTAATAAATGTTTATTGATTGATTTTCATCATTCTAATATTTTTCTTTTGGACCTGCTAATGTAGCTCTGTGTCAGCAGCCAGGAAGCAAGTCAGAAGCTTGCCAGAGTATAGAGTGAAGCATGCTTGGAGCAGCCCAATGTATCACTCGCAAATCAGGAGAGCAGGTAGGTGCCATGGAAAGAGAATTCTGGAGGTCAAAGAACTATGTCCTTCAGGGTCTCAGGATCAAAAGGCAAGATGACTGCTCATTTATGTTGTTTGTCCTTCATTCTCATAGAGGACCGTGACATCAAGAAGATGATGCCATGACTTGCAACTGAAGCTGATTTAAGTGAGGCAGGACTGTGCAAAGTCACTAGCCTCACTTTCTTCTCTGGAACCATCTGGGTCCAGTGACCAGATATAGATCATGACGACTGGAGATGGCACCCTGATGACTGGTAAGAAGCTTTTTGGAATACAGTAGAATTTCTGGATCAAAAGATATAAGCAGTTTAGTGATATTTCTCTTATAAATGCAAATTGTTTTCCAAAGAGTTTCACCCTTTTTCAAATTCCATCAAAAATGCTTTATTGCATAGTGACAAGTGGGACTGTATTCCTACAGCCCCTCTGGCAATGACCATTTCTACCTTTTACCATTTTTGTCAGTTTGATGGGTATGAGGTGAAAACATGTGTTTTAATTTCTATTTTTCTCTTTTTTAGTGACATGAAACTTTTTTCATGTAGTTGTTGACAGTTTTTATCTTTCTTCTTTTTTAACTGCCTGTTCATATGCTTTGACCACTGGTCCACTGGGAAATGACTCAGTAATATATTTGGGTCAATTCTTTATGGATTTTGAATCCCAGTCTTTCATCAGAGATGTGTGATGCAAAGGGTTTTTTTTCAATCAATAACTTTTCTTCTTATTCTGGCAGTATTGATTCTTGTGCATAAATAGCTTAAACATATTTCTTAGACTTTTGAATGTCTTTGATTCCACAGTCCTAAGATTTTGTGAGTTTAGCATTGGCCTAGTTGGTATGGAATATTTAAAAGACAGCCCTTGCTTTCAAAGAGCATGCAATCTCAGAATTAGAAGGAAACTCAGAAGTTATTTTTTTGGACAATTTCAGTGAGGGAAAACTCACTACCCTATTGGATAGCCCATTCTATCTGAAGGACAGTTCTAAATATTGGGAAGTGCTTCCTCATATGAAGTAAAAAATGCACTTCTCTGTAGCAAGTACGGTCACAGGATTGTGAACTTTTAAGTTGCTTTTCAGTCATATCTGACTCTTCATGGCCCCATTTGGAGTTTTCTTGGCAAAGATAGTGGAGTGATTTGCCATTTTCTTCTCCAACTCATTTTACAGATGAGGAAACTGAAGTAAACAGAGTTAAGTGACTTACCCAGAGTCATACAGTTAGTAAGAATTTGAGGCTAGATTTGAACTGAGGAAAGTGAGTCTTCTTGACTTCAGGCCTGGCACTCTATGTACTATGTCCCAGACTGTGAACTATAAGGGACTAAAGAGTTTATCCAGTCCACCTTTACCTTTGTTGAATGATGTCAAGGAGAAGCAAGTAGGAAGATACTGGGTAGAGATGGGACTTTCCTGAGATATCCTTGGCAAGTCATTTAATCTCTGCCTGTCTCAGTTTTTTCATCTGCAGAATGGGAATAGCATCAGTGCCTGCCTCCCAGGGTTGTCAAGAGGATGAGATAATCTATGTATAGCACTTTGCCACCCCTAAAGTGTTATATAAATGCTTCTTCCTTTTCTTCTTTTTCTTCCTGCTCCTCTTTCTCCTCTTTTACTTCCTCCTCTTCCTCCTCCAAGAAAACCTCTCATGATAAAACAAAAACCTGACCAGGGAAGCTTCAGATCTGAGAACAGAGATGAATGGGTAAACTGGCTGCCAATTAGAGATTCCAGTATTAAGGTATCCACAGAACACTAAGAAGTCAATAGTCTGGGAGTGTTAGGGAGTTATTAGTTTGTTTGTGCCTACCTTATTCCCCCAAACCTTGGAATCTTTATATTTCAGTGATTTTCATGGGGTCCAAATACATAGAAAGGTCAAAAGCCTGTGATTGAGGGACATCCATCCACCAGGCTGTGGTCTTCAGTCTCATTGCCTATTTTGCCCGTTCTTGTCTGCTTGGTCCCCTACATTTCTGGTTTTATTGATCTGGGCAACATTTTGGTTGATCTCCCTGGGATCTAGTGCCTTGGTCCAGCTTATTTATGGCTATTGTTAAGGCACTGATCAACTCAGCTACTGTTCTACTCTGGGAAGTTTTCAGGGTCCCCCAACACATATTTAGACACTTCACTTTTTGTACTCATCTGTTTACAAATGGCACTTTACCAAGCTCTAGAGCAGCGGTTCTCAAACTTCCTAATGCCGTGACCCTTTAATACCCATATGTGGGTGTATCTGCATGTGGGTGGACCTGCCTGGAGATGAGGAGCAGTGTCTCTATTTCTAAGACCATTGGAAATATGTGTTTTCTGATGGTCTTAGATGACTCCTATGAAAGGGTCGTTTGACCCCCAAAGAGGTCATGACCCACAGGTTGAGAACCACTGCTCTAGAGGAATCAAATAAAACATCATTTAATTGGAAGAGCACAAGATTTGGAGTCAAAGGACCTGGGTTCAAGTCCTTGCTCTTTTATTCACTAGCTATGTGACCCTGGATAAGTTACTTTAGCTTCATGGGCCTCAGCTTCCCTTCTCCATTAAAGAGGGGTTTGGATTAGATAATCTTTAAAATTCCTTTCAGCTCAAAATCTATGATTCTATCTATAATTTGGCTTACTTAATGTAGCCTATATAATGTAGCCCATACAAGTTCTGAGGAACCTTATTGTAGCTTCCACTCTAACGGACAAGTCTCAGGTTCCAGAGTAAGACCACCACTCCCCCTAAGTATTCTAGACATTTCTTGGAAGGGCTGGAGGGGATTCTCTAATGCCATTTACTTGAGCCCTCATTAGTTATGATTTCCCCCAGGATTATCAATTGAAAATTATTTTAATTATTCTGCCATAATTAGCTTTGAGAAATGAAGTATTTACAAAGGTGGTATGATACGAACAGTTGGTACAAAACAACCCACTGAAAGTCTGTGATAAACTCATTCACAAGCACGTATTAGATCTAGGGGAAAATGGGCTTGAGCTTAAGGACCCATGGAGCAAGCTTTGTGGTGGCAGGAAGTCCTTTTTCTCAATTCCTGAAGTGCTAGAGAAATTCTCTTTATGGGCAATATAGTTTCATTGTAGGGTTCCTTGATGACTTGTCAGACTTTTTCCATTTTGTCCTGGACACCTAATTCATGCACTGACATCAGCTGATCAAGGGATGCTGTCAGGAAATGCATGGGAAGATGGGAAGTCCAGCATCTTCCAGACCCTTCAAAGCTCCCAAGATCATCTTCTGGATGAAAGAGATGAGGGGAAAGGAGACCCAGCAAAGGCAGAGGCCTCTCCTTTCCTCCAACTTGGTTCCTTCTCAGGGGTTTTACAGAAATTACTTCAACCCTTCAAATGACTTTAATCCAAACTCACTTGGTAATTTATAGGTGAGCCTTAGGATGTGACCTGGTTTCCTCAGCCTGTCCTCTTCATACTTAGTATAAAACCTATGACTGATTTAAACAAGACCTTAGGATTGAAATAGATCGTTTTCACATCATGAAGGTAGTATCAATTAATGTAAGTGAAGTGGGGTGACTGGGTTGAATAAATCACACAAACTCCCCCCATATTACAAAATCATATCACAGGCATACCTCATTTTATTGTACTTTGCTTTATTACCCTTTGCAGATATTGTGTGTACATACCTTTTTCTTTTCTTTCTTTCTTTTTTTTATAACAAATTGAAGGTTTGTGGCAACTCCGGATTAAACAAATCTATTGGCAGTATTTTTTCAACAGCATATGCTCACATCTTGTCTCTGTGTCACATTTCGGTAATTCTCACAACATTTCAAACTTTCATTATTTTATCTGCTATGGAGATCTGTGATCAGTGATCTCTGAAGTTACTATTGTAATTGTTTTGGGGTGCCATGGACTGAGCCCATATGAGATGACAAACTTAATCGATAAATGCGAATGCTTTGACTGCTACACTGACAGGCTACTTTTCATCTCCCTCTCCTTCCTTTTTTGTTGTTGTTCAGTTGTTTCAGTTGTGTACATGACAATATTGAAATTAGGCCAATTAATAACCCTACAACGGCCTCTTAAGTGTTCAAATAAAAGGAATAGTCAATCAGTGTGACAAAGTTCATTGTTGTCTTGTTTTAAGAAATTGCTACTATCACCCCAACCTTTAGCAACCACCACCTTGACTGATCAGCAGCCATCAACATTGAGGCAAGACCTTTCATCAGCAAAAAGATTATGATTCACTGAAGGTTAAGATGAGAACATTTTTTTTAGTAATAAAGCATTTTAAATTAAGGTATGTACATTGTTTTTAGACATATACTATGGCACACATAATAGATTACTGTGCAAACATAAGGAATTAGGAAACCAAAACAATCCACGTGACATTTTATTATGGTATTTGCTTTATTGTGGTGGTCTGGAATCAAAACTGCATTATCTCTGAGGTATGCCTGTGCCCAACAGGTTAAGTGATGTGCCCAGGCTCCCCCAAAGTTAGAGGAAACAGAACCTAGCAGTGCACTGGGGGCATTTTTGGATATTGTTTTGGAGTCTTGAAAAACTGGTGGCTCCTAGCAATACTTGGGCAAATGAAAATCTCAACAAACAAAATGCAAGCCAAAGATGACTGACTCATAGTTTTCTGTACTTTGAGTTCTGGGTTTGAGTTCCAACATCCACATAAGCACTCTGGCTGTTTTCTTATTTGTAAAATGAGTTTAACACTATCACACTTGTTTGCTGTGAAGAACATGCTATAAAACAGTAAAACACTTAAGAGATATTATTATTATTATTATTTTGTTTTAGTAGTAGTAATGTGAGGCAGTCCAGGCATAGTGAATAGAGGGCTGGCTTGTAAGCCAGGAAGTGTTGGATTTGAATCCAGGGATGGGGAGAAGAGTGAAGAGCAAGAAGACTGGAAAGGTAGACAGGGGCTTGGTTATGGAAGCTTTAGAAGACAGAGAATTTAATATTTCACCCTGGAGGAAATAGGGCATCATTGCAGTTGATTGATGGGATGGGGATGAGAAGGTCAGAACTTTGCTTTAGGAAGATCACTTTGACAGCTGAGTGAAGGACGGGCTGGAGTTGGGAGGGACTTGGGGTAGGGAAAACAACTAGTGACATCTTCAGTGTCTCTTTAACTTTTGGGGGGCAAAGTGGTTGATGTCCTGGTTTGATCTTACTCTCAGCACTTCATAAATATTTCTTCGGTATAGCCCAGAGAATGCTCCAGTGTAGAATTTGTAAGGCTGTATTTTAAGTTCCTCCTAGGAATGACTTCCTTTGCCTTAATCTTTGGTGGTGGATAGATCATGGTTAGTGAATGTCCTGCTTGCAATGAGACTCAGAATGGAGGTATCCTACCCTGTCCTATCACAAATCTATAGCTGGGCTGGGCCCTGGAAAAAACCTTTCTCTCAGTCTCTCTCTTCCAAGGCAGGAAAAATTTACTGAGTCCCTGAGGAAGGTAGGAACCAGTGTTTTCTTATCTGTTTACCTGCCCTACCAGAAACCCAGAACCACTCAATAACTGAGGCAGGAATTGACTAATAGAGGTCTAGAAAGTGAAGCTAGGTAAGGGTTAGGGTCCATTTCCAACACTCACAAAGACCAGGATGAGGAGGAAGATTGTAGAAATGGGCAAATAGGAATATTCCTTTGAAATAGCAAGTGGAAATAATAGTTTTTTTTTTACTTACCTCTCAGGGTTGTTGGAAAACTACTTTTCAAAACTTAGGGAAATGGGAGCTTAGCATCACTCCTGCTCTCCCCCCAACTTCCACCATAAAATATTCAAATACCTTTTAAAATAAAAATAAAAATTTAAATAAACTTATAAGTAAGATAGAATGACATACATTATTGCCTGTATTTTTTTTAAGAGTAGAGAATGTTACAGTTAGAAGGGAACTTTAGAACATAGAACATAGATATCAGAGCTTGCAAAGGAAGGGAGGGGAAGAGGAAAGAAAGAGGAAAAGCACCTACAATGTGCCAGACACTGTGCAATTCACTTTAAAACATTATTCTCATTGGATTCTCTCTCATTTGACTCCTCCAGGGTAGGTGCTGTTATTCTCCCCATTTGGCAGTTGAGGAAACTGAGGCAAATAGAAATGAAGTGACTTGCTCAGAGTCACACAGCTAGTCAGTGTCTGAGGCTGGATTGAACTCAGGTCTTCTAAACTCCAGATCTAGCATTGCCACCTACCTGCCTCTGAGTGGACAGTAGATAGTGAATAGTGGATAGAATGTTAGATTATAAAATGTCAGAACTGGAAGTGGACTTAGGATATAGAACATTGAATATCTGATTTGGAAAGAGTCTTAGAAAGAGAATATCAGAGCTAGAGGGTACTTTAGAACATATGGTATAGAATGTCAGAATTGGGAGGGTCCTTAGAACACAGAATATCAGATCTGGAAGGGACATTAGAGTATTGAGTATCAGAGCTTTTAGAATTCAGAATATCAGAGCTGGAAAGGAATTTAGAAATCATGTCATTTAATCCTCTTTCTTGACAGAGGAAGAAACTGAGTCTCAGAATCAGTAAGTAACCTAGCTAAGGTCACAGAATGAGGTAATGGAAGCTCTGAGACTTGAATCCAAGTTTACTGTCCTTAGTCTTATGCTCTCTTTAATACACCCTACTGCTTGCTCCATTAGTGCTAAGCAATTTCCACCCGGAGGAGCAGAGTGATTGAAGAGAGCCATTCCCCCCCCCCCCAAACATTGAGGTCAGGGGGGATCTGTGCCATTTATAACCAGCAGGCCTTTCCAGCCAACTTCCATATTCATCCAACTAGAGATTAGCACACACCTGCTGAGTGAAGGCATTGCTGACTGTTAGAAACCAATTTCCAGACCGAAAAGGCACCTAGTCAACAATGAGATCTTCCATGAGAGGCACATTCATTCCAAATAACTAAAAATGCTCTTGTGTCCAAGCCTCTTGTGAACAGAACACCTTCCATTTCTGAAATAGGTTTTTACATTAATCACAGCTAATCGGGGTGGGACTGTTTATCTCAAGAACCATTTATTCCTGGGAACAAAGAGAAGGAAAAGACTAATCTCTTTCTTTCTTTCTTTCTTTCTTTCTTTCTTTCTTTCTTTCTTTCTTTCTTTCTTTCTTTCTTTCTTT
>CM053594.1:71299139-71317192 GCA_028646575.1 Pseudocheirus occidentalis | reverse complement strand
ATATGGTGAACTTTTAATGAACTTTCAATAAACTTTACTTTTCTTTGGCTGAGAAGACTTGAGCTGAATTCCTTCAGCAGGACCCAGTGTGTTGGTATTTTGGGGTCTCAGGCAACCCTAATCCTCTTTGGGTAAACCAGCACTTGGCTAAGTAGTCCTTTAGTGACAGATGCACAATTTATTGCCAAACCCAATTTAAAGTCTAGCTGGCAGTATTGAACCTGTCATGGTTTGCATTCAGCTGGCCTAGCTTTCATGAGCCCCAGTCACTCATCTCTACACATAATAAGATATTGGAAGTCTGGAGGGATGCATTGCCATCATCTCATCATCCTTTTCATGACCCACCAAACTGTGGCCCACAATCACTAGGAGAAAATGTTAAATTATAATCATTTAAGAATGTCCTCCCAGGAACAGCTAGGTGGTGAATAGACCATCCTGAAATCAGGAGGACCTGAGTTCAAACTCAGTCTCAGGCACTTGCTAGCTGTGTGACCTTGGGCAAGTCACTGAACCCCAATTGCCCTCCAAAAAGAAAAAAAAAGGTTTAAAAAATGAGTGTGTCCTTATGATTCTTTAGGAAACATCATATAATAATGTATTCTATATTTATTTACCTGTGTTTATGCCTCACCCCCTTACTAGGTTGTAAGTTCCAGAAATCAGGGACTATATAAGTCCCCCAGAAACTAGTGCAATGTTCTGTATATAGTAAACATTCAATGAATGTTTGTTAAATTGAATTCAATTGAATTGACAGGCAGAATATATGAGGGAAGGGAATGAAGATCAGTTTGAAGCTGTCCTGGGAAGAGAAATATGTCAACAGATGTTAGAATCTTTTTTCCTCCTGGAAACTTCAGAATTACAGTTAGAAATATTCAAGAAGGCAACAAGATTATGGGACCATATTCATCTTGCCCAGGCATTTCATTTTACATATAAGGAGACTGAGGACAGGAGAGAAGGACTCGCTCAAGATTCCACCAGTAATAAGTGAAAGAATCAGGATGACATGGAAAGTACTAGGTGAGAAGTCATAAAACTTGCACTCTGTCTCTGAATTTTTATAGGACCTTGGGGCAATTATGAAGCATCCATGGGCCTTAGTATCTTCTATATAAAATGGAAATCGTTGAGCCATAGTCACACAGAGCTCATGTTGGTTAGAACATTCAAACACAGGATATCAGAACAGAGAACAGAGAACATTAGAATGAGAAAGGAGACCTGGTAATCATCTAATCCAGCCTGCTTTACTTTTCACACAGTGTCACATGTAGAGCAACAATACAATCACTTCCATTGTCACTGAAAAAATATTTGACCCATGTAACCTCCTACTCAATTAGCTGGCTGAAAGTTAATTAAAGGAAAATTCATTCAGACAGATGGTGTGGGCTCCATCAAGGCAGTTTGTGGTGAGCCCAAGTTCCTTGCCTGCCTGATCCTTTAATCTACATTCTGCCTTGTTGCTCAGATGTATAAGCACAGAAAACAATGTTAAAGCTGGATGAGAACACAGAACATAGAATATCAACTGAGAGAAATCTGAGAAGACACAATATAAAATATCAGAGCTGGGAAGGACCTCAGAATCCATTCACTCTAACCTTTAATTGCATTTTAATCAGCTTTTTTTAACTAAAAAGATCTTTCATTCATTCCCTGGAAAGGTATTGGGAGGGAAGGTGGTGGGAGAAGAAAAAGGGAAAAAATCTTGCAACAAATATAAGTAGCCAAACCAAACAAATGCCCTTACTTTTCCAAAAACATTCAGCCTTTCTCCTCTCTGTAAAGAGGTGGGTAACATATGTCATCATTGGCCATCTGGAATCATGATTGGTCATTGTTCTTGAGACTTTTCAAATAGTTCATTTTTACAATGTTTTTATTTTTGTATAGACTGTTTTCTTGATTTTGTTCACTTTATTCTGTATCAGTTGATACAAATCTTCTCAGGTTTCTTTTAAACCATCCCCAGCATAGTTTCTTACAGCACAATAATATTTTATCATATTCTTTGTCATAATTTGTTTAGCCATTCCCCAATTTATACTAGTGCTTCATTTTAGTGATCAGCAAACCAAAGCCCAGAGGTGAGAAATGACTTGTCAAAGATTGTGAAACAAGGCAGCAGTAGAGCTGGAAATAGAGGATTTAAACATATTAGTATCAAAAGTTGTGGGACACAAGCATCTTAGATTTTTGTTTTGTACTTATGTTGTTCCATCTTGGATTGTGTTATATTCACCAACTATGTTATTAAGTACTCCTAGACCCTTTTTTTAGATAGATAGATAGATAGATAGATAGATAGATAGATAGATAGATAGATAGGTAGGTGGATGGATGGATGGATGGATGGATGGGTGGATGGATGGATGGTAGATATACACATATAGATACAGATGGATATTCCCTGACTTGGGGGATATCTTCAGCTTCCAAGGTTTTAATTATGATCTCTATACAGATGACTTCCAGATCCAAAAATCCAGCCTCAGTCTCTGTCCTGAGTTCCTGTCCCATATCACCTAATAGATGTTTGTAACTAGATCTTGCATGGATATCTCAAAATCAATATATCCAAAAAATAATTCATTACCATTTCCTAAACATCCAGTCCTCTCCTTAACTTACTTATCTCTAACAAAGGCATAACTCCCCTTCCAAATTCCAGTTCATAACCTCAATATTATCCTCAGCTCCTCACTCTTTCTCATTCCAAATATCCAGTCAATTGCTAAATCTCACCATTTCTATGTACCCATTCTCCCTACACACACAACCACTACCCTAGTTCAGGACCTCATTATCCATTACTTCATTAGCCTCCTAATAATCATTGTGCCTCAAGTCTCTCTCTACCTTCAATCCATTCTTTCTTTTTTTTTTTTTTGCTTTTTGGACAGGGGAGGGTAGGGCAATTGGGGTTAAGTGACTTGCCCAAGGTCACATGGCTAGTAAATGTATCAAGTGTCTGAGGCTGGATTTGAATTCAGGTTCTCCTGACTCCAGGGCTGGCATTCTATTCACTGTACCACCTAGCTGCCCCCCAGTCCATTCTTTACTCAGCTGCTAAAGAATTTTCTGAAAGTGCAAATCTGACTGTCACTCCCTTGTGCAATATACTCAAGTGTCTCCATATTGCCTCTTGGATAACATACAAACTCTCTGTTTGGCATTTCTAGCCTGTCACTAACTAGTGCCATTTTCCTTTCCAAATGTTGCTTATTACTCCACTTCATGCATTTTATAGTCCAGCCAACCTGGCCTTCTTGCAATTCATCTAAAACAACATTCCATCTCCTGTCTCCAACTCTATCTCCCAGCTCTGGAATTCTCTCCCTAGTCACTTCTACCTCTTAGAATCTCTACATTCCTTCAAAGCTCAGCTCAAATACCATCTCCTAGCTCATGGCCTCCCAGTGCCCACCCACCCCCAGCCACTAGCACCTGCCCATTTATAAATTATTCATAAATATTTTGTATTTATTCTTTAGTTTATATTTTGTATTTGGTGTGCATGTTACTTTTCTCCAATAAGAATGTTAGTTCTTTGAGAGATGGCACTGTTTAGCTTGGTTTAGTTATATTATGCAACCCAGTACCTGGTATGGTATCTGACACAAAGTAGGTATGTACCTCAGTGTTTGTCAATTGATGTATTGATTGGAAGAACATTTGTTTTGGAGTAAGAGGAACTGGGTTCAGATCATGGTCCTGCCATTTGCTCCCCATGGGCCCTAAGGGAACCTATTTTTCTCTCAGCCTCAGTCTCTTTATCTCTAAAATGATTAGATAATACTAAATGCTACATGGGAGGGGAGGGGAGAAGGAAACAGAGGGAAAGTCTTCTAAGATCTTTCTGATCAAAAACCTATGATCCTATCACTCCAAATTTCCTGAATTCCAGCCCAAGATTCTTTTTGCTACACTTTCCTTGTATCCAATGGTGACTTAACAAAACTGCTCTCCATCTAAGCAGAGTTTTATGGTAGCATCATAGGGGAGTCCAAAAGAAAAGGTAAATAGAAGTCAATATAATATAAGATGGATTTATTAGCAGCTCAGGAGGTGACTGTGTCACAGTGGACAGAGTAAGGAACACTCTGAGTTCAAACTCTGCCTCAGATACTTACTACCTGTGTAACCCTGATTAAGTCACGTAACCTTTCTCTACCTCAATTTCCTCACCTTCAAAATAGAAAGGATAATAATAGCACCTACTTTATGGGCAGTTGTGAGAATCAAATGAAAATGTATATATAAGGCTTTAAAGATCTCAAAGTGCTATATAAATGTTAGCCGTTACTTTTAGCAGCACCTCCACCTTACATAATATTGTATTCAATGCTAAAAACAAATTTTTTAAGAGGCTCAAGGATCACCAATAACCTGACTTCCACCTATGTGTTTATCCTTGACCTATGCTCTTCCCCTTTGACAGTATGTACCAGCCAAACTGGACAGCTCTTCAACCTCCTTGTCCAATTTCTGTGCCTTCACACCATGTCTACCAACATCCTTCTCCCTCCTCCCTTCAAAGTCAAACTAGGTGCCATTTCCTCCATGAAGCCTTTCCTGGTCTTCTCTCCTACTCCCCAAGTAAATAAAAATTATTCTTCAAATTTCTCGTGTTACTTTTTGTGGACTGCTACACAACACTTATCTAGATCTCAGGATGACAGTTTGGTTTGCATAGGAACCCCACTGGCCTTCTTAATTCTTAGATATCATTTTCTGAATTAGAGAAATTAAGTGACTTGCCTGTAGTCACATAGCTAGTAAGTGTCAGAAATGGGATTTCAACCCAGGCCTTCCTGATTTCAAGTCTAAGCTTAAAAATGACTTTAACTTTTTAGTGCACATATGTGATGAATGCCAATTGGATTTTTTAAGTTTTATATAACTCTCCAGCACACTGTGCTTCAAACACTCCTGAAGACCTATCTGGTGTGCTCCCAAGGGAAGGGAGTAAGATTAACTTCAAGGATATTGATACTAGCTCATGACTCTGGGCCACAGTTTCTCCTGGAGATATGGGGATAACAATTGAGACCAACTGTGAGGTTAACCCTCCCCAAGATCATTGTTATTGTTTGCATGTGGTATATTAACATATCAGCTTGTAAATTCCTTAAAACCAGGACCTATTATAATAGCTAGCAAGCATTAGACTTTTAAAAAGCACTTTACAAACATTATCTCATTTCATCCCTATAACAACCCCACAAGGTAGGTGCTGTAACCACTATCCCCATTTTATGGATGAGAATGGAGGCTGAGCTAGGTTGAGTGACTTGCCCAAGGTCACACAGTTACTAAATGCCTGAAGTGAGATTTGAACTTAATTATTCTTGACTACAAATCCAACACTCTATCCCATCTGTTTTATAATCCCCAGTGCCAAACTCAAAATATCTAGTATAAAATCAATACTTTATAAATGTTAAATTTGTCAGATTGAAGATAAGCCTAAATCTCTTCCCTCAAAGAGCTCATAATCTAGAAGCATACTACATATATGTGTGTATATATGTGTGTGTGCATGTGTGTGTATACATATACACATATACATCTACATACATACACATATATATTTATTTTTATATACATATGTACATATGCACACACATATATACGTATATGTATATATACATGTGCCTGACACATAGTAGGATCTTATTAGTAAGAGCTGGTTTATTATTCCATGACAAGTTTGAGGAAGGTAGGTCAATACCATTGGATTAGATCAAGGCAGACTTTTTGGAAGAGTTCATATTTGAGTTGGACTTTTTGAAACAGGTAGAAATTCAATAGGTAGGAAAGGCATTCCAGGGAGAGGGACCAGCAGGAGCAAAGGTACTATAATGGGATAACAGGGAGAGGAGACTTGGGTGAATGGAGGTGATTAGTCCTGTTTGGCTAGAGCGTAGAATATGTAAAGGGAAGCTCTGAAAAATAAAGATGGCAAGGAGGTACCGGAGCGAAGCCAATGGGCCTGAGCACATGTCTTTCCAAACCATGTTTTATTGTTATTATTATCAAACAGATCCAGGTTGGCCGGGAGGGAATGGGTGGGGGGGGGGGTGACAGGAGTGGGCTCATTCACTCAGGCAGATGTGACTGACTGCTGGAGACTGACCCTCCAAAACCACCCCCATTCAAATGAAATTGGAAATACTTCACCGGGCTCCCAAATTGCTAATTGCTTGGGGCAAAGCTGCCAAAAATGTACATTTCTAATTAAAAGAGAAATTAATCCTCACCCAATGACTACCTGCTATCTCCAGCCCGAGGAGCCCCAGTTTTCCGCTGCTAATTAATGTTATCGGCGATTAGTTCTATTTACATAAGCAGATATAATTCAGGCTGCTCTGCTTGGGTTGATGGGGAACTTTTCTTCTTTTTTTAAGTTAAAAAAAAATAATTACCCTGATCCTGTCTCCTGTATTCTAATCACAGGCTTGCAGGGTTCCCATGACCATGTTTCCTAAGTCTGTTGAAGGTATTTCCTTTGATGAACAGGGTGCTTCTTTGAAAGGGGGGTGAGGAGAGAGAAAGTTGAAAATTGCTTTTGAGTATCTCAGAAGAAAAAGAATTTAATAGTTCTTACATGAAAGTCTTGATGGATTAGATAATTATTTACCATGCCCGGCTTTGAATGTTTTTGTTACCCAGTTAAAGAGACGATAAATGCCGCATTAAGACCCTGAAAAAGTTCCCGGTGGATTAATAAATCATATTAAGTGTGTTGGCATTCAGCAGGCCAGCTTCAAGGGATGAATATGTATGGTGATGTGGGGCACCTGAAGTTGTTTCTCTCTGGGAAAATGTGACATTTTATTGTAAGGTGTTGTAATACCAATGAAACACTCTGTGTGTGAGTGTGTGTGAGTGTGTGTGTGTGTGTGTGTGTATAAAAAGGTGGGAGGAGGGAATGGAGAGAGAGATATAAATAGTAAACAGAAATGGAGAGAGAGAGCGAGAGAGAGAGAGAGAGAGAGAGAGAGAGAGAGAGAGAGAGAGAGAGAGAGAGATGAAGATGAGGACAGATGAAAGTGGAAGAGGGGGAGGGGATTTACTAAGGAAACTAGAACAAAAGAGATTAAACACTGAATGTTTGTAAAATGTATTGAAATCATTCCATCACAACCAGGACCCTATGTATACAAAGAACTAGATAGAGGTGACATGTACAAAGAAAAAGCCTTGCAGAAACAATAGGTTTATTTATACAGAAAGGAACCAGAGAGGTAGGTGATCCATCAGGATTATGGGGAGCAGTTGATCATAAGTCCTGCCATCTACCAAGGCAGATATACAGATCACAAAGCGTCTATAATTAACATTCTTAGAGAGTTACCTCAGCTCGGAGTATCTAAGCTATTTGCCCAGGTTCATATAAATCATATAAGGTAAGAATCAGAGAAAAGAATTGTACCCACATCTTCCTGATACCATCTGACACTGTAACTACCATACCACACTGCCTCTCGAGGGAATTATGAGATCTCAAAACTGAGGAGCTGGATAGGGCAAATGAATATAGAACATAGAATGGTATCACTTAATAGCACCTTAAGACAGGATATTAGAATACAGAATGGTAAAAATGTCAGAGCCAGGAGGGACCTTTGCAGACCTTTCCCTTCTAAATGAAGTCTAGTCAAATGTTCTCATTTGAAGGATGAAGAAACTGAAGTCCAAAGAGATATGAAGTTAGTATAAGAGCTGGTACTAGTGAATCTCAGTCCAGTTTTTCCCCCATGATATTTATCTTCCGCTAGACAAGAAACTGCAATGTGAAGATTCCAGGCTAGTTTGGAAATTTCAAAGTCAGGGTAATGCATAGGAGCCAACTGAATCTGGGGGAATAGACAGCACAATTCTGAGCCTTGGCTCTGAAGTTGGAAGACCTAAATTCGAATCACAATTCTGCCATTATCTGGGTGACCTTGGACAAATTTATTCAGGTCTCCTCATCTATTAGACAACATTGTTCCACTAACACAGAAATTCTCAACATTTTAGCTTCAGGACCTATTTATACTCTTTAAAGTTAGTAAGGAACACCCCCCCCAAAAAGTGCCTTTGTTTATGTGAATTATATTTATTGATACTTCTCATTTTAGAAATTAAAATATTATTATGAAATGTTTTGTCTTGTGAACTTCCTGAAAGGAGTTTCCTAGAAGTACATTTTGAGAACCACTGGACTAGATGTCTCAATTCTCTTCCAAATCTGAATTCTATGAGCCTATTAAAACTACCCAGTACAATAGTGTGAGGATTAGGCTAACAGTCAAGAAGATCTGAGTTCAAATCCTGATTCAGATACTCCCTCGCTTTGTGATCATAGGTAAGCCATTTAACTGCTGGGTGTCTCAGTTTCCTCATCTGTAAAATGGGGGTGATAATAGCAGCTACCTCCCAGGGTTGTTGTATCAAATGAGATACTATATGTAAAGTGCTTTGTAAAATAGCTAATATTATCATTGTTATTATTATTATTATTATATGAGGACAGCAGTAACAATTGAGGCAAGAAATGAGAACCCAAGGAACATCAAAAATCAGACCAGAGTTGGGGAAAACACAAGGAATGGATGACAGAGAAGATTGTGAGGAAACAAGCAAACAGAATTAACAGTGGACACAAGACACCAGCAACAAGAAGACCTAGATACTAAAGCAAATTCTGCCTAATGCAGGAAGTCTCCTGTATCTTTATACTTGCTGGGGCAGGAGCCGGCCCACCCACCTGAAAATTCAACCAAGTGAACCAGAATGAGGGGTGGGGTAAAGAGGTAACATAAATAATGATAATGCCTTCCATTTTATACCATTTTTAGGTTAATAAAATGCTTTCCTCATGAGAACCCAATGAGGCAGGGATTGCAAATATTACCATTCTCTGGTGTAAGAATTATCAGAGCTGTTGTTGTCCAACAACAAGTTGTGTCCAACTCTTCATGACCCCATGGACCATAGCACACCAGACCTTTCTATCCTCTATCATCTCCTGAAGTTTGTCCAAGCTCATGTTTATCGCTTCCATTACATATTAGAGCTCTAACTAGGGAGAAGTAACTGGAATTTTGATATGACTGGAGTTTATGGGATCAGAAGATACTACATCTGAATGGTGTTGACTGTACTTGCAGTCCTTCAGCATCTTTGAAATTCCAGAGTTTAGTACTTGGTCCCCACAAATAACTGCTTAAAATAGGAAACTATATAAATACTTCTGGGGTAAGCTTCTCTCACAGTCTACCTTGCTACCCCCAACTAAGAGTGCACTTTATTCCACTTGCACTGAACAGAGCTTGTAGTCATCACAGTGCCTTCCCTATGAGACTACCCTCAACTTATCCTGTATCTTGTTTGTATGTGGTTGTTGTCTCCCCCGTTAGCTTGTGAGCTTTCCTTGAGAACAGGGTTTTACCTGTTTTTGTATCCCCAAATTTAGAACAGTGCCTGGCACATAGCAGGCATTTAATAAATCCTAGTTGATAGATGGGTATTTGACCCAGGAGTAAAAATTTCTATTTAAGACATTGATACTAATAATATTTACACTGGAAGCTACAACTAGTAGCAATGGGTATAGAAGTTGCTTAGAAATTGATTTTGGGTACTAAGGAAAAGTGACCCCCCCCCAGTTAGGAGCTGTCCAACAGTAAAATGTGATGCCTTGAAAAGCAGTGAGTTTGATGACCCCCAGCAGAGTATATCATAGAAAAGATTCTTGTTCTTCTATACTTTGGCCTGGGTGACATTCCATAGTACTCACTTGACAGTTTGGAAACCTGAAAATCAGAGCGATGAAAAGACTTGCCCAGGTCATGCTGTTAGTACAAGGCAGAGCCAGGATTCAAACTTTTATCTTCTAGTGACAAAACTAGGGTTCTTTCTTCTATATCAATGGTCTCCAAAGCTAGAACTGTAGCTTGATTGCTACTATAATCAATCAATTAGATAGCAAAAAGAGTCCCATCCCACACTCCCTGAGATAGCCATTCATGCAATTTGTTTCCTGAGCAATCATATCTACCACCCCTCAATACTTCCCTACTTTGCACCTTTCCTCTGTTATACAAGCTCCAGCTTCACCTTTGTGAGTCTGGCATCAGTCCCTCTGGGGCAATTACAACCTAACTGCTACTCAAATATCCACAACAGCAGTTGCACAGGTGCCATTGGAAAAACTCCCACCCAGATATTACTCATCCTTTATCCCCTCAGATTACATCATGGATATATCAGGACTTCTGTGCTCCAGGATAGTGACCAGTGAACAAGAGACCTACCTACCCCTTCATCATTTGGGGAGGGGAGTAGAGAGAGCCACAAAGGATGAGCAGGTAGAGATGGATTGTAGTCTTCATCACATACCTCTTTATATTATTCTCCCCACCCCTCACAAATTTCCCTATCACTTTCAAAAATGCAGCCATCCTTCTAGTTACCTGGCTTCATAATCTAAGCATCACCTTTGATGCCTCATTCTCCCTTCCAACAGTTACCAAATCTTGCCCTTTCTATCTCTGAATCTTTTAAATTTGCTCCCTTCTCTCTACTCACATAGCCACCATTCCATTTCAGATTCTCATCATCTCTTGTCTGGACTATTGCAATAACTTCCTAATTAGTCTCTCTTGCTCAAGTCTCCCCATTTCAATCTATCCTTCCTTCAGTTACCAAAGAGATTTTCCCAAAGCACAAGACTACATCACTCCCCTACTCAACAAACTCCAATGGTTCCCTATTGACTTAAAGATCAAATAGTATGCCATCTTTATCTCATCCTTTTATTTCTATTTTAAGGTTTACAATGGACATAAATATTAGGACAGTAGTAGCTGAGTCACTTCAGTCACATCCAATTTTTCACGACCGCATTTGGGGTTTTCTTGGCAGAGATTTGAACTTACGAAGATTAGTCTTGCTGACATCAAGCCCGGTGCTCTACGTACCATGCCACCTAGTTGTCCAAGGACAGTAGTACATGTACATAATTTATAACTAAGTAAGTATACAGCAATTTAGGAGTGTGTTTTCAAAATTATTTTAGTAATCACAATGGGTATTTAGAAAAGTCTGGACATCAATGAATTATACAACACTATACTTAAGTTAAACTGGGCTGGAGTAGAGTGGGGACAGAGATAAGAGCAGTCCCTGGAAAAAGCTTCCATTTTCAACAAAAGGAACCTGGAGTGAAGAGTCCTTTAAAAAAGAAACTCAGGAAAAAGATACATTTACAAAGGGAGGAGATCCATTTACAGAGGAAGGAATCAATTAATCAATCAAAATATATTTATTAAGTGCCTGCTATGTGCCAGATACTATGCTAGATGTTGGTGATAGAAAGACAAAAGTGAGACAATTGCTGTCGTCAAAGCACTTCCTCCAGGAACCCAGGAAGAAGTTATTTTTACAAGAAAAGAAACCCAAGGAAAAAAATTAAAATATATACACAAGAAGGAATTCAGAAGGGGAAATGCATTTAAAATGGAAGAAAATATATTTGAAACCATAGCTGAAACCAGACGCAGATCCTCTGACTAAATCCAAGGCTCTTCCCACAAAAGAAAAATGTAAATGGAGAATCTACATATCCAATCCAATCCAACAGTTGCCCATTCTGTATTCCAAATGGGATTTTTTTTCTTGGCCACGAGGCCTAAAAATCATCTACGTTTTGTCCTCATGCCTCCATGCCCATTGCCTGAAATACTTTCAGAACCAATTCAAATTTTATACTACCTCAGTATTCAAGTCCCATCTCCTTCATGAGTACTCCCCTTACTAAACCATCTTTAGTTATCTTCTCACAATACAAAATGAGCAACTGTTCATTGGGTAAATGACATGTAAATCCTCCATTTACTTTATTTTCTTTTTTGGTGGAGGGAGCCCCCGATTAGAATCAGAGGACTTGTGTACAGTTTCCTCAATTGCAAAATGAAGATAATGACAGCATCTACCTTCCAGGATGATAGTGAGGGTAAAAGGAAATGATACTTATAAAGCACTTCTGAAACCATAGAGTATTATATAAATGGCAGCTCTCATCACCATCATCATCATCAGCAATCTCACATCCCCCTGAAATGAGTTCCTCCAAAGCAAGGACTAATCGAATCATAGAATTAAGTGATCTTGGAGATCACCCTGCCCTACTCATACCTAAAGTAAGAATCTACTCAACAGAACCTCAGTTTAATAGATGGTCATCCAGGTTTTTCTTAAATACCTTCAACAATTTAGAGTTTATTATCTTTCAAGACAGCTCATTCCATTTTTAGACAGATTGTCAGAAATTATTCTTTGTAGTGAGATGAAATTGCTTTCCCCCTAACTTTGACCCCATTGCATCTGGTTCTTCCCTCTATGTCCAAGCAGAATAAGTCTACTCCTCCTTCCTTATGACAACCCTTAAATACCTGAAGACCATGATCATGTCTCCCAAGGCTTGGTTTCACCAAGATAAATGGCTCTCTGTATGACCCTGCCTTTAGCCAACCAATAAATCAATCACTCAAGCAAACATTTATTAAGTACTTACAAATAATAGTTACTGTGCTAAGTCCTGAGGATACAAAAACAAAAGTGAAATGGCCCCTGCCCTCAAGGAATATACAATCCTGTTTATCCTTCATTCTCAAAGAAGGAAATGACATCAAGGAGATGATGACATGACTTGCAGTTGACTTTGATTTAAGTGAGGGAGGGTTGTACAAGGTCACCAGCCTCAGAGCCATCTGGGTCCAGCGGCCAGATATTCATCAGGATTACTAGAGATGATCCAGGATGCAGTATACCATCTAGCCAGGACTATGATATGTATATATAGAGATATTTTGGGGTTGAGGCAGCAGAAAATATTATGAAAGTCTACTTATGGACAGTGATATTTAGGCTGAGCCTTGCAGAAAGCTATAGCTTCAAGAAGAAGTGAGGATGGAATGGATTTCAGTGATGAGAGATAGTCAGTGAAAAGACACAAAGTAAGGAATTTGAGAATTGTGTTTGTCTAGGCTAAAGGGAGCCAAATATACACAAAGGAATAATGTATAATAAGGCTGGATAAATGGGATAGGGCTAGTCTGTGAAGGACCAATACCACAGTTTATATTTGATCCTTGAAACAGGGAAGTTGATTAAGTAGTGGAGTGATATGGTCTGACCAATACTTTAGGAAAATCACGTTGGCTGTGATTTGGATGAATTAGAATGAGTTGTTGTTTGTCCTTCATTCTCCAAGAGGACCATGACATCAGGGAGCCATGACATCATGATGCAATGAATTGGATTTAAGTGAGGGTTACCAACCTCATTTTCCCCTCTGGAGACATCTGAGTCCAGTGGCAAGATTCAGATCAAGACAACAGAAAATGGCCCCAATTGGAATGAGTGAAGATTGTTAAAGGTAGGGAGGTCAGCGAGCAGCCTGTTGGAATAATCCAGGCAGGAGGTGATAGAAGTCTGAACTAGGGTGGTAGTTGTAAGAGTAGAGAAAAGAATACAGCTTCAAGAGATGCTGTGGAGGTAGAAGTAACAAGATTTGGCTACTGATACATGAAGTGATTGAGATGGAGGAGTTGAGAATGACCCTAAATTCATAAATCTGGGTGAACAGAAGCATGTTGGTCACCTCAACAGAAAAAGGGAACTTTGGAAAGGGAGAAGGTACTTTGGGGGAAAACCAGGGAGTTCTGTTTTAGACATACTGAGTTTGAGATGCCTATGGGATAGGAAGTTTGAAGTGTCCAATAGGTAGTTCATCATGCAGGAATGGATCTCAGGAGAAAAACTGGTACTGAATATATAGAATTTAGAGTCATCAGCATAGAATCCTCTTACCATCCCAGTCACCTTTCTCTGGAAATGCTCTTATTTGTTAATATCCATCTTTAAAATATGGCACCCCAAGAAGGACATAATACGACATCTGTGTTTTGACGAGGGCAAAACAGAGTGATGTTTTCATTTCCCAAAGCTAGCTGCAAAATTATATCCTGTGTGCTTTCTTTTGACCCAATGTAAAGTGTCTCAATGAGAAAATATAAATGAAAGTGGGCAATGAGAAACTAGTATGGAAAGTAGGATACCTGTATTGTACTCTTGGGTCTATCATTTACTAATTATGGGGCATGACAGTTCCTCCCTGGGTCTTAGTTTCCTCCTCTGTAAAATGAAGGGGGTACATTGCCTGATCTCTGAAGTCCTACTAGGTCTAATATTGGTGACTCCAAGGCTCTAGGACCCTTAGGTTCCCTTCTCATTCATGCCATGTTATTTCACTTGATGATCTTATCAACAACCATGGGCACAATTTTCATATCTAAGGAGATGATTCTCATTACATCCAGCTCTGGTTTCTCTCCTGAACTATAATCTCCAAGTGCCTCTGGAACATCCCCAATTATATGACTCATGGACATCTTAACCTCGATATATCCAACAGAGATCTCATTATCTCTCCCAACCCTCCCAACTTCTGAACTTGCTTATTACTATGGAGGACACCACCATCATCCTAGTCAGGGTGACCTCTGGGTGTCATCTTCATCTCATTTTCACTTACCCCACACGTCCAATCTGTTGCCAAATCTTGTTGCTAAATCTTGTCATTTCTACCTTTATATCTGTCACATCCACTCTCTTCTCTCCCCTTACACAGCCACAACCCTCTCTCTAGCCCTTAAAAGTCAATTCTCTTGGAACACTGAAATATTCTTCTAAATGGCCTCCTTTCTTCAAGTAGTTCCTCACTATAATCCATACTCCACTCACTTGCCAAGGACATTTTTCCAAAGAGCAGGTCTGACCATTACACCCCTTGATCAGTATAATTTCATATTACTTTCCAGAATGAATATCAAGTATTCTATTTGACATTTCAAGTTCTTCATAACCTGGCCCCTTCCTACCTTTCTAGTTTTCTTAAAGCTTGTTCCTTTCATAAACTCTATATGAGAGCAACACTAGTCTATTTGCTATTCCTTGCACATGGTACTTCATATATACCACCTCCAAGCTTTTGCACTGGCTATGCCCCATGACTAGAATTCTCTATTCTCTCACTTCCATCTCTTAGTTTTCTTTGATTTCTTTAAGGCTCAACTCAAAGTCCACCTTCCCCAGGAGGTCTTTTCTAACCACTAATGACTCATTTCTTTTTTTTAATTATTTTTTATTATGGTTTTGTTATAAATGTTCTTTATTATTGGGGTTTTTTTTATCTTTTTGGAAGGTGGAAGGCAGGGCAATTGGGGTTAAGTGACTTGCCCAAGGTCACACAGCTAGTAAGTGTTAAATGTCTGAATCCGGATTTGAACTCAGGTCCTCCTGACTCCGGGGCTGGTGCTCCATTCACTGCACCACCTAGCTGCCCCTAATGCCTCATTTCTTATTGTTGTTCAGTCATTTCAGTAACATCCTACTCTACCTGACCCCTTTTGAGGATTTCTTGGCAGAGACCCTGGAGTGCTTTGCCATTTCCTTCTCCAATCCATTTCACTGATGGTGAAAGTGAGGCAAACAGAGTTAAGTAACTTGCCCAGGGTCACACGGCTAGTAAGTGTCTGAGGTCATATTTGAACTCAGGAAGATATCGTTCTGAATTCAGGTCCAGCACTCTATGCACTACGGTGCCACCTACTTGCCCTATGCCTCATTATCCCTTCTCAAATTACCTTCTATCTACTTTGTATATGGCTGCTCTGTATATCTGGTTGTTTCATGTATTCCGCCCTTTAGAATGTACAATACTCAAGAGCAGGGACTCTTTGTATCAACAGCCCTTAGTACAATGCTTACAACATAGTAAGCACTTATTATACTCATTGACTGTCTGCCTGATGACCTAGATCAGTAGTTCTCAGCCCTCCTAAGGCCACGACTCTTTAATACAGTTCCTCATGTTGTGGTGACCCCCAACCATAAAATTATCTTCGTTGCTACTTCATAACTGTGATTTTGCTACTGTTATGAATCTATCTGATAGGCAGGATGTATTTTCATTGTTACAAATTGAACATAACCCACAGTTTGAGAACTGCTGATCTAGATGGTTCTAAGGTCCCCCCAACTTTTAATATTCTGTGTTCCAAAGGTCTCTTCCACATTTAAAATTCTAGGCTTCCCTGTGATTCTCTCTCCTGGGTATGGTTAAATCATGGTCAACGTTTTTGTCCCAAACTGAGGGGGAGGTTACTGGGTTTTTTCATTTTTCTTTTTTTTTGTTCTTTTACTAATTATAAAGACAGAAAAGAATGTCCTTTTTACATTTCCTCCCCTACAAGAGAATAACCTTCAAATGAAATTAAAAAGGAAAAAAATTATTCTGTCACTCACCCCTCCTAATCCACTCACAATAATAAAAGAACAAAAAAAAAATCCTTCCTCATAATTATGCAGATGAAAGTTCCTGTCGGTGGTTTCTAAAGACTTCAGCTCCTCTATTAGAGGGATTTGGCTGCTTCTCTGCCCACAGCTGGACTGACCAGGGGGGCTTCCTGGCTAGCTGTTTTCCCAGAGAGAAAACTGTCTCCCAGACGTCTGATAAGAAATCTTTAGCTTCCTGTTCTGGACTGTTTGACATCAGGACTGTCTCCAAATACCGCTTTCTACCGCTTTTATACAACCAAAGGGGATGTGAGAGCAGAAAGAAGGGAATAATACTATACTTTATATAGTATCTATTGTGTGCCAAATGTGGGACTAAGCACTTTACAAATATGATCTCATCTGATTCACACAACAACCCTGAGAGGTAAGAGCTGTTATTATCCCTATTTCACAATTGGGGAAACTGAGGCAAACAGCAGGTAAGTGTCCAGAGTCACACAGTTAGAAAATGTCTGAGGCCAGATTAGAAAGGCTAGGTGGCAAGCAGATCTTCCTCTCTATAGGACCCTGGGACTTAACCTTGCCCTGGATTCCTTAAAGCACGTGATCAAGTTGTTGTATTAATGAGACCAAAGTTGCCAGTCTAGTGTTCATAATGGTCATTTACCTTGGTACTGAGGAAAAGTCTCTTCTTTTTGCCTTTCTGATTAAACACTGAGCAGATTCACCTTTGATCCTAGTCACTGACTGAGCCCTGACTGTGGATATAGAATGAGCATTAATCCTGACTTTCTGCGAGGCCCTACACTGATCTCTAACCCTAGTCACAATATCATCTACACCCCTGAGATCAGCCTGAGCCCTAAACCTGTCCAAAGACTTACTTTCTACTCTAGTCTTAGACCAAGAATCAGCCCTGGTGGCAGAGTATATCCTCATCCTATCAACTGCAGTTCAGACATTCAGTCATGTCCAACTCTCTATGACCCTTTGGGGTTTTCTTGGCAAAGATACTGAAGTGGTTTGCCATTTCCTTTTCTAGAGGATTAAAGCAAACAGAGGTTAAGTGGCTGACCCAGGGTCACACAGCTAGTAAGTGACTGAGGTCAGATTTGAACTCAGGTCTTCCTAATTCCTGGCCTAGTATTCTATTCATTGAGCCACCTAGCTGTCTCACAGATTTGTATTGTGGGTCAAAGTAGTGCCCACGGCAGCCCATCTTCCTCCCTCACCAATACAAACACAACTCAAAGCAAAAGGCCACCCAAGACAGGGATTCTTTTTTTTGGAGGGGAAAGGCAAGGCATTTGGGGTTAAGTGACTTGCCCAAGGTCATAAGACAAGGATTCTTAACTTCTTTTGTATCATGGATCCCTTTGGCAGTCTCCTCAGAATTATGTTTTCAAATGAATAAAAGAATACATGTCAGAGTACAAAGGAAACCAATTATACTGAAATATAGTCATCAAAATAGAAAACAGAAATTTCACAGACCTCCTAAAATCTGTCCTCAACCAATCCCACTGAGGATTGAGTTTGTATGATGTTACAGTTTTGGGGGGTCAGGCTGTATAGGTTTCACCTATACCCTTCCTCAACAGGCTTTGGGCATCACTGGCTCCCAGCTTCTGCTTTCTCCGGGAGAAACAGCTGCACAGAAAACTTAAGACACAGGGCTTGCT
>CM053594.1:71270724-71298639 GCA_028646575.1 Pseudocheirus occidentalis | reverse complement strand
TAACCTTTGCTGGGAAGTGCCCTGAGATCTGGATGGATGTGTTATAAATAACAATCTACCAATAATAAACACTGACACATCATTCTGGGTAACAGTGTAATGACTGCGGGTATTAACACGATTGTTGTCTTTATTGTTGTAATCTGTCACTTTCACTCGACTGCTGTAATGAAAGGAACGAATTAATGAAAACATTATGCTAATTATATATTTTAAATGTCATGTTTATTAGTTTTACCCAAAGACGAGCTGCAGTAATAAGCACTATTAACTCTTTACCAGGCATTTACATTTGCCAAAAGTTCTGCTGATTCAGCAGTGAATATGGAGGGTAATCCCAGACTATTAATCTGATGGGTCTAGAAGGTCTCAGCTGAGAGGGAGTTTAGAACAATGAATATATAATGATAGAACAAGAAAGAAACATAGAACCTAGAATCAAAAATGTTAAAAACGGGAAAGGACCTTCAAACATAGAGGCAGTAAAGTATAAGAGAGCAATCGGGAAGCCTGGGCTCTAAATCTGGTTCTGACATTTCCCAACTCTCTGTGATTCTGTGAAAATCATTTTAATCTGCAGCATTCCTACCGAGCTCACTCTCCCAACTCCAACTTGCACAGAGAATGGCTGATTATTTAACCTCTCAGAGTTCTAAAGATAAGCCTATGTTTTACTGGGGTTTCTAGTACTGTCCTTCATAAACCCCCATCTGTTGAGGTCCCCGTTATCAAACTCCATTACCTTTTAGTAAAGGGATTTAGTGAGAAAGCATGTCAAGAACAATACTTAAAAAAAATTCAATCCTCTGTTTCCTCATCTATGAAACAGACACTAAAATAATAGGGATCATAGAGCTAGAAAGGGCCTCAAAAAACAACCCCCCTCATTTTACAAATAAAAAACTGATTAAGAAAGATTAAACAACTTGCCCAGGGTATCAATGTGTATCTGAGGTGGGATTTGAACCTGGGTTTTCTTGGTTTGGAGTCTAGCACTCCATCTACTATACCATGTTGCTTCTACTTATGCTACAAATTTTTGTGAGAAACATGTTTTGTAAACCTGAAAATGAATTTGTTGCTATTATTAATAACAAATAATTTCAGAGATGGAAAGAACCTCATAACAAAGAATATGGGACATCAGGAAACAGGGGACGTAGGATAAGCAGGCAGCTAGAGACAGTACAGAGCATTGAGCCTAAAGTCAAGAAGTTGTTGTCCACTTGTTTCAGTCATATCTGACTTCATGAATCCATTTGGGGTTTTCTTGGCATAGATAATGGAGTGGTTTGTCATTTCTTTCTCTAGCCCATTCTATAGATGAAGAAACTGAGGCAAACAAGGTTGAGTGACTTGTCCAGGGTCACACAACTAGTAAGTATATTAGGCCAGGTTTGAACTCAGGAAGATGAGTCTTCCTGACTCCAGGCCCAGCACTCTATTCACTATACCACAAAACCTGAGTCCAAATCCAGCTTCAGACATTTACTAGCTGTTCAATTTTAGGCAAGTTAATTCACATGTCTTCACCTCAATTTCCTCAACTATAAAATGGGGGTGATAATAACACCTATCTCCCAAGATGATTGCGGAGACCAAGCAAGACAGTATTTATGAAGCTTTTAGTGCAGAGCCTGGCACATAGTAGGCACTATATAAATAAGTTGCTAGTAGTAGTAGTAGTAGCAGTAGTAGTAGTAATAGTAGTAGTAGTAGCAGCAGTAGTAGCAGTAGCAGTAGTAGTAGTAGTAGTAGTAGCAGTAGTAGCAGTAGCAGTAGTAGTAGTAGTAGTAGTAGTAGTAGTAGTAGTAGTAGTAGCAGTAGCAGTGGTGGTGGTGGTGGTGGTATCACCAACATATGGAAGTTGTAGGGTATTATATTCTAGCTCAATATAGGGAAGAACTTTAAGAATCAGAGTAGTGATCCCAGTGAAATAATCTTTCTTGAAAGAGTGAGTTCCCCATCAATAGAGATGATTAAGAAAAGTCACAGGAACTATGGAAGGAATTCTTGCTTGGGCTGAGTGGTTGCTTTGGATGACTTCTCTGAGGTCAGGTCCAACTCTAATATTCTACAACCCTATAAATCTATAAGCAGTTCACATTTATGCAGAATTAGGATTTAAAATACTTTCCTCGCAGCTACTCTGTGAAGTAGGGGAATAATGACAGAGTATATTCTAATACTCCAATGAAGCCATGATCTCGTACCAATGAAAGCATTTCTTCAAAAAATATAGATCTCAATTGATACATGCTGGCTTGTCCTGTGAGACTTTCATTCATGTCTTCCCATAAGAAGACAACAGAGTATGTACCCAGCATTTAGGACTACCTTCCTCCCACTTTCTTTGAATTTCATAGATACCAATGGTGTGTACTGGTTGGATTAGGTATTTGTCGTGTTTCTCCTTATGGAATCAGTCCATCCATTTTCTTTTCTAGTCATACCTTTCTTTGTTGGAGCATTTTTATTACTTCTACACTCAAAACAATATATCATTGTACTATGTTACCTCGTGTTTAGGGGAGCTTGGTGGTATGGGGGATAGAGCACTTGCCCTGGAGTCAGGAAGACCTGAGTTCAAATTCAGTCCCAGACACTTACTAGCTCTATGACTTACAAGCAAGTCACTTAATCCTGTTGGCTTCAGTTTCTTCATCTGTGAAATGAGCTGGAGAAGGAAATGGAAAGGTACTGCAGTATCTTTACCAAGAAAACCCCAAAAGAGTCAGATACATCGGGGTGGCTAGGTGACACAGTGAATAGAGCACCAGCCCTGGAGTCAGGAGGAACTGACTTCAAATCTGGCCTCAGACACTTAACACAAAAATAAAGACCTAGACCTTGGGCAAGTCACTTAACCCCAATTGCCCTCCCAAAAAAGCAACAACAAAAAAGAGTCATATACAACTGAACAACAGCAACCACTTGTTCATGGCCACCATTTGCCTCTCTATTGCCCTTTGGTTAATATTTGGAGACTATTATTCCATGCATCATGGGCATGCATCACCAGAAGAATATCTGTGATCAAGTGAGATAATATATGTAGAGTACTTTGCCAACTTTCTAGTGCTACATAAATGATAGCTATCATTAGGAGTTATTATTGGTGCTAAAGGATGGATTTTTGTTTCAGAGAAGAACGTGAGGTCCTTAAAAGAACTTTGCATTTCCTAAAGACAATCTAGTCTGTCCTCATCCTCCTTGTCAATTCTGGGGCCACAACATTGCCAGTTGGCATTGTCTATCCAATACCCTATATATTATATATCCAACTGCATTTGATATTCTTGACATTAAGCATTTTTCTAGGTGGGTAGTTATGATGACCATGGATCTCATTTAGGATGCTCTTCAATATCCTGGAACTTGATTCAATAATTACAGAGTCATTGTAAACAGGAGTAGTTGGAGGACTTCACCAAATGCATGTGAACTGGCCGTCATCCAAGACAATGGTGAACACTTCTGCAGAGTATGAATGTCTCTGTTTTATGCTTTTCTTTATACTCATCAGAGTCATGGAACAAAGACATTTCTGTTATTGTATCTCACAAGGAAACTTGTACCATTTTGACATGTGCACAGGGGACATCTAATTAAAACTGAATGATGGTAAAGATGTGGTCTACTGTGGAATATTACTTTCCAAAGCCTAAATTTTCCTTCTATTATTCTAATCAAGGATACCCTCAATATATATGTAGTTATTCTAACAATTTCTACACAGATGAGAAAGCAAGCATATGGACTGGTAGTCCTGACATTTGCTGTCACTCTTATTTTAGTAAAAACCAAATCCAATGCTTTATTCCAGTCTTTTATATTTTCCAGGCCTTTATGTGCCTTAAGAATTGAATCCTTGTTTCCTTCGTAATCATATCACCTCCTATATATACTTGCATGTACTATCTATCCCTACTAATTTTTCTGTCTTTGTTTTCTATGACAGCATTTCATTTCTATCAAAATCACAGCAAAGATTGTGATATTGGTGTTCAAATGTAGTGGTTCTACTGTTGTGGATGGTGAAAAGAATGTTGTAAAAGATCTTCATAGATCTTTTCCCTTTTTTATCTGTCTGTTGCCCTCTTTCCATTTTTATTCCTAAATGTCCTTGAGATGACTTTGCTAATTATACCAATATTTTCTTATGCCTGTTTTTCCTTCCTTCTGCTTCTTATTTTATTTAGAAATATTATTCATAATCTTCAACCATCTTTCTCCTTAAGAGGATGCAAATGGATATATATTCTAAGCCCACCCTACCCTTGGTTGCTACATAACCTTGCTTGTCAAGACGAATAAGTGTTTGCTATCTTAAGGTAGCTTTTAAGTTCATTTGAGCTCCTCCTTATAGCATCTGATCTACATCAGTTGAATTCCTTTATGAAAATGCTATCATGGTGTCAATTTCTATTTCTCCAGTTATTTCTTAATCTCTGGTATTAATAACTTTTAAAAAATATGTCAAACTAAAGTTTTTTTGTATTACATGCCATATCTTTTACTCATTTGTACTGTCTCTTCCAGAATTGTATTAATTTTGACCTTTGCTCTACCAAGTCAGTAGTCTAATTGTACACAGAGATAGGTGATTCAGGAATAACTCCCACATCAATAAAAAGTCATTTCCCATATGTTAAAATAAAATTATTTCATTTTTGTGGTGGAATTTGCTGTTCATAATGTCCAGGACTTTCTGATTCAAGTATTATTATTGCTAAATTAAGTGACTTGTCCCAGGTCACAAAGAGTGTTGGAATTAAAGCCTCAGACCAGGTTTCTTGATTTCAAATCAAAAAACACTGTGCCTATCACTCAGTGACTACCCTTTCCAATTTGCTTCAAGGAATTCACTCAACCGAACTTTGGGACACTTGATACAAGAAAGAGCCCCTGATATCTATAGACCAGAGTAACTCACAAGACTCTGGTCCTCTCTCCAAGCCATCACTGGCACTTGGCTCTCTAGTCCCAGAATACAGTTTTGTCTGAATCACAAGAACAGCTCCCAATTAGTCCTATAGAAGTTTATCGCTTAGAAAGCATTGTCCCTCACTACAGTTCAGTGAGACAGACAGCATAAGTAGTCTCATTCCATTTTACCAATGGAGGAAGTGAAGGTCAGAAAAGTGAAGTGACTCATAGGTCACACAAATAGTAAGTATCAGTGCTGGGGGTTGGAACCAGAGTTTCATTGACACCGTATCCTGACCTCTTTTCATTTCATAATCTTACCCCTTCTCTATCAATTCCCTGAATATCCTAGTAAGAAGATCCTGACTTAGCCTGAGGCTTCAAGACTCATTAGTGTGTGGTCTTAGTGGAGAGGGTTGCTCCTCAAAAAAGAAAGAAACCCCTTAATGATGAACTAGATATGGGCTTCCTAAATAAATAAATAAGATTATTAATATGTTTTGTGTTTAAATGTCCTAGAAGGACCTAATGAGCCATGCAGAAGAAAGATGAAGAGTTGTAAATTTACATTCATATTAGTGTTATTAATATTATTAATAATGATAATCAGTCTCATTTCCAGAGACGCTAAAAAGTTTACAAAGTGTTTTTCTCCTCACAACAAGTGAGTAAAGAGGGCAATGCAAATGTTATTAGCACCATTTTACAGATGAGGAAACTGAGACTCCAAGAAGTGAATTGATTTGTTCAAAGTTCCACATTTAGTTTTAGTGCCTAGAATTACTCCTTTCTTTCATAGACCTACTTCTCTTGCTACTTGTATGTCCTGGAACAAATGGTTTATCTACTCCAGGTCACAGATTGCTAAATTTCATGCTGGAAGCCGTTCTGGCTACCCTTCTCCTATACCCAAATACCAATTCAATCCAAATCAATAAATATTAAGAAAGTGCCTACTATGTGCTAAGAACTGTGAAATACCAGACACTCAAGGAGATGTTCCACAAGGAGCAGACCTGGTTCCACTCAATCTCCCCTTTCTATCTTATCCTCTGCTACAAGACAATACTTGAGGTCCATCCAGGACAGTTTCTCACTTCAGAAAAGGCCCCATTTGTTCCTATAACAACAATGCTGCTGTTCCTAACACATTTGTCCCATTCTGGACCTATACAAAACTAAACGCTGCCTACTCACTTCCCTGGATTTAAGTCATAACTAATATCCCACCTCTATAGTAATCTTTCTCAAATCCTTCTTAATTCCAATACTTTCCCTCTTCTATTTTCTTCCTATTTATCTACAATGTAGATAGCTTGCTTGATTTATATTTGCTTGCATATTGTCTCCCCTGCTAGATAGAAAACTCCTAGAGGGGCGAGACAGTCTTTTGACTTTTTGTATCCACAGTGTCATACTGATTGATTGACTGATGTCTCATTCACTACCAGCCATTACCATTCTTTTTTTTCCTTTTTGGAGGGCAGTTGGGGTTAAGTGACTTGCCCGAGGTCACACAGCTAGTTTTTCATGCTAAGTGTCTGAGACCAGATTTGAACTCAGGTCCTCCTGACTCCAGGGCCAGTGCTCTATTCACTGCACCACCTAGCTGCCCCCAGCCACTACTACTCTTTCCCACTTGAAATTAATTTGCATTAATTTTCAAATACTTTGTATTTGTGTATATTTATCCATGTACATGTTTTATCCCTCAAGGAGAATATAAGTTCCATGAGGGCAGGAGTTCTGTGCCTTTGTATGCTCAGTGCCAAGCAGAGTTCTCTACATTTAGCAGGTTCTTAATAATAGTTGTTGAATTATATTGAATTGAAATACTTTATCTGATTAGCCAGCCTAGACAACGGTGCTAACAGTTAAGGGCTAAGGAAAATTCTGGCTCCCCAAAATACAACCAGACCTTTTTTTTTAAATCAGGGTCTTTTGGAGGTAACATCTTGAGCCTCTACTATTTCAAGGAAAAAGGCTCTAATGGGAGGATTTCAGGCAAAGAGGGGGTGAACACAAAAGTGTGTTCAATTGGGACTGGGGGGAGAGGTATCAGAGAAAAGTAAGGGCAGAACAGAACAGAGTCCACAGAGCAGGCACTCACGCTATCCTGTGCCCTCCATATTCCTGAACCATCATTTACTTCCACTCCCAAGATTACAGGGCAATATATTTTAGAACAGAAAGGGGTCCTAGAGGTCATCACATTCAATTTCCTCATTCCCCAGACCCTTAGCCCTGGAGAAGATCTTTAAACCCTTTGGCCCACAACAACCCTATTCTCTGGCCCCTATGTTTCCCCCACATACTCATTGGTTTTTCATATATGCATTTCCTTAGTTTTTGCTTTTTCTTCATTTTATAGATGAGGAAAGTAGAGCTCAGAAAGATGATGTGCTTTGCTCCAGGTCACAAAGGTAATTCAACTTAATAATGGTTTAGATAGTTGCGTTTACATGTCAGTCACTGAGCTAGGTGTGAGGATCCAGAGAAAAAAAAATGAGACAGTCTCCAGCAGAGCCAGAAATTGAACCCATGTTCATATCCAAAATCCAAATAACTCTAAATCCAGTGTTCTTTCTATGCTTCTCATTCTCCCAAAAGATCATGGTATTAGGGTGTTTGGGGCTCTTCCTTCATTCTCTACACCTCAAGGCTACTCAATGACAAGATTTCAATGGGTTCAGCTTTCAGTTCCCCACCCCCTCTCCCCTTGCAAAGGCCAATTTGTGTGATTTTTTTTTGAGTCGTCATGGGAACCATTTTATCAAAAGCTCCCATGCACTGGATAGAAACTGATGGCTAGAAGGTCAAAGATATCCAGGGAAAGCAAAGAAGGACTAGATTAAGAATTAAGGAAATAGAGAAGGAACAAGTGCTTTTTGAATGGACTGAAACAATGAAGGGAGATAGAAAAGAAATACAGAAGAGTAGGAAGGACTGAATAAATGGAGAGGAAAGGGTGCATGAGGGGTATAGATGAACGGATTGATTAAAAGGAATGCAGGGTAGATAGATGAGTAGATGGTGAGAGAAGGATGGGTGGATGGATAGATGGAGGTGTGAGGGTGGAGGACTCATGGATACATGGGAAAGAAAGCTGAATTGATGAGTTCATTGTGGAAAAGACAAATAAAATTCTCTTGAAGGAATATTAGCCCCCAGCAATAGCCTCTGGCCAGCTACGCTAAGAAATTGCATTGTGATATAGGAGAAGCACAACAAAATGGGAAGCAGGAGACCTGGGATCTTGTCCCAACTCCACCAGAGGCTTTTTGGATGACCTTGGGGAAATCATTTGTATCTGTAGGATTCAGCTTCTTTCTTTATAAAAGAGAGAGAGAGAAAGAGAGAGAGAGAGAGAGAGAGAGAGAGAGAGAGAAAGAGAGAGAGAGAGAAAGAGAGAGAGAGAGATACAGAAAGAAAAAGAGAGAGAGAGAGAGAGAGAGAGTCAAACTAGATGATGTTTTAAGGTCCCTTAGATCTTATAATTATGTGATTCTTCTATTCTGTGATTCATCTCTAAGATTCTATGATTCTGTCATTCTATGATCCTCCTTAGGCCTCTTTGAGGCTGACTGAGAGCAGAGCAGAGACACTCACAACCAGCATTCTAATGAGGCATTGGAGCCGGAAGTCATTTAGGCATATACACTGGATTGAATGCACTCCAACTTGTACAAAATTAACCACTATCAGGGCAGAGGAAAGAGAAAGAAAGACAGTTCCTGGGTGTCATATGAGGAAAGGATTTTTCCACCAAAAATCAACACTGAGTTGCATTCTTAAGGACATTCAGAAACTTCAGAGATTAGTGGAATCTGTTCTCCTTCTCCCAACCCTCCTTCCTCCTTTCTTCTTCCTTGCCTTTCAGTTGCTTCCCCTCCTCCTGTCTCCAAGTCTGAAGGACACAAGCATGTGAAACATTACCCACCTCCCCACCCTCAAGCCTCCCTCCACCCCCAGTATGCCCACTGATCTCTTTGGGATTTTCAGACAAATAAACAAAATGGATCATGGAGTTACACAGTATCAAAGCTAAAAGGGAACTGAGGTCCCTTTAGGGAAATAGAAGAGGTCTGGGGCTAGGAACCTGGAGACCTGGGTTTGGGTTTCATGTCGTCTTTTAACTCTGTTGGAAAAGTCACTTCTCTTCTGTAGAACTCAGTTTCCAGAATCCTTCAGATTCAAACTTTACAAAACAAATCCTCTTAATAAAAGGATTTGTTCTGTAAAATTGGACTCAGACAGTCAAAAGGTCACACCCAAGGACCTAGAAGGCCACATGTGGCCTCAAGGCTGCAGGTTCCCCACCCCTGGTAGACCATTTCTAAGATGCCTTCCAACTTCTGTGTTCTTTGTTCTAAGGCAACCTCAAGTTCTGACATTATATGCTCTAAAGGCTCTTCTGATTCAGAAATTGTGTGTCTGAAAACCCCTTCCAGACTCTATGATTCTTGGAAACTAATTACTAATGTGAAAAAATGCAGCATACATTCCACCATAACTCTTCTGGTAGGGAAGAAAAATCTTCCTATAGCAATGGATCCTAAAAACCTTCTTAGATATTTCATGCCTCAACAACCAAGTTCAAAAAAAGATATAAAATATAAATATAGAATACAAATATACATTTATATAAATATATATTTAAGATATAAATATGTAAATAAAATATAAGATATAAAAAAGATATTGTGCCCTGAACCTGTACCATATTTGGAGAAAACTTGTTCAGTTCAAGTAACAATTTCTTAGGTTTTCTAATATACTCCAGCACGCATTTAAGGTTAGTCAAAGTGCCCTCATGCCAATTTGGTTTTAATGTAATTCTTTCTCTAGGGATATTACTATGAAGACTTATTAGAGTAGGAATGTTAGGACCATAGACCTTACCCAGAGTTTCCAGGTTATCAGGGTTTTTAACTTTGGTGAGGAGCTTCCTTCATGAAGAAGCTATTCAGTAGAGCCAAGGAGAACCATAAAAGAAGGATAACTGTGAGTTGTACTGGTCATCTTGATTTTTTTATACCAAACTGAATGGGAACTGGTGTACTGGGCAAAACTGTATGGGTACTGAGTACCGCTTCTGCAAGAGAAAGTGAGGAAAAGCAAGCAAAACTGAGACCTCCTAGAATACAAGAAGGTAGGGTGAAATATGTTTGGGAAGACTAGCTCAAGCATACTAGAAAGCAGATTAGGAAGCAGCCACTGTAGCAATTGGAGAGATGACTAAAAGCCAGTCCTTAGCACCTACCTTCAATGGGGCTTCCCAGGAGTGCTGCCCAGGGAAGCCATGCTGTATTTATCTGCCCAGCTACTTCCCTTCCCATTTACCATCTGACCATTTAGGGGAAGAAGTAAAGAGTTGGTTGCCTAGCCATCAGAGCCTACAATTGGAAGTCTGATTCCTTGTTTATTTAAATTCTTGTTGTTTTCTTATTCTATTTTAAAATTACTATTAAAGTATATAGATACAATAATTTGTGACCAAGCATGTGGCTACGAAACTTGGGGATGAAAGAGGAAACCAACACAAAAAGGAGAGATTTTGCCCAGGTCAGACTGAGTTGTGGGATGAGCTGATAAGCGAGAGAAATTGCTGTAATAATGCTAATTGCTGTGATAACCATATCCCATACTGCTTCAGAACACAAAGAGAGATTATTGAGGAATTGGGATAGTAGCAGTGAGAGGTGGAAACTGATGTGTTTGTTTGGGTAAACATATACTGCTTGTAGCACCTAGCCAAACTCCCCTCTAGCTACACTAACAATAGCTCTAGGAGTGAAAGATGATGAGAATGATTAGCTCCATTTTTGCAGAGGTGGAAACTGAGGCCCAGATGAAGTGATATGCCCAATATCAGAACAAATCAGTCTACAGTACCAGGACTAGAAACTCTCCTAACTCCCAATCTAATAGTCTCAACCCACCGCCTCTCTAGTTGCCCCTTTCATAACACTTTGTGAGTTTATTATCATGGCCCAAATCAAATTATAGTAGGAAACATTATAGTTCAAATAAGACTAGCTCCCATTTTTTACAGTGCTTGACACACATTTCTCATAGCAACCACATAAGGCAAGTAATACAAGTGTTATTATAACCATTTTACAGATAGGGAAATTGAGGCTCAGGTACTGTTAAGAGAATCAGACATCAGAGTTGAGACTAGAACCCACATCTCTTGACTGTGGGATCCACCACTCTTTCCACTCAAAGCAAACGATAGAAAACTAGACTTCCTAAGTCTACACTCTATTTGTCTCCTAACAAGTGACTTAACTCGTATAGTCAGGTCAGCCACTAAGTATTTTCTCAGCACCCACATGATATATGGTACAGTACTAATATGGTACTAGGCATGTAGGTGGCACAGTGAATAGAGGACAGAACTAAAGAGTCAGGAAGACCTTAGTTCAAATCCTGCCTCAGACAATGACTAGCTGTGTGATCCTGGGCAAATCCCTTAACTTCTCTGTGCTTTACTTTCCTCATTTGTAAAATGTAGATAATAACAATAACTATCTCCCAGCATCATTACAAGGGTCAATTGTTATAAGCCTGAAGGCAGGAAGACATAAATTCAAATACAACCTCAGATATTTACTAGGTGTATGACCTTGGACAAGTCACTTAACCTTGTTTGCCTCAATTTCCTCATCTGTAAAATGAGCTGGAGAAAGAAATGGCAAACCACTCTGGTAACTCTTTCAAGAAAGCCACAAATGGGGCCAGGAAGAATCAGACACAAGTGAAGAAATGACTGAACAATAGCATTTATTGTTGTTGCTGCTGCTGATGTTGTTACTATGCTAGAGTTATAGGATCATGAGATTTACACTTGAAAGGGAATTTAGAGATAATAATACCTAACACTTGGGTAGTGCTTACTATGTGGCAGGCACTGTACTAAACTCTTACAAATATTATCTCATTCCATCCTCACAATGACTCTAGGAAGTAAGTGCTTTTATTATCCCTATCTTATAGATGAGAAAACTGAGGCAAACAGAGGTTAAGTGGCTTGCCCTGGGTCATATAAGTAGTAAGTATCTGAGGCTGGATTTGAACTCAGGTCTTTTTAACTCTAGGCTTGATCCCCTACCCACCAGGCCACCTTGGCAGCCCCTAGTCTTTTCATTTTACCAGTAAGGAAATTGAGGTCAACAGAGGTTGCATTACAGTAGAATGTAAAGTCCTTGAAGACAAAAACAGAATTTATTTTCTGCCTGATGTATAGTAGGCACTTAGTACTCATTAAATTGAATGGAATTTAAGAGACTTGTCTAAGGTCACATATTAGCACTGCTGGAGTTTTGATCCTGATTCCCTCAATTCCAAATTCAACACCCTTTCCATCCGCCATGAATATCAGGTGTGGTCGCTAACCTGGCTTCTGGGCACAGTTCTTTCAATTCGTGAAAGCTACCAAAGTAGAGAGAAACCTGGACAAAGAATCAGAAAACTGAGTTGTAATCTAGGTTCCACCATCTCAAAATGAAAATATCAATAGGGATCTTAGGAGCTGTCCATTCCTGAACAAAAACCTCCCCCTACAACATTGCCAGTCAGTGACTGTTGAGCTTTTGCTCAATATTCCTCTTTGAAGGAAATGCTAATCATTAGGATGCTTTTCCTCACACTGAGACTGAATTTTCCTCATTGAAATGTCTACCCCTTGTTGTTTGTTCTTTCTTCTGAGGTCAAATAAATAATTCTAACCCTGTTTCCATATGAATGTCCTTCAAGTACAGGAAGATAGATGAGTCTTATCTTTCCCAAGGTAAATATCTCCAGTTCCTTAAAATACTTTTCATATTCCATGATCTCCAAGATTTTTACTACCTGAGTTTATATCCTGTAGATGCTCTCTATTTTGTTAATGTCCTTCCTAGGATATCGGACCCAGAATTGAACACAATACACCAGATGTGACCCAACCAGAGCAGAAGACAGTGGGACTATTGTATCTAATCTTGAACATCCCTTTTACTACAGCCTAAGATTCCATTAAGTTTTGGGGTTTGGGATTTTTTGGCTATTGATATGACCAATAATGTTGACCCATATTGCACTCCTCCACCTCCCCAATTTTTTTCCAGACAATCTGCTCTCCAGCAACACCTCATCCATCTGGTACTATTTAAATGATTTTTCTTTAGCCCAACTGAATTTTAACTTATTGGTAAGAATAGAAGTTCTTTGCAAGTAGGAACTGTTTCCTTCTTTGTATTTTCGTATCCTGTGCCTAGCAATTGGATAGTCAATAAGCATTTATCAGATGCCTACTATGTGCCAAGCACTATGCTAAATGCTGAGGATATGTCAAGACGCAATTCCTACTCTCATGGAGCTGCTAGTCTGATGAGGAAGACAACATGCAAACAATTATATGCAACTAAACTATATACAACATAAATTGAAGATAATAAACAGAGGGAAGATATTAGCATTAAAGGGGGGAATCATTAAAGGCTTCTTATACTACTGGGATTTTCGCTGGAACTTGAAGGAAGACAAAGAAGCTAGAAGGTTGAAATGAGGAAGGAAAACATTCCGCGCATGAAGGACAGCCAGGAAAAATGCTCAGAGTTGGGAAACAAGGTGTCTTATGAGAGGAACAGCAAGGTATATAGTAGCCACTTAATAAATGCTTGTTGAGTGATTTCAGCCCAGTTCTCGAGCTTCTCAAAATCTTTTTTTTTAATCCTGGGTTCAAATTTGAGTTCTATTCCCTACTTTCTTTGTAACTTTAGGCAGGTCAATTTAATCCAGGGGCTAAGTTTCCTCATCGGTAAGACAAGAGCTGACTTGGATATGCTATATATTTACTTACAGTTCTAATATTCTGTTATTCTATTACTTCAGTTGAAAATATATTTGGTTTAGAGTCAGAATACCTGGGGTCTGAATTCTAGCTTTGTCACTTAATAATAATAACTCTTTTTTAAAAATCCTTGAGAGATAGATAATGCAATATTATCCATTCCAATTTTTCAGTTGGAGAAACTGAGTCATAAAGATTAAATGACTCACACAAGGTCATTCAGCTAGCCCACAATAGATATATAGCATGGTGCAATGGGGAAGAGTACTAGATTTGGAATCAGGGAACCTGGATTCTGACTCTAGCTCCATCTCTACCTGGGTTACTTTAACAAGTTGCTTAAACTCTCTGAGCCTCAGTCTTCTTATCTGTCAAATGAGGAGGTTGAATTAGATGACCTCTCAAGCCTTATATCAGCTCTACAATCCTATGAATTCAGTTATGTGAATTATACTCTACTATAGACATTAGTAAATGCTACCTGTGGAAACATTGGAACCATAGGAAGTAGTTCATGACACCATCTTATTAAATAATTATGGAAGGAGCATCCATGTTGTGGAAATAAAATCTCAGTAGTTTTGTGCTTCCTTGAGCAAGTCAGTCCCCATCTGGGCTAAAATGAGGGGCTTCCACTAATAGACAACCTCTACTAGTGGATGACTAATATAATTGGAAGGTCCTTTCTCTATATCTCTAAACTCTAAATCTATGCCCACTCCTTAGAGCTTCTTTTCCCTATCTTTCTCCTTCTCTTTTTCTCTATCTCTCTTACTTTCCTTTTCCCTTCCCTCCTTCTCTTCAGTCACTGTCTGTTGTCTTTTTCCCTACTGCCTGCCAACATGCCCAGAGCTCCTCAATCCCTAAAAAGCCTTTCATTAATCCCCTCCCTATCTTTTCCAGCCATCATACAGTATGTCTTCTTTACTCCACTACCAAATCCCTAGAGAGAATATTCTGTACTCTCCTGCTTCCTTCTCCTCACTACCCACTCACTTCTCAGCCCCTTTGCAATCTGGCTTCTGACTTGACCATCCTACTCAAAATGTTCTCTACAAAATTACCAGTGATATCCTAATTCCGAAATCTGATGGCCATTTCTCAGGTCATATTCTTCACAAACACTCTGCTGAACATTATTGACTACCTCCTTCCCTTATACACCTTTTCCTTCCTTGACCTCATTTTTGTTTTCTCTCTCGGTTCTTCTATCTTTAGTTATTCAATAAGCATTTATTAAATTCCTACTCTGTGTCAGGCACTGTGGTAAGCACTGGGGATACAAATAAGAAAACTCTCAAGGAGCGTACAATCTAATGGAGGAAGAGAATACCTAAAAGGCAGTTGAATAAAGGAGAGAGGAGAGGTACCAAGTGCAGCATGATGGAGAAACCAAACAAGTCCAAAATGACTGTAACCAGTTGGGAAATGAAGAGATGTGTTTTATCAGTCCTTCTCTGTCTCCACTGATCACTCATCATCTTCTTTCTCTTCACTAAGCATGCATATAGTGCCAACTCGATAAGCATTTGTTATGTACTACTACATGCTACATATGTACTACAAAAGCATGAGGCATTGTGCTGGGGATACAAAAGAAAAGCAAAATAGTCCTGCCTTCAAGAAGATTGCATTCTAGCAGGGATACATAGAAGTAAACCCAAAATCTATGAGCATTAACAACAGGAGTATGGGAAGGTCTTCTCTCCACACTCTCTTTGTAGCCTCATTTTCAGTTATCACTTTTATGTGACTGCCAAATCTATATACCTCATCCAATTTTCTCTCTGGAGTAGTTGCCTACATTTCTAATTTCCTGTTGGCCACTCCCTGCCAGATGTCTTGCTAGCACCTGAAATTCACCATGTCCAAAACTAGAGTCACCATCTCCTGACACACTTGTCCAATGCACACACCCCTGTTTCTATTGATGACATAATTGCTCTTCTAGCCACCCAGGTTCAAACATCAAAGTCAGGCCTCACATCAAATCAATTGCCAAGGTTTATGAATTCTGAACTCATCATGTCATCTCCCACCTCTGTGCATTTGTTCAGGTTATTCCCTGTGCCAAGTATGTACTCCCTTCTTATCTTTACCTTCTGAAACCTTATCTTCCTTCAAGCCTCATATTAGATGCCACCTCCTCTATGAATCCTTCTACAGTGCCCTCAACAGAAACTTTTTTCTCCTTCCTCAAAGTTTCCTAGGTCACTTTGACTGCCTACTTTTGATTTCATCACTTCCTACCATAGAGAAAAAGAGAAGTAGCCTTGTCTACAGTTCAAACACTGCTGTCTCTGATTTGCTTTTTTTTTTCTTGCCCTAACAGTCCAAACTTTGGTCAATGGAAGAACTCTCCCCTCTCCATCTCTATCCTATCTCTAAGTCATAAAGATGTGGCCAATATAGATATTGCTAAGTGGATTCATAGAATCATAGCTCCAGAGCTAAAAGGGACCTTAGAAGTCATGTAGCCCAATCCACTTTGCAGTGGAGGAAAGTCAGGTAAGTAACTTAACCAAGGTCACAGAGGCAGTAAGCCTTGGAGATGGGATTTAACCCAGATTCTCAGACTCCAGAACCAGTGGGGGGGGGGAGCGGTGAGGTTTGTTCATTTGGATTTTTTTAACTATTTAGGTTTGATTTCAGTTTCTTCAGTTTACAAACAAAGAAACTAAAGACCAGAGAGGTTAAGGAACTAGCCCAAGGTCACACAGTGGCAGAGCAGAGTCTCTAGTCCAGACGCCTTCACTTCCAGTCCAGAGTTCTTTCTCTACAGAGTCATGCTGCCTCCCACTGTCTTTTCTGGAGAAGTATCAAGGAAGAATGAAATTTCATTTCACCTCCTCCAGTTCTCCCTCCTTTCAAAGCCCCACCAGGCAGCAGGAGAAGATGTAATTAACAATCAGGTTTGTTAACATGAACACTCCGGACGTAATATTTAAAACATCGGAGCCGATTTAATTCGATACCAACGTGCGTTTCCTCGTTAAGCAGGAAATTTTTTTTCTGGCAGCAACACTGCAAATAGATCTTATGAAAATGTTCAAAACACCATCTGGTCCTTAGCCAAAGTTCTGCAAATTCTTGCCTCCTACCTCCCCCACCCCTGAGAAGGTGCTGGTGACTCACCGCTTCTCAGGGGATTGGAAATTCCCAGGGAGGTGGCAGGATCGGATTTCCCGGGCTGTGGCCTGATTTCCCTGGGGAGGATTCCCTAGGATTGCCAGAAAGCAGAGGGACCATAGGACTTAGCCACCACATACAGTAATGGGCTTCCCGAGAGTGTCCATTATAGGCCATAATCAGTACAAGGACCAGTGCTATCACAAGTCAGGCAGAGTACCATATTGGGGAAAGAGATACATAAGTATATCACTTTCCTGAACTAGACCATCAGCTAATTGTGGACAGGAATTGCATCAACTATAGAACGAAAGCATGGAAATCACATTGGACTGGAAGTCAGGAGAGTTGCATCTAAATTCTGCTTCTGACAGTTGCTCACTGTATGACCTTGAGCAAACCACTTCACCTTTATGAGGCTCCATTTCCTCAACTACATGTAACTCATGGCCTGTCACTCCAAGCCCTGGACTTATATGGACAGTACTCCCACCCCCTCCCAGAATCTCCCAGGTCCACCTCAGAATGTAGCTTGTGCCAGGGTTTCTGCAGATGGCATAACAGGGTTCCTAACTCCTCTATGAGCACTCCAGGTAACAATGCAAATATTAAGTACACAACAGCCTTTATTCTACCCCACAGAAAAATGAAGAAAACACAAAGGACTCATAGGAACCTATAAACAAAAGTAGAAAACACACAAAGGATTCACAATAGCCCGTAAACAATCAATACAATTTTCCTCCCTTTCTGGTGAGTTCTAATTTCCAACAGGGTCCTAAAATCCTCCATTCTCAATAATGCCTTATATTTTAGATTCCATTTGGATTGAAAAAGAACATCTAATTGATCAATACCTCAGCATTCCAGGGAACCCTTCTTTCACTCCATAGAAACCCATAGAGATATCCAACCTTATGGTACTGTTCTGTGGGTCTGGATTCCTCCAGAGGGGAAATGAACTTGTGGCTGCTAGACCAGAAACCCTACTTCCCTTTGAGCCCATGCCATCTGAATAACTCATGGAAATCTCAGAGTGCAAAGTCCAGGTCCCTCTCATAGCTTTTTGTTCCTTCTCATTCTTCTTCCTATTTTGAAGAGCAAGGTACATGATCCTCTTCTTTCAACAAGAGACAAGTAGCTCAAGAAATTTTCCCTCTTTAGGTAGAAGTCAAGATTCCAGAACTCTCTAGAAGGGTGACCCCATGAACTGTCTTCTGTGTATCGAGGGAGCACATATCCACCTGCCTCTGTCATGTGCCTTTGTAAGAATTCAATACATACATCTGGTGCCCTAGATGCTGTCTTCTTTTGATCCAAGAAAGCTCTTCTCAGGTCTTTGTTCTCTAACCTGTGCTCAGAAAAGAGAAAAATGCAAAAAAAGAGTCAGGAATGAGGGGTACAGAAGCTTTCCTCTTGGGGCACATGGATGAGCACCTGCCAGAGATGGGAGGGAAGCAGAGAGCCAGTCTCTTTGGATATCAATATCATCATCAATATCATCATCATCATCATCATCATGACCATGGTATCATTGATGTCTGACCAAGCTCTAAGCACTCCACAAAGCCTACTTCAGTCACCTTCACCGCTGTTGGAATGAACTGTTCTTATGTGTCTATTCCTCCAGCGAAAGTCCACACATGCTTGGGGAGTAGACATGCCCCTACTTCACCAAAGAGTTTGAGGACTGTTGGTTACCTTCAACCTAGTTTGGTCTGAATGCTGACACAGTTTGCCAGGATGTGGCTAGTGCACATGCTACAGCTTCTTGGAGCCACAAATGAGAGTTGAGCAACAGGTAAACACCAAAGGTGAGTGAGCCGCCTTGAAAAGGGCTTGGCAAGTCATGCTAGTCTTCTCTGAACATCCCACATACCAAACCTCAGTAAATGCCTAAGTCAGGATTTGAACTCAGTTCTTCTTGATTCCAAGTCCAGAACTCTAACCACTGTCTCTTCAGTGTCTAGAACAGGGCTGTGAACCTTTTTGATATTTAATATTTGCTTTATTTCTGTAATGATAATAATAATAAAAATAATAATAATAATAATAATAAGCCAATATTCAAGCTTCTGCCTACCTCACCATGGCTAACATTGTTACTATTTACAAGTGGCACAGGCTGCTTAGCCTGGACCCCTTCCTCCACTGGAAGGAGAGGAGATAGTTAGAGACATCTAGGCCAATCAGGGACTATATCTATAAGCAGAAGGCCTCACACAAAAGGAATTCTACAAACTCCCAAGTTTAGACTTGTTTAACCTACTCATTATTAGTATACTCCAAGTTAAGGGAAGTTTCCCTATTCTAAATAAATGCATCTATAAGAAACTCCAGTTCCTCAGGATAACATATGTATATAAAATCACATAGACCCTAAGTATAGTAGGCTATCTGTGGATAGGGCAATGTCTGGATAGAGCTCACTTCCCAGGAGCAGGTGCATATATGGCTTAATTTTCCTGAGCTGTAGATAGAAATGGGACATCTAGGTAGTGCAGTGGATAGAGTCTAGACCTGAACTCAGGAAAACCCAGCTTCCTGTTTGAATCTGACCTCAAGACACTTACTACCCCGGTGACCTTGGGCAAGCTACTTAACTTTTTCCCCTCAGTTTCCTCATGTGTAAAATCAGCTGGAAAAGGAAAAAGCAAACCACTCCAGTATCTTTGCCAAGAAAATCCCAAATGGGTTCACAAAGAATTGGACATGATTGAAACAACTGAAGAGCAACATAGGTAGAAATATGCAATAAGAGATAACAAGGTAGAATCACCGTGTCTTTTTGTACCCTATCTATGAGATAAATGCTATAATTATCCCCATTTTATAGGTGAGGAAACCGATGCTAAATTACTTTCCCATGAGTGCATAGCTAATAAGTAAATATCAGAGGGAAGATGTGAAACCATATCTTCCTCACTTCAGGTCCAACCATGTTTCATTGATTCCCATATCTGGTAGTGGTTTTGTGCACTATTGAAAAACCTTGTAATTAGATCATCTGAGTGTTGAGCTTTGTTCCTGCTTCCCAAAATCCCGAGTCTAAGGTACGTAATAAGGTACTCTGTCCTCCAATACGGATCTCAAAAGCTATGCCTCTCAGAAGATAGTATTCCTGAATTGCTATGAGCAGAAATAATAACAACCCATTCCTGATGATCAGTTTTCCAGGATGGTCCCTCAAAGCAAGACAGACAAAGCAGTCTGTCTCTGGGCCCTTCAGTGGAGGTTTTTCTTTTGATAAGACCTACCCAAAGCTGTCCTCTGATGTTACAAACTTTAAGAGCTGGGGATCACCACCGGGAGGAATCTTGGTGATAAAATCATAAAAAACATTTATTTCCATGTGTGCAGTGCTCTCCAGTTGACAAAGTGCTCCAATGACATTCTCACACTCCTTGCTCTGGAGAGCCCTATGAGGTACAGTGGGACAGGGACCAATACCTGTATTTTACTGATGAGTAAAGGGAGATACAAAGATTTGGTGACATTGACTTACTAAATAGCTGAAAAGTGGCAAAACTAGAATAGAATCACCTCTTCTGGCTCCAAACTCAAGGTTTTAGTCACTATACCTAAGTGATTTCCATAGGAAGCAGTAGAGTAATATCCAGCCTGGAGGAGGAAGGAGCAGGGAGGCTGGCAAGAGGCTGCCAGGTTGCTAGAATTGGTAGAGCTGAACAAGAGACATCTAGGTCAGGAGACAAAGCAAAGAGCCATGGGAACCTAGCAGGCAAAGGACAAGGTAGGCAAGTGAATGGCTCAAAGCTGGTAGGAGGTCCCAAAAGCTAGGGCTCAGGAACAGGACTCCTAGCCCCTTGTAGGACACAAGGAAAGACCTCAATCCAGAAGAACTTGGGACACTGAATGAGAAAGCATGACAGAGACTCAGGTTGAGAATGACAAGACTAGGTGTACTAAAGGACTTCAATGGGCACCTACTGTTTGGCTGAGCAGCAAGGGAAAACCCTAGAACTTGAATAATCTATGTCACTAATATGTTTCGCATGACTTCATACGTAGAAATTTATGTCATTGCTTGTTCTTACAATGGGTGGAGTAAGTAAAGAAAGGGACAGAATTTGGAACTTAAATTTTTAAAATAAATGTATAAAAATTTGAATAATAATAATCTATATTCCTGACATGGAATCATAAGATTTAGAGCTAGAATAAGAGGTCATTAAGCTCACACATCTTATTCTTCAACTTCCTCAAGTTCACACCAATAATAAGCTACAGAGTGGGCATCAAACCCAGCTCTTCTGACTCCATGTCCAGTACTCTTTCTACTAAAGGTCATAGAATCATAAATTTAGGGATGGAAAGAACTCCAGAGGTTATCTTGTCTGATCTTTAAAGGATGAAGAAATTGAAGCCTAAAGAGGTTAAAGATTATTCATTATCATCTATCTACCTTGCCATTGGGCAGCTAGGTGCTGCAGCAGATAGAGCCCTGGGCTTGGAGTCAGAAAGACTCAAATTCCTGAGTTCAAATCTGTCTTTGCACATTTACTAGCTTGGTGACCCTGTGCAAGTCACTTAACCCTGTCTGCCTCAGTTTCCTCAACTATAAAATAAGCTGGGAAAAAGGAAATGGCAAAACCACTCCAGTATCTTTGTGATAAACCCAAAATGGGGTCACGATGAGCCAGATATAACTGAACAGCAGAAACAACCTCTCTGCTACAGGACCATGGGGTCTTGTTATCTGACTCACAGCTGAAACCTCCTATATATGTATCATCTCTCACTGTAATATGTGATATGATCTCCTGGAAAGCAGGGACTGTCTTGTTTTTCTTTCTGTATGCAAAGTGCTTGGCAGATAAAAAGCCCCTAAGAAATATCATTCATTCAATCATTCATTCATTCATTCAATGGCTTGCACTGGGTCACATAGATGATAAACAGCATAGCTCAGAGGGGAGCTCAGAACCTCTAAATGACAAGGTTGATGTCCTTTGTCACTGTACTGATATTCACCCAACCCCCTTTACAACATGAAAAATTCATGCATTGGGTCAAAGTCGATGACTTCTGAGATTGTTTCCAGCCTTGAGATCCCCTCTGCCTCCCGCCCACCTCTGGCTCCCAAGATTTGGTGCAGCAGTGACAAAGGGGAGCCACCACCCTGTAATGTGCCTGCAGAGGGATGCGGGGAAGGGCAACCCCCCTCACAGGAGAATCTGCCGAAGCAGCAGGGCCCCGTCTGTGCTGGGGAGCCGTGATGCAGGAAGGAGTCTTCCCTGAATGACTCCCGCTGAGGGGACCCTGGGAGGCTGTCTGGAGGCAGGGGTTACATACATGCATGTGCTTTTCTTACAGTGTCTCTTAGCTCCTGATCCGGGGGCGGGTGATGTTGCCAGGATACTCGATGAAATCACAATTCCCACACAGCTCAGCTTTTGACACGAGTCCTCCCACGCTTTGAGGAATTCATGAGATGCTCAGCTAAAATCAGATCCCAAACACAGCCAGCTTCCAGGCTCCCAAGGGAGTGGGGCCTGGCTGTCTTGTTCTCTTCATCGATCCTTTTCCATACCTCTCATCCCTTCCCTTCTTCAGCTTATCTCCTCAGCTCCCTATAAGATATAATCAGATCACAAACTTGGAATTAGTAGGGATTTCTAATCCAAATTCCTCATTTTACAGGGGAGAAAATATAGACCCAGAAAGAGTGATTTTCCCAAGGTCACACAAGTTGTAACAGAACCAGAATTCGAACCCACACCCTGCAACTCCAAATCCATCTTTCCAATGTTCTTACATTATGGAATAAAAAGAATGTGCAACTAGAAGTCAGGACCCCTGGGTCCATGTCCCATCTCAGCCATGGCCTTTTGTCAATTACTTAAACACTTAACTTCTGATAGATGAGTTAGATTAGTTGATATCCACAATGCTTTTTGATTTCTATACTCAACGATTCTTCCTCTCTGTGAGAGATCTGGGCCCAGACCCTTCTCTGCCTCTTAAGAAATTGCTCATCCCTGTCTCAAAGTTCACAGTCAATTGAAACTATATATTCTGCTACACTCTGTTATCACCAGAACTGAGGCCCATCCTGCCAATCCTGAGCAAACTTGCCCCAGGTCCTGAAGCCTTGCTTATCTACATAAGGATAGAAGCATTACCATTATCAGTTACCACTGTAATAAAACACTGGAATCTGGCTTTTTTAACCACACACTCTCTAGATCCTGAGTAATCATTTTCTAAATGTTGCTCACAAGAGAAAAAAGAACATACCAAGTCTGGGTCAGCTCATGTTGTTGTTCATCCTCCCCAACAGCCATTCATCACTCTGGCAAGGCCTCCACCTCTATCATTTCCTCCTCTGATTGGGAACTACCTTGGACTTAATAGAACCTAAGCCTTCTAACCTAATCTTTCACTATTTTTCCATAGGTCCAGACTGGCCCTCATAGGATTTGTAATTGAATAGGACTTTAAAGAGCATATAACCCAACTTTCTCATTATATAGATAAGGAAACTGAGTTCCACAGAGTTGGTTTGTCTTTCCCAAGTTCAACTGCAGTGAGTTGAAACAGCGTGAGATGCTGAAGGCTTTAGAATGGGGGACAGGAGACACAGGTGCATTTCATGGTCCATGATTCCTTCCCTATCGCTCATCTTCTGGGGGCAGCTGTAAGAGATCACAAGTATTTACAATTACATGACAGTATCTAGGAGGGAGGAAAATAACCTTGGGGCTGGTAAATGTGAATTGGTGGTTTGAGAAACCAGTCAGGAAGCTGTGAGCAGGACAGCATGGAAAGAGTCAATAACTTCAGTGACAGGCTGTTCTGGGTGTACATCCAAGCAAAATTAAAAAATAAATTCCTCTAAGATTAGAGAGGGAGAGAGTTAGGGTAGGTGGAGTCAGGGAGCCATGAAAATTCATTTTTGACTTGGCTTAAGATCAGAGGCAGTGGCCTGGGAATGAGTATGAAATAGAGATTGGGAACTAGAGGAGGGCTATGACTGACCTGGTCACTAGTGCCAACTGGTGTCCAAAAAAGTTCAGCATAACAGTAAGGACTGAGCTATTTCAGTCATTTTTCGATCATGTCTGACTCTTCATGACCCCATCTGGGGTTTTGTCAAAGATACTGGAGTGGTTTGCCATTTATTTCTCCAATTCATTTTCCAGAAAAAGAAACTGAGGCAAACAGAGTTAAATGACTTGCCCAGGGTCACATAGCTAGAGGCCAGATTTGAATTCCCAAAGATGAGTCTTCCTGACTTCAGGTCAGTCACCCTATCCACTGCCCTTCCTAGCTGCCTGAGCTAGTATGAAAGTTTAAATAATGAGCTTCTACCCAGTGCATCTGAATCGGAGCTTCTGAGTCCCTCCATTTAGCCTGGTCATAAGGGCATGGAGAATTATGGGGAAAGATAGATAATGACCTTCATACGGCACTGGCACTTGACCAAGCATTTATAGTCACCTACTTCACCATCTCTCTTCCTCCAGTAAACATGAAGGGGAAAGAAATCTTATCAATATTTCAACTACTAATTGGCATTAATAGGCACTATCATGATCCCATTCAATAATGAGAATCCCAAGTTGAGTGGTCCCATACTTGGCCTGATTATTATGTACATGTACCCTGTTGGATGGAATGCCAAGTAAGTACCAAGCTCTCTATGGTTCAGACAGAAGGAGAACTCTCATCCTCCAGCTCCATTTCTCTCTTTGTGAAGAGTGCCAAGTTACTATCTATCAGGTATGGACTGCTGTGATTTTACCCAATCAGAATCAGTCAGTCAACAAGCATTTATTAATCACTTGTGCCAGGCAAGATGCTCAGTCCTGTAGAAACAAAGAAAGGCAAAACATCCCCTCCCTGAAGGAGGTCTAATGGGGGAAGAGAATATGTAAATAACTAGGTACCTATATATACAGTGTAAATGGAAGGTCATCTCAAAGGGAAGGTACTAACCGCTGGGTGGGGGTGGGGGAAGGACCGGGAAAGTCTTCTAGCAGAAAGGGGGATATTTGAACCTACCCTCAAAGGAAGTCAGAGAAACTAAGAGGCAGTAATGAAGTGGGCAGGAACTAGTTAAGTAGAAACTTCATGGACTTAAGAATGAAGTGGCCAGGAAATAGTTAAGTGAAACTTTGTGAAATTAGAAATCAGCAAGTTAGAAGAATGAACCTGGGGCGGCTAGGTGGTGCAGTGAATAGAGCACTGGTCATGGAGTCAGGAGGACCTGAGTTCAAATGCAGCCTCAGACACTTAACACAAAAACTAGCCATGTGACCTTAGGCAAGTCACTTAACCCCAACTGCCCTCCCCCCGCAAAAAAAAAAAATGAATGAACCTGCCTATGAGCCAGGCTGGGATGTGGGAACCAAGCTAGGTATTCATTTTTCTTCTATGTGCACAGGTCATCATGCCCCATACCCCTCTCTGCTTACCCTACAATCCCCTATCTAAAGATGTTCCCATTGTTCATTCTTCTTCATTTTCTGTCATTATGCCCTGTAATCACAAACTCCCTTACCTCAGCAACTTACTTGCACCTCCAAACAATGGGACTATACGGTATAAAAGACCCCGAATTTCTGTACTACCCCGGCTCCTCTCCCTAACCAGCTAAGAGAGTCAGTCGCCATGGTTAAATTGATTTCTATTAAAGCTCCTTAAAACTTTTGATTGGGCTCTGTGGTCACTCGGTTAATACTTGCTATTTCACCTGGCTATAACAGTAAGAAGGAAGGTGAAAAGAATCCCAAGCATGGAGGGATAGCCAGTGAAAATATATGGAGATGAGAGGGAGAAAGAGAAGCAGGCATAGCCCAGTGGCAAGGCGTTGGAGGATACATGGAGGGGAGGAAGGTGAAGGAGGCTGGAAAAGTAGAAAGGGGTCTTAGGAAGGACTTTAAGAGCAAAACAGAAGGTTTCATATTTATTTGATCATAGACATCACTGGGAGCCACTGAAGATTATTTAGTATGTAGCTTGATATGGGCAGAGCTGTGCTTTAGGGAAATCACTTTGGCAACTGAGTGAGGAATGGATTAATGAGGAAAGATGAATTCGAAGGCTATTACAATAGTGTAGAGGAGAGGTGGTAAGGGCTTGCTGCAGGGCAGTGACTAGATGAACAGAGAGAAAGTACATGAAACATGTTGTCAAAGGTCATTCAGCTGGTAAGTGAGAGAGTCAGTGTTTGAACCCAGGGCCTCTGACTGTAAATCCTGACCTCTTTTGAGCATACCAGGATGCAGCAAAAAAATAAGAAAAAATTATTTTTTCCTTCTCTTTATTCCCAGGAATAAATGGTTCTTGAGATAAACAGTCCCCCCTACTGCTTCTTCCATTAGCACTGGGAATGGAAATAATAATACTTACAGAAGATATTGGGTTCAGACCCGAGCATCCCATGTTTAAAAGAAAAAGAATTGATGAATTGGAGCATATGAAATATAGGACAAGTAGAATGGCTGCCAAGGAGGGGGTGGGGGGGTGTAGGAGGTCTCCAAGCAGAGATCAAAGGGCCATTTTTCAAAGATGTTGCTTTTGGCATCCCTATCTATATACTAGTGAAGTCTCATACACTGCTGCAGTTTGAGGATACTGTGGTTTTTTGATTCTGTAGAACAGTCTACTGCCCAAATTAGTAGGTCTTGATGACCACTTTGGGGGGATCTGGTATGGGGGGGCTCCTTGTTCAGATACTGATTGGACTAGGTATCACGTGACTATAGCTTCAAAGGATAAGCAAGGGAAGAAATAACCATGCATCTCAGGATCAAAGTTTGGGGGTAAAGATACATGCAATTATTTATTCAAAAAGTCTACACTAAAAAAATAAAAAAAAATTTAAAAAAGTCGACACTAATCCTGGCTCTGCCCTTAGGATCCAGTCCCCTAATCCTTTAACCTGATTCTCTGTGATTCTCCTGTTTCGACCTAGTAAGTGTGGATAGGGAACAAGTTGGAGGTACACAATTCTGTCACTCCCTGGAAAACAATGGCAGATAGATGGGTGAAGTGTGTTACTCTGAACCATGCACTATGCCAAATTCTAGTAAGGGTAGTCTTTGCCCTCAAAACACTTGCTCACAAAATGTAAAGGGAGCAAAGGGAAGGAGGCAGGTGAGGGAGCAAGAGGAAAACCCAGCAAAGCAGCCTGTGGGGAGCTGGAGCAAACCATGGAGTGAGCCCAAGGTGAAATGAGCAGCGTGGCTTGGGCTTCTCAGGATATGACAGTCCCATGTAGGGACTTACCAATCAGTGAAGAGGCTAATGAGTAAAAATCCAAATTCCTCTGGAATTTGCTGGAACTGGAGTGAGGAAAACCTGGGTTCAAATCCAGCCTCAGATACTTCCTAACTTTGTGACCCTGGGCAAGTCACTTAACCTATGTCTACCTTGGTTTCTGCAGCTGTAAAATGGGGGTAATAATAATGCATGTTTCCCAGAGTTATTGTCATATTTGTAAAGCCTTTAACACAGTGCCTCACACATAGTAGGTGCCATAGAAATGCTTGATTTCCTTCCTTCATAAAAGAGGAAGGTGAAATGGAAAGGACTTTTAGAGATTATTTAATACAAGCCCCACATTTTATAGAAAACGAAACCAAAGCCCAGGGGAAAAAAGTGAGGGCAGAGGGCAAAGTTATGCCAGTATGCCTTATTAAAGCTTGATAGATACTGCTTTGCAAATTGTAAAGGTCAAATAATAAATGTTTGTAGAAAAAATGAAGCTTGATCCTTGTCTACCCTCCTACAGCCAGTAAATGTTGGAATCAGGGTTTGAATTCAAGACCTCTGATTCTAAATCTTGGCCTCTTTAAAGTATACCAGGAGAAAGAAAAGAGAGAAAGAGAGGAGAGAAAGGAAGGAAGGAAGGAAGAAAGGAAGAAAGAAAGGAAGGAAGAAAGGAAGGAAGAAAAGAAAGAAAGAAAGAAAGAAAGAAAGAAAGAAAGAAAGAAAGAAAGAAAGAAAGAAAGAAAGAAAGAAAGAAAGAAAGAAAGAAAGAAAGAAAGAAA